>CM050163.1:371769975-372472475 GCA_027410445.1 Discoglossus pictus
TGCACATACAACAACCTGGAAACATAGAGCCCGATTCAATATGAAGTCTGCATCTCTCTGTATACAGGCTGTATGTCTGCAGGCTTGCTGCGGGCTTGAACTCTGCTACAATTACGGAGCAATTGAGTTGACCCATTACGTCAGTAAAACATGGAGGTTACATGTCAATTAATTAGAGTTTGGGGTCCGATATGTGATCAGACTCGCAAAATACAAAATAATAAAAATGTATGCTGATACTGTTCTAATCCATGTGGGTGGCCTGACGTGTATTAACTAATTGATTCTCATGATCAAAATAACCCCAAAATGAAACATAAAAAAAATAATTTTTGATTGCCGATTTGCGAGCTTGAGACTGTTGTGCAATTAATTCTAATTTCTTTCATCGCTTTCCCCGTTATTTACAGTGCAGTTTTAATTTTTTATTTGCATTTACCGTGCTACGGGCAGGTGTTAAACCCCCTTGCGGGTCCTCTCTAGTACTCGTAAGATTTGTTTCTATATTTGCCATTTACAGGTGTGAAAACATTTGTGGGCTTGGAGAATTGTAGCAATTGAATAGATGGTCCGTAAGTTCCAGTTTTAACAACCGCAAGGATTTCAAGTCCGCAAAAAGACACCGATTGAATAGCAAAATAATTTACGGCCTCCATTACGGGCTACTGCAACTTGCAATTGCTCAAGTTGACAATTGCTCATAGAGTTGACAGCAAATAAGAACAAAAAATAAACACCTTAGTATCTTACCTTTAAAGCTTGTCTTTGTTAATCCTTGACCTTTGCTTATCCCAGGTATTCTTAAAATCCTTAACTGTATTTGTCCCTACCACACTGATTAGTAATACTGTTCTACTTATCTGCTATCCTTTCTGTGAAGCAGTATTTGTTCCACTTCAAATCCTGACCTCTTGTTCTTGCATTCCTCTTTTTCTGAAAGATACTTTCCTCTACAACTTTATTAAATCCTTTAATATACAGTGGATATAAAAAGTCTACACACCCCTGTTAAAATGTCAGGTTTCTGTGCTGTAAAAAAATGAGACAAAGATAAATAATTTCAGAACTTTTTCCACCTTTTAATGTGACCTATAAACTGTACAACTCAATTGAAAAATAAACTGAAATCTTTTAGATGGAGAGAAGAAAAAATGTAAAAATAAAATAATATGGTTGCATAAGTATGCACACCCTTAAACTAATACTTTGTTGAAGCACCTTTTGATTTTATTACTGCACTCAGTCTTTTTGGGTATGAGTCTATCAGCATGGCACATTTTGACTTGGCAAGATTTGTCCACTCTTCTTTGCAAAAACACTCCAAATCTGTCTGATTGCGAGGGCATCTCCTGTGCACAGCCTTCTTCAGATCACCGTACAGATTTTTAATTGGATTCAGGTCTGGGCTCTGGCTGGGCCATTCCAAAACTTTAATCTTCTTCTGGTGAAGCCATTCCTTTGTTGATTTGGATGTATGCTTTGGGTCGTTGTCATGCTGAAAGATGAAGTTCCTCTTCATGTTCAGCTTTTTAGCAGAAGCCTGAAGGTTTTGTGCCAATATTGACTGGTATTTGGAACTGTTCATAATTCCCTCTATCTTAACCAAGGCCCCAGTTCCAGCTGAAGAAAAACAACCCCAAAGCATGATGCTGCCACCACCATGCTTCACTGTGGGTATGGTGTTCTTTTGGTGATGTGCAGTGTTGTTTTTGCGCCAAACATATCTTTTGGAATTATGGCCAAAAAGTTCAACCTTGGTTTCATCAGACCATAACACCTTTTCCCACATGCTTTTGGGAGACTTCAGATGTGTTTTTGCAAAATGTAGCCTGGCTTGGATGTTTTTCTTGGTAAGAAAAGGCTTTCATCTTGCCACTCTACCCCATAGCCCAGACATATGAAGAATACGTGAGATTGTTGTCACATGTACCACACAGCCAGTACTTGCCAGATATTCCTGCAGCTCCTTTAATGTTACTGTAGGCTTCTTGGTAGCCTCCCAGACCAGTTTTCTTCTCGTCTTTTCA
Organism: Discoglossus pictus; assembly: GCA_027410445.1. Taxonomy (NCBI): domain Eukaryota; kingdom Metazoa; phylum Chordata; class Amphibia; order Anura; family Alytidae; genus Discoglossus; species Discoglossus pictus. Next base: position 371,772,003 of record CM050163.1, read on the forward strand.
TCAATTTTGGAGGGAGCTCTAGTTCTTAGTAATGTCACTGTTGTGCCATATTTTCTCCACTTGATGATGAATGTCTTCACTGTGTTCCAAGGTATATCTAATGCCTTGGAAATTCTTTTGTACCCTTCTCCTGACTAATACTTTTAAACAATGAGATCCCTCTGATGCTTTGGAATCTCTCTGTGGACCATGGCTTTTGCTGTGGGATGCGACTAAGAACATTTCAGGAAAGACCAACTAGAGCAGCTGAACTTTATTTTGGGTTAAACAGAGGCACTTTAAATGATAGCAGGAGTATGCAGACTCCTATTTAACACAAGTTGGAATGTGATTGCTTAATTCTGAACACAGCTACATCCCCAGTTATAAGAGCGTGTGCATACTTATGCAACCACATTATTTTAATTTTGTATTTTTCTTCCCTCCACCTAAAAGATTTCAGTTTGTTTTTCACTTGAGTTGTACAGTTTATAGGTCACATTAAAGGTGGAAAAAGTTCTGAAATTATTTATCTTTGTCTAATTTTTTTACAGCACAGAAACCTGACATTTTAACAGGGGTGTGTAGACTTTTTATATCCACTGTAATTGAGGTTTTCTTCATGTCACGTCTCCTTTCTGTCTTCTAAGGTTTACATATTAGGTTCAAGTAGTCTTTCTTCATAAGATTTTAGGTAAAGCAAGCACTATTTAGCTTCCCCCCTCCTATTATTATTATTATTATCGTTTATTTATAACGCGCCAACATATTCCTTAGCACTGTACATAAGATAAGTTACAGGCAAAGGTAAATACAAACAAAACAAGGAGGGCCCTGTCTTTGAGCCTCGAATCCAGTGTCCATGGTGCTTTCTCCAGAGCACCCTGCAGGATTGAACTTGCAGACTTACAACCTAAAGGTATTGTGTGTGGTAAAGGAGGGAAAGAGAGGTGATGAGCGTGTTAGGGTGGAAGGTGATACACTTCTTTAAAGAGATGTGTTTTTAGTGAGGTTTTGAATGTTTTGAGGCAGGCGGACAATCTGTTGGAGTTCCAGAGAATAGGGTCAGCACAAGAAAAGTCCTGAAGGCGAGAATGAGAGGAGGTGACAAGAGTTGTAGAAAGAAGAAGGTCATTAGCAGAACAAAGAGGGCGGTTGGGGGAATATTTGGAGATGAGAGCAGAGAGTTGTAAGGGGGTGCGTAATTGTTGAGGGCTTTGTAAGTTAGGGTCATGATTTTTAATTTTGTTCTGGAGGCTAAGGGCAGCCAGTGAAGTGATTGACAGAGAGGTGATGCAGACAATGAACGTTGTGTATGGAAGATGAGACTAGCAGAGGTGTTCATTATGGATTGAAGTGGGGATAGTTGGGTGGTGGGTAGGCCAGCAAGAAGCCAGTTACAGCAGTCAAGTTGAGTGATGATGAGAGAGTGTATTAGGATTTTAGTTTGTGTCTTGTGTAAGATAGTGGCAAATTCTGGAGATATTTTTTAGATGGAAAAGGCAAGATTTTGTTAGTGACTGTATGTGAGGGATGAAAGACAGGGCTGGGTCAAGTAGAATCCCAAGGCAACGGGTTTGGGAGGTGGGAGTGATGATGTCGTTGTTGACAGTGAGAGAGATGTGAGGAATTGAAGCTGTGGTAGAGGGAGGGAAGATTATGAGTTCAGTCTTAGACATGTTGAGTTTGAGTTTGAGATGGTGGGTGGACATCCAAGAGGATATACTAGAAAGGCAGTTGGAGACGTGTGGGGGATAAATCTGGTGATGAGGGGTAGATTTGAGTGTCATCTGCATAGAGATGATACTGAAGCCCAAAAGAGTGTATTAGAGGGTACCAAGTTAGGATATGTAGATGGAGAAGAGGAGGGGGCCTCGGACTGAACCTTGGGGTACGGCAATAGACAGGGGGTAGGTAGAAGAAGAGGTGTCAGAGGAGACACTGAATGATCGATTTTGTAGGTATGGTGAGAACCTTGAGAGAGCAGTATCTTGAATACAGAGGGGGTAGAGGATATGGAGTAGAAGTGGAGGGTCGACTGTGTCAAAGGCGTCAGAGACATCTAGAAGAAGTAGAATGGAAAAGTGACCTTTTGACTTGGCGGAGAGCAAGTCATTAGTGACTTTACTGACACCTGTCTCAGTGGCGTGTTGGGGTTGGAAGCCAGACTGGAAGGTGTCAAGAAGAGAGTTAGAGGAAATAAAGTTGGTAAGGTGGTTATAGACAAGCCGCTCCAGCAGTTTGGAAGCCAGGGGAAGTAGAGAGATAGGGCGGTAGTTAGATGCAACGTCAGAGTCAGATGAGGGTTTTTTGAGGATGGGTGTAATTATGGCATGTTTTTCGAGAAGATGGAAACGTGCTTGTATTTAGGGAAAGGTTGTAGAAGTGTGTGAGAGCTGGGATTAGTGTGGTTGAGAGGGGAGGAATAAACTGAGATGGAATAGGATCTAGAGGACAGGTAGTGAGGCGAGTGGATAATAGCAGTCTGGAGACTTCGTCCTCTGTAGTCGGTTCAAAGCAGTTGATGGTGGCTGTGGGATTGGGGAAGGGAGAAGACTGGGTGTTGTTGGTTAGTTGAGAGGGTGGAGTGTGTAAACCACTATGAGAGGAGAGTTCATTTTTTGAATTTTATGCATAAAATGGTTGGCGAAGTCTTCAGCTGTGAGAGAGTTAGGGATGGGAGGAGGTGGTGGCCGGAGGAGAGCATTGAAAGTGGCAAACAGACTCTTGGGGTTAGAGGACAGAGTTGATATTAGTGATGTGAAGTAGTGTTGTTACAAGGTTGAGGGCGGAGGAATAGGAGCGTAACATACATTTGTAGTGCAGGAAATCCGCTGAAGTGCGTGATTTCCTCCATAGTCGTTCAGCAGTGCGGGAACACCTCTGGATGTATTGTGTTTGTGTAGTGCGCCATGGTTGTGGATGAGAGCGGGGCGTCTGCGTGTGGTTATGGGGGCCAAAGAGTCAAGGGTAGAAGAGAGAGTAGAGTTGTAGAGTGAGGTGGCAGTGTCAGGGTAGTTGAGGTTGGTGAATGGGCTCCTAAACTAATCCTTAATACATAATACAAACCTCAACCATACATTTATCAACAGAAAGTCCTGTCATGCTTTGAATAGGATTTCTGTCATGGCATAAGATGCTGCAGCTTAAATGTTCTCTACAAATGCTTTAGTGCTCATGGCTAATACAGCTGCTCATATTGTTAATGTGTTTCTAAACTGCAGTGTTGCTTTAACTACAGTTTGGACCTGCAAATTGCACAACTCAGAATTACAAGTGTCTTTTTTTTTTCTAATGTCCTTAATCTCAAACGTGGAGCAGTAAATGAAAAGCCGAACAAGTTCCATAATGTGATTAAACACAACTGTTTTTACAAACACTTAAATTAACATGTTTTAAACATTACAAATGTTTTGTATGTTTGTTTTTTGCAACTATTTAAACTTAATTGAAACTAGCAGGAAATGCAGAGAGCGTTCTTTATTCTGTAGATGTCATTGGCTGGTGGAGGCGAAGCTCTCAAGAACAGGAAAACTTCTTAATAAGTATTTGTGCTCTGAGATCTTTATTTGGGAAAAAAAGAAAACACACTGTGGCACATTATCAAATTCCCTATTTCTGATACAACAAAGAACAACATCTTTCCATGTCCCTTTTTTCTTGTTTAAGTGTACTTTTTTTAAAAATTAGAAACGTTAGTTTGCTTAAAGGCATTTCTATGATCTCTCCTTTAAACTTACCCAAAGCTACCGGCGTCGAGGAGCTTCTGCCTTCCCCTAATAGTCCTTTACAGTGAAATGTCCATGTTGATGTATCAGCCAATGCAATGTCATAACCCATGATATTATGTCTTAATGTTTCCTTATGGTTGGATGGGAATAATATTTTAACATGGCCTAGTCATTGTAAAAGGTGTACCATAGAGAAAGGGCAAATCCTCTGCACGTGACTAACTTTTGGGGCAACGTTCTTGTGAGTTGACAATTTCTTAAAAGTGTTAAGGCTTTTTTTGCTTCAGTATCTCGGTTCTTTTCTTTTTTCTTTTGTTTACTGATTATTTTTTGCTGACTCCAAAGAGTTTGGTAGTCCCTACAGAATGCATTTGAGAACTACACTAGGTCTAATTATCTATTGTTAAGTTAAATATCTAATACAAAAACAAATCTACATTAAATCGATAAAGATGACACACACCTAGCTCCCATATTTCAAAATTGAGCTAGTGTCAGGTTTTCTTCTTAGGATGAGAGCTGTGGCAAGCTTTGACAAACTAGTAAAAAGTAAGATGATCCAATAAATCAGTACTTTGGGAAATCAACACAAACTGATCACTGGAAGCAATGATCATGAGGCTGAAGCTCAAATACTCATGTAATTTTATGAGACGGCAGGATTCCCTAGAGAAGACTCTGATGCTGGGAAAGATTGAAAGCACATGGACAAGGGGATGACAGAGGCGGAGATGGATAGATGGGGTAATTGAATCAATGAACATGAACTTTATGGAGCTCAGAGGGACAGTGACTGATAGGTGTGCCTGACGTGCTGCAGTCCATAATGTCACAACATTGTAAAGAAGAGCAAGCTGTTTATGTTTGCAACAGCTGAGAACTTGTGAGACTTCAACAGCATAACATGTGGTTTCTTTAAAACACAATATATAGACGTGTTTTTACAGACATAGCCAACTGGCAATGTTTCTTTAAGTGCCATGATTGATTTTATTATAGTACATTGTCATTTGTATTATTATTATTGTCCCCTCACATATTGCAGCACTGTTCTGTAAAAGCATTTGTAGTAGCAAATCCGTCAGTGGTTGCTATATTAAAAACAAATCAAATGTCTTCTTAAATCCGTGTTTCTGAAGTTCATTCCTTGTAAGGCAATGCAGGCTGACAATAGAAAGACATTGATCTCCTCTACACTGCCTAACAGATTTGTCCAAGAAAGGAACTCGGAATTTATAGTACAATTGCTCAGAATCACATGGCTGACTGCCTTCCGCTAGCAGCACCAGAGTGCTCCAGATGCCTTGATAAAGTTGCTAACTACTTCACTTGGAGCTTCTGTCAAGGGAATTGTATTTGAGCAGAGAAATCAAAGGCAGTAGAATAACCTTTTGACTTATTGCAGCAAAGAAAGAAAGAAGGAGAAATAGGTTTAGTGATGTGGAACATTAGGATTCATCACACCCTTTCTAAGCAGTCTGAAATTTGGCTGCAATCTTTTATTAATTGATATATGTTTCTGCATATTATAATTCAGTTACTTCAGTCCTACATGTGTAAATATAGTCCAAGAAGAGAATGCATTGGAGGTAAATATATGTAAATTAGCACAGGAACATGCAGGCCAGTTTTAGTGGTCAGGGTGAAAGGGCAATGGTATAGAAGAAAACAGTCAAGAAGGCACCTGTGTTTGGTGACCCTTGAACCCTAATGGTTAACTCCTTACTTGTTATGCATACATATCTCTTGCTAGAACAGTGCAGGTACAAAACACTGATAGGCAGCTGAAGCAGTTAAACCTTGCAGTCATCTGGTAACAGTAGACCATACAGCAGCTAATAGCCCCTTCCTTGTGAAATTATGAAGTCCCAATGGTCACTGTTCTAGTAACCCCTCCCTGTTGGAGTCTTGCAAGTCATTATACATAGCAAAAAGATTAAATTGACCGTCTCAATTTTTTTCATCCAATATATTATTTGTTTTCACAGTTAATATTTGATTTGGGCTCATGTATTGGTAGATCAGTCCAGCCCTGCCCAACAGTGCAGGCTTTATGGTTTGCCTTTGTGTTTGATTTTTATTTTCTATAGAGTTTAAAGGACTCCTGATCTCATTGCTAGGTATTTACTATATTTTAGCGGCTTTCTTGTGTTTTGCACCAGCACATTCTGGGCACATACTGGCCAATTTGTGAAGTGTATTAAAGCAACAGTAACTATCCAATTGTTATGACATGCACAAACAAAATTTTCTTGAAAAAATTTAATATTATCTTATTCATGCCACATAATTCTAGTCTTCTTCAATTTGAAACACTTAGTGTGAGGTCAGTTTCATTTGGATCAGACAGTCAGAATCTGCAGAGCATTTAATATACATATTTTGTAAATAGATGGACAGTTTTTTCATTACAATAATGTTAGATCGCATTCTGTAGGGTTCCGTAGGCAGCCCCAGGTTTCCTGGGCTTGGCGGAGTAGCCCCTTGACCCATCAGAGCCTGGGTGCTTTTTGGGGTAGGGTGATTGCGCTGGCCGTGGGACAAGCTGGTGGCATGCTGCTTGATGTGCACAGGCTCCATTTCCTCACTCTGTGGTCAACCATCTGAAAGCTTCCCTCCCACCCTATATGTTATGATGTAATGTATGTTTTAAAGAATGTAATAAAAAGAAGTATAAAAAAGGATGGCAAAAATGTTTTATATATATATATATATATATATATAAAATGAAAATTTCAAGAACAATGTAATAATTCTTAATGTAAATTACAGCTCCAGAATCAGTGAGTGTTTTCAGAACTCACTAAGGAAAGAATGCTGTTCAAATGCTCTTTGTTCAAGTTAAATGGTATTTAAAACCTATGTAGAAAATCCTACAAAAAGAGTTCAATGACAAAACCGTAAATTATTCAACTGTAGAATTTCTACATTTCAGAATAGACAAAAATGTAACTAAGCCATTGTTTTTCATAACCAGATTCTTTAAAAGTATTTGGTCTCTTTTTTCCCTTCTACACTGGATGATCTTTTGTCTTCTAAAGATAATCAGAATCATAGCAAAAAATTGTTTGACATTTTCTCTTATTTTCTCTCTTTTATTGTCTTGTTAAGTTAAATTGTAGTTATCACAAAACTTCTGTTTGTTTGTTGTGATCGATTGAGAAGTTTTGCTATTTGTTGGAACGAAGTATATTTTTGTTAAAAAATATACCTATATGCAGTATGTTTATGTAGCAATGCAAATAGATACCCACATAAATACACCTACGTACCTACTGGTTACAGAAAGCTAAACTATTAATGGAGGATCAGAGAGCTATGAGATGGTAAACATCCTGTGCAAATTGTATTGCTAAACGGACCAGACAGGCCGCTGACCATTGTAAGTACAGTACTCTCTGTGCAAATAAAACCCAACATCCCCACCCCTTCATTGTAGCCAGGAAATAGTCACTGCTACACACTTAAATTACAGACCTAACAGGAATGTTTATGTTGGAAACCTTTTGTACTAGTTTACCTGTATGTTTTTCTTATTTAATACCAGCCCATGTGGGAGGCTGTTTATTAGACATGAAGTACCCTTTTAATGCTCTGCCAGAAGGTGAATATTCTGCCAGCTGTATGTGAGGAATGTTATTTGCTTGGTGTGTCTGCGGTTTCCTTTGTAGCTCTGTACATGCCAATGTCACACGTAAATTACCTAAAAAGACAAAACTTACACACCCATGTTATGCTGTTATTTTTCACATCAGCCACACAATGAAAAGATGCTTTTCGCATACCTCTGCAGTTATTATGTAAATTAATATCAGAGTGAGCTCAAATATAAAATTAAAAACTGAACAGTTACGCCCATTTTTACCTCTCCTTGGATAACTCAATATTTATCCTTTGAGAGATCTGTCAATGAGGAAGAAAATACCTGTTTTCTTTCCTGACAGGTTTCCCAAAAATACATCACAGGCTTAGATTTAGTAAGCTATGAGACAAATGGGAATTAAAGTTATAAAGTTTCATAGTAATTGGGGTTGAAAGTTCAAACTTTTAATATCTCCTCTGATCTGCAGTATTCAGACTAATTATTAATTTTTAATTGATCCAAAGGAAGTCTAACAGAAAAAAATAAATAAGTGACACTTGTTTAACTGTCTCAAAAGGGAAAAAAATATTCCTTCCTGACCCCACATACTGGTGATCGGACTCCTCCCTGGATAAATACTCCCTAATTAAACAGAATAACCCTGAATGCCCTTTTCATTAAAACATATATATAATCCCTTTTTAAATTTAATCTATCCACTCCGCTGTCACCTCCTCCTTTGGTAGAGAATTCCCCAGATTAACTTCCCTTACTGTGAAGAACCCTTTTCTTTCTTTAGAAGTAAAAAGATTTCACCTTAATCTCAAAGGATGACCTCTTGTAATTTGAAAACCTCTGGACACAAAAAGCTCACTTGACAAAGCCTTGTATTGACCCTGGATGTTTTATATAGGGTAATCAAATTCCCTCTTAGACGCCTTTTTTCGAGAGAAAATGTTTACCGTATATACTGGAGTATAAGCCGACCCGAGTATATTCCCCCCTCTGCCTTCCCTGTGTCTCTCCCCCCTCCCTTATCACCCTCTTTAACCCCCCTCCTCATTCTCAACCTCCCTCCTCAACCCCCCTCCTCATTCTCAACCCCCCTCCTCATTCTCAACCCCCCTCCTCATTCTCAACCCCCCTCCTCATTCTCAACCTCCCTCCTCATTCTCAACCTCCCTCCTCATTCTCAACCTCCCTCCTCAACCCCCCATCCTCAACCTCCCCCTCATCCTCACCCCCCCCATCCTCATCCTCAACCTCCCCCTCAACCTCCCTCCTCAACCTCAACCCCCCTCCTCAACCTCCCTCCTCATCCTAAACCCCCCTCCTCACTTTACCCCTCTAAATACCTCCCCCTCCTACTTTCCCCTCACTTACCTTCATCTGCAGCTTCTCCTCCGGCCTCCGCTCCTTCCTGCGTCAGCACCTGGTATATGCTAATGACATGACGTCACATGCGCGCCATGTCATTAGCATATACCGGGTGCCGACGCAGGAAGGAGCGGAGGCCGGAGGAGAAGCTGCAGATGAAGGTAAGTGAGGGGAAAGGGAGAGGGGGAGGTATTTAGAGGGGTAAAGTGAGGAGGGGGGTTAGAGAGACACGGGGGTTAGAGAGACACGGGGGGTTAGAGAGACACGGGGGGAGAGTGACTCTATTATAAGCCGAGGGGGCCCTTTTTAGCCTTAAAAAAAGGGCTGAAAAACTTGGCTTATACTCGAGTATATACAGTAATTTGGTTAGTCTTTCTTCATAACTTAGACCCTTGATTCCCCTTATTAGTTTTGTTGCCCTACTCTGTACTTTTTATAGTATCCCCTAAGCCTACCTATTACAATATAGCAAGACTATAACCTAGCTTATATGGCAATGTAACTGTTGAGCATTGTGAACTTTTCAGTAAACATCTTTTCGCATTTGCTGTAATTAAAAATAAATATATTAACTAGTGTGAAAACTTACACAAAAAATTGCTAACTTCTCCCTAAACTTGCATTGTTACTATGCCCTTTATTTGTAATGAGCCAATAAATTATGTAGCACTATACAGGGGTAAGTACAAAAAGTTAAAAATATTAAGACAATGAAAAAGAATAATTGAGGATCTTTTTGAAAATCAAACGTACCCAGTGCTTTTCCTAAAGCACTTAGCAAACTTCTAAAGGGTTTCATGGACTCCATCTTTCTTTTCCAAGTTCTTATCATAGGTGGTTTTGTGATAAAAAAAATACTCATCCAAAATTACCTTTTTCCTTTGATGAGGAATTGGAAAACAGAGACATTACAATGACAGTTAATAAAATGTCCATTCAATAATAGATCAACGTGTGATTTTACCACAAGGTGCCAATAATTAGAAGAAAAATGCATTTTTTTCAACTACAAATTTTTAAACCAAAATATTGTGAGGTTTGAGAATGACTGACTTTTAATCTTCACCTTTAATTTTTTAGAACTAACCAACACTGTTAAACTGTGTTGTAGTATAATAAAAGACATAATGTGTGATAGTAACTTTGTACTCTAATTCTAATTATCTATGGTCCCTATTAAATTCCAGCCCCGTAAGTGAAGCTTGCAGCGGCTGCGGGCTTGAAATTCCCCTGTTTTACTGTGCTATTAAATTAGAATGGGCTATGCAAACCCATAAACCAGTTGTCGGTCGTCGGACTTGCGTTTTTGCTGCTGATCAATTTAGCAAACCCGTAGTTACAGGTTTAGATGGAGCCAATGGAAACCGAGATCATCATCATTATGTCACAGAAAAATGGCTTCAATCGGACCCACATTCCATACATAGTGGACTTTACCCTCCTTGCAAGTCCTCCCCAGCACTCGTAGGGCTTTGGGCTGCATTTGCGTGCTGCGGGCTTGCACGTGAGTGACTTTGTTGCAATTTAATAGCATGATTGGAATTGTAGTGGTTACTGGCTTGATGGATCAATGGATTTGCAGCCGCGAAGTTTAACGTTGCTCAGCCCGTAGGCTTTTTTCGCAGCTAACCCACAGATTGTCAACGACCTATATTACGGGGCTAATTTAATAGGCCTATATATTTGTAATTATGCAGCTTGTATTTCAAAGTACTATCATAACATTAAATCTAAATGTAAACATTTTATTATTGTCAGACAGAGGCGGTGAGGTGTAGTTTGAAAGATTTCACACACCAGGAACATTGGGAGAAGCTCCCGTATAAATGGTGGGAAAAAAGACTATTTTCAGTGTAAGTTTTCTCACAAAAGATAAACCTTTTAAATACAATATGTTGAAAATTGGTTCATATTGACCTTTACCACTTAAAGTATTACAAGCTTTACAATTAAAGTGGGAAGCAATATCCCAGTTTATTTTAATAAAAACACACATATTAAAATCTTACTTTTACAGACCCCCATTCCCACACCCTCCTCCTCCAATCTTGCTACTACACAATGAAACCAGTTTCATCTACACTTGATATGACTGCTCCTGTCACATTACTTGTCACAGCAAAAATTAAAGTTAAATTAAAATATTTTGACTACCTCCCTTCTACTGCAAACTCTCTGCTCCTTTGACCTCTGTAATTCTGCTTTCTCGTGATTCCAAACTTATGTATCGAACTACTTCCCTACTCTACTTAGTCTTCATTACCACTCATTGTTGGGGGTTAAATGAACGTTTTAGGTCCCACACATTTTTTTTTTTCAATCTTTCTTTCTTAAACTCCTTTGGGTTTCAGTACCACTTGTACCATGATTAAACCCCAATTTAATTTTCCTCTCTCAATTAACTCGCATCACCAGCTGTCTATGCATCATCTCGGATTGACAGCCTTCTACTACCTAAAAATGAAAATGTCTTCAGCATACCCAGCACTTGAAATCATCTTCACTGTAAAAACACCTTGATCAGTCTAGATCCGTTGTTCGCTGTTTTGGGTTTTTTCATGTTTATACACTCTCAGCACTCCTACCAAAATCTAAAGTATTTCTAATATCCGACCTTATGTCACACAAGATGCACCGACATGCAAATTCACTCACTGTGATCCACCTTAATATTTATCTCACTAGTTCTTTACCAATTCTTCTAATCCATTCACTGGCTTTCCATATGCTCCAGGATAAAGTTCAAAATCTAGACCTTCCCCTACAATACCTTCAACCAATATTACCTTAATAATCTCCATTTGGAAAAAAACAAAAAACGCACAATAATCCATCTGACTGGATATCTCTGGCATAGTTATAGAACTCACTTAAGTCACTATGTTTAAAAGCAGCATGGTTTGCAGACAAAAATGACCTAAATTCAACATCCCAACTTCAACAGAAAATTAGAAAGTGATTATGGATGTAATAATATGGAGACAATGTGTTGGTAATAAAGGATAATTTTAAGCAATGTGTTTTAGTTCATGTGAATTTGATTTACACAAAAAATACTTTTTTTAAAGTGTGTTTTACCTTCAAAAACATTGCCCCCTAATTGTGAGTCACCTGAAATAATATGGCATGAGTGAGAAGCTGACTAGAACATTTCTTAGCATGTTATTTATGAAGTTAATTGAACAATTTATTGTATAGGAACTTTGGCAGAGTCCTTATTTGTCCAGATAATTATTTTACTAATGGTATGGGATTTGTCTTAAGTTACAGCCTGCCATGCTCTTCTGAGTCACCATAGTATAAAACTGTCACGTGGAAAATATGAAAGTGTTGGATCTGGATGACACTATATTTTAACTGTATGTGTCTGGGGTAACTCGCATGTCAGTGGTAACAAACAATCCCACAACTCATCCCATGGAATCCTATCACAGTGGTGTGGAAATAAAGTTTGCTGTTTAATTTAAATTATGAGCTTGAACTTACTTCCTGTTTTATTAAATACTAGCTACTTGAGCATCAAAAATGACGGGAATAACATTTTAAGGCTGGGAATGCTGTGCCTTCGGCGCTCATTGCGAGTCTCTCCCTCCGTCTACTGTACAGGCCTCACGATGAGCGCCTTCGGCAAGCCACAACTTTCGTGCTGCACAATGACCACCTTCGGGGCTCATACCGAGCTTCTCCTCTCTGTGTAGTTTAGGGTTAAGTGTTACTGGCTTGGTTTAAGTGTTACTGGCTTGGTTTAAGTGTTACTGGCTTGGGTTAAATGTTACTGTCTTGCGTTAAGTGTTACTGCCTTCGGCCTCATTTTCATCCTGTTACGTTTTTTCGGCCCCCATTTATTTTTTCGCTTAGGCGTTTTTCGATTGTTACAAAACGCCAAATATGCCTCAAATTCACTTGCAACCTCACTCACAGGCTACTTGGCTCTCACCCTGTGCTGTGTGTCAGTGTCTAAGTTAATTTGAGGCATATTTGTGCTTTTTTTGCTGGGCTTCCAAGTTTTGTGGTTTGGCTGTTAAAGTCATAATTTCTTGCAGCCTCGGTTTGCGGGGCTTGCGATAAGCGCCGTCCCTGCAATGCGCACCTTCGGGGCTCATTGCAGCCTAAGTCCCACAGGCCTTGCAATGAGCGCCAGTGTTTATTGCAGCCGCAAATGCTTGACCACCATCGCAAACGTTCCCAACATTCGTAAGATCCACAACTATATATGTGTTTTTTTTTTCTTCATAAATAATTTATATCTGCCCTTGTAACTCTCAATATTTTTATTGATCAGAAGAAGCTCTTATATGATTAACCATTTATTTGTATATGGAATAAGTACTAGTTAAAAAAAAAAACAGTGTTGGGACAGTTGTATAATGTGACACATATATAGCTTTGATAAGAAATATTTGGGGCTTCAACAAGTCTATAGATAATCTCTGATTTCCTATATTACTCCTCGAAAAAGAGGTTGTAAGCCCTGTAGTGTATTTAAGTTTCATGGAGTATGATTTCATCTGATCAGTAGTTTATACAAACATTTTTTTGCATAAAAAAATCCAAAATAAACATTATTATAGTTACCCTATAGTTTGTTAAATCTCTTACATTTGCAAGCAGTTGATTTTGAGAATTAAGACCGCTAAAATCCCTGCTAAAATTAGCATAAAATGTTTCATTTGTTTTGGGAAATCGCAGACATTATGGGATTAGCCCCCTGCACAATGAAGCAAGGAGTCTGTTGGGAGGTACACTGTGTCTATGTAAGCAGATCTGGGGGTGGGGAAAACAAGTTTTATAATTAAACTAGCGACTTGCCGTCAAAAATTACGGCAATAAAATTTGAATCCTGGCAATGCTGTTTGCCACACAATGTGAGTCTTTTGGCCTTCTGAGCACATTCGGCGCTCATTGCGAGCCTCTCCCCTCGTGTACTTCAACTTTCCTGCTTTGCAATGATCACTTTCGTCTCTCATCGCGAGCCCCACGATGAGCGCCTATGGCGCTCATCGTGAGGCTTGCAATGAGCACCTTTTGGCGCTCATTGCGAACCTTTCCTTCCTACTGTACTGGCCGCTCATTGCAGGGTTCATTAATCTGCAAGTTTTGTGCTTTGGAGTGGCGTGTGTCCCCCATACTTCAATGCCTCAACTGCTCGCTTCGCTTTGCGAGGCTCGCAGGAGCGCCTTCGGAGCTCATTGACCAAGTCCTCCGAGCTCAGAAGGCTTCTATACCTCAACGTCTCGCCTCGCTTTGCCAAGGCTCGCAGTTGCGGCCCTCTGAGTTGCAAACGGTTCGCCTCGCTTCGTAGAGCTCGCAAGCGTTACGACAAATCATAGTTTGACAATTATTATATGTAATAAAATAAATCAGTATGTGAATATAACTTAATGTAATGTGTGTTTCTGATATAAGCAGCATTAGGTTAGAGAACGGTAAAAACAGGAAAAATTAGATATACCTATAATTCTGTGTTTTTCCCTGCATGTTATTTTTAGCACATTATCAGGTTTCTACCATGGTGTAGTTCTCATTGGGGGAGATTTGCTTGGCATCACAGGGGGTGGATGCATAGTGCTTCCCTGTGCTGTCATGCACGCCACTTTGGGGAAAATTTCTGTTGCAGCCCCTGTAATAGCTTAGTAAATCAGCCCATTATGCTTCATATCTAAGATGCAGTATTTTTATAATAGCAGTGCTAAGCTCTATGTTGAACCAGTACTATGCAAAGACTCGCATATTTCAAATGGAGGGGAAAAATGCAGTTTCACAATTATTATATTAGGTACTTAATCCCTTGTTATGTTTATAGATTAGAATAATTCAATGAGTAAAGGGAGAGAAAGAGGGAATAGAAGTAAAAACAGCCAGTACGGTCACAAAACAAAAATAATCAATGTTAAACTAAAAAAAGCTTTGTGCAAATAGTACAGTGGCCTTTGATGAGGATAAAAGTTTCCTATCTCAGTTCTAAAAAGTATCACCTATTACAACCACATAACTTTTCTCTACACCCAATATGACATTCGTGATATAGGACACCTTGAGATATTTTGCCATTTATTTCTTTTTTATATACTTTTATTTGAGGAGCAGACTGGAAATGTAAAATTCAATTAAAACATGTAATTCTGGCTGCTAAAAAATATTAACTCATTATAACAATTAACTTTCTAACACACAGTTCCCTCTGTATTGTAGATGTTATTTTAGATGTGTTCAGTTTTCAATGTCTTAAAGCAGAACAGATTTGCTGAAGTCATATAGACAAAACAGTCTGGAGCTCTTTATTTTCTGTTTCCTGTTATGCTATATTTAGTATTTTTAGTATTTTGTTTATTTCGCCAGAAACAATAGAATACATTTGCACATTAATATAATGAAGTAGGGTCAAATGCGTTTTTATTTATACTCCTGTATAGCCCTGTGTTATAGTTAGAAATGACCTGTAGATAAATAGTGTGAGCATAAAGGTGGAATAGTGGTTGATGGGAGATACATCAGACCTGATTTGCTAGACAGCAACCAGAGGATTTCTCAGTTAAATGCCCCAGGGAGAGATGTTACAGTTTGCAATATGCATAGCTGATGCTCTGCAAAACATGGTATGGGTCCCTGGGGCGGAGTATTTGGAGAGCAGGGGGGGCCAATGCTCCAACAGCACTAGTTGCTGTATAACAGACCACAGCTTGGATCTGGTTTTTAAGAGTTAGCTAATTGGCACTCACCTGTAGCTACTCAATTAGCAGACAGGCCTTTAAAAGAAGAGAGCAGCCTGCTCCAAGGGGGAGAGGAAAAGACAGCTAGGAGAGGCTGCGCTTATTGCAAAGACATTGCTTTTGTTTGGGAAATTGGTAAGTGGGAAAGCCACCCAATTGCAGATAGCAAGTACTGTCTAGTAAGAGCTCAAGTAAGAGCAAGGGATTTTGTTTGTTTTGTTATTATTTAAAGTACCTGCTTTCAAACTGAATAAAAAAGGAAAACTGAGCTGAAGGTGTCCTGGACTTTGTATACCCTAGAAGGCTGTGGTTACTGCAAGATCGGTGACAATCCTACCTGTAAAAGAAGTGGTTTGTCACATATGGTGGAGAATGCGGGCACCCACGTAAGCCTGAGGGTAGAAGTCATTTAAAGCTCAACATGGAGGATGTTATCAAGGCTCTGATCCAATCCTCCTCTGTGCAACAGGAGACTAACAGGAGAGCTGCAGAAAACAGTGCAGCCCTGCAGCAACTGGTGCTGGCCCAGGCAGAGTGTGCTAAAGTCCTGGCCAAAACACAAATGGAGGGCACTGAGTCCTTGGTGAAACAGCTTGTTGTGACACAAGCGGAGATGTTTAAAGTAGCCCGTGAGGAGCAGCAAAAAGTCACCCAGGGACTACAACAGGTAATCCAAGCGATCTCTGGAAAACTGAATGGAGACCCTGATGGAAGATACCAGGGGCCAAAGGTGATTCGGGCGAGCCACTATCTTCAGAAAATGACCGCATCAGATGATGTTGAGGCGTACCTTCTGGCATTTGAGCGCACTGCTGAGAGGGACGGATGGCCGGCTGGTGAGTGGGCAAGCATACTGGCACCGTTCCTAAGTGGAGAGCCGCAGAAGGCATATTATGACCTAGAACCAGCCGATGCAAGTATCTACAGCAAATTGAAAGCTGAAATCTTGGCACGACTGGGTGTAACCTCTGCAGTACGTGCCCAAAGGTTCCACTCGTGGTCATATTCTTCAGACAAAGCCGCACGTTCCCAAATGTTTGACCTCATACACCTTGCACGGAAATGGTTACAACCTGAAATCCATTCAGCTAGCCACATTGTGGAAACCTTAGTAATGGACCGGTTTTTGCGTGGTTTACCAGCTTCCCTGCGTCGCTGGGTCAGCCAAAGTGACCCCCATACAGCTGACCAACTGATTGCCTTGGTGGAAAGATATGCGGCTGCAGGAGAACTGCTATGTCCTACTTCACAGGAAAACCCTCGCAATCCTAAGCCCCAAGATTCTGCAAGACCGGGTAAGACTGTTCAAGGTTTAAGGGGGGCATCCAGGTCTAATAGGCCTGGGAAAGGAACTAATTGGTGGTCAGACTGTACTGTCAAATGTTTCAAGTGCAAAGAGGATGGTCATATGGCCAAAGACTGTCCATTTAAGGATGAACCTATGGAATGCAATATGGGCAAAAATGAGGGAACACGTTCATTTTTGCTCAGTTGTTATGGTATTGTTAACAATGACTATGATAATAACGCTCATAAATGCTGTGTAACTGTGAATGGAAAAATGTCTAAAGCATTACTTGATTCAGGTAGTATGGTTACGTTGGTAGCAGAGTCTATAATACCTTGTGTAAAACCTGATCATGGACAGAAAATAGGCATTATCTGTGTTCATGGTGATAAAAAGGAATACCCCACTGCGGAAGTAAATATAGGAACCCAGTATGGGAATTTAAAGTACCGAGTGGGTGTAGTACCTAGATTAGCCCATGAGGTAGTGATCGGTAGAGACTTTCCTCATTTTCTAAAATTATGGGCAGCTTTACAAAAGACAGACCAAAATTTATCAGAAATGAGTCAGTCTGTCGAGGATAATGTGTTCCCTTTTTCCGATATTGACTTGGGTTTTGACCACTGTGACGGAAAAATAAGGAAAAAGAAAAAATACTGCCCTAAACCAGTATTAATAGGAGATAACCCAGCTCAAACTAGTGAGGAGCCTACTAATAATGCAGACAAGGATAAGGACTTAATTGATATTGGAATTAGTCCAGGTAACTTTAAAAGCGCTCAGTGGGAAGATCCCACTTTAGTGACAGCTAGAAATGATATTAAAGTTGTAAACGGGGTTGTTAATCAGCCAGGAGGAGCACTGCCGTTCCCCTATTTTGAAGTACAAAATGACCTAATTTACCGTGTAGAAAAAAAGGATTCAGACATCATTAGGCAGCTGTTGGTTCCTCAGACTTACCAGAATATAGTGCTAAAGTTGGCTCACAGCCACATATTAGGGGGACACTTGGGAGTCGGAAAAACTAGAGAGAGAGTCCTTAGACGGTTTTACTGGCCTGGAGTGTTTGCTGCTATTACAAACTATTGCTCCTCATGTCCTGAGTGCCAGTACAGGGCTCCTTTCAAGACTTTTCGTAGTCCACTTGTACCCTTACCCATAATTGACGTGCCTTTTGAAAGGATCGCTATGGACTTAGTGGGGCCACTGGTAAAGTCCGCTAGGGGACACCAATATATATTAGTCATCTTGGACTATGCAACTCGCTATCCTGAGGCCATTCCCTTGCGTAATACCTCTGCAAAGCTAATAGCTAAGGAACTTATGTTGATGTTCAGTAGGGTGGGTATCCCTAAAGAAATACTGACAGACCAGGGGACCCCGTTCATGTCCAGAGTCACAAAAGAGTTGTGCAGGCTCTTGCAGGTTAAACATCTTAAGACCTCAGTATATCACCCACAGACTGATGGTTTAGTAGAGAGGTTCAACAAAACCCTTAAGAGTATGCTACGCAAGGTAATTGATGCAGATGGAAGAAATTGGGATTTTTTATTGCCATATCTACTGTTTTCCATTAGGGAAGTTCCACAGGCCTCCACGGGCTTCTCTCCTTTTGAATTATTATATGGAAGACATCCCAGGGGAATATTGGATATTGCTAAGGAGACCTGGGAACAGGAGACTACTCCTCACAGGAGTGTAATTGAGCATATAGCTCAAATGCAGGATAGAATGGCCACCATCATGCCTATTGTCAGGGAACACATGCTGGAAGTCCAGCAGGCTCAGAAAAACAGCTATAACCGTAATGCTAGAGTCAGAGTGTTCCAACCTGGAGACAGGGTATTGGTTCTGGTCCCTACTGTGGAGAATAAGTTCCTTGCGACTTGGCATGGACCCTATGAAATAATAGAGAAAGTGAGTGATGTCAATTATAAAGTCAGACAACCAGGAAGAAGAAAGCCTGAACAGTTGTATCATATAAATCTGTTAAAGCCATGGAAGGACAGGGAGGTCCTGGTTGCTTTAAAACCTTCAGAACCTCCTATAGTAGAGCCAGATGTGAACGTATCTAAGACTCTGTCTGTCCATCAAAAGCAAGAGGTCAGAGATTTCATCAGAAGAAATAGGGATGTTTTCTCGATAGTTCCAGGAAAGACTAAAGTGATTAAACATGACATAATAACCGAACCAGGGAAAAGAGTTAACCTCAAACCCTATAGAATTCCTGAGGCCCGGAGGGAGGTTATAAACTTAGAGGTTGAGAGCATGTTAAAACTTGGAGTCATTGAAGAATCCCAGAGTAACTGGAGTAGTCCTATTGTATTGGTGCCAAAACCTGATGGCACATGGAGGTTCTGCAATGACTACCGCAAGTTAAACGCCCTCTCAAAATTTGATGCTTACCCAATGCCAAGAGTTGATGAGTTAATAGAAAGACTGGGCAAAGCTCGTTATCTAACAACCTTGGATTTAACAAAGGGTTACTGGCAGGTCCCGCTCACTGAAAGAGCCAAAGAAAAGACAGCCTTTTCAACACCCAGTGGCCTGTTTCAGTACACTGTATTGCCATTTGGGTTACATGGGGCACCTGCCACATTCCAACGAATGATGGACAGAATTCTTAAACCTCATGTTCGTTATGCTGCAGCATACTTGGATGATGTCGTCATCCACAGTGCAGACTGGGAATCCCACCTCCCTAAAGTTCAAGCGGTACTTGATGCTATCCGCTCAGCAGGCTTAACTGCCAATCCTTCCAAGTGTACGATTGGTTTAGAGGAAGCTAAGTACTTAGGTTATTCTATTGGGAGGGGTTTGGTTAAACCACAGGAAGCCAAAGTAGAAGCCATACAAAAATGGCCACAGCCCCTTACAAAGAAACAAGTAAAGGCATTTTTGGGTTTAATTGGATATTATAGGCGGTTCATTCCAGATTTTGCTACCATTGCTGCACCCCTGACAGACCTTATTAAAGCAAAATCCCCAGTCATAGTTAAATGGTGCCCTGAGGCAGAAAAGGCTTTTAAGAGTCTGAAGGAAGCTATCTGTAGCCATCCTGTCTTAGTGACCCCAGATTTTTCCAGGGATTTTATAGTTCAGACAGATGCTTCTGATGTGGGCTTGGGGGCTGTTCTTTCACAGGAATACCAGGGTGAAGAACACCCTGTTTTCTTTTTGAGCAGAAAGTTAAACCCACATGAGAAGAACTACTCTATTGTTGAAAAAGAGTGTCTTGCTATTAAGTGGGCATTAGACTCTCTTAAATACTACCTACTAGGCAGAAGGTTTCGATTGATAACGGACCATGCTCCTCTGACGTGGATGTATCAGAACAGGGAAAGTAACTCCAGAGTAACCAGATGGTTTTTGAGTTTGCAATCTTTTAATTTCACTGTGGAACACAGGGCTGGTCTGCAACAAGGTAATGCTGATGGGCTTTCGAGGGTACACTCCCTGATTTCCATGGTCGCTCAAACCCTTGGGTATGAGCTGGGGGGGAGGATATGTGAGCATAAAGGTGGAATAGTGGTTGATGGGAG
This sequence comes from Discoglossus pictus, assembly GCA_027410445.1. Classification (NCBI taxonomy): domain Eukaryota; kingdom Metazoa; phylum Chordata; class Amphibia; order Anura; family Alytidae; genus Discoglossus; species Discoglossus pictus. Next base: position 371,792,213 of record CM050163.1, read on the forward strand.
ATACATCAGACCTGATTTGCTAGACAGCAACCAGAGGATTTCTCAGTTAAATGCCCCAGGGAGAGATGTTACAGTTTGCAATATGCATAGCTGATGCTCTGCAAAACATGGTATGGGTCCCTGGGGCGGAGTATTTGGAGAGCAGGGGGGGCCAATGCTCCAACAGCACTAGTTGCTGTATAACAGACCACAGCTTGGATCTGGTTTTTAAGAGTTAGCTAATTGGCACTCACCTGTAGCTACTCAATTAGCAGACAGGCCTTTAAAAGAAGAGAGCAGCCTGCTCCAAGGGGGAGAGGAAAAGACAGCTAGGAGAGGCTGCGCTTATTGCAAAGACATTGCTTTTGTTTGGGAAATTGGTAAGTGGGAAAGCCACCCAATTGCAGATAGCAAGTACTGTCTAGTAAGAGCTCAAGTAAGAGCAAGGGATTTTGTTTGTTTTGTTATTATTTAAAGTACCTGCTTTCAAACTGAATAAAAAAGGAAAACTGAGCTGAAGGTGTCCTGGACTTTGTATACCCTAGAAGGCTGTGGTTACTGCAAGATCGGTGACAATCCTACCTGTAAAAGAAGTGGTTTGTCACAATAGTTAAAGGGCCATGAAAGAAGGGTATTTGAAAAAATGTAAAATTAATTTGTATTTTATACAAAGGTCACTGTTCTGGTTAAACAATTTTAGTGTGCAATTACATTGACAGTCTGTCTGTGCCAATGTGCAGTGTTACAAATGGATTGTCTTAGCCAGTGAAAACAGCTGGATGAGCTTGTCCTTGAGAGCCAGTAAGTATTATTGCAATTAAATGAGCTTGTCCTTGTTAGCCAATGAGCATTAATACCATGGTTCTTCAAAGGAGATGCATTCTCTAAAGGTTTCAAGCAACATTATGCAACTTCTTTGCAGTTTAGTCGCTCGTTAGTGACCTACTCTCCATCACCCTATGGACCTCAGCACGCCAGGCAAAATCATTGTGTCTCTGGTTGTGCTTATCCATAAGGTTATCCTGGCATAGATACTGGAGTGGCTTGCCAGTCCTTTCTCCAGTGCTCCGCGTCTGATCTCTCTGCTATGACCTGCCCATCTTGGGTGACCATACATGGTATAGCTCACAGCTTCATTTAAGTACACAAACCCCTTCACCATGACAAGGTAGCGATCCAGAAGCAGATGCAACTTCGACTTCTATTCAAACAATATCTTATACTGTTATTACATTTTTTCTTAAATAATTGAATATTTAAAATTTTGGGACAGTCTAAGAATTTTAATAATTGTTAAATAATTACAAAAAGCTTTTTTCTTTACTTTATTGCTTAAAATCATGCTTTTAAAGTTTAACATGATATACCTGTTTTATTTTTAATAAATTCTCAATACAAGAAGTGTATCCTTGCTGATCATTATACAAAAGACTTGTCAGAACCTGGCATTCACATATTAATAATAATATGTCAAAATTAAAAGACAGTACATAATAGCTGAGAGGTTCATGCTGCAACAAGATTAATGCATAGTGTGCAATTTGTTCTGTATTTTGTTCCGACACAGCCCACATATCATCTACCTGTCTCAGAGTTTACTGTCTGGAACAAGCCAACTCTGCATGACACGTGTTTGCCATGAAATCGCTCACGCCTGGTTCGGATTGGCAATCGGTGCTCGCGATTGGACAGAAGAATGGATAAGTGAAGGATTTGCTACCCATTTGGAGGATGTATTTTTAGGAAAAGTTCAAAAGGTAACCTTTTTAAAAAGATTAATAAAAAATATATATATTTTTTATATCTGTTATGGTATATCATGCAACAATTCCTCCAAAGAGGAATATAAATATAAATAAGTTACATTTTTCTTTGGCTTGATTTCCTGTAGCATTCATTAGATCTTCTTGCAGTCAAATTCTAAGGTGCTTAGCATTGTTTATGGTCCAGCTTGCCATAGCTTTCCCGCCCAGAAGCAAAAGTATTTTAATTTCATGGCTGCAGTCACCATTTGAAAAAGAAGTGGATGGGGAAGAAGTGGAGGCAGTGACCGATTTTATTTTCAAGATCTCATCTTGAAAATAAAATCGGTCACTGCCTCCACTTCTTCCCCATCCACTTCTTTTTCAAATCCTAAGAGAAAATATAAATATAAATAAGTTACATTTTATACAATTTAACGCACACAGAATTAAATAAATGTACTATTTCGAAGACCTACAATTAAAAATATTCAACCTGTTTTAAGAATATAAAGAAAAATAATACAGTCTCTAATGTACAGGTATACTCCATTTAGCGCTCCTGCATGTGGAGCGATAAACACAGCATTATAATGCCATAGTACTCCGACAGCGCACTGGCGAATTAGAGATTGCTGAGCTGGGATTTAAAGGGCTAAACGCGGATTGGAGCGGAAAAAGAGCGCTATAGTGAATCCGTGCTCAAAGGGCTGGCGTTATGTGGGGTATACCTGTATTGTCTTTTTATATACAGTTATGTTGCTGTGCAATCTACCATTTTGGTTATAGCAGATTAACTATCTGAGGTAGGAGGAGACTTTGAATACACAATAATTTTATGGATCCCTACAGTAAAGAACAATTGCATATAAAAGTTGTAGAATGTAAGGGGACCCCCCCCCCCCCCCATTATCATGGTTAGTTATTCAAAAGACCATGTCAAAAATGTAACCACAGCAGGCCTTTGATGTGTCCCAATTTTTGGAATGATGTATGTTCAAGCCCTACTGGATACAGTGATGGAGGATATAATTACCGTTTCTGAATAATTAGTAATAGTTGTCATGCATACAAATGCACAGCTAGATATGTTAAATAGAGGTGCTGAAAGGAGAGTTTTGTGGATGACCAAACTAGGGTTTTGTTTTTAATCCTAACCTGGTTCTGGACATGACAGCCCTCTCCCTTTCTGAGAAGGTCTCATATGTACAAACAATAAAATCAATCTGAACCGATTTATAACGGGCCACATAGGGCAATGGATCCTCCCCATGTTTCTATCTCAACAACTGCTGTTTATGCTTTTTTTCTGAAGAGTAGGAGGATCAGATTGGTATTGATGAATGAAATAACACGTAATTCATCATGAAATAACACTTAGTTTTCCATATATTCTCAAAAAAAGTTCTGTGTTTTTTATTTTTTTATTTCATTAATAACACAGGTAGGATACTTATCTAAAGAAGGGTCCTAGAAAAAGTATAGCATTTAAATGCTAGCTTATTTTAGGATAGTCAAGCTCAGAACGACCGATTAGTAAAATAATAATGCAGCGGATGTCCAGAAATAAGTAGCCAGAATCTACAGATTCAGACCAGTGCCCACCTATTGATGACTCCTGACAATTATTGTTGTTCAGTCTTCTCAGACTCTCCATGAGCCTATGGGCCTCAGAACGCCACTGACCCTCTGAGATCCCTCAAGCTGATACTTATTGCTTCAAAGTCCTCATCTATCCATCCCAGCCTCTGCTGTTCTTCGTTTGCCTTCATTCTTTCCCAGCACCAGAGTCTTCTCTAGGGAATCCTGAATTCTCATGATATAGCAAACTATTTTAATTTTAGCCTCATGTTTGAACCTTCCAGTGAGCAGTTTGGCTTGATTTCCTGTAGCATTTATTTATTAGATCTTCTTGCAGTCCTAAGGCGCTTAGCATTGTTTATGGTCCAGCTTGCCATAGCTTTCCTGCCAAAAAGTATTTTAATTTCATGGCTGCAGTCACCATTTGCTGAGATCTTGAAAATAAAATCGGTCACTGCCTCCACTTCTTCCCCATCTATTTGCAAGAAACTAAGATGGCAGTTTGCCATTGTTTTTGTCTTTTCAAAATTGAGCAGCAGGCCAACTTTTGCACTCTCTTCTTTTACAAGTTTACATTATAAGATGAAAAGATATGGAAAGGGAAACTTTATTTTGAAGCAGACCTGGCATGCGATAAAAACCGGCAATCTTTGATTTGGGCAAAATGTACCATGAACCCACCTCCAAGAACAAGTGGTTATGATTTGAAGATGGATGGTTTGAAGATGTAGGGTACTGTGTGAAAGTAATACTTTACAGAAAGGGTAGTAGATAAGTGGAACAGCCTTTCAATGGAAGTGATAGGATCAAACTAATTAATGAATTCCAGCATGCCTGAACTAAGCATAAGACTGTCCTAAGGTTTAATTAAGCCACGTTTGTTAGGTAGATAGAACGGACACTCAGGACGGGCCATTTGCTTCTTATTTCTTTATATGCTCCTAATGTAAATTGTATATCACCCTGTCATCAAGCTTCTGACGAGGGTTACTGCCAAATATAAAGCCCTTTGAAGCAGTTCAGGTTGAAGAAGAATTTTACGGTGTCACACTCCATTGAACATGCTTTTGTAAAGTTATTTAGACTATGAAAACAACTATGATCATGATATTTGCAGTTCAGTCTTAAACACTGATTTGCATCGTACGCCGTGTCCTGATCTGCAGAATATTACTTTCTAATGATACTACAGACAAGAATCCAATAGATGGTGACGTGGAGTTTGCTTCTCTTTGCATCTCATTGCTCATAACACTATTTTTATGTTGTCGGGAACTTGTGTGGAAAATATATTTGGGTTCAATCAATAAACTACAAATCTGCAATAAGTTCAGCTAATACGGAGAGAGAACAATAGTCTGAGAGGTATTGATGTGGTTATTGATGAGTTATTTCAAAACCTCAGCTTTCATAAATAACAAGTCAAACATGGCTCCCCCGTGGCTCTTTTGAAACATGTATAGCCTGCGATATTGATACTTGCAACAATTTTAAATATAGCTGTGGCCGAAATGTTTACGCTTACAAATCAATCACATATGATGTGTATGTAACAGAATGGAGCATAGTTTTTTTTTTTCCTCCTAAAATTTGGAGAATGGAGGAGGGGAAGCCGGCTGGGGTGAAGCAGCTGTCGTCTGCAGCTCTGCTACTTCAAATAGAATATTATCTGATGCAAGACATGAGACCACCATCAAAACCCCCTCCCACATTAAACAAAAACTTAAAAAGGCCATTTTCTTTCTTTATTTTTTAATCTGTATTGCATTAAAATCTGACTGATCATGTGTAAAGAAGCAACTAACTAGTATCAACTGTCTCAATAACAAATACTTTATCAACATAAGGTTATATTTACGTAAATGCATTTTCTTAAATAACTTACATTGAAGTTTGTAATTCCTGTCTCTCTATGAGCCTTACTGCCCCTTCCCCCAAAGGCTTTTGCTTTTATCTCAAATATAGCCATTGCTAATGATTGCCAATTTTTCCTGTGGATTCGTACATGCTCAAATGTATTCTAGCAATTACTTTTTAGATTTTTGCGCTCATGCTGATCTCATTAGTAAAGATTATATTTTAGCATAAAGATAATATCAAAAGCTGATTGACAGACATGTATTGCATGCATCGGTGTAATTTTATTGTAAAATACATTGGGCCTCACTAAATTCCAAGCCGGCAGTTGCCTTCATACAGGCCATAAGTCTGCAACACTTGCAGAGAGATTTAAATAAACAATCCTGCAAGTACATGGCCGAAAGCCAAATCCGTAAACCATATAACCATACGTAGCATTTCAGGGCATGATCATGATCAATTAAGCAAGCCCGTAAGGAACAATTTAGAAACATGGAGTTTAAACGTCAATCAATTAGTATTTAGACGTCCGATATGCAATCAAGGTCGCAATCCAGTGATTTAAAAATGAATGAAGAAACTGTTATAGTCCATGTGGCTGGCCTGATATGTATTAACTCCTTGATTCCCAGGATTGATCTAACACGGAATATAAACGTAAACAAAAATATTTGTTATTGCAGATTTGCGAGCTTAAGACTGTTATTGTGTTTTTATTGGCTTTTACAGTGTTAAGAACATGTGTTTAACCTTCTTGCGAGTCCTCTCTAGTACTCGTAGAATTTTTTGCTACATTTGCCATTTCCAGGTTTGAAGGCAATTGCGGGCTTAGGGAATTGTAGCAATTTAATTGCGATTAGGGATTGTAACATTTACGTGCTTGAAAGATCAAAGGCTTAGATGGGTCAGAGTTACGATTTTGACAACCGCAGGAATTTTCAGCCTGTAAACCGCAAATCGATTTGTGGGTAGCTAGAGGGAGCCCAATTTAATAGCAGTAACTTTTGCAGCCTACATTACGGGCGTCCGTAATTGTCATTTTGACAATTTAATGAGGCCCATTATTTAATAAGATTCTATTAAAAAAATGCCTCTTATTACCAATATTTTTATATTCTAACATATTGTATTCCATACCCCCTTTAACAGATCATTTTTTACTTTTCCAACAATGCCTAGATCACATTGATTTTGTTGCTGTTAGTCATTCAGTTGTGTCCAACTCTCAGTGACCCTATGGACCGTAGCATTCCAAGCCACTGCCCCTCTGAGCTCCCTCAAGCTCATGTTCATTGCTTCAATTACCTTATCTATCCATCTCCACTTCGGTCGTCCTTTTCTTTGTGTGCCTTCAATTTTTCCAAGTCTTAAAGTTAGCAGTTTTCTCCAACACAACAGTTCGAAAGCCATAATTTCTATGTTGCTCAGACTATATGGTCTAGCTCTCACATCTGTATGTTACAACTGGGAATACCATAATTCTAGCTATGCGGACCTTTGCTGATAGTGTAATATCTTTTTACAAGCTTTCCTCCCCAGAAGCAAATGTGTTTATTAGCATGTTTAAATATCTGTTATAATCTATAGACTATGAGCCTCATTCAATTGAGCTTTCGGATATCCGGGCTTCAGAATTGTAGCCTGAAAGTTATTTTGCTATTCAATTGGAGTCTTCCGATCATGTTACGGGCTCCAACCTCCATTTCTCATTGACGTAATGATGACGATCTCCATTGGCTGTTTCTAACTCCAGTGTTACGGCCTTGCCTAAGTGATCTACTATGCGCGCTATCGGGCCTGGACTTGTGGCCTCGGCCAATTGAATAGCACCATAAGTTATGGATTATGCGGGCCCTCAGACTCACGGCCTACATTCCGCGACTTGCGTGCTTGCAATTGAATCATTGTTGCTCATTGCTCATTGTTTTTAGGTAAGTTTGATGATAAATGTATGCAGGACTACAGACATTTAGTCAGCAATGTCTATTTCTCTCCAATCAGCTATCTCCAGATGAAGCTAAAGAACAGCAAGAGTTAAAGTCTTTACTTCGCTGGCGTCGTCTCACAGATGAATTAACAAATTCCCAAGAAGAACTGCAAATATTGAGGTATGCCTTCATTTTTTTTTGTTCTTATTATAATTACTCTTACCTAATATTGTTATAAGTTGTGCAGGTAGTGTTTGGAGAAAAGAAATGCATTATAGTTAAAGGATCTCTAAAGTGATAAAAAACAAGCCCTTTAAAAGTTTATGCTGGTATAAGTATTCTCTGTAGTCAGGTAAATACACCCAACATTGCATCAATGTCTAAACCCAAGGGACATTGGAAACAAGAATTGAAAACAACTGGTGATAACAAAGAATGGTTTAGAAGTTTAAAATGTTATAGTTGTAGCTGTAGAAATCACACTGTTTTGCAGACTAATATTAAAGTGACACACATAATGGTTACAAAAAAGTTGAACCAAACATTTTCCAGCAGATATGTGTTTTCGAGGTTGCCAGTCTGAAGGATCATAACTACATTTCTGGAACTCATACAAAAAGGATTTTGGGATAACTGGAACGATTGATCAATAACATATATGGCAGACAGTTACTATTTACCCCCCAGTTATGTCTATAGGGAATATTCCCCAAAACATTAAAGGCAGCAGTTCTATTATCTATCATTTTTGGTATTATTTTTATACTTTATATTGCAACAAACTGGAAAAAGTCAATAATTTTTTGGCATCAAATCCTCACCAAAATTGATGAAGTGGCATACTTAGAGAGATTGACTTACTCTTTGGAAAACTGATTGCCATTATAAAAGAAAAAATAGACAACATGGATAAACAGAATAAGCAACAGTGGAAAAAGAAACAACCTAAGAGTCATAATTGGCACATGGTGCTCTTCTTTACGGAAGATTTCTTTTTATCTTTATTTATTTTGTTTAAATGTTTGTTTGTTTTTAAAGAAAAAATTAGACCAGGATGCAGATTCAAATCTTAAATTATAAATGTAATATATGCATATGATTGATTAAGGGTGGTTTGTCTTTAACAACAGGAGACAAGTATAGTGTTACTGTCATGATATACTTTGTTTTCAGGGGTGGGTCTACCAGTGGTGCCGTGGACCAGGGCCCTCCCCTTGGGGGCAGTGCTGTGTAATTGAAAAAAACCACCAAGTCCCCAATGGGACCCCCTATGCCGCCTTGACCATGCCGCCTTGTATGCCTGTTGAATAAAGAGTATTTCTACTGAAGCTCCAACAGGTGTGGAGCAGTTCAGCATGCTGGGGATGTGTATCAGGGAAGAAGTTAAGAGAGCAAGGGCTGCAAAGTACAGGGTGATGGGTTCTGTGAGGAAGTAACAAAGGAGATAGGGTTGGATGCTATGTGAGGTGGGTGCTTAGAGTGGTTGGGTGCTGTACGGGGATGGATCCTGAGAGGGGATGGCTGTTGATAAGAAGTGGGTGCTATGTAGGAGGGGTGGGTTCTGTTTGGGGGTGATGTTTATATATGTGTGTTTTGTGTATATATATATATATGTACATATAAATCCAAAGAGGATGTCGCAGGAAAGTGGAGAACGTGCTTCAGGCAGCAGAGATTTGCACAGGTATGAACACTGAGTGATTTGGTCCCGATGGGGCCAAGCACCAAACATTTTTTACATACCCCAAGGGTGGGCCCAAATATTTTTTTTGCACCAGGGCCCTCCATTCTCTAGCACTGCCACTGTTTTATATAATAATCGTCACTTTCAATAAAAAAGTAATTTTCAAAAAAAGGTATATGCTGCATTCAGTCCAGTTTGTCTAATTATATAGAGACAGTAAATAGTACTGTAATATGTAATTTTTTTTTTTCATTTTGCTTTGGAGGATGCAGTGTTGCTTTTCCTTCCTCCCTCCTCCCATCCCTGTAGTCACAATACCCTACATGACCTTATGGGCCGATGGCCTGTTTGTGTGCACTGTCCCTTCACACTTATACTCCATACATAACTGTGCCATGAAATGAATAGTCATAAAATGTTATTACTACTGTACATATATTAATATACTTAAGTCACTGTTTAAAAAAAATATGTTATGGAACATCCTAATTTCCATGTATTAACAAAGCCATATCAATTGAGCAGTATTTTTTTGTAGTACTGTAGAGTTGGTTTTGCCATTATAATGTATTTAGTCCACATCATGCCAGAAAGTAAGATACTGTGGAGATGGAACAAGTGGAAGCGGAGGCTAACACTTCACAACTACGGTACTTCATTATGAAGCCACATTATGTTTTGGGACTCAAACTCTGTAAGTATAATATTCACAGTGACTTCCATACATAGAAGGCACAGTAAAAAAAAATCACAGAACTGGAAATTGTTGGCCATAAATCACCTCTGTTTTTCTTATAAGTGGAACAACACTTCTAAATTAGTGGTTTGCTAATTATTGTTATTAACAAAATGTAAATTTAATGCAAAGAAAAATACTTGCAAAATTGCATTTTCTTAACTGTAAGTTTCCAACCTTAATCCAAGTTGCTGTAAGGTCTCAGCCTCCCAGATGCGTTCTTCTGCAAAAGTTTGAAGGGTATCTGTCCCATGTATTACTTTGTGGCTACTATGTTAAAATTATTGTTCTTTATAAGGACTAGTTCACTTGACTTTAAACGTGACTGATGTCTAAATTACTTCACCATGTTTTGTAAACAATAGCTCCATTAGTTTCTTATATATCCGTGCCAACGCCCAGTGTCTTTTGTGTTTCCACAGAGCCATCCCATAGTTTTGGTGTATTCTTACTCTTTTGTGTAGTTTGGCATTGTGCTGTTTCATGATGCATGAAGATGTCACATCTAAGAGGCCAACACTGTCATTAGCTGGTTTTGATGTTTTTTCAATGTAAAAAGATTAAAACCTTGGTGATTTCTTTGTTCTTTTGTGTATATTGACTAATGGAGATTTAACTACAAAGCAATTACTGCCCACTAAACTAATACACGAGTGGAAGTGTTAAGTGACAAGATGTTTACTACAAATGTTTGACTTGTTTAGTTCTGGACATCAGGGAACTACAATAAACGAGAATCCTTAAAGATTATGGAAAATCCACATAGTTACATTACAGCACCGTGTTCAAATTATGCCTTTTATAGCTTTTTTTAGTAGTTTTTAAAAATAGTTTGTCGTCTTTAGACAAAACAATATCATCTGATTGTAATTAGTATTTGTTTTTCGTAGTATTCTTTATTTCTATTTTAATGTGTGGGCTTCAATGCAGGATTAATACCTTTTTGCTTTTTCCAAGCACTTCTGTTAAAAAAAAAAAAATAGCTCTAGACTCTTATTTCCCGAACAAAGCCCTTCGTTTGAAGTCTTAATAGTTACTTCATTTTGTAACCGCAGACAGAGGGGAAAATGAGTACAGAACAGGCAGGCCAAAGGAAATCAATGAGAAGTAGAAAACAAGAACCCAGGCATTCTTACTAAAAGCAGATGCTATCTATCTGTGCTTTCTGGCAAATGCAGGTAGAAGTGGTGCCAGCAACCCAATAACACTGCACATAGCCCCCATCATGATGCCCCTAACCTGGGTACACATTTTAGCGAGAGGGGGAAGCAAAGGAACATGTTTATCCCAAACATTGATTCATGTTGGAATGCCGCTTTTTTTTCTCTTTGTTCTGTTCAGTAACCACTACCATACCCTGTCACAGACACACAAGCCAGGAAAATATGCCTGCCGGCCAGTTTCCCATCTCAGGTTACTCACTGTACCACTCTAAGGATTAGCTAGAAGAAAATACATATTGTTCTGTAAACCACACCCTGCTCTCCGAGACTCCGTATTTTGCCTTTTGACAGTGTGATTTAATGGCTATCAAAGGAAGACCTGAAAAACAACTGTTGCAAAGTGGAATGAGCCGCATGTTGCTGCTTCACCACATCCTTGTAGCAATATACTGTGATAAATTGGACTCTCCAGATATAAATGGTGCTGAGCTGGTGTGCGTTAGTACATGTGCAGTGTGGTGATAATTATAGACACAATAGAAGCCAGCTTATCACCTGCCACCATGCAACTGCAACAAACAGCTGTTGATTTTTGTGAAGAATGGAATATTTTTAGCATAGAAACATACGTTTCAGAGATATAACACTTATCGGTAGCATTGTTTTTTCACAAAAGGAGGAATTTGGTATCCTGAATAGGATTGGCCATTGCATATTTCAACTTTATAGATACTTAATACAAAAGAATACCAAGTCATAGTTTCCCTGACCTTTTTTTAATACTGGCCTCTTCTGTCATTATACCTAGTAATTATTATAAAGTTATTGGGGGATTTCTGACAGAGAATCCTGGGAGTGGATGACGACAGGAAGTCTGACAGAAGTGAATTCTTCAGGGCCTTGGGCTGTAGAAATGGGCGGCTTAAAGCTTAATACCTTCTTGATGCCTCTGTGAAGGTGCAAGAACATCACTCCAAACAATTCTTACAAACTTTTTGCAAAAAGAAAGGCAGTGTTTCATAGAGTGTTGCACAGGAGAGAAAAATAGATAAATCTGAACAAAAATTATAGTCAATAATATGCAGTAACTCAAGCTTGAAAAACATCCACCTTGGTGAATTTAGCGGCAATAAAGATATACTAAATACATTGGTGGGAAATGCTATTATGTCCATCATTGTGCATTTTGTGATGTCTGTATATTTTCTCTTTATTCCCAAGTGATTAAAATCAAATGCTGATACAGTTGAGCTTTTAATTTGACTTGTGTTCTGTGTTGCATACCCTCTATATACCCACACTTAGGAGGGACTGAAAAGCATTAATAATAAATTGAAAACTGCTATGTTTAATTTCATTAAAGGCCATGATGAGAGACACCCTGGATATTCCACAAACACCAAAACATATTACCACCTGGATTCAAACAATGAAACATAAGTAGTCTCATGTCCTCTTCTTCCTATCCTTAGATCTCTCTTACACAATTCTCCAATTATGCTGTCACCTCCAGCCATTACTCTTAATGCCCAAATCCCTTTGATGTATATGGAATCCCAAATCATAACGTGACCTGTCAGGACATGTCCAGACAGTCATATTTTAATGTTCTCTTGTTATGCAGTAGTTTTGAAACTTGGGTTCTGGAGAAGAGCTATTATTTTATTTTGTATTTTATTTTCATACCTCTCTAATGGGTTTTTAGATTAAATCTTACTTGCAAAATAAACCCTAACACTACCTCTTAGATTTAGACATCCCCCCTTGTCACAGGCTTCCCTTGAGCCTTAAGGGAGAAGCAATTTCTCTCTTGCTTGTCAATGTGGTGTTATATCAGTCACAGAAACATAGCTTTTAAAAACAGATTAGAATTAATTAATATATCTATCTGCTTTAACAGTACCCCAGACTCTACTTGCATACAATCAATCAGTAAATCTTGCCATTTTCACCTAAAAAGCACTTTCTCAAACAAGACATGACCAAAATGGTATTACACTCTGTTATTATATCCGCCTCAACTACTGCAACTATCTTCTTACTGGCCTCCTGTTATGACTGCCAGATTTGGTGACCCAGCCCCCACAATTCTCTCTCTATGGGTCTTGACTTTTGTTGTTCAGCTCTCAGCACCCAGCCAAAACACTTTCTCAAACAAGACATGACCAAAATGGTATTACACTCTGTTATTATATCCACCTTGACTACTGCAACTATCTACTTACTGGCCTCCTGTTTTGACCGCCAGATTTGGGGACCCCCCAGTCCCCACAATTCTCTCTCTATGGGTCTTGAATTATGTTGTTCAGATCTCAGCACTCAGCCAAAACACTTTCTTAGGAGAACTCAGGACAGCAGAAGTTGTTAAATCGCTACAGAAGAAAGACAGAGGCAGACATTCCTTTTGGTTTTAGAATGTTCCACTCAGATGAGACAACACCATTAGTTAGTGTCCAACATCAGACTGGCCACTTCTTTATTTTCCTTCAGATACATTTACAGATACCACAAAACACCATCCTCCAGGTCTATAGCCAAACCCCCATCTCTAGTTGCTAGCTCTCCTTTTACAGCAACCATAAACTAACCTACCCCTTTATCTGAGGCCAAGGAGTATCCACGCCTAGCCGCTCTCTATAGTCGTTAATCTATATAAATTCCCATAGAACTTAACCCTTTGTTGTCCCACTAACAATCATGGCCGAAACTGTATCTCCACTAGTTACAGGTAAGATTATATTATTACAGTGCATATAACATGATGTAGTAACCCCAAAATTAATTACTGTGGCCCACACTACACTACACACAAAAACAAGTCACTGTCCCCCCAACAAGTTTCACGTCTGTTTGAATAATTTGTAATAGTAGCAACCCAGTGTACTAGAGTTCCAAATAGCAATAGTTACTTGTGGGGTTGCAGGGGAACCCCAGAATCAGCCATGACACATACTCATCACCCTTTTCTCTACACTTCAGTCCATAATGAATGCCTCCGCTAGACTCAACCATACTCATTACTCAGTGTCTGCAGCACCTCTCTGTCAGTCACTCCACTGGCTTCCCATAATCTCCAGAATAAAATGTGAAATCTTGACACTAATGTATAAAGCCCTTAACAATAGTGCACCTCTTATATCTCTGCTTTTGTCTCTAAATACTCCCTCACCCATCCTCTTCACTCTGCTAATGACCTTCTTCTTTCCTCCTCTTATCACCTCCTCTCATTCCTGCCTTCAAGACTTTTCTTGTGTTACCCCTATTCTTTGGAACTCCTTGCCTTGCTCAACTAGACTATCCTCCTGACTCAAATAATTCAAAACATCACTAAAAACGTAGCTGTTTAAAGAACTATATCACCTTCAGCCTTAATATGCACAATATATTTTACCTCTCCTTTCTATACCTCACCAATACCCTCCAGACTGCAAGTTTGTGAGTTTTCAGTCTTGTTGGGTGCTTTAGAGAAAGCACTTTATATGCTTGATTTTAAATTCAATAACAGGGACCTCCATTCTTTTGTAATAGGCTAAAATATTTTGACTTGTATCTACCCTGTTTAGCACTACAGAAGATGTTGGCGCGTTACAAATAATAATACAAAAGTTTATGAAAACTTGTTTTAGGACTTGGATCTGTATCTGTAAATTCACTGAAAATGAAGTGAAGAAATCCCTGAAACTCTCACAAGCACTTCAGTATGTTCTGTAACGCTTATATGTCTTAAGCTCTCATAGAAATAAACTCTGCAGAATAAATTTACTTTAAAAAAAAAATGCTATTTTTATATATTAGAAGCTTTCAAAAACTTTTCCCCCAGTCAATCAGCTGCCTTTTTTCAAAGATTTGCCCCCTCCTCCTCAAAACCCATTATATACAGCATGAGCAGCATGAACAACCAGTGCTTTCTATACAATCCAAGATGCAATAAATTACTACTTAACCCCTGCTCCAATATCCTGCATGCACAAAAAAATAAATAGCCAGAGATAACAATGTGAACAGCATGTGCAATTTAACTCAGATCACTTAAATTAAAGCCCAAAACAGGTGAACACAACCTATCCTGCTCTAGTCTTCCTTCCCCACAGCATTTGTAGCTTGGTGAAACATACTGTATAGGACTATGTGCATGATAGTCACTATCTGTTAAAGTGAAAGCTCATCTAATTTATGGCAGGGCCAGCAGTAACTCTAGGGTTACTAGAGGACTGTAGCCGCCTTCTAAGTAACCAGTCAGAATTAGGCAATTCAGACTATTCTAATTGACTAAAATATAGAAAAAAAATCATAGACAAACCTATATAAGACTGAAGAAGCATACAATAACTGTTATCTGCTTATAGTGCAGCACAGATTTTTTGGGCTGCAATTTGCCATGGGGTGAAGAAAGCTCCCATGAAAATAGGAGTGGACCCTTATCTAGGCCCAAAGTCTGGGTACCAGGGTGTTGTGGATCATTGCTGGATGATTTTCCATGGATGGGTAATGTATCAATGAAAATCCCCCCCCCCCCCCCCTACAGTTTTTTTTATTGTTTTCTTTAATGCCTTTCCTGCATAGGATAGATATGGGTTGGGGTTGTTAGGGCTAGTATGTATTTTTGCTTTGTATTACTGTGGAGTCTACTGAGTTTCAGACTCTGAGTCCCCTACATGTATACTTACCACAGGTTACAGGCAACCCCACTAGGTACAAATCATTCAATTTTGTGGGAACCATGCAGTACCTCAACAAACTTTCCTGTAAGAACACCAGTAGGATCCGCATAGGAGCCATGTATTTGAGCCCTTATATTGTATAAATAAAATTCCCATACATTGTAGATTGAAGGCTCATGGACAAGGCCCTCAAATTGTTTTATATAATTCATTTAAATCTGTATTTTCATAGTTTTTAATCACTTTTAATAAAAAGATGTAAAAACTGACAATAAATAAAATGTGTAAATAATGCACGTGGATGCAAATGTAAATACCGAATGGCTATTTTAAAGGTGCTAAAAGTTACAGAAATTTAGCTATAGGGCATCCAGTGTATAGTGGTCAATTTTCTTTATAAACGCTGTCCAATGTTAATTTATGAAACCATTTTTTGTTATTATTGGTGTATACACCTCTCTTCATGACACACCGTGGTATGTTTTAATCATATCCTTAAATAGAAAGAAACACTTGTCATATTCACAGCTAGGCTGTCTTTAAAGAGAGGCTAACATGTCTGATCTACCTTATGTTATTTTGAAACTAAAGTCATTTGGTATTCACACCATCATCTTCATATCACAAAGTAGCTCTGGATCATGCAGAAGCTCTAAGCAACAAGATCAAGAGCAGAAGCTTATTGTCTGGATCAATCAACCAAGATTATTAGAAGGAAGAATCAGTACCATGTGAATGTTGCCCGAACCAGACGAGGGAGAAGCCCACAGGTCCCATGCTCGGTCTGCTTGGTTAGAGTATTTAATGCTACTCAAACGTCAATGCCTCTAAATACATTTTCATAATAAGAATCTCTTGTAATTATATCTATCATTTTGATGTTATTACATTTTAAATGTAGCCAATGATATTACCGTATGTGATACTGTTTTCATATATAGCCTTTAGCAGCATTTTCATTGTTGCCCCCCCCCCCCCCCTTGATAAATAGACACTTCAATTATAATACTAGAAAGAATGAGGAATTAAAGTCAACATAACCTTTTTACTGCAAGAGGAGTCTGAAATTATGTAAATTACGATGCGCTTCTAGACATTATTCCCGTCAAATTGGCATAATGGTTAAAAGCTTGTTTTCTTTAAAGGTGCAAAATAAGTTGTATATAAAAAACAACAACTTTTTTTTATAATGGGCACCTGTCTTTCTGAAGTCAAATCGTAATATTGCTAAGATTTATAAATTGTACATTTACTCCATAATAAAAAAAGAAAAATTGAGAGTGAAAATTAACAGACCAGTGTGGAATAGACTATGGTGGCTTCATAAATAGCATCCTTGGTTAGATGTCTATATGACAGGGAAGGAGTGAATGCACAAGGTTGAATATATATATATATATATATATATATATATATATATATATATATATATATATATATAATGTGTGTGTAAATATGTAAACTATATATACATGTACTGGGCAAGGCAGGATGTATTTTACGAATTACCTTTATAACAAAAAAGATGTCTTCTTTCAAAATTAAGCCAGTGACCAACACTCAATGGAGGATATACATGCTGAATTGATTGCTTTCAACTTTAAACCTTCATGAGTCAAATGTGACAAATATTATAACATTTGAGCCTCATCCATTATGCCTTCTTTTATTGTCTTATACAAAGCTGACATAACTGACTATAAGGCAGACAACATAGGAACATAAGCTAAGGGAACTTGTTAGACTATGGACCAAATTCCACCCCCATTTAGTCACCATATACAGTGGAATAGACAGACTTAGGATCACCTAAAAAGTACAGAAAAGGGCTAAAAAACTAATAAGAGGAATGGAGGGAAGTTATAAAGAAAGACTAACCAAATTAAACATATTTTCTAAAAAAAAAAAAAAAAAGGCGTCTAAGAGGGGATATGATTACCTTATATAAATACATCCAGGGTTAATACAATGCTTTGTCAAGTGAAGTTTTTGTGCCAAGAGGTTTTCATCTTACAAAAAGATATCTATTGAGATTAGAAGGAAAAATATTCCACCGTAAAAAAAGATAAGGGTTGTTCATGGTAAGAGTGGTTAAACTGTGGGAATTATCTACCAAAAAGGGGGTGACAGTGGATTTGAATAAAAGGGTTCAGGGTTATCCTGGATACTTAGAGAAGGAGTATTGATCCAGGGAGGAATCCACGATTGCCAGTATCTGTAATCAGGAAGGGATTTTGTTTTCACCTTTTGAGACAAATGTCAGTGCTTCAATGATGGACTAAAAGTCTTTTTTTTCAGCCTTAATTACTATGTAACTATGAAAACCCATTTCAAAATATTCGATCCTGGTTATCTCACTCCCAAATCTTTAGCCAAATATATGACCACAAATAGAAAACAAATACTGCAATTGTGATATGCAGACATAATACATAAAAAAATTAAGAAATACAGAAGAAAATGCCTCTCAAGGTTACCCAAAATTACACTGTGATACCTAGCAGAAATTAGTTTCTTCCATAGGAAAGATGTTTATAATGATACACTATCTCACAACCCAAACGCATAATTAGACAAACAGAAACATACTGAGCAGATTGGCACAGCACCTTCAAACATACCCATGAGAAAAAGCACTTCAAATACTATTAATATTCAAACATGTTTAAGCCATTGGGGAAGCTAAACTTTGAGGTGATTATACATGCCATAAACCACTGAGAGCAGAACCAGATATTTTTTTCCAAACCCACATGTCTGAAACGATGGTTTAGGTTGGTGACACAGGGAGCACGCAATACATTGCATAACAACTGGATAATAGTACCTTGCAAAATACTTTCAGAATACTGCAAATAATGTCATTAGAATATTTAGAAGCTTGAGTTGTGTTATAAGTGAATCACTGGAAAATATTACAATGTATGATAAAGTTGAATACCATTTTGTATTTTCCTCCTGAATCCGGCTGAATTACCCTGTCTTGGTCAATAGGAATGGGTGAATCCATTTTCTTTACCATCACTAAGATTGTAAAATGCAGCATCATCTGAAGGACTGATCAATTGTATCAGATAAAATATTTTATGCTTGTGTTTATTCTGCCTTAGCTTGCCATTGAATTGAGAAAGACTTGAAAGACTGTTATCTGGTATCTTATCCAGTTTACACTCAAAAGAATGGAAATAAAAGCACAATATTGTTTCAGTCCAGAACTTCACACAGCCTCATGCCTGATTGTTTCCTGTAGCATGTCAGAATAGAGAAAGAGAAAATAACCTCATCTACCTTTTAGTGTAAGTTTTCTACTTTATAGAAGACTTATTTGTATACAATATTTAAAACATGATCTTTTAAATGAATGGTAAATTAATTCAGTGGCTTTTTAATAGAAGCCTTGTGCCAGTGTAAAAATATGTTGTCTACTATGATTCCGCATTAAATCTTTATCATGTTACAATACATGACCATTACTATTTTGTACCACTTTAAAGATTATACATGTAGCTCATTCCCTCAAACTATTTTGTGGTGTTAACTTAGTGGTGCTAAGTCATAACACCTTGTAGCTATTCACTTGAAGGTGTCTTATGACTTATGAGCTGCTGTGTAAGCAGGGTCACTGAGTGGGTGTACTTTGGATGACAACCACACTTCTGAATGTCAAGCTCTTTAGCCTTACCAGATCATTGCCCGAGCTGATATGAAGAAGCAGCACAAAAGCTCCTTTGTTAATTACCTGTTATATTTTAGTTTTCTACCCAGTGGAGTATACATGTAAGTGTTTACTACTACTTCCTCACGTAGCATAGATATGTTCCCAACATGTTGCTTAGATTTTCGCATGGTACACTTCCATTGAACTTTATTATTTTGTCTACCATATATGACCCATCTGAAATGAATACATAATCCATTTTAGACTGCTAGTTCATAGATTAATTGCTAGCAAGTAAAGTCAAGTTTTTTTCCTCTGTATGCTTATTCCTTAGGTTTTAATATCAACCCAGTTCTGGCCTCGTGTTACACCTGTGGTGTGTGTTCTTGACCATTTCTAGCTATAGAAGGGACATAGCTCCTTAAATTACTGTCTACTGAGAATACAAGCAGATAATCCCACAAAGACATTCAAGGGTCTGGGCAGCCAATTGTCTCAACTCCATCTGGTTTCCATGAACTTCCTGCTGTCACATCTCTTTTTAGTTTTACTTGGGGCAATAAGATTCATGACTGTTGTTTTCAACACTTAGATGTGACAACAAAATCTTACTATAAAATATGTGGTAAATAGGGCTGGTTTGAAGAGTGATTCAAACAAGCTAACTCTATTTACCACTTTTGTTTAATTTATTTTTTACAAAAAATCTTTGCGAACCCTGATTTCTTCTTATTACTTTATATGCCGAAATGATGACTGTCCAGATTGTGTGGTCTTCTTACAGTTTGTCTCCAAGTAGTTGAGTGAAAAAGATCACATTAATAATTCTGTTTGGATAAAGTAGCTGTAAAGTGTATGAGCTTTCATATTTCTGAGACTGCACTTTCTTAAATCTGCTGTTAAACTTTTTAAAAGCCTTTTTCTAATGTAAATCTTTCTATCAGTTTGCTGAAATAAAGATGAAAAGAGTTTGCTCTTTTTGGCAGGTTCAGCACTGTGAACTTTGAAATCAATACTTGAAAATGAAATAAAATACCTATTCTCCGTGTCCTTAGTCATTGTTATGGATTGGCATTCATCTAGCTTGGAAATCTGAAATGTCTCATTGTCTGTTATGTTACATTTGCATAAATCGTGAAAATGGCATTTCAAGAAAAATATCTTTGTAAGTGTGGCCACACGCAAAGTTTTATGTGAAGTTTTTTGCTATTGTGGAAGCCAATGTTCCAGGCTTCCTTTTGAGGAGCTTTTGAGGGAAAACAACATATAAATGTTTTTTTTTTTCTCAAAGCAGCATTATATTTTGCTAGCATAATATGGAATATAACACAAATAATGGTGTCTGGATTGTTGCAAAAATTGATAAAGCAGAGAATGAAACAATATATAAAAGAACCAATACTATAATGTTGGGCATGGGGAGGAAAACCTTTAAGGGGCACTTACTCATATAAAAATATATTTTTATTTTGTAGAGACATATAAAATGATTAATTTTCATCCTTATCCCATTATGAACATACCAGGAAGCCTTTCAACAGAGGGCGCCCTGATATGATTTGATAGTGGCGCCTTGTTCCTCATTGGAAGATGGTTCAGTTGCTGTATCATCCTGTCTTGGAGTCATGTTGCCTATAGAGACCTCTGGCATCTTTGTATATCACCACCCTTGTCTCTCACTGAAAATAAGATTGCCAAATCAGAAAATGCATTGTGGGAATTATAGTCCCTTATAATGCACTCAAGTAGTGACTTCACCAGACCTGAAGAAAATATGGTTGGGTGAAGACATGGGAGGAATCTACATCTAGCGGTGCTAGAAATATAATTTTAGTTCTGTGTAGTAGAAGAAGCAGAAGTGAAATTGTATGATGGAATGAATTATAAATTCACTAGGAGACAAAATAAGAATAGGATAGAAAATAATTGTCTTATCATGAAACATGTTTACCATTTCCTGCCATATTATAACAATTGTACATATGGCTCATTAGCTTGACCTTTTTTCCCTGGTTTCTATTATAGTGAAAATGTCTAAGAGTGGTTGATATTACAGAATTGTATTCATTTGAAGGATTTATATGTAATGGGTAATATATGCAGTGTTTTTTTAATGAAGCATTACTGGCATTTCACAATAATGAAAATATGTTTTAAACTATTATGAAGATTGCTGTTGTGTTTTTAGGCCTCATGGAGAGAACACAGGTGAAGTGAGTGATTCTGGTGCATCTGTGGTCAAACATGGCCTTAATGCAGAGAAAGCCTTCATGCAAGTGCATTACTTAAAGGTAAATATTCCTTTTGTTCACCTTCCCATGGTTTTGCAGATTAATGCTTCAGATTACATTGTTTTCACTATTGTTTTGCAGGGTTATTTCCTCCTTCGATTTCTTGCAAACAGAATTGGACAAGAGAATTACTTCTCATTTTTAAGGAAATTTGTGAAGACGTTTCATGGACAACTAATACTTTCTTTGGTATGTTCCTTATTGTGTAAGTGTGCTAATATAATATATGATGACGGTAAGAAATACAATACTTAAAGAACCACTGAAGTGACACAGACTTCATGCTTGTGAAGTATGTAACAAAATAACAGTATAGGTAGGTAAATAAAAGTATTTTATTGAAAATCTTATATGTAGACTGCTAGTCTGTGTGTAGTTTAGAAGGTGGGTTATCCTATTGGGCCTTATTCTGCATTGAAATCTATTGTCAAAGGGCTGTTTTTTGAAAAGGACTTTTTAAACGGAAGTGAATGTCGATCTCATATATGTCCATAGATCCTTGCACTCCTTAAAGGTTTCTAATCCAAGAGAATTTGTCTGGCATCTTTAGAGCAAAACTGAATACAACAGTTAAAAAATAAAGCCTGTAATAATTTATTTCACATTGTGCAAAAACATTTTGTTGATTATTAAGTCAAGTTCTTAAAAAAAACATATTATAAATATTCCACGATTCTGACTAATGACAGACTTTGCATGTTTTGTTGCACTGCGATCGGATCCAATTGTATATTATATGATAGAATTTCAAAGTCAGTATTTTATATGATACTGACTTGTGTGTAAATCAGAATCTTTAATTTGCAAAGGTTTTAATACAATGAGAAGCACTTTAGCAGGAACTGTAAACACTGTTTGAATCATGACACATTTTGTCTGCATCAAGGTCAGTAGTGTAGTCTATCTGGCCTGCTGTGATACTCTAGGAAAACATGCAAAGCCAAAAATATATCGTAAGAAAATGCCCAAAATAAAAAATAGGACATTTGGCCACTAAACAATTCATTGATTTATGCAGAATCGGTAAAGAAAACATGTAGAATAAGATTTTTTTTTTATGCAGTGTCCTTTTTAATATATCCATCTATGGCCTGGGAAGAAATGGTTTCAGATGAAGCATAGTAGTACCTTGCTGTTATTTAAGCACAGCACAATCCCACCTTTTCTTTTATTCATTTAAAAGCACACATTTTCTACAATACAAAGGTGTTTTCCATGAAACAGCAATAAGATTAATAACTTAAAAGACTAAAGCAACACAGAAATTGATGAATACCTACAGCCTTATTAAATTAGCTCAATGTGTAAAAGGTAAAGGCAGAAAAAGGCTACGGGATGTGGAAATTTGAACTGTGCAGCTGCAAATCATTTCATCTGTCAAGCCTGTAACTGTTACGTTTCCAATTATGCTATTAAATTGCAACAAATTCACTGGCGTTCAAGCCCGTAACCCGCAAATGGAGCTAAGAAGCTAACGGGTAGAATTGATATAGAATTAATAGCACAACATTCTCAAGCTCGCAAATGGGCAAAAAAAATACTTTATTTTATGTTTAATTTCCGTGTTATATCGATCGCAGCAATAAATGTGTTAATACATATAATGGAACTCGCATGTAATAGAATATCATATTTACGGCTTTATCAATATTGCATCATGTCTGGAAAGTGGGACCGATCGTAACTCGTAAATGAACCCTGTAAGACTTTGAAATCCAACCTCCATTTTTCTGTGAAACAATGATGACGATCTCTGTTGCCGTTGGCTCCATCTAAATCCGTAACTCCGGGTTTGACTAATTGATCATGTTCATGGCCGCGCATCCAATGTTCTAAAAATGGTTTATGGGTTTGCGTCTCAAGCCTGTAACTCGCAGCCTGTTCTAATTTAATAGCTATGTAACACAGCCAAATTTCAAGCCCGCAGCCCTTGTGGGCTTGCCGATGCCGCTAATGGCTTCTAATTTAATAGGGCTGCTAATATATCATCAGCCAGACTTGTGAATTAAACATTTTTTTTTGGTGGGGAGTCTTACACAGTACTTGTTAAGTTGTTTTTTTACAAAGTTGCTCATTGCAAACAGTGGTAATAAATCATAACTATGAGAAAATACAGTACATTTCCAAGTCTTCCTGACACTCTTTATAATGGAACATGCCAGGACAACAGAAGGGGAAGCAATTCCATGACCATGGTCTCAAATTAAAGCAGTATTTCTACACTGATCTGGGAATGACTGGTTGCCTTCCAATATTCAGGGGACCTCCTTTGCGATTCTGAACATGTGGCACACTAAATTTTAATTAGTTTTTTCATTAGTTTTAATCGAGATAATTTAACTCTAGATAAGGTCCTTAGCGATCTATAGTTATGAATAATGGAAGTGGTATGTTTAAAGTGTTAGGCCCTCTTCATTCCTGAAGACCAGTAGTTAAAGTCCTAGAACCGGCTGTTGAGAACCACAAATGTAACGTAAAACAACATTTGTTCTTGAGACCAGAACTTTTATGAATCATCTCTTCCTTCATTGAGCATAAATGAATAATCCAGTCCAGTTACTTAGTTACCATCTGAAACATGGTTGTAGGAATTTATAAGTATTTTGTGGTTCATTAGGACCCAAAGGGCTAATATAGCAGATGGTAACTAGACATGTCTCATATATTCTGGCTTCATTAACACTTTTGGTAAAATCTAGTCTCTTAACTGGATTAATTTAATCTATGCCTGTTTGTGTTTAGCATATTTTTCATACTACTAAAGGATTTTATAGACTTTATTTTATATTTCAAAATTAAGTTTATTAATAAGACACAAAATAATATATTCCATGAACCATGCAATTAATGTTTTTATTTTGTTTGGTTGTAACTATCTCATTTAACGACGATGAGCTATTTTTATTCAAAAGCTAAACCCTTGTTAAACTGCCAAAGGGTTAAAAATAATGCCAAGTCTGAAGGTTTCTGTTTATAGGATTTGGCTTGGAAAGCAAGAACTTTCCTTTTTTTCCCCCTTTGGCTCGGTAAGAAAGGTTTGTAACATGTGACTACCTGGCAGCACTTTTGAGTTTCCAACATTTAAAACAGTCACAAAAAATAGGAATAAAATCTTGGTCTGAGCACAGGAAGCACACTAGTGTGCAGATCAACCACTTCTATCCCAAGCTTTCTCCTGGCTTCAGATTTTATTGTGAAGCCAGAGTAAGGGCTTTGATTTTAATAATATGGTAGGAAGAACCCAGAATATTTAAGATGAGTAAACTCTTTAGCCTCCCCCACTTGTAAAAACATCTTACAGTCTGCAGCAAAATCCCACACATGTGAAATGTACACATTTATGGCTTTTAGAGATCTACAAATATGCCCATTTTGCACTTTAACATGGACACACAATTATACCTTTATTTAAGGAACATGATCTCAGCAAGGTCCAGTTGTGCACATAATGATTCAGACACAATTCACATATTAAATAAAAATTATTAGACACAGACCACTTCTTGGAGGGATAACCGGACACAGCATTTTATTGGTAAACATAAATGGCGTAATAACGACAGCAATAAATAGATAAACATAACAGACAGTACCCCTTACCTCCTGAACCCTCGCCAGGGCCTACCGTGATGGAACATCTGTACCACCGTAGGGTAGGTTGTCGCCCATTTTACCACAGTCCCGGCGACTCCCCTCACCACCCATCACGGAGAAGACCGCAGAATACCTTCTGCGGTTTCGACTCACCCCACAAAACACCATGGCCCGCTGCGTACCCTCTTAAAACACCAGCACTCCGAGCTCCATATCTGCTCATGAAATTGCGCCCGCCTATGATCATGCAAACATTAGCCTCTGAGCTACCATTGCTGCAGAGAAAACTAACTTCCGAGCAAGAATAAACTCAAATCTGAATGCTCTCCCACAGACCTTAGCCACCTCCTTTTTCTTTTTCTTTTTTTACACATTTATAGACAACTCATGTAAATTGACAGATTAGGCAACGTTACCCGCTGCTTTACGGGTGTATTACCCTAAACATTACTACCACTTGGATCACTATCAAGGTAGGCAGTGGTTAGTGCCCACTCGCTACCTGCTCCTCCGACTGATGCCATTACCCATCTCTGCCACTAACTGATTGTACTCCCATCTGACCGAGTCATGTCCAGCTGTGACCATGGATTGGTAGCTGAGGCAAAGCTCCTTTATGGTCAGATATACGAATAGCCAGTGGTTTACCAACACATTACACAACCTTCCAACTCTCCAAGGCACATTCTCCAAAAAGCCAATAGGGATGTTCCAATAGCTGTTTGTGCACCAAGTAAGTGGGTACCAAGTTCTGATGCTGAATAGACCCAAATGCTGCTGGCAAGTCACTAAATTTGCAGAATCATAACCATAGATAACCAAACCTACTCAGAGTAAGGAAAAGCACAAAACAAACTACGTGTTTGGTCCACGAAAGCTGTAATACCAACGAAAGGGGGGGGGGGGGAGCAATCAGTGTTCCTGGTACACTGTAAACTATCTTCCTTTATCCGTCAGTCTTGGACCGCCGCGGCCACATGGTCACATGTTTACCTTGGATCCCAAGACCAAACACCTGAGGTCACCTTGTATGTATACCAACCAACCTCTCACTACTAGCAAACCAGCGAGGAAGAAGAGATGGCTGCACAGAACAGCAAGGCTTCACACTTTTCACAGACCTCTTTCCAGAACAGTGGTATCTCTGGCCCTTGGAAAAAGGCTACCAGTTGCCTGCCGTTCCTTTGCCATACCCACTTCGGGGGACACTTCCTCCTGGCCTTGGGTTACCGAGAACCCCCAACCTTGTCGATTCACCACAGCAGCCTAAACATAAAAGAACCAGTCAGCCACCCTATCCTGAAACCTGGTACCTGCATACCTTTACACTATACGCTCCATTATCGGTACCAACAG
Source organism: Discoglossus pictus (assembly GCA_027410445.1). Classification (NCBI taxonomy): domain Eukaryota; kingdom Metazoa; phylum Chordata; class Amphibia; order Anura; family Alytidae; genus Discoglossus; species Discoglossus pictus. The sequence continues at coordinate 371,818,446 of CM050163.1, forward strand.
TGTTTCCGACATCGCAGTAAATAGGGCAACAGCCATATTATTTGAACAAAACGATTTACTAGGCCTGCACTCTTGCGCCCATAAACAGTGCATAGCTGTTGAAGGAGCCCTGAAGCCAAGTACATTTGTAGCACTATACACCATCCCGATAGCTTATGATACACCTGATAAGTCTGTAAGGATGAAAGAATGATCCACGTAAGACAAGACAAATCGACCGTTCCAGTCCTCCATTATCTGAGACGCACCTAATAGGGCGATGAAAAGGGGAAAATGTAACCCACCACCAATACAGTTCCGTAGCGATTCAATCCTCTAATATACAACATACCCAGTCAAAAACCCTAAGAGAGGCTACCTCCCAGTCTGACAGCATCAGGGCAACAGTGGACCAATCGGCGCTTAAACCACCACTATATTTGCCGGAATGCCACCAGACGTACTCCATCCAAAAACAAACCTACTACCGAACCTAACACTTGGGGTAAGATAAATGTCTACACCACGAATGGGACCCAGAACGATATGGAAGATGGCAGGCCTAATACCATGATAAAGCGATAATTTGACAAAGCCTCCCAACATAATAGGAGAAGTACACACGAAACATGCCCAACCTATAGGGAGAAGTACACATCAAACATGCATTAGCAATATTGGACACTAAACCTGACGACATGTACAATGTCCATATTTCAGGAAAATATACCACTGAAATACTATAACACTAATGAAATAAACGAGTTTGGGGAGGGGACAAGGAACCCCAGAAACTAAATTACCTATATATGCGAACGCTCATCTGCCCCTATGTCTATGCCTTGGAATTTACCACCCACCTACCCTAGACCCACAGTCAGGAGTTTTTGAAAACAGCTCCAAGACCGTACTGGTAGGATAATAAGTATAGATAGAAAGCAGTAGAACACATCGGCCCTATAACTCCTAAGGCCTTACCGCCTCCTATCAACTAGCCTCTTAGGACAGCACCTGATAATCTGATGTGACCGGTAACCTGGCATAGATATATGCAGGCCTATGTGTCTTTAAGCCAGGCAGCACCACCAGGGCGGAAAAAAAATTGACAATCATACAACCAAGCTACCAGCAGCCACTGAACATGATGCAGTTGCCCAAAATCCCAAAATAATAACCCACATATGCTCCTTAAGGAGCTTGTGGGCAGAACTGAACCCAACCTTCAGGTTCAAAGACAGTTGCTCTACTTACTGAGCTATTGCTAAAAGAAAGGCAGACACATGCTTCCCTCTATGAATTACCCATCCAAGCTAAACGCAAATGACTTACAGGGTTGAATCAACAAAACCCTACTGGACGTGACGATCCAAACGGAGCGCTCGTAAAATCCTATGATCCCAATCTAATAACGATACAAACTGAAGAGAATTCACTGGCATACCATCCAGTAACCCGCAAATGGAGAAGCGTACGGGTGAAGAGAGGACCCGTGAGGGTTAAAGTTCTATCCGCAGCACTGTGAGCAAATGCAAACACACTACTGTACCAATCATGAAAAGAAAAGTGATGCTTGATATTAACATAATAGCTCAACATTCTCAGGTCGCAGATCCCCGCAATCAATGTCTTAATACATGTAATGGAACTCAGAATGCGGGCTGAACAAACTCGCAGTTGAAACACGTAAGACTTAGAAATCAAACGCCCATTTAGCAGGGACGTAATGCTGACATGTAGCCCTATAATTTCGGGCTACTTGAAAAACAAAAAAACGTAGCTCGCATTGCTGAAAGCGGGATTTAAGACTATTACATAGCCCCGCAAAGCAGGGCCGCCGGCGACCAGTGGGTCTGCCGCGGAAAGGCCTACGGGATGAAGAGCGTTAAACTTCATGGCCGCAAAACATCCAATCCGTCAAGCCCGAACCACTACAACTAAAATCATGCCACAAATTGCAACGGAGTAACCCACGAGTAAGCCTGCTAGGTCCTAGCATAATGGCACAACATACACTTTATTAATATTGCATTATAACTGAATGTGGGCCCAAACATAACTCTTAATTGAAGTCAACTGGTTTTACAGCTTTGCGTCAAAGCTCACAACCTGCAGCCCACTCATATAATAGCATAGGAACACGCCAAAGCTTAAGCTCGCCTTTGCGAGCTACCCAATGAAGATACTGGCTTAGACTATCATAGGGCTAAAACTGCAATAGACTCCGACTAAACCCGTAACACGAATTGCAATAGAAACGAACACAAGACCGCAAATCCGACGGCACAACAATGGATACGGGTTAGCGGCTCTGATCCAAAACACACAGACTGGTAAATTCAATGGCTCTAGAACACAGCGTGCAGGACCCACGTTGTCGCTACCGGCAAAATTAAACAGTGTGAAGGGCTCGAAACAAAGCATGACAGTGGAGTCATAGCTAAATGAGTACTGAGGATGTTAGAACATCAAGGGGGTTATATTGCCACTGAGGGGGCTGTCAGAGAATTAACCCCCACTGGCCGTCAGATTATGAGGTTCTTTCATGTCCACCTGCAAGCTTGCAGTGTGTACCAGGCACTGCTCAGCCTGCCTGCAGGGGGGAACTAGGAGCCTCATGATCCTCCGGGCTCACAGTGCCGTTCGTTGATCCTGAGGGGGGATGACCGCAGAGAGACCCCTGCTAAGCTCAAACTGCAGATCCCGCAGGTAGGCATGCCCACAGCAGCATCCCACTAGCAGACAACGGATCCTATGGCCGGTCCAGGCCCCCTAAGCCTACACGACAACACCCCCATCCAGGATGCAGACAGGACCTTAGGCTAAGGGAAAGGGAATAACCAGAAAAAAAAAAAAAAGAGAAAACAGGGAAAAAAACAAAGGAAGAGAGCTAGGAGTACCTATCTTCACACATGGCTAACTGGGTGCATAATGGCAAAATGGTGCCAAAAGACTCTATAAATGGCTCCACCCCCCACCCAGCTAACCACCTCCTATCCCATGCCCCCGGTCCTGCCAGGTCAAGTGGTCCCTCCTTCCAACCCAGGGGGCCTGGGGTGGCCTATAGGCACTTCAAAATGTCCGTGCTTCAGAAACAGGTTTGCATTATACAGTTTTCTTGATATATATCTTCTGCATTTAGCTCATTTTGTTATTATTTCCTAATTGAATTATAATAAAAGTTTAAAGGGTAACTGTTAATTAGGCATGCATATAAATGTATGTTTATTAAACATTGTAACAGTTATTTCCTTGATAAATTGATGATCTCAAGTCTGGAGTTTCCATGTGACACTGCATAAAATGTATGGCAGATGTAGACAATTGAATAAAAAAAATCAAAATAATTTGCCATATTGCTGGGTTTGTGTTTTTGAGAAACTTTCTATGCTTTCCAAACATTCATAATGCATGGTATGGTTGTAGTGAAGACAATTATATCTCCTACAGCTCTACTGTAACTTGAGGCCACAAATGGGGTCATTTTACCATTTCTTTTATTTGGTATGACATTAAGCTCCGATGTCAAATTTGGAAACCAAATTAATCATCTTGGCAATATTACAGAACATTTGAAATCACATATCTATTTATAATATATTTTCTGCATAATGTAGGGAGTTTCAGAGGAGTAACTAGGAGGAGGGTGACAGACCCCACAGTAAGGAGATTCCCTCCTAAATTTGGAAGGTTGGCATCCATTCAGTGCTTTCAGCTTGGGGTTTTCCCTTCTTTTGTTGCATGATCATTACCGTATTCAATTGCTAATAATTCCCCTTAACTGGTAACAAGTTTGTTTCTTCATAGCAGTAAGTGATATCGTTGTAAGTAGAAAATCTGTTAATGTTGGATTTTATATTTGACAACAATATCTTGATTAACTGACATTAGCATATTTGGGAAGGAGAGGTGTGCAACCTTCAGTATTCCACACCATGCCAAATTTGCAAACCAACTCCAATTTCATATTGCATGACCTGTATAGAAATTAATGTAAAATACTTTTTAAATCTTATTAAGAATGGCAATGCTATTTTCTGCTGCCATTATAATTTTTGATATGTATATTTGACACATCCTTTTAAAATCAATCAATCTTATACTTAATTTATACAATCTATACCATTATAAGGGGAGAATAGCAATTAGTGAATATTATCTGTATGTTGCTGTTACATCCTCCCACTTGTTGGAGCGTTCTTGGTACTTTTTTTATTATAATGTCAGTCGGTGGCCAAAGACTCAGTATACAAACAGACCTATTAAATTAGAAGCCTGTAGCGGCATAAGCAAGCCCCCAAGGGCTGCGGGTTTGAGATTTGGCTGCGTTACATAGCTATTAAATTTGAACATGCCGTTAGTTATGGGCTTGAAAACCAAACCCATAAACCATTTCTCGAACATTGGATGCATGGCCATGAACATGATCAGTTAGTCAAACCCGTAGTTACTGGTTTAGATGGAGCCAATGGCAACAGAGATGGTCATCATTACGTCAATGAAAAATGGAGGTTGGACTTACAGGCTTCAATTAGGAGTTGCAATCGGACCCATATTCCAGAAATAATGCAATAATGATAAAGCCATAAATATGATATTCTAGTCCATGAGAGTTCTATTATATGTATTAACACGTTGATTGCCGGGATCAATATAACACAGAAATTAAACATTAACAATATTATTTTATATTGCCGATTTGCGAGCTTCAGAATGTTGTACTATTTATTTCAATACCTAACATCACTTTCCCTTTTAATATAAGTACAGAAATGTTTGTGTGTATATGTGCATTTACAGTGCTACGGATTGGACTTCTCTAGTACCCGTTGGCTTCTTGGCTCCATTTGCGGGTTACGGGCTTGAACGCCAGTGAATTTGTTGCAATTTTATAGCATGATTGATAACAGAACAGTTAGAGGCTTTAAAGGCCTTTTCCCGCCCTTACCCCGCAAGTCGTTGACGGGTTGCTTTATGGGGCTAATTTAATAGCCGCAAGGCTTGTGACCTATGTTACGGTCTACGGATTCCAACGTTGGGGGAATTTAATAGGGCTGTAAATGTTGTGGTTTGCTGTGATTGAACTCTATATACCCAAGTAATAATACATGATTTTGTTTGATATGTGTTCTAATGTATATTACTTTAAAAATGTAAGTTTGGGAGTGGATAACTAGACTTGTATTTGAACTGTACCAATTCCAAGAGAGAGACTTCTATGGCTTCCAGTTTGCAACAGCCAAGATGAGCTCTCAAGGGTGTATTGGAGCAATCCTCTTCTATCCCCACCATGCCATTGTTAACAGTTCTGTTTGGCATCTAAACACCAGATTGACACCGCATTGAACAAAAATACCTGAATAATGTGATATAAGAAGTCACAAAACATTTAAACATTAATTTGGAAGAACTCACAAAGTAATAACTTCTCTATCTATATTAAAAGCCTTGATGGAAGACTATAAGAACTAGTAAAAATAACTAGAAGAACTAGTTAAAATAGTATAAAAGCAGGCAACAAAATGTTCTATAGATTATACAACCTCATCCTAAGGTCTTCTTATGAAGAAATACATTTTTGGAAAGAGTAAAACTTTAAACACCTATTGTACGGAAAAATAAAACATCCACACTCTCAATACATGTTTTGTTTTCAGTGGTGGTTTGGTTTTTCTCTAGATGTGAACTGCAGGTGCAAGGGAAATGACTTCAGATGTAATACATTAATCAACTGCACTTTTTTCATTTAAATTGTATGGTATGTTTCTAATTTTAGCACTTGCTCACCTTCTATAAAGTCTACACTGGGGCCATGAGCAGGAGTTTACCAAAACACACATGCACCATTCTCAGCTCTTTCAATAGGTCTTTTGTTGCTTTTTTCAGTTTTATAATAAGTAGAATTAAACTGATTACATGTGAAATACAAATAAGTGTCAGTGGTTTATATCAATAGTGAGCCCAATCTTTGTTTTTTTGTGGAGTTTGTGGAAAATAATGGTACCCAAGGGAAGCATTTAACTTGATTTTCCAGGCGATACTGAAAGTGGCATACATAAATTGTACTCTTTCTGTTTTCATATAGAAAAATAATCACCATCGAAAGAAAACAAATCAAGAAACACTGATCATTTTATGTTAATATTCCTTAGTGGCACTGTCAGAGATCATTAGCCTTTGTTTTAATTCACAATACCAGTACATTCAAGTGAATGAGAGAGTGTGTACGTACGTCTGGTCTGTGTTCATGTTTTATGTCTTTCTACTCTCTCTCTCTCTCTCTCTCTCTCTCTCTCTCTCTCTCTCTCTTTCTCTCTCTCTCTCTCTCTCTCTCTCTTTATCTATCTATTTATCTATCTATCTATATATATACTAGCGACTTGACATCAAAAATGACGGCAATAAAAAGTGAAGCCTGGCAATGCTGTTTGCCACACAATGGGAGCCTCTCCCCCTCTACTTTACTGGCCTTGCGATGAGCGCCTTTGGCGCTCATCACAGGCCTTGCAATGAGCCCCTTTGGAGCTCATTGCGAGTCTCTCCCCCTGTCTACTTCCTCCCTCGTGTCTTATTTCCCCCCTCCTCTCCCTCCCTGGTGTCTCCTTCCGCCTCCTCTCCCTCCCTTGTATCTCCTGCCCCCTGTGTTTTTACCTCCCTCTCCCTCCCGTGTCTCTAAACCCCTCCCCCGTGTTCCTTTCCCTCCTCTGTCTCTTTCCCCCTTCTCCCTCCCAAGCATCTCTCCCCCCCCCGTGTCTCCCCCCCCCCGTGTCTGTCCCCCCTGGCCTGTGTCTATTTCCCCCTCCCCCTGTGTCTGTTCCCCCCTTCCTCGTGTCTCCATTTCCCTCCCTTGTGTATCTTCCCCCTTGCACTCTCTCCCCTGTGTCTCTTCCCCCTCCTCTCACTCACCTGTGTCTCTCCCCCTCCCTCCTCTCCCTCCCCTGTGTCTCTTCCCAGCCCCTCTTTCTGTGCCTCTTCCTCCCTTTCTCTCTCTTCCCCCCTCTCCCTCTGTGTCTCTTCCCCCCTCTCCCTCTGTGTCTCTTCCCCCCTCACCCTCTGTGTCTCTCCCCACTCTGTGTCTTCCACCCCTCTCCCTCTGTGCCTCTTCCTCCGCCTCTCTCTGTGTCTCTCCCCCCTGTGTCTCTCCACCCCTTCCTCTGTGTCTCTCTCCTCTGTGCCTCTTTCCCCCCTCTCCCTGTACCTCTTCACCCCTTTCCCTCTGTGTCTCTTCCCCCCTCACCCTCTGTATCTCTTCCCCCCTCTGTGTCCCACCCCCCTTTCCCTCTGTGCCTCTTCCCCCCTCTCCCTCTGTGCCTCCCCCCCCCCTTTCTCTGTGCCTGTTTCCCTCTGGCCTGTGTCTCTTTCCTCCTTCCCCCCGTGTCTGTTCCCCATTCCTCCCTCTCATGTCTCTTTCCACCTCCCCTGTGTCTCTTCCCCCCCACTCCCCTCCTGTGTCTCTTCCCCCATCTCCCCCATGTCTCTTCCCCCATCTCCCCCATGTCTCTTCCCACATCTCCCCATGTCTCTTCCCCCATCTCCCCCATGTATCTTCCCCCCTCCCTCTGTGTCTCTTACCCCCTCCCTCTGTGCCTCTTCCCCCTCTCTCTGTGTCTCTTCCCCCCTCTCCCTCTGTGTCTCTTCCCCCTCTCTTTGTGTCTCTTCACCCCCTCTCCCTCTGTGTCTCTTCCCCCTCACCCTCTGTGTCTCTTCCCCCTCACCCTCTGTGTCCCCCCCCCTCTCCCTCTGTGTCTCTTCCCCCCTCTCTCTGTGTCTCTTCCCCCCTCTCTCTGTGTCTCTTCCCCCCTCTCTCTGTGTCTCTTCCCCCCTCTCCCTCTGTGTCTCTTCCCCCTCTCTTTGTGTCTCTTTACCCCCTCTCCCTCTGTGTCACTTCCCCCTCACCCTCTGTGTCTCTCCCCCCTCACCCTCTGTGTCTCTCCCCCCTCACCCTCTGTGTCTCCCCCCCCCCTCTCCCTCTGTGTCTCTTCCCCCCTCCCTCTGTGTCTCTCCCCCCTTGTGTCTCTTCCACCCTCTCCCTCTGTGCCTCTTCCCCACTCTCCCTCTGTGCCTCTTCCCCACTCTCCCTCTGTGCCTCTTTCCCACTCTCCCTCTGTGCATCTTCCCCACTCCCTCCGTGTCTCTTCTCTTCTGTGTTTCACGTTGCGCTGTGCGCTTGCCGGTTCACGCAGCGCTCTGTGCGTGGGCTGCTGCGCAATGCGCAGTTCACGATGCGCAGATCACAATGCGCATTGCGCATGCGATCCGATCGTAAAGGCGATCGGATCATTGTCAAAATGCGATTCGTCGCAAGCGTGACGACGAATCACAGTTTGACAATTATAATATGTGATATATATACATATATATATATATATATATATATATATATATATATATATATACAGTGGTACCTTGGAAATTTGTTCCAGTAAGCACAAGTGGCGACAACAGGGAGTACCAAACACTAAAGACTTCCCCTAAGGAGTAATGTAAATTTACTAATATAGGTCTTAGCGAGCTAGACAAGTGCAGTGCAAGCGTTGAGAGCCAAAATAATTTTTGCTCATCAAAATACGTTGAATACCAAATTTGACGAGTTTTGAGGCAGACGAGTACCAAGGTACTACTATTTGCATATTTATATTCATTTCCACTTATGTTTATATAGGTGTATGTTATATTATTTATACTCTTCCTCTCAAGCCTCTCGTGCACAGGTCTCTTTCTTGTATCTCTTTCTCTTTCAGTCTCTAAGATACATCACTTGATTAAGGACCCAGGCTTTTGTTAATCAATTTATTGAAGACAGCAGACTCCCCTGTATTCATAAAAAGATATACACTGAGAAATATCGCCCTTTAAGTTTGAACAAACAGGCTGTTTTGGCTAAGCAGGGGCCTGAGATTCTGAATATTTATAGGCAAAGAAATCCAGATGCAAACAATAAACTAGCGCAGGAGAAGTTATGGAAATTAACCATATACCAATACAATCTGTTTTGTGTTTATCAAATCTTTCTTCATAATGAAAGCCCTGGGAGTGCTAACAATGCATATCTGGTGAAACCACCTGAAAGGGATGCGGTCACCCTAAAATTAAGTTGTTTTTTTTTTAAGATGATTCTTAAAAAGCATGAAAAAACTTAGTATACAGTTTATAACCCATTTATTTCTAAAGTGGACAATTCCAGAGTTATTCAGGATTGCTTAAGCTGTATTAAAATGCAAATGAGTGACTCCTAAATATTAATGAGTTTGTTTCATATGCTAATTAGTATCACAGTCTTGTATGTCTCTGTGGTGGCCAAACAGTACCCCAATGTTATCAAAGTTACAGTTTGTTCCCCTCCCCAACACTTCTCAAGCATTCTGACCTGCAAATTAGCATTGTCACACAATAGCATACAAGGGGTGCACAAATAATTCTGAATATCTCTTTAAAGGTTTACGGTCGATTAGAAATTGTTAATTCAATAGTTTCATGCTTTTTAGGATGAAATCAACTTTCTGTTGGGGTGACAGTGTCCCTTTAACCTTAATAGATTGTGTGTTTGCTTTGGTCAGTCTTTTCCAACTCTGCGTGACCTCATGGACCGTAACATACCATGCTGATCCACTTGGTATTCATGGCAGAGATACTGTGTGGGTTGCCATTCCTTCACCAGTGTTCCACAGTATACAGCTCCTGGTATTTCACAGATCCAAGTACCGACGAGGCCCAACCCTGCATGGCTTCAGGGTTGTGTTACCTATAGATTACTAGTCAATCAGCATTGATGTTTAAATTGAGGTCTGTGCTACGTGCTACAGGAACACTGTCCATTAATAAGAAATGTAGGTACAGCACCAACTCTTAAAACTATGTTTGAGCAGCAAGCAGACTGGGTATATCACAAGAATTCTGTTTCATAGGGATATCCGAGAAAGATAAGGTTCCTATTGTAATTTTGATCGCTGGGGCATATATATAATATATATATATATATATACACTGTATTTATATATATATATCACATACTATAATTGTTAAACTGCAAATTGCCGTCACGCTTTGCTAGGAACTGCGTCCCTCGCAAAGAGAGGGACACAGTTCGGGCCGCAAATCGCGAGGGCAGCATTTGCGAAGGTGGAGGCTGCAACAGCAGTTTTATTGCCGTCATTTTTGATGGGCAAGTCGCTAGTATATATAGTTACATAGTTCCATAGTATTTAAGGTTGAAAAAAGACTTTCAGTCCATCAAGTTCAACCTTTTAAGATCTCCTCTGATCTGCAATATGCGGATTAACTATCTATACTGCCCCTCCAATTATCCATGATAACCCTGAATTCCCTTTTTAATTAGAAATAAATCCAGTCCCCTTTTAAAGTTATCTATCGAATCCGCTGTCACCACCTCCTCTGGTAGAGAATTCCACAGATTAACCACCTTACTGTGAAGAACCCTTTTCTTTCTTTAAGGTGGAATCTTTTTACTTCTAACCTCAAGGAATGTCCTCTTGTCAGTTGAAAACCTCTTGGCACAAAAAGCTCCATTGACAAATCTTTATACTGACCCTGGATGTATTTATATAAGGTAATCATATCTCCTCTTAGACGCCTTTTTTCTAGAGAAAATAAGTTTAATTTGATTAATCTTTCTTCATAACTTAGCCCCTCCATTCCCCTTATTAGTTATGTTGCCCTCCTCTGTACCTTTTCCAGCTCTAAAATATCCTTTTTATGAAGTGGTGCCCAAAATTGTACTCCATATTCCAAATGAGGGCGTACTAGAGATTTGTATAGTGGCAGAATTGTATTTGCTTCCCTGGCTTCTATACCCTTCTTAATACATGCTAATATTTTATTTGCCTTTGCAGCTGCTGCTTGGCTTTGAGCACTGTTACCTAGGTGGTTGTCCACAAGCACTCCCAAATCCCTTTCAATATCTGATACACCTAGATTTGCTCCATTAAGATTGTAAATTGCATGGCTATTTTTCCTTCCCAGATGCATAACTTTACATTTATTCGTATTAAATCTCATCTGCCATTTAGATGCCCATTCTTCAATTTTATGTAAATCCCTTTGGAGGGAAAGCACATCACTATCTGATTTAATTACCTTGCACAACTTCGTGTCATCAGCGAAAATGGAGACACCACACTTGAATCCTACCTCTAAGTCATTAATAAATATGTTAAATAGGAGAGGACCTAATACTGAACCCTGAGGAACCCCATTTACCACATTAGTCCAATCGGAGTATGTTCCATTTACAACAACCCTTTGCTTCCTGTCTTTTAGCCAGCTCTCAATCCATGAGCAGATATTTACTGCAATTCCTGTATCTCTTAGTTTGCACAATAGTCTCCCATGTGGTACTGTATCAAAAGCCTTTGCAAAATCCAAAAAGACTACATCCACGAGTTGCCTTGATCCAGGTTCCTACTAACCTCCTCATAGAAACTAATTAGATTTGTTTGACATGACCTATCCCTCATAAATCCATGTTGATTTCTACATATAATCCTGTTCAAATAGACATATTCTTGTATATTATCCCTTATTAACCCTTCTAAAAGCTTCCCCACTACAGAAGTGAGGCTCACTGGTCTATAATTCCCCAGATTTGCTCTTGCTCTTTTTTTAAATATAGGTATCACATCAGCTTTTCTCCAGTCATCTGGTAGAGACCCTGTGTTGAGTGAATCTTGAAAAATTAAATATAATGGTTTGGCTATTACAGAACCCAGTTCCCTTAGTACCCTTGGATGTATTCCATCAGGACCCGGGGCTTTATTAACATTTATTTTTTCCAACCTCTTTTGGATTACTTCCTGTGTTAACCAATTATTTGGCAAAGGTAGTGTAGCCCCATTATGTTGCCGTGTCCCAACCACTGGTACCTCCCTTGTGTATACCGAAGAAAAGAAACTATTTAGCTCATCTGCCTTTTCTTGGTCACTAATTATCAGACGGCCTGTGTCACATTGTAATGTTCCTATAGCTTCCTTCCTCGCCTTCTTACCATTAATATACTTAAAAAATATTTTAGGTTTAGTCTTACTCTCTTTTGCAATTAATTTTTCATTTTCTATTTTAGCCAGTCTAATCGCCCTTTTGCAAGCCTTGTTGATTTCCTTGTATTCCTGTAAGGCAGTCTCTGTCCCCTCTTGTTTGTATAATTTAAATGCCTGTTTTTTACTCCGTATCTTGATCTTTAAATGATTGTTAAGCCACATTGGATGGGATTTACTCCTTTTACTTTTATTCCCACACGGTATATGTCGATGTGTATGTATATTTAGTAAGGATTTAAATGTTGTCCACTTGTGGTCAGTATTTTTACCTGCCAGTTCTCTGTCCCAGTCTGTACTTTGTATTGCTGCCCTTAGACCGTTAAAATCTGCCCTTTTAAAAGTAAGAGTTTTTGTTGGCCCTCTTAAAATTTAGTTTTTTTTAAATTAAATCTCAAATGAGACTGTGTTGTGATCACTGTTTCCCAAAGGTTGCCCTATTCCAACATTACATACTATATCAATATTATTTGTGATGAATAAATCTAAGATAGCTTCATTTCTAGTAGGCTCTTGTACAACCTGGGCCAGATAATGATCTCCGAGTGTACTCAAGAACCTGCTCCCCTTAGATGAACTGCTGGTCTCATTTATCCAGTTTATTTCAGGGTAATTAAAATCTCCCATTATTAGAACTTGACCATGCCTAGCTGCATTTTCAATCTGTAAAAATAATTGTATTTCCTCACTTTCAGCTATATTTGGGGGTTTATAGCATACTCCTACTAATATTCTTTTGGAATTTGCTGCTCCGCTATTTAACTCTACCCACAAACATTCAGCTTTATCACTAGGTCCACCATAAATATCTTCTCTGACTATTTGCCTAAATTCAGGCTTAACATACAGACAAATCCCTCCTCCTCGTTTACCATTGCCTCTATCTTTCCTAAATAGGTTATAACCATCCAGATTAACAGTCCAGTCATGAGATTCATCCCACCACGTTTCAGTAATGCCTATTAAATCCCATTTTTCATTAATTGCTAATAATTCTAACTCTCCCATTTTTCCTGGCAAGCTTCTGGCATTAGCAAGCATACACCTTATGTTATGAGTCTGTAGTTCTGAAGTGCCTGCCACTGTACTTGAATTACTTAGTACTACCTCCCTATTGACTATACTACCCCTCCCCACATCTCCTCCCCTATGAGTTGTTAATTCAACCCTTATGCCCTCTACACTTTCTACTTATATCTAGTCCCTCCCCCCCACCTACTAGTTTAAAAACTCCTCCAGCCTTTCTACCATCCTATCCCCTAGTACAAAAGCTCCCTCATCATTAAGGTGCAATCCATCCCTACTGTAGAGATTGTACCGAAGTGAGAAGTCAGCCCAATGCTCTAAAAACCCAAACCCCTCCTTAGTGCACCACATCTTTAGCCACGCATTAACCTCCCTAAGCTCCTTCTGCCTCCCTGGGCTAGCATGTGGCACTGGTAGTATCTCAGAAAATACTACATTGGAGGTCCTTGCCTTCAGCTTATTACCTAGTTCTCTAAAATCATTCTATAGGACACTCCATCTTCCACTAGCTTTGTCATTGGTACCAATATGTACCAAGGCCGCCGGTTCATTTCCAGCCCCTCCCAATAATTTGTCTACCCGATCCACAACATGACGAACCCGAGCCCCCAGGAGACAGCAAACTGTTCGATTGCTGGGATCTGGGTGACAAATCACCCTGTCTACCTTTCTAATAATAGAGTCCCCTACAACCAAAACCTGTCTGTTGCTCTGCCTATGCTGCCCTCCCACTCCTTCAGTAGAACAGCTCTATCTGGCATTGCCATTCCTGAATGGACATCCCCAACAGTTTCATTCAATCTGGCAACTCTGTTGGTGTTTGCCAACTCAGAACTGGCCTGCCTCCTCGTGTTCCATCTGCTTCCCCTTGTAACTGTAACCCAGCTACCTCCCTGGACATCCTCACTAGCCCAGCTCCTCCTTCCGTGCTAGGCCCAGCTAAACTGTGCTCAGTGAGCACCTGGATCATCTGTTCCAGTATTGCATACATATGACAGGCTGTACACTGAGTGAGGTTGCCACTGGACTGACTCATAATTATTATTATTACCAGCGAATTGCCCGTCAAAAAATGACGGCAATGAAATTGTAAGGTAGCTAATGCTGTTTGGTGTATAATAAATATGTAATACATTACTAAATGAATATACTGTACCTATTTTGAAGCATTGTGATGAAGAGCTGGCAATGTGTGTTGATGTTGCTGCAGCATTAGTGGTGTGGAGCTGCTGTGTAAGCATGCTGAATGTGTGCACTGTGTGGTATGAATATCCGTATGTCGTTTGTGGCGTTTTGCGAGTTTCTTGTGGTGTTTTGCGAGTTTCTTGTGGTGTTTTGCGAGTTTAGAGTGCTGTAGCCTCGTTTTCGTTTTGTTCGGCGGCCATTTTTTCTGTCGCTTAGATTTTTTTTTAGTCTCTAAACTCTTTTATTTCGAGTAAAATCGAGGTCTAAGTTGCATTTTTGAGGTCCTGGGTGCTCCCTCTTGGTGTAGGTAATGTTTTTATGTATGTGCTGTGTGTATGTATTGTGTTTTACATTTTGTAATGTTCGCGAGTTGCGTCCGAGTGTTGCGAGGCCGTAATGTGTGTGAACGTGTGTCGTATGTTGTTTGCGAGTGTCGTAATGTGTGTGTCGTGCTGTTTGGTTTGCGAGGTAAAGTTTGCGAGGGTCGCAGTTGCTGGCATGGAGCGCCTTCGGCGCTCCATGCAAGCAACTGCGGCCCTCGCTTTGCGAGGTCCTCAGGTGCTGGCATGGAGCGCCTACGGCGCTCCATGCCAGCAACTGAGGCCCTCGGCCACTGCCCTCGCTTTGCGAGGGCCGCGACTCGCGTAGCGAGCCCGCAGCGTTAGCAACAACTCGTACGCTCACAACTATATATGTGATTATTATTATTAAGAATGCTTAATTAAATTGTTACATTAAGACAACCGTAAGGTAGTTCTTAACATTCTATTTAATAATTTAAATTTGTTGGGAATATTATAATTTTGAATTCATTATCAATAAAATATATAAAAAACACTGCATTTAAATGACCTAAAAAGTATGAGTAAAAAACCTATAAACAATAATAAACTGCCCAGGTCTGCAATAGCTATAACATAGTAGTTAGTTAATGTCAACTTTAATAGATAACACCAACAAAAAGGAATATAGTCCTAATGGTGAAAAAATGCTAAATAGGTGTTTTGCGTCTTTAGTCTGCAGTAGCCTCGTTTTCCTTTTTTTCAGCGGACATTTTTTCTCTCGCTTAGAGAATTTTTTAGTGTCTAAACTCTTTTAATTTGAGTTAAATTGAGGTGTAACTTTAGTTTTCGATGTCCTGGATGCCCCCTCTTCCTGTAAGTAAGCTTTGTATGTATTTGTTGTGTGTATTTGTTGTATTTTTCATGTTTTGATGTGCGCGTGTTGCGGCTGAATTTTGCGAGGTCGTAATGGTTCGTAACGTGTGTCTTATTTTCCTTGCGCAACAACGTAAATTTTGCGAGGGTCGCAGTTACTGGCAAGGAGCGACTTCGGCATTCCTTGCCAGCAACTGCGGCCCTCGATGCGCAAGCCGCTGCCATCACTTCACAATGGCCGCGGGCTCGCAAGCGTGAGCAACGGCTTGTATGCTCACAACTATATATGTGATAATACAAAGTAACAATACCAATTCAGGCATCCAAAGAAATCTCCCACGAAATTATATAGAGATTATACATATATATAATGGCCTGTAAGTATCACAACTAAGGGAATGGTAAATGAGAAAATCACATAATATATACATCAAGAAACACAAAACATTCTTATGAAGGCTTTTGCGAACACGCACCTTTCTGGCAGCTATGCCCACCCATCATGATTCTACTTGTGCCTTTCCACATTGCTGAGGTTTTGAAGTATTGTTAACACCTTGCATTATATGTTTTGAAATCTAATAGTGGGCTTTTTGATTACAGTTCCTGAGACACAATTGGAAATGTAGATTGATCATATGGTGATGTCATACAATAGACAATATGCAGCACGTATAACCCTGATATTTTCATTATATATCAGACCCAGCAGTGTTTGACTATAGGAATATCCTTAATATTATTAGCCATTGTTTATAATTCGCCACAGAACTTCCAAGTGTTGTGTCTAGCATTTATATACAGGTCACTGATTATTTGCAGATGCATTGTCTGTAGATTATCAAACCTATGATGTGAAATAAAGCAGATTCTGTAGAAAATTGATGTCATCTGGTATTTGGTCTTGCAGAGTTAGTTTCAGTTGGAAATCATTTTCATTGATAGCTGTAGGGATGCCAAGCACATATAGATGTTTTATGTCCTAATTTAACGAGGATATGACTTCTTTACAGCTGGGGTGTAATATCATCCATTGGGGCTCTCTATCATCAGCCTTAACTGTTGACTTTTAAAACATAATTAATCATAGTGCATTATGTTTATTATCCATTTTATAGATCATTATCACCATTTTTTAAATATAGTGTTTTCCTTTTGAATGTATTTCAGAAAAAAATGATGGCAGTAAATGTATGGAGAGAAGGAGTGAAAGCTAGTGGTAATGGGAAATAAACGTGGATTTGAGTGGTTATGGAGAGAGACAGAGACACTGGGAGGGTTTACAAGTTGGCATGAAGAGACAGGGTGACAAAGGGTTGGTATGGAGAAAGAGAACTTTATTATCACCATTTGGCTATCACCATTTCCACTCACAATAAATAACACTTTCAAGCTTCTGAAAGCTTTATCGAAGAACTCCAAGAAGTACAATTTAACAACACAAAACACAAGGTCTGCATTTAAACCAATCCTATACATGCTCAATACAACACAATACTGACAATTGTAACTTCCTGGCACAGGTGTTTTATGAAATCTAACCTCTTATATGTGCTGACATAGTTACAAAGAACTCTGTTTGTCACTGTCCGCGGTGGTGAAGCATATGCGGTGGCATCTCATGGCTTGACTATGAATAATGGCTTTCTTAGAAATCGATGGATGGACAAAGGAGCTGTCAAAGTTGCTGCCTCTGTCTGTTGGATTCCTACATACAGAGATGAGTGGCGAGTGCCATTGGTGATGGTTATTGTAGTGTCCATAAACTGCACCTGTTTTGCTAAGAAATCCATTGAAGTTTAATAGATCGGTGGAAGTTATAGAAATAATTATGGAATTCTCTGAGGTTTTGTTTTCCTTCTGTCCATATCATAAAAGGATCATCAATGTAGCAGTAGAATCTGTAGGGTTTGTGAACAAACATGGATAAGAATCTCTGTTCCAGGTGATCCATAAATAGATTATTTAATATTGTGGCGGTATTTTTGAACTCATTGCAGTCCCCATTATTTAGAGGTTAATATGCTGGTATGAGGATTATATTTTTGGTTCTGTGTGTGTTGAGAGAAACCTAAGGCTTACCTCAGTGCTAACTTTGTGTGTGATGTTGCTGTAAAGAGATTCAGCATCCATGGTAACAAATAATGTCTTGGAAGATATGTCTTTAATCTGAGTGAGTTTGTTGTGAAAGTGGGTGGAGCCTTGTATATAGTTGCTAGTTTTTGTAACTAGTTGCTTAAGGATATTTTCAACAATAGCAGATATCTGTTCTGTCAGTGTGTCTATACCTGTAAGAATTGGTCTCCCTGGGTTGCCTGGTTTGTGGATCTTTGGCAGCATGTAGAAAGTCCCTGTTATAGGATGGGTGGGATGAGCTGCTCCAATTCTTCCTGCACACTCTTAGGGAATGGTTGAATAAGTATCCTGAGCTGAATGGTATATTCCTCTGTAGGGTTTTGGCTCAGATTTTTTTCTAGTAGGAACTATCTGCCAGGTGTGTCTTTGCTTCTTTTATGTAGTCCTGAGTATTCATGATAACAACTACAACACCTTTGTCTGCTGGATTGATGGTGATGTTGGGGTTAACTAAAATGTTTGTCCGATTAGAATGAAAGGTATCACTATATACTGCTCTACTCTTATTCATCGGGAATACTGGACACTCACGGCCAGTCCACTCTATGAAATATATGTAATAAGAGAAACAAATTCAAATATTTCAATACTATATTTACTGTACTAGATGTAAGGGCTTGCTGTAGGCGATGGGGAAAATGGGTGTGTCTGTCGTGTTGAGGTGCCCAGGCTATTACATTTGTTCTAGGACTAAGATTTCCGATAATGTCCCTGATTGAACATGGAGTTTGTATTGCAGCTAATTTAGGAAAGTATTTTGGCTGAAATATATTGTGTTGCTTTTGCAAGAAGCCCATTGTACAATGAAAACTGTACAATTATACACATTTGAAAACTTTGAGCCTCATTCAATTGAGACATCAGGAGACCTGGGCTTCCGTAAGGGAGGCCGTAACTTATTTTCCTATTCAGTTGGCGTGTTTTTGTGGGCTCCGATCTGGTTATGGGTTGCGGCCTCCGATTCCTTGCAATGGTTAGCATCGCAAGTTAAGGCTCCTCCAAGCCTTTAGTCTTTCACGGGCTACAAGAGTTACGATTGCTAAAATCGTAAATCACTATTCAATTTCTCTGAGTCCCCCTAGCAAACCACCCTACCAAGGCCGCAAATGACAAAAGTCAGACCACAAGTTATGGGTTCCAAGGACTTACAAAGGGCTTAAAGACATGTCCGGAGCACAGTAAATGCAAATATGAAATCAATACTACACTGTAAATGATGGGGAAAGCGATGAAAGACATTAGAATTAATTGCATAACAGTCTCAAGCCCGTAAATCGGTATCAAAAATAATTTAACTTTATGTTTCGATTAATTTAATGTTAAGTTACTGCTTTGCTTAATTGATCATGATCAAGCCCCGAAATGCTACTTACGACTGCATGGATTACGGTTTCGGCTTTCTGACCATAACTTACAGGCTTGGTCAATTGAATAGCAAGACGCTGCGGGCCCGCAGACATACGGCCTACATCCCGGGAGTTACTAACTGAATGAGGCTCATGATGTCTGACTAAGAAAATAATTAGGGAAAAAAAATACATAACTAGTCAAGCGAGTTTTTAAAGTAGAAAAAAATACTTTGATGTCTCTGCTGGACCCTAGAGGGCTCCATGATGCTTTGCTGAAGGCATGCGGTGAGCGCTGTTTATATTTCTTCAGAACAGATTCTTGCATCTTGCATATAAACTTCCTGCTTCTGCAGGTATAGGCGGGAGGGGTGTCACTTATCAAACAAAGACTACTGACTTCTCGCTGTTTCCACTGCCCCTCCCTTCACTGATACTCAGCTTTATTTTATTAAGAAGTGCTTAAAAGCTCTGTTTTTACTGCTTAAAATCATGCAAATAGTCCCTATATGGGTCTGCCCACTTCGGTGTATGAAGACACAGTCTCTGTAGGGTTGTGCAGTGCAGTGTCGTAGCCTATCAGGGACCATGTCTTAGCTGTGTACTGAAATCTATCATTCCTGTACATTGGAAATCATCTTGGCTTGTCTGCCATCTAGTTTCTATAAAGCCCTTAGTGAGCAAATATGCTATATAACTAATAACCTTTTATCATCACCTTGAAAAGCAATTGAATATGTTTCGAAAAATAATATTTGTGTCACATGAATTTGTGTCAGATTTTAACATATTTAAAATCAATTCTGTTTATATTAACAGTACTTATTACTAGAATAAGAGTTTTAACATATGGATGAATAAGGTAAACATGGCATAGAAGCAGTTCAGGAACATTCCCAAATCTGTGTATTAAAATGCACACCTTCAGTTTGAGGAAAACCTAAAATACAAGAACCTATTCTCCTCAATACTAGGCTAGAAAAAATTGTCTTTTAGTGGAATTGCATCCGTATTCGTGAGTTCTGCTTTCTCTTTTTATGTTGTCAGACAAATTGTATTCTAATGGCTTCTGATTCTTACATTTATTATGTCATGAGTTGTGGGTGCTATCTTGTGAATAAAGATGCTGTGCCATGTGAATAAAAAGCTAGCATTATGAAGCTTGGGGGATTTAACTATGACACACAATGCAATATGAATAGCTGTGGTCTGAGTAACACATAACAGAAAGTACAGATCAAGTAGAGTATCCAAGCTGCTTTATTTCTTACCTAAACAATCACGGTAGAGCATTTACAAGTAAATCGCATATGATTGTTTGTGGGTCATACAGCCCCATTAAATTTGAATCCTGTAGCGGCATCGGCACACCCGCAAAGGCTGCAGGCTTGAAATTTGCAGCGTTACAGAGCTATTAAATTGAGAGAGAGCCATAGACAGAGCCAATGGAAAATTAGATCGTCATCATTACGTCACTGAAAAAGGGCGGTTAGATTTCAAAGCCTTTCGGGTTTCAGTTATGAGTTTCGATCATACCCGCATTCCAGAAATAATGCAATATTAATAAATTAGTAAATACGATATTATAGTCTATGCGAGTTCCATTATATGTACTAACACATTGATTGCCTGGATCGATATAACACAGAAATTAACCAGAAATAAAAGTATTTCATATTGCCGATTTGTGAGCTTGATAATGTTGTGCTCTTCATTTTAAAACCTAACATCACTTTCCCTTTCATTGAAACTACAGTAGTGTGTTGATATTTGCATTCACAGTGCTACGGATAAGACTTTAACCACCTTGTAGGTCCTCTCTAGTACCTGTTGGCCTTTTGGCTCTATTTGCGGGTTACGGGTTTGAACGCCAGTGAATTTGTAGCAATTTAATAGCGGTTTTCGAAAGTAACAGTTACGGGCTTGACCGATCATAGGATTTGCGGCCGCGGAGTTCAAATTTCGACGCCCCGTAGGGTTTTTCCTCCTGTAACTCGCAGATCGTTAGTGGGTTGCTTTACGGGGCCAATTTAATAGCTGTAAGCCTTGCAGGCTATGTTACAGGTTACGGATTTACACTTTGATGGAATTTGATAGGGCTGATAGACTATTAAAAATAGTATGCAGTTAAAAATAAATAAAAGGTAATATTTTTCTTACTTTTTAAATTTCTTGTCTTATCCTGAGGTATAAATGCCTTTCCTTGCCTGGAGCTAGATCTGCCGGTGCTGGGTCATCATCAAACTTGTAAGTAGGTTGGGCTTTGATGTCACTGGCTCCACCCTGTTACATAATTAGCTCTGCCCCATGGCATGCACAGCGGTAACAGCTGTACTGTAACCTGTTTGCAGTTCCCTCATAGGCTTTACCCAGTGAAAGTGCATAAATCAACATAGCCCTGTCTCCCTTTTATTGAGCATGCTAAGTGTGAACCAAAGCTGGTTACACACTTTGATCAGTACAGTTAGGTGTAGATAAGCAACTCTGCTTGAGGGGAAAACTGACAGTCAAAAGTAAGATAAATATTATTTGTATTTATTTTAAGCTGCATACTGATTTTTGTAGTCTAAGTCTAACAACATGTGAGCTTTACTTGTAAATGAACTACAGTGGTCCTTTAAATAAGATATGTTGGTTACTTTTTTGTTTTTCAAGTTCATTTTAGCAGATGATTAAATTGGATTAATAAATGCACTTAAAATATACATTGCCTTGCAAAAGTATTCACCTCCCTTGGCATTTTTCATGTTTTGCTGCCTCACAACCTGGAATTAACATGGATTGTTTGAGGATTTGCATCATTTAATTTACAGAACATGCCCACAACTTTAAAGATGTTTTTTTTTTTATTATTGTGAAGCAAACAACAAATAGGAAAAAATAACCGAAAAAGTCAATGTGCATAACTATTCACCCCCCTAAAGTCAATACTTTGTAGAGCCACCCTTTGGGGCAATCACAGCTCCAAGTCGCTTTGGATAAGTCTCTATGAGCTTGCCACATCTTACCACTCAGATTTTTGCCCATTCCTCCTTACAAAACTGCTCCAGCTCCTTCAAATTGGCTGGTTTGCACTTATCAACAGCAATCTTTAAGTCTGACCACAGATTTTCTGTTAGATTGAGGTCTGGGCATTGACTAGGCCATTCCAACACATTTACATGTTTCCCCTTAAACCACTGAAGTGTTGCTTTAGCAGTGTGTTTGGGGTCATTGTCCTGCTGGAAGGTGAACATCCATCCTAGCCTCAAATCACGCACAAAGTGGTACAGGTTTTGCTCAAGAATATCCCTGTATTTAGTACCATCCATCTTTCCCTCAACTCTGACCAGTTTCCTAGTCCCGGCTGCTGAAAAACATCCCCACCATGTTTCACTGTGGGGATGGTGTTCTTTGGGTGATGTGAAGTGTTGGGTTTGCGCCAGAAAAACCAAACACTTCACATCAGACCAGTTTCATCAGACCAGTGCACCTTCCTCCATACATTTTTGGAGTCTCCCACATGCCTTTTCACAAACTCAAAATGTGCCATTTTGTTTTTTGCTGAAAGTAAGGGCTTTCTTCTAGCCACTATGCCATAAAGCCCAACTCTATGGAGCTTATGGCTTATTGTCGTCCTATGTACAGATACTCCAGTGTCTGCTGTGGAACTCTGCAGCTTCTCCAGGGTTACCTTAGGTCTCTGTGCTGCCTCTCTGATTAATGCCCTCCTTGCCTGGTCTGTGAGTTTTGGTGGGTGGATGTTCTTTTGGCAGGTTTGCTGTTGTGCCATGTTCTTTCCATTTGGTTATGATAGATTTGATGGTGCTCCTGGGGATCATCAAAGATTTGGATATTTTTTTATAACCTAACCCTGACTTGTACTTCTCAACAGCATTGTCCCCTACTTGTTTGTAGAGTTCCTTGTTCTTCATAGCAGTGTTTGGTTATTGGTGCCTCTTGCTTAGGTGTTGCAGCCTCTAGGGCCTTTCAAAAAAGGTGTGTATATGTAATGACAGATCATGTGACACTTAGATTGAACACAGGCGGACATCATTTCACTAATTATGTGACTTCTGAAGGTAACTGGTTGCACCAGAGCTTTTTATGGGCTTCATAACAAAGGGGGTGAATACATACGCACATGCCAATTTTCTGTTTTCTATTTCTAAAAATTAGTTTTATGTATATATTTTTCTCATTTCACTTCACCAACTTAGACTATTGTGTTCTGATCCATCACACAAAATTCTGATTAACAAAACATTGAACGTAAGGCTGTAATGTAACAAAAAAGGTAAAAAGTCAAGGGGGTGAATACTTTTGCAATGTATGTATGAAATTATTAAGAGTGATATATATACAGTGTCAGATCTCAGAGTCTTAAAAGGTTGCAGTTTTTGAATACTTAAGCCTTTAACATACACTGTATGGCCCAGAGTATTAGAAATACTTTAGCATACTGTGTATGCTTAAATTAATAAGAGGAGCGTGTCACAATCCAAGGGACTGAGGGTAATCTATATTGATTGACATCATTTCCTCCAGTCATGCAGTTTATGATTACTGATAGTAATAAAGTACTTTGATATTTCATTTATCTTTATTGTTGTATTCCTTTTTAGTTCTGCTATCCCCATTTCAGTAAATGAGATAGAACTTACCCCTTAACACTGTTTATGATGTTGTAATGTTCCTTTTTCTGTTAGTAAAATATATTTTCTGTGTGCAAACGAAAATAGAAGCGCAATTCAATCAGTTTAGAGAGTAAAATAAAATGGCAATGTATTCTTATCTCTATTTTCAAGCTTTACCTCACAAAAACACAAATCCAATCAAATCACTTTGTTCCTCACTGGTTGTTTTTGTGTTGTTGTTTTTGTAATATAAATAATATAGTCTAGTTACAAGGATGAAGGTATCCCAATATGGTGAAATAAGGGGTATTCTTGGTTTGAGATTGCCTATTGTGTTTTTGTTTGGGTCCACATATCCAATACAAGTCAAGAGCCTGAATTCCTTCTGTCTTGTGTTAGAGCACAATATGGAGTATCTTTTGCAGTGAGATAGAGAGCGTAACGTACTCTCGTGAAAGTCATCGAAAAATAATTGATAATAATAATGATAATAATAATCATTAAAATTCTAGCATAGAAGCATTTCATTAAATTAGACACTAGCTTGTTTTGAAATCTGGAAGTGTTTGGCAGTATAATATTAAAAACAGAAGGTTTTCCTTGTTTGCAAGATTGTGGTGAGGGTCTGATTCTGATGTTATTTGTCATCTGGGTTTTACATTAAGGAGAATGTAATGAATATCTTCTCTCATGCATCCTCTAATTTATTTCTATATTATTTAGTAACGTAAGGAAATTCAAAAATGCTTGCGGCATGTGTAGGTCTGGCTTGAACATAAAAGAAGGCAGTGGATTAAATAGGATCTGAGGTTTTAAAGCATCAAGGAAAAGGACAGACTGGGTGGGCCAAGTCTTATCTGCCAGCCAACTCTTTGCAAGCTGGGGAATGGCTTCTGCACCGCCATCTAAGAAACAAGTGTATTATTTATTTAATTATATTATATTTAATTATGAATTATATTTCATTTGTAATGGACAAAATATTGTTACACAGCTTAAAATAATTCATTACAGACTTTCATTTTTTACTGTTGTTTTTAATTTTGCTTTAATGGTGATGCCCATTTTGTAGAAGTATTAGACACTTGAGAGGATAGATAGGAACAGTCAACACATAACATCCTCTGACAATGGATCTCAATGGCAGAGCAAGGATCCATAGAATCATCCTCCCACTCAAACTGGACTTATTAGCAGACTGAAATGTAATCACCCATTACACAATGAAAACATAAGATTTTACAAAACATAACATTTTTGTTCCTGTCTTGCATACCTGCTAATGTTGTTATTTTATTACATACGTCACGATCATGGGAAGATTTTACCACAATTTAATGGTCCCTTAACAGTCCTATGTTTGATGTAGTTTTAACGTTGAATAAATGTTTAAAGGCAAACTAAGCTCTATTAGCTGTCAGCAACCAAGTTTTTTTTAGTCTCTAAAATTCTTCAGAAAAAAGGTGATAACTTGTTCTGTTTAACTCCTCTCTACTTCTTCTTACCTACCTTTTAACCTTATTTAAAATGTGCTGGTGTTTAGATAAGAGAATAAAATTCTGTACACTCATAGTGCATAATAGTAGAATTAATAGTTTGATGCATGGGTGTACATGTGCACGATGATAATGACACTTTTCATTTACTTTTATCATTATTTTATCAGAATATTCTATAAAACCTTTCAGATGAAAATAAAAAAGACTGCATTATTGTCATGATTTTATGATAATAAACCAATAACTGATGGTTTTAATTTTATGAATTATGTAGGCTTTATAAATAACAAGTTACTAATTATGATGTTCTAACAAAACATCACATTTGTGAAGTAAGTAAGAAGCTCATAACACCAACGAAAACATTTTTTATGTTTAGTTTCAGAAGACTATACTTGTATCTGGGGCTTACATATTGAATTGCTACTTAGCATTGAGCTTAATAGAGAGACACTTCCATTTTCTAATTAGTGTAATAGATTAAAAATCATATTTGCATCCAAACAACAGTTGCATATAGCAGTTTAAAAAAAAAAGACACTACTTCTTATTTTTAAACTTTCCATCAACAGTTTGACTATTCTCAAATCTGGTTCTTCAAAATAGGATAATATAAATATTACGCTTCAGCAGTCTTTAGAAAAGGATTCTAACCCAACACTGACTGCAGCCACATTTCTTAATCACCTGATTTGATCTGCCAATGAATATGGCCCCTCCCTCCCTCCCTCTCTCTCCTCCCCCCTCTCTCTCCTCCCCCCTCTGTCAAAAACACAATCCATATATCCATATATCTTAATGACATATCTTAAATATCACATGTACATAGTTAAATAGTATTTGAGGTTGAATAAAGATTGTTAGTCCATCAAGTTCAACCTTTTTGGATCTTGTCTGATTCTTTTAATATGTGGATTTTTTGTTAATAATTGTTAATTGATCCAGAGGAAGGCAAACAGCAAAATTCCTTCCTGACCTCAGAGACTGGCGATCGAATTTCTCCCTGGATCAATGTTCCTTTGCTTGTTATCTAGGATAACCTTGAATGTCCTCTTTATTCAAAAATATATATAACCCCTTTTTAAAGTTCTCTATCAAATTTGCTGTCACCACCTCCTTTGGTAGAGAATTCCACTATTTAACCACCCTAACTGTTAGGAAGCTTTTTCTTTCTTTAAGGTGAAATCCTTTTTTGCTCTAACCTCAAGGGATGTCCTCTTGTCACTTGAAAAGCTCTTGGCATTAAAAGCTCATTTGACAAAGCCTTATTTTGACTCTGGATGTATTTATGTAAGGTAATCATATCCCCTCGTAGACGCTTTTTTTCTAGGGAAAATACGTTTGATTTAGTTAGTCTTTCTACATAACTTGGCTTCTCCATTCCCCTTATTAGTTTTGTTGCCCTTCTCTGTATTTTTTCCAGCTCTAAAATGTCCTTTTTATGAAGCGATGCCCAAAATTGTACTCCATATTCTAAATGAGGGCGTACTATAGATGTTTTTACAGTGACAGAATTATATCTGCTTCCCTTGCTTCTATACCCTTCTTAATACATGCTAATATTTTGCTTGCCTTTGCAGCTGCTGCTTGGCATTGAGTACTGTTACCTAGGTGGTTGTCCACAAATACTCTCAAATTCCTTTCAATATCAGATGACCTTAGATTTGCTCCATTAAGATTATAAATTGCATGGCTATTTTTTCTTCATCAAATGCATAACCTTACATTTATTTGTATTAAATCTCATCTGCCATTTAGCTGCCCATTTCTCTAATTTATGCAAATCCCTTTGTAGGGAAAGTACATCATTATCGGATTTAATTACTTTGCACAACTTAGTGTCATCAGCAAAAATGGAGACACTACTTTCGAGTCCTACTTCTACGTCATTAATAAATATGTTAAAAAGGAGAGGACCTAATACAAGACTTGAGGAACTCCACTAACCACATCAGTCGGAGTATGTTCCATTTACAACAAACCTTTGCTTCCTGTTTTTTAGCCAGCTCTCGATCCATGAGCAGATATTTACTGCAATTCCTGTATCCCTTAGTTTGCTCAAGTCTCCCATGTGGCACTGTATCAAAGCCTTTGCAAAATCCAAAAAGACAACATCCACTGAGTTGCCTTGATCCAAGTTCCTACTTACCTCCTCATAGAAACTAATTAGATTGGTTTGGTATGACCTATCTTTCATAAATCCATGTTGACTGACTCCTACTTATGATCTTGTTCAAATAGACATGTTCTTGTATACTGTCCCTTATTATCCCTTCTAAAATCTTCCCAACTACAGATGTGAGGCGTACAGGTCTATAATTCCCTGCATTTGTTCTTGCTTCCTTCCTAAATATAGGTATCACATTGAAGTCTTGAAAAATTAGATATAATGGTTTGGCTATTACAGAACTCAGTTCTCTCAGTACCTGTGGATGTATTCCATCAGGACCTGGGGCTTTATTAACATTTATTTTCTCCAACCTCTTTTGTATTTCTTCCTGCGTTAACCAAATATTTAGTGATGGTAGTAAAGCCCCATTTTGTTGCAGTGTCCCAACCACTGGTACCTCCCTTGTGTATACCGAAGAAATCTTTTCCTGGTCACTAATTATCAGACGTCCCGTGTCACAGTTTAATGTTCCTATAGCTTCTTTCCTTGCCTTCTTCCCATAAATATATTTAAAAAAATATTTTAAGCTTAGTCTTACTCTCCTTTGCATCTGACTTCTCATTTTCTATTTTAGCCAGTCTAATAGCCCTTTTGCAAGCCTTGTTGATTTCCTTATATTCACATAAATCTGCCTCTGTTCCCTCCTTGTTGTATAATTTAAATGCATGTTTTCTTTTCCTTATCATGATCTTTAAGTCATTGTTAAGCCACATGGGGTGTGATTTACTCCTATTCATTTTATGTCCACATGGTATATGCCGATGTGTATGTATATTTAGTAAGGATTTGAATGTTGTCCATTTATGTTCAATATTTTTCCCTGTAAGTTTTTTATCCCAGTCTATATGTTGTATTGCTGCCATACTATATTCCAGTCTATATGTTGTATTGCTGCCATACTATATTTAGAGTTTTTGTTAGCCCCTTACAACTCTGTTTTTTGTATTCAATCTCAAATGAGACTGTGTTGTGATCACTGTTCCCCAAGTGTTCCCCTATTTTACATTTTTATATCATATCACTATTTTTTGTGATGACTAAATCCAAGATAGCCTCATTTCTAGTGGGTTCTTGTATAACCTGAGTCAGATAATGATCCCTGAGTGTACTCAAGAACCTGCTCCCTTTAGCTGAACTGCTGGTCTCATTTATCCAGTTTATTTCAGGGTAGTTAAAATCTCCCATTATTAGAAAGTGCCCATGCTTAGCTGCATTATCTATGTGCAGCAATAATTGCAGTTCATCGCCCTCAATTATATTTGGGGGTTTAAAGCATATTCCTACCAATATGCATTTAGTATTCACTCCTCCACTATTTAACTCAACCCGCAAAGATTCAATGTTGTCGCTAGTTCCACTATAAATATCTTCTCTGACTACAGGTTTAAAACCGGGCTTTAACATACAGATAAATCCCTCCTCCTCTTCTACCATTACCCCTATCTTTCCTAAATAAGTTATAAACATCCAAATTAACTGTCCAGTCATGAGATTCATTCCACCATGTTTCAGTAATGCCTATTAAGTCTATTAATGCCTATTGTAACCCTCCCCCTTCTCCTCCCCCATGGATAGATAATTCATCCCTTTCCCCTTCTACACTTTCTACCCCATTACTTCTATCTCGTCCCTCCCCCACCTACTAGTTTAAAAAACGCCACAGCCGTTCTACCATCCTTTCCCCTAGCACAGCAGCTCCCTCGTCATTAAGGTGCAATACATCCCTGCTATAGAGATTGTACCCAAGTGAGAAGTCAGCCCAGTGCTCTAAAAAACCCAAACCCTCTGTCCTGCACCACTTATTTAGCCACACATTAACCTCCCTAAGCTCCTTCTGTCTCCCTGGACTAACAAGTGGCACTGGTAGTAACTCTGAAAATACTACCTTAGAGGTCCTTGCTTTAAGCTTATTCCCTAGCTCTTTAAAATAATTATTTAAGACACTCCATCTCCCACTTACTTTGTCATTGGTACTAATATGTACGAAGACCGCCGGTTCATTTCCAGCCCCTCCCAATAATTTATCCACCCGATCCACAACATGCCAAACCCGAGCACCCGGGAGACAGCAGACTGGTCGATTGCTGGGATCTTGGTGACAAATCACCCTGCCTACCTTCCTAATAATAGAGTCCCCTACCACCAAAACCTGTCTGTTGCTCTCCCTATGCTGCCCTTCCACTCCTGCAGTAGATCTGTTCTCCTGGCTGTTAGAGGGAATAGCTCTATCTGGCATTGCCATTCCTGAATGGACATCCCAAACGGTTTCACTCAATCTGGCAAATCTGTTGGTGTTTGTCAACTCAGAACTAGCCTGCCTCCTCCTCCTTATCCCCCAGTTTCCCCTTGTAACTGTAACCCAGCTACCTCCCTGGACATCCTCACTAGCCCCAGCTCCACCCTCCATGCTAGGCTCAGCTAAACTGTGCTTGCTTTCCAGGGGAGCAATATCACTCAGTGCTGCAATTCTTCTCTCTAGTTCTCCAATTTGAGCCTTCAGAGAGGCAACAGAGGTATGGACTCTGGATCATCTGTTCCAGTAATGGATAGATGTGGTAGGATGTACACTCCATGAGGTTGCCACTGGAATGACTCATGATTACCAGTTACAAAAATACAGTGAGAAAACAAATCAATGTATTTGTATAAAGATTGCTTTTCTGCACCCTAACCCCCAAAAAAACTAAAAATATATATATTTTATCTTAGATTAAATAAGATGATACAACTCTCAAATCTGAAATTTAAACTTTGGACATACATTTGCTATTCATTAATCCTGCAGATTACATACACAACATAGAAACCTAGTTTCGATGGCAGAAGAGCCAAAAAGGTCCATCTCGGCTTAAATTATTTAACTGTTTTGGACCTACCACCTCAACTTGAAGGCTGCTCCACCTTTCTACTAAACATTCTGTAAAGTAGAACGTTATCACATTAACCCTAAATCCTTCACCTTTCAACTTTAAATCATGATGTCTTGTTCCTGCATTTCTCTTTTTCTCAGACATTTCCCTCTTAGCTTTATTAAATTGTTTCATATATTTGAAGGTTTGTATCATATCACCCTTCTCACTTCTGTCCACTAAGCTATATATATTCAGATCATGAAGTCTTTCATATTAAGTGTTATCTTTTCAGTTGCCCTTCAATAAAACCTCAATTGAAAGACATTATCATTGTGAAATGCCTAATCTCTAATTATAAATAATATATAATGCTTGGTAAATGGTTGTGGCATTTCATAACTGTGGAAATTCTGCATATTGAAATAATTAGTTTAATTGCACTACTATTCATTTTTTTCAGCTTAGTATATTGAGGGTTCAGTTTCCAGGGTAAACATAATTATGAATAAAATAGTGATGACATCTAATGAAATTAAAGATTGCCAAGCCCTATTAAAGAGAACAGTGAATAACTAGCATAGGGTTTTTACCATAATTGACATTATACAGAAGGTACAATACTAAAAGCAATCAAAGCCAGTACGGTTCAATCAAAATACTTGTGATGGGACAAATGGATGGTCACAGAGAAAGCTGTAATCACACAGAGTAAATTAGCTGTAGGGTGTCAAGACATGTAGTCCAAGAATATATCTATGACAAAGTATATTTTATTGGTAAAAAACAAACTTACATTCACTTAAATTGCTGGAGTATACTTATTGGTAATGAATCCAATAGAATGTATTTAACGACAATGAATGAATGTACCACGGTCAACTTCTTTTGGCGACCCATATAGCCTAAAGTCACACAATAGAGGTTTCAAATATAGTATAACTTAATATTATAGGTAATGATAACAAATAATTTTATCAATTAAATGTTATTAAAATATGAAGCTTGCCATTTTTAGTCCATTTTATAGGAAGAACCCTATGTTTTTTATTTGTTTTGTTGTAGTGGCTGCTTTGTCCCAATCACAACAATTTTTGTCTACTATTATTTGCTATTACCCATTGTTTTAAATTATATAAAATGTTGAACCTCAGCTGTGTCACTTCAAGGTACTTTTATGTTTCATGGATTATGAGTGCATCTGATAGAGGAGAATCCGCAGTGTATGAAAACATTTTTTGGCATGAAACAATACCAAAATAAACATTAACAAACTCAGCCTGATGTTTGCTAAATCTCTTGAGTTTCCAAGCAGATGATATTGTACGTTAACAACTTTGGAAATCTCTTCTAAAATTAGCATAACATTTATAATTTGTTTTGGCTAATCACAGGCAGCTAATGCATTGTATTAACCTGTAAAGCCAATTTCTATTGGTATATTCACTGTACCTATGTAAGCAGCTCTTAAATAAAATAAGTCTGTATGTGTATAGAATAACTCAATGTAATGTGTGTTTCGGATATAAGCAGCATGTGTTAGATTAGAAAACAGTAAAAACATGTAAACTTAGATACGCCTTTAACCAACAATGATCAAGACTGAATCTTGGTAGATAGTGGGTGATAGCAGCATAATGACTATCTCATCTGCCTTTCCTCTGCTTAGAAAGGTGACCCCTTGGGAAGTTGATAAGCATATAGGTGCACAACTTTATTGTAGTTAACATGGTTTCTGTAAGGTATGTGCAAACTAACAACATTAGCAGCTATGTAATCCATTAACATGGGTTCACTGATGGTCCAGTGTTTAGGATTCTGTGTTTTCACCTCTGTGACCTGGGTTCGATTCCAGTCAGGGAACAAAGAAGTCACACCACCTTGAAGCCATGTAGGATTGGGCCCGGTCAGTACTTAGATGGGAGACCACCTAGGAATACCAAGAGCAGTATGCTGTGGCCCACTGGAGAAGGAACTGGCAACCCACTCCAGTATCTCTGCCATGAATACCAAGTGGATCAGCATGGTGGTCACGGACAGTCAGACACAACTGAACGCAAATGCACAAGCCAAGAGCAGAAAGCATTAATATATGTTTTAGTGAGACAAAAGTCATATCAGTTTGTTAAAGAAAGAGTACATAAATAATACTCCTGTTAACATAATTTACATTGCTCAGATAACATAACTATTACGTTTGTGAACTCAGTACATTATCATGCAAGCCATGTATAGTTATATGTTTATTCTCTAGAGACCAGAATATTTTTTTAAATAAGCGTTTATCTCTGACATGTACAAAAGAAGCTCAATTATAATAATACAGTTTAGTCTAAAATAGAATAAAGCACTGATTTGTCTGTTCTTTCACTTTCTTTCTTTTTTTAAGAGCTGTTGTAGATTGAAAAAAGAGAAGAATGAGAATGGAAAACATTGAAATGATTGAAATAAGATAGTGAGGGGTATGGAGGGGGTTGTAAGGCTGGGGATAGCTTTTTTTCATCTTTTGTGTGATATTTTAAGAGTCCAGAGATCCCAGTATTTTGTTTTGTTTAGGTAAGATTCATCTAAGTTTGCTGACATCATTGGCATAATATGAATGTACCAACATCATTTGTTTAATATCTGACAAAATGGTACTGGGGGTTTCCAAACATTGACTATGATGCATCTTGTTGCTGAGAATATTTGTGTACTAGTAGTTGCATGTTATTGGGTAGGATTTCGACTGGTAATTAGGTTCTTGGTAATATTCGTTCCTATTAGGTTACTGGCCAGTTGGTATGTTTCATCCCACATTGATACAATCATTGGATGGGTGTATTTTGCTTTTATGCTGGCCATTCAGATCTGTGCTCACCCCACACCCCATTTTCAGCTCCTCCTTTCCTCTTTCTATATCTCAAATACTATGTTTGTGTGTCTTTATTATATTTTTGGTATGTCAGAAAGTGCCCAGTACACCGACAGAAACATCACTGCATATAGACATTTCTGTGCATATACACACATATTTCAGTGTACTGAACATGCAACTACAGGCAGCCTGCTGCACCATGCAGTAATGTAACCTATGTGATATTTTTGTGTGGTAGACCCATTTAAGATTTATTGGTGTACAGTTTTTAATGTGTTTGAATTTCATTTATTCTCTGCTACATTTAAAGTTTTTGGTGAAAGTTATTTAAAAGCATCCCTCTCTGATATCAGTTTTTTTTCTAAATGTAAAAGTTAGGTAACATTTGGCAGGTGGGAAAAAGTGTTCCAAAAAGAAGCAAATATGGTCAACTTACTGTTATACACCTTACTAACATTTTACATACATTATAAACAAACAAATAATGTATTTTAGAATTCAGTACTGCAAAAAGGTGAGATGTGATTTGCATAGAAAATTATTTAAATATAAATAAAAAATAAAAAAATGTAAATATAAATCAAGCCGGAAGAAGCCGGGCTGGTTTCAACCACTAGGGAAGTGTAGATAATGGTTCATGTCTCAGATTAATTTTATAATTGTATGTTATTATTGATGCACTGTTTAGTGCAGGAGGTAAGTGTAGTTTAGTTTACCTGATGTATCTATATGAAGTTTATGGGGGTAAGTGGTGGGTCCCCAGCAGCATTACAATACAGGGAGAGATTTTTGTGTTTAGGACTTTAGTTAGCAGAGTAGATTGCTCGTTTTTTTCATTAGGGAGCTGGTGGTGGGCTCCAGTATTACTACAACAGTACTTTGTAGGGCATGACTTTAGGGTTATATTATGGTGTTTATGATATTGTGAATTTAATGATCAATAATCTGCATACAATGCTTCAATGTATTTATATATAATGTTTTTTTTTTGGGTGGGTTCACTTATTATTGAAGATTAATTAATTATCTTTGTTTGCTATTTATCTTTTATTAGAGGTGTATTTAGTTTTTAGAACAGTATGATTGTATTATTTGAATAGATCTATAAATATATATGATTTATCAAATTACATTTTACACATAATTATGTTACCTCATAGCACTGCATTTTAATACTTGATAGTTTACTAGTTACTTTAATAATTGATATTGTGTATTAGTAATTATTATGTGTTATTTTACACGTCAGTGGTGCTTAATTTTATACACAGTGGTATATATTTGTGGCCATAACTACATTGACACAAACTATTTCTGATATACCCTATATATATGGTAAATAATATAAGATCATCTCTGCATGTGTTGATATCCAATGGTTTATGATGATATATGATAATGATTGATGTGACAATTAATATATAATTTTATGTAAAAAAAAATTGTGGATGGAACAGACTGTGTATATTTTTTAAACAGCATATTTTTGTAATAATGTTAATATTTTATAATAAAAGAAATTTGGTTTCATGCAAAGGTGTGTAACTTATTTTCCTGATCTACCTGGACCTGTGATATAGATATGCAAATAATTAGTGGGGTTTGAGTTGGTTATTAAGAGAAGTATTTTTTCTTTACTTATTGATTTAAATATAAATAAAAAAAATAAAAAGGGACTAACTTGTTTGTTTCAATAGCTGTTTTATTGGGAAAAAAATGTTGTAATAATAATAGTAATAAGTTTTGGTATTTCTGAAATGGGAACTAATGCTAATGTAGAAAAAAACATACAAAGCTTTTCAAGGTGTACAAAAATGGATTTTGTCATGCATTTTGCTACAGTTTATTAATAAAAAAAAAAATATATATATATACCGTATATATATATATATATATATATTTATTTATTTAATTTATCTTTAAGATGATATTCATAAAACTATCAGGTGCATCACAGAAATATGTATTTTAAAATAGCACAAAATTGTCAAAAAGCTTGATTGTTTTTCAGTTCTGTTTTCTTTTTCATTTGTAGGATTTTCTTCATATGCTGTTTGAGAATGTACCTGAGAAAAATAGGTAAGTAATAGGAAGAAATAAAATAATCTTGTTTTTGAAAGTAGAATTTCTCACCTTTGTATCTTAATTTATTATGAATCTTGTCCTATGTGACTTGACTCTAATCTTTAGTATGTTGTTAGTGACATTATTTTCAAAATGTGTTTCTTATGTTTAATTAAATTTTTTCAGATTTAAGATCCCAACCTTCCTGTTATCAAATAGTATGATGCTCTTTAAAATTATAATGCGCAATCATGTTCAGCCTGTCAAGCATCAGTGGCCCTATTGATATAATTAGCTTTAATCACAGTTGTGTGCTTCACATTAACACAGTTCAACAATCCTATGTGTTGCTGAAACTCCTTGAGGCATCCATGTATACGTGAGAACCAAACTGACACTTACACAGTGAAATGTAAACATTTTTATATAAGAGTTGATGATGATGAAGAGCTCTATTTAACTAAGGGAGAATTAACTTTAACATATTGATATAATATAACATATACATTGTCACAATCTGCTTCTTCAAGGGGGCTTGGTATGAACCTAGTTCAAACCTACCCCAGCAAAATCGTGTAGTTCCTGCTCTCTGTGGCACAAAAGATGGCTTCGAAAGAGGGCAAGGCCAAAAATGTACAGGCAGAAAACACTGGATACAGGTTACTAGTGGCCCATGGCAAGACCACTCCACAAGTCAGGATACAAGACACACAAATAGTCTCACACTGTGGATATGTGAAAACTATAACTGAAAAACTTGTTTGACTGATCAAAACAACATATTTATACTTTCCAATACCACACCCTTGTACATTTGTGTAGGTGTGTGATGAAACACATCTGCCCTGTAGCCTTGGTTAATATAAAAACTCTTGAGATCAAATTCATCAGATATATATAGCTGACTAATGAAACAGCCTTGATGTTAATCTCAAGTATTTGCTTTGGACCTCTTGAAGTGCATGCATCTGTCTTGACTGAACGCCTGTATCTGTACAGATGCCATGTCCTGCAGATAATTTCTGTGCAGAGCATTCTTACCAATTTCACATATATTCTATAACACATTTTTCCTCTTATAATATACTAGCGACATGCCCATCAAAAAATGGCGGTCAATAAAATTTGAAGCCATGACAATGCTGTTTGGCACACAATGTTAAGCTTTTTATACTCCAAGGACTTTTGGCGCTCATTGCGAGCCTCGTGCTGAGGGCCTTTGGCGTGTCCTTTTGCTCGTCTCTATATTTTTTTAAATACCAATTAATTAATTCATTGAATAATAAATTAATATAGTTTACCTTTTTCTAATTAATATATGTAACAATCAATAGCCTGTAGAGGTAACAATCTATTTTTATTGTCCTGTAGCATATAATGTCCAGTGGGACTGTTGCTGGTCTGAGGAGATAGTTTTATGAATGTTGTAAAAGTGCATTAGAAATAGGCTGAGTGCGCGAGGGCAAACCATTTGTTTATTTCTGTAAAGCGTTACTGTAGATGCGTAATGTTGTTAGTGGCAAGTTAGGATTTTAAAATAGCGTGTATTGTCTGTGTTACGCGGTTCACAAGACGTCCTGGCTGTTGCCCCATGCTGTGTGTGGCTCTCATCGCCTAAGTGCTCCTAGTTAACGGCTCACTTTGCGAGGCTCGCAAGCGATGAGCGCCTTTGGCGCACGCACCACGCAAAGCGTGACGACGTCTCGTAGTTTGACAATTATAATATGTGATAATAACTAGTACACATAAAAAAACCATGTAGAGGCAACATATAACCACACACAATAACACATAATCCCAATGCAACAATGTCATGCTTCCTTGGCCATATCAGTA
This sequence comes from Discoglossus pictus, assembly GCA_027410445.1. Classification (NCBI taxonomy): domain Eukaryota; kingdom Metazoa; phylum Chordata; class Amphibia; order Anura; family Alytidae; genus Discoglossus; species Discoglossus pictus. Next base: position 371,855,213 of record CM050163.1, read on the forward strand.
ATTACTTGCAATATCAGTCCTTAAACAATTAAATCATGACATACATTATAATATATTCTTGATTGTTATTATTCATTTTCATATTTATTATCATTAATATTAAAATGTAGTATTGTATTATATAATTAGAAATAAACAAATATATATTATAATATATATATATATATATATATATATATTACTATTAATAATATTATTACATTATTAGCATTAAATTAATTTTATAGTTTAAATTATTATTTTTCCCATTATTTACCAATTATTTCTAACATATACGCAATTCACTATTTACTTACAGCTGCTTAAGATAAGAAATAGTGCTTAAGAAATGACATACAAGAATATTATTATTGGTGTATGAATATTATAATTGGTGTATGAATTGTTAAGCTGTTGAACACCAGTTATGCTGTTGAGTTGGATACACACAATCACTATTTTATTGAATTGCATTTAGATGTGTTTGCTACTTGATAATTACAGTGTTTTGTATAAGTTGCCATATATCTTGGTGTAATGGATGGGGTATACCATTAAGCTGCTTGATAGATAGAGCTCTAAAACCATTATAGAGAATTTAAACCCTCTTGAAGTTGTCTTAATCAAAAGAAGATCAAAGATCAATGTTAATGGTAATGTCTGGTTTTAATGAGGTAAGAAAATGTGGTGGACCACCTTTCCTGTCAATTCCTGTGTTTGTGTTTAACTCAAGAGATTGACTAGTCTCAGTGAACATTACTGAAACGTCTAAATCTTTGAGAACTTCTGTCTTCTGTTACAATAAATATCTGAAATGGTGGTAGTTGAGAAAATGAGAAACAGGAACATTACAATGAAAATGCAATGACCATACAGTTCTATGTAAATCTATTGAGGGTCCCTTGACCAGCTACTACAGTAGTGTTGACATTCTTTCTATGCTTTCTTTCTAAATGTGCAAGCTCCAGACAAATTAGTTTATATTAATCTTTATTGGAAAATACATCAAGAAAGAATAACAATTTTTATGGTGTATAACTTTATGTACTAAATTCTCTATGGCAATTCTTATACATGTAACCAGAAGTATTACAACCATATGTTTTTCTTCTAATAAAAAATATAAAAAATGGAATAAGAAAAAAAAAAATACTTCATTTGTAAAAATGTAAATATATATAAAAATTATAATATAACTGCTTCCTATACTTATGTTCTGCTCATATTTCCCATAAATACATTAAAACTGGACAGGGACATTCAAATCAGTCAATAATGCATTTTTACTCAATCCAATACCACTCTATATATGGCTCATTTTAGGCATATGCTCGCTGTATTACTCAGCTTTAAAGCATAGGATGGGATTGAGTTACTAGATTATTTTTACTTTATTTCAGTAAAATGAATAGATTGTAGGAGAGGGGACTGTGAAAGAGAGGAAGAGGTTGTGGTGATACTGCAAAGGAGAGTGGTATCAACAGATAGGTTCTAAGCAAGTAGTTAAATGAGTTGACAATGAAGAGAATTTACACAAAAATAAAATTAAAAGCTTGAGACCACAGTTTTTTTGCCTTGCTACTCAGACCTTCCAGTGTTTGGAAAAATATTCAACTTCCCCTCCATTTTCAAGCTTTTATAGTAAGACCATATTCTGTAACCACTTACTGTGACACATGAACAGACCTTGGCGAGCCCTTTTTTCCAATATTACATTGCCAAGTTCTGCATATTGCATTGCCAGCATGAGGAATTTGTGGTTTTAATTTTACTGCTAGCTCTTTGTGGAAATTCTATTTCCATAGTATCCAGACATTGAATGAATGATCATTTCCTGAAAGAGCAAATTCCCGATTCAGTCAAAATGTTTTTGCCACTGATATTTTAAACCATTGAAGAAAACAGATCCACCTCTTTTATTTCAAAGCACCGAATATAATTAAACTAACTAAACATATTTCTCAAGATGTCTTTTTCTAATTTACCAAAGGGTAACTGTGTAAATAGAGAACACTTATGAATATTATGTGTGGTTTCTTTTGATTTTGTTTAAACTCTTCGAAGTAAAAAATAAATAAATTCTTACAGCTTGTGCGCAACATAGTTTAAAAGCATTTAAAGATTTGATTAGAACATAGCAGTTGGTAGGGTGACACGTAACATTATTTTATTATCTGTAAACTCACTTATTATGGCAAAATGATTAAACTACACTCATTAGTACCATGTAAAAAAATAGAGGAATCATTTTCTAAAATATATATATACAAAAATAATGTTTGGAATTTACTGTAAAGCTATCCCACATTAAAGCTCAAAATACATCTACCTCTTCCTTCAAGTGTTTTTTTGCAAAGAAAACCCTCATGGCTCAGCCAATCACAGACCATATCCCTGGATGTTTTTCCCTCATACTCCCCGTGTCTTTCTTTGAGAACAAGCAGTGGGTGGAAGCTGCAAATTGTTATTTATGAAAATAGGTTGACCCAAAAATATAGACGATAAAACAAAACATGTGTCAGGAGGAATGGGTGTCATTTTTGTCAATAAATATTAAGGTTAACACATCTTTGAAAACCTTGAATACCATTCATAATGATAAAGAACATAATTGTGTCACCAAGTAAATAATTTATACATTTTCAACTCATAATATAAGAAGTTACATGTTTAAATAGGTTCTTGCCTTTCTATTAGTAAAATGGAAAAGTGTTACTGATTTTTAGTTACAAAAATGTAAAAACAAGCTAAACTTGTTAAACTATTGCTGAGGTAATTAAAATTGTATTAGAGTTGCATGATTACAGCTACCGTCAGAGAGGTCATGTTTTAAGAATGTACAAAAAAATATAATGTATTGCATGTGTATTAATAAGCATTTTTAAGCTGGTCGCCAACCATTATACTGTTGAACTGGATGCATAAGTTTTCTGTCATATTGAATGGCCTATAGACTTGGTAAATACTGTTTTTCATATAGAGTGGTTTATTGCTTGTTGTAATGCATGGCATATTCCAATATACTGCTTGATAAATCTTGACCTATATATATATTCTTTGATTTAAAAAAAAGTTTGAATAATATAGAATCTAGGAGCATAATGTAAATATAGGACTTCAGTGGTCATTTAATAGGTTATGGATTTTGCAATCAGTGACTCTATAAATAGTATAATAATATAATATATTATCCCCCTCTGAATCACTACTGTATCATGGTGAAAGGGCTTATGTACTTCGATGAAGCTGTGAGCTATGCCATGTAAGATCAGCCAAGATGGGCAGGTCATAGCAGAGAGGTCAAACCGCAGTCAACTGGGGATGGAACTAGCAACCCACAACGGTATCTTTGCCAAGATACCCTTATGGATAAGCACGACCAGAGACATAATGATAGATGTGCTTGGTGTGCTGCGAAGAATGAGACTATTAAATGTTGTTTGGCAACAAATGCAACATCCCTATTTAGGATTAAGGAGCACTATTATCAAGAGTTTTGATAAATTTAGTTGGGGATCAAAAGAAGATGTGAGGCGTAGAACTGGTTTTGATGATATAATATTCGCATAAACAGAAAACCTGTGGTAACTTGTAATCTGTCCGTGTAATATAAACGAGCCCTATCCAGATCTGTGAATGTGGCATTTTTGATGCCCCAAATTCTATAATAAAGTGCTGCCACTATCAAGGCCATAATGCTGCCAGCCACATTGAGATTTAAGATATAACCAATAAGTCACACAATCCCAATTTTATCACAATGGAAATGTAACCCATAACATACTTTAATTGAACTGTTTGCTAATGTGAAGTTCTTAACGGCACAGAGAGATAACTTAAGACATAAATATATTAAAGCAACCATTCTATCTCAATCAAGCCACTCCACCCCCACTTTTATTACTTACCTATTGTAACTTACTGCCACCTCCTCCATTTTTATTTTTTTTACTTCACTGTTCCTTTGTCTCAGTTCTCTCTTGCCCTGCTCTCTCCTTCACACCATTTCCTGTTCTTCTTTCTGGGCCTTTTTCTAAATTTCCTGGGGTTAATTCTGAAAAAAAATCTAAGATCAACCACCCACCCACCCCTGTTTAGACGTTATACAGACATGAATACCACTTGCACCTGCTATCCTTTAGATTGTAAGTAGCGAGTTTCTAAACTTGTAGGGTGCTTTGGAAAAAAACACTTTCTACAAAGATTCTAAGCTCAACATAGGTCCCTTCATTTTCTGCAGTTGTTAATAATGTATTTTCCCCTGTTCTTATCCCTACAGAATATCTTGGCGCGTTACAAATTAAAGTTAATAAAAATAAATAATAATATGTTTATTTAAGTGTAATTACACAGTAAATTGATAAAATAATTCTAATTGGATATACAAAAAAATCATAAATGAATGTACAAGCATATTTAGAACAGTTGATTCTTATTAAAACAAAACACTCCACTGGCCACCCTCATATCTTCATGCTGACCCCAAAGCATGGCAAAGAGCTGAACCTTTGTCTTATAAATTAAACTTTTTCAATTAAACTTTTTTCAATAGGCAGGATGGCCATATGTCAGCCCTTTGCACTCCAAAGTATTGCCCAGTATTGTTTAAAGAGTTATGCAAAAACATATCTAAACACATAATATGGTACACAGAGAACAAAGAAAGATCTTATTCTGTCCTCGTACGTCCTTTAAAAAGCATCTAAGCTCTTCTAGGAATTAAGAAAATTCAAGTGCTTTATAAATTAATGGAACTCCCTAAGTAAGCAGAGCTGGCTACAGTGTTGGGTGCACTGACCACTGGCAGTCGTGTTTTTCGAAATATAAAGCTACCAGCATGGCCTAAGAGAGAAGACAGCAGCACACAATACTCTGACAACTGAATTACTAGGTGATTTAGTGAAAATAAGTCACAGCGATTACCAACACTTCCTACCAGTACCATTTATAATTGATGCACAAATTCCATTTAAAACCATAGAGAAGATAAGGCATGGTTTATAAATTACAGGAGAGCTTTATATTATTATTATTAACATTTATTTGTAATGCGCAAACATATTCTGTAGCGTTGTACAGAGGATAAGAACAAGGAAGAATACAATGGTAACAAACTGCAAACATTAGCGGGCCCTGATTTGAGTTTAGAATCTTTGCAGAAAGTGCCTTTTTCCAAAGCACCCTACAAGATTGGAAAGTCGCTGCTTACAATCTGAGAGAGTGGAAGAGGCAGAAACCTCAGCAAGAATAGACAGATGAGGAATAGAAGGGTCAGGAAGGAAGTGATAGTTTACTTAGGTAGGAAGGTGAAAGGAAGGAAGGAGGTTAGGAACGTTTTTCATTTAGTAAGTGAGATCTGATTAAGTCATATGAGGTGCATGGCTCTAGTATGTATTGTTACAATATTTTATGTATGTGTCCATTTCATTCGTATAGTGAAAATGAGACACAAATGTGACTACAACAGTCCAGGAATAAAGATCTCTAGTGTGTAATACGAAATAGAGCAAATTTCCTTCTATGATCAATTTGAAATCAGCTGAAGGGCTATGTTATTATAGCTGAACAGTTGTGAGCTGTATCTTAATACTGTAAATTCAATGCTTTACGTCACCTGTACCAAGATGCCATTCTCTGCTCACAGCTATTACTCTCATACCTATTTGTCTCTGTTCACACCGTTTGACCTGAATATAGTTTTTGTACTATTTAAACTAAGCTCTTTCTACAGTTATTAAAATAAACATTTCAAGAAAGATTGATGTGTTAAGCAGAAAACTGTACTTTCTTATTGGCTGCCACAGAAAATACTAGCATTTATGTCATTTAGCTCAAACAATACTAAACCAACTCAGTGGAAATCTTGAAGACATGTCTGATCCTCTTTGAAAATAAACGTGTCAACTTTAATCTTTGTTTTGACCTATTTCTTCAGGAAGTCCAAGTGTGGGTAAAAATATACACATAATCTATGTGAAAAAGTCAGAGATACAGCTAAGGAATTGTTGTGCCTTTATTAAATATTTAAACTACCAATGATACAGAATGTAAAATGGCCACATTTACTAATAGTAAAATTAGGTAGCTATTGGCTCATTAAAGGGACACAGAAGTCCCTATATGAACTCTGCAACATCCGATTGAACAGGGGTCTCCAAGTATGTTCTTAGTGGGCCGCCCACAGGCCTGAATCTGAGGATTTTGTTTCTGTGCATTGGTTAGTCGATCAGCATGACCAAAGAAGCGATAGTCTCACCTGGGTGCAGCAAGGATATCCTCAGATCCAGGCCTGTGGGCAGCCCACCGTGGCTGAACTTGGAAACCCCTGGAAACATTTTGTAAATTGATTAAGAATATTCTTAGATATTTTTATTTTCACTATTGTCGGTATAGCCCCTTCAGCCCGCCCACTAGCATCAGCATAAATAACAAGGCTCTGGCTTTAACTGTCATTCAGATTCTCTTTCATCTTTATTGATCTTTATATTTGCATTTTTTATGAAATTGTGTGACTTAGTGAGCAAATACGTCTGGTTTTGGAACTGTAGGTTCTAGGCTCAAGTCCCCCCTTCATCGCTCATCTTTTTTCACAATAATAGTTTTATTTTACATTAAATATTTTTTTTAATTTGTTCCATGCCAGAAATGTGTAGATATTTTCAATTTAATCTTAACATTATTATTAAAAACTGAAATTTGTAGTTGGAACCAAATCATATCTGCCCTTTTACAGCCCATACACTTTACACCATCAGAATATGCATTTACTTGTGGTGGAAAAGAGAATATGTCAAATAACTGTTACTTTGAAAAAAATAACACTATCACTGTTCAGCATTACTACACTAATATTTGTAATATATCACCCCCTTACAGTATAATTAATAATAGCTACCTGCCCATCAAAAATGACGGGATTAAAATTGTAAGGCTGGCAATGCTGTTTGCTTTGGCGCTCATTGTGAGTCTCTCCCCCGTGTACTTCAACTTTCCTGCTTTGCACTGATCACCTGCGTGACAGCGGCGCTGGCTGCAATGAACGCCTTTGGCACTCATTGCAGCCCAAGTGCTGTGCGGCTGTTCGCCTCCCTTCACGTGGCTCACATGTGTGAAGGCGCCGCCGCTGCAATGAGCGCCTTCGTTGTCAGTGTTCGTAATGTGCTGCCTCGCTTCGTGAGGCTCGCATGTGTGACGGCGCTGCTGGCAACATTGCAAACGTTACGAACACTGACAACTATATATGTGATATATGTTCAATTTTATCTTGTGACCAAAGTAAAAATTACCATTAAATAAAAAGAAAAAACTTTGGTCAGACTTGAACTCAAGTCTACATCATCACAGCCCTGCTTTTTCACTATTTGACTCTTGTAACCCACTGCAATACATATGAAGAAAGAGTATATTTAATGAACAGCTAATTATTGAAATCAATCTTTCCTAGGTGTGCTGTTTAAAATAAAGTTTAGGTGGGACAGATAGATTAATAAATATGATAGTATTGATAAATAATGAAAAGCACATGACTCCTGGGGTCAGTAGCATAAGGGAATTTTAGATTTAATTTACACTTTTTATTGTGTGCCAATTCTCCTTTAATTCATTAAGACCAAATCTAATGAACAGTTTTTGACCTTTCTGAACTGCTGAGATTTTTGCTGTCAAAAATGTAATGCCAGTAATATTGTTTTTACAATTATGTCCTCTAAAGTAACCTGCTGTATAAATTATCCTTGTGACCTTACCTGTGGCAGAGCTACCACCGGTGCAGATGGTGCAAAGCACCAGGCCCTTGTATGGAGGGGCCCCAGCCTCATCAGGCCCCTCATGACTGCTTACGTTTATCAGGGAGTTACGTCTCTTCCTCCATGTCTCCCCTGCCGTTTTTCTACAGAGGCAGGGACTTCCTGAATGAGGTCGGACACAAGTGACATCATTCAGGACGTCCCTGCCTCTGCAGAAAAAGGCAGGCAGGGGAGACGTGATGGAAGAGAAAACAACTCCCTGATCAATCTAAGTAGTAAGAAGGGGCTGATGAAGCTGAGGGGGCCATAAAGCATTGGCTGGGGGCCTTTAAGCATAAGTTGGGGGGCCACTAAGCATAGGCTGGGGGGGGGGGGGGACTTTGAGCATAGGCTGTGGGAGGGGTTGAGCATAGGCTGGGGGTCCATAGAGCATTGAGCATAGGCTGGGGGGCCATATAGGATAGGCTGGGGGGCCATGGATGATAGGCTTGGTCGCATGGAGGATAGACTGGGGGCCATGGAGCATAGGCTGGGGGGTCCATGGGGCATAGTGGTGGTGAGCATGGAGGATAGGCTCTGGACCCTACAATAAGAAAATATTTTTTGCAATATATATATATATATATAAAATCACATATATAGTTGTGGTAATGCGAGTTTGTGTGTAACGCTCACAATTACCACTGCGAGCTGCGATATGCAATGCGCGGCAAGAGACTAGTGTATATATGATATATTTAAAATCTACCTAATAGACATACATAACTGTATATACTGTGTGTGTGTATATACACTGCTCAAAAAAAAAAAGGGAACACTTAAACAACACAATGTAACTCCAAGTCAATCACACTTCTGTAAAATCAAACTGTCCACTTAGGAAGCAACACTGAGTGACAATCAATTTCACATGCTGTTGTGCAAATGGGATAGACAACAGGTGGAAATTATGGGCAATTAGCAAGACACCCCCAATAAAGGAGTGATTCTGCAGGTGGTAACCACAGACCACTTCTCAGTTCCTATGCTTTCTGGCTGATATTTTGGTCACTTTTTAATGCTGGTGGTGCTTTCACTCTAGTGGTAGCATGAGACAGAGTCTACAACCCACACAAGTGGCTCAGGTAGTGCAGCTCATCCAGGATAGCACATCAATGCGAGCTGTGGCAAGAAGGTTTGCTGTGTCTGTCAGCGTAGTGTCTAGAGCATGGAGGCGCTACCAGGAGACAGGCCAGTACATCAGGAGATGTGGAGGAGGCCGTATGAGGGCAACAACCCAGCATCAGGACCGCTACCTCCGCCTTTGTGCAAGGAGGAACAGGAAGAGCACTACCAGAGCCCTGCAAAATGACCTTCAGCAGGTCACAAATGTGCATGTGTCTGCTCAAACGGTCAGAAACAGATTCCATGAGGGTGGTATGAGGGCCCGACATCCACCGGTGGGGGTTGTGCTTACAGCCCAACACCGTGCAGTATGTTTGGCATTTGCCAGAGAACACCAAGATTGGCAAATTTGCCACTGGCGCCCTGTGCTCTTCACAGATGAAAGCTGTTTCACACTGAGCACATGTGACAGACGTGACAGGGTTTAGAGACGCTGTGGAGAACGTTCTGCTGCCTGCAACATCATCCAGCATGACTGGTTTGGCAGTGGATCAGTAATGGTGTGGGGTGGCATTTCTTTGGGGGGCCACACAGCCCTCCATGTGCTCGCCAGAGGTAGCCTGACTGCCAATAGGTACCGAGATGAGATCCTCAGACCCCTTGTGAGACCATATGCTAGTGTGGTTGGCCCTGGGTTCCTCCTAATGCAAGACAATGCTAGACCTTATGTGGCTGGAGTGTATCAGCAGTTCCTGCAAGACAAAGGCATTGATGCTAAGGACTGGCCCGCCCGTTCCCCAGACTTGAATCCAATTGAGCACATCTGGGACATCATGTCTCGCTCCATCCACCAACGTCACGTTGCACCACAGACTGTCCAGGAGTTGGCAGATGCTTTAGTCCAGGTCTTGGAGGAGATCCCTCAGGAGACCATCCGCCACCACATCAGGAGCATGCCCAGGCGTTGTAGGGAGGTCATACAGGCACGTGGAGGCCACACACACTACTGAGCCTCATGTTGACTTGTTTTAAAGAAATTACATCAAAGTTGGATCAGCCTGTAGCGTGTTTTTCCACTTTCATAATGGGGGTGACTCCAAATCCAGATCTCTATGGGTTGAAAAATGTGATTTCCATTTTTTTATTTTTGTGTGATTTTGTTGTCCGCACATTCAACTATGTAAAGAACAAAGTATTTCATAAGAATATTTAATTCATTCAGATCTAGGATGTGTTATTTTAGTGTTCCCTTTATTTTTTTGAGCAGTGTATATATATATATATATATATATATATATATATATATATATATATATATATATATATATATATATATAGTGTCTTACAAAAGTATTCACCCCCTTGGCATTTTTCATGTTTTGTTGCCTCACAACCTGGAATATGGATTGTTTGAGGATTTGCATCATTTAATTTACAAACCATGCCCACAACTTTGAAGATGTTTTTTTTTTTTATTATTGCAAAACAAATAGGACAAAAAAACAGAAAAAGTCAATGTGCATAACTATTCACCCCCCCCCACCCCTAAACTCAATACTTTGTAGATCCACCTTTTGCGGCAATCACAGCTCCAAGTCGCTGTAATTTATGCCAATTCCTCCTTGCAAAACTGCTATAGCTCCTTCAAGTTGGATCTTTTCCGCTTTCAACAGCAATCTTTAAGTCTGACCACAGATTGAGGTCTGAGCTTTAACTAGGCCATTCCAACACATTTACATGTTTCCCCTTAAACCACTCAAGTGTTGTTTTAGCAGTGTGTTTTGGTACAGGTTTTGCTTAAGAAGATTCCTGTATTTAGCATCATCCATATTTCCCTCAACTGTGACCAGTTTCCCAGTCCCGGCTGCTGCACAACATCCCCACAGCATGATGCTGCCACCACCATGCCGCCACCTTCAGGGACTTTCTGTTCCTTTTATCTGCAGGCTCTCTCTTCAAAGCTTCTGGCTTTGGTCCATTAGCTTTCAGTGCGGCCGCTGACAGCAGCCCTGTACACTTCCACAACATTCCAGTTCTGTCAAACAACTCTCCACCTGGAGGCAGCAGCAGGCCTAGATTGCAGCCACACCCCTGCCTTTTGAGCAGGTTGTTAACTCTCTCACTCCTGGGGAGATTTCTTGAAGAGCTCTCTTCTGACCCCTGGTGGCACTTCACCACTATATATATATATATATATATATATATATATATATATATATATATATATATATATATATTTATTATATTATAAATAATATACAACATATTATAATAAATATATTATGATATGTTATATATTATTTATAATATATTAAATATATTTGGACCTGGGGAGAGGAAAAATAATTTTTGAGGGGGCCCAATTTTTTTTTCACATCAGGGCACTTCATTCACTAGCTCCGCCACTGTACCTTACTTCAGTTTTTTTATATTAAATATAAGAAAAATTAAATCTGTCTTCAATTTGGGAGTGTCATCTCTGGCAATGCTATTACCTTCATAGAACAAGGAGCTAATACAAGTTCGAATGCATGGTTTAGTTTGCAAACACTCACTGAAAGTGTGTACTTTTATATGTATAATGCACTGTGAGTAACATCTATGTATTTTATTTTGCAGACAAGGTCTGTCCGTTGAATCCATCTACAAAATCTGGCTTGATGCTCCTGGAATGCCAAAGGTACATACTAAATATTTAGTGGTGAGCAACTGCAGATATATAACATATACTGTTCTAGCAAGAACATCTATTTTTTCAAAGCAAAGTTTTTTTTGTGGGCCACTTAAAAGATCATTAGGGTTTTCGGAGGACTATCTGAAGTCTTCACGGACCAACCAATTTCTTTTTCTGTCTAAAAGCATACATTTTTACTCATTTAAAATGTTGTTTCATAAGTGCTTTGATATCCCAGTTTTCTGTGGACCACCTAAATTGATTTCACGAGCCACTAGTAGGCTATGGACCACAATTTGGAAAACTCTGTTGGTGATGTGCATTAAGTGACCACTGTTGTTCTAAATAAAAATTTTGTTTTAAGAAACATCAAGATACATCATAATCTGCAAAATGTTTCAAGAAGTAACAAAAAAATACAGTTGATCAACGATGGTGTGCAATATTCTATACTGTGGGCAGCCACTGTCTGGATTGAGCAGCTTGTTTTAGACTTACTTTTCAACATGGAGGAACTTTGTCAAATATGACATTTCCAATAGCAGAATTTAAAGCACTTGCAATACAGATTTCTTTATATTCCAGTTGCAGTAGTTGATGTCTCCCACTGCAACATAATTAAATATAATAGTTAAATTCAAGTCTTTATTATTGTAATCTTTTATCAATGTTTTATCAAGAAGTTAAAGCAACAGAAGATGCTTGTCTATAAATATTAAATTATTCTATCTGTCAGGGGTACTTGATTGTGCTTAAAGCACACTACCACTCCATAATCCTTTCCATAGTTACATTTTTACTTCTTCTTGTAAGGGTGGATTCTGCTCATATTTTTCATTTTTTTTTGCTGTAGCTACAAAAACATTATAACATTCTCTGAAAAATGAATTTTCAGTGTTGAAAGGTTATAGGTTGGAGCTGTTTAAAAAAATAGTTTATAGTTTGTATTTTTCTAACACAGACAGATCTTTGATAATAAGAATATGTCTTCTGGCTGCTGGGAACTGCTTAGAGAATGTAGAACACAGAACTTGTCTGGATCTCTGCAGAGCCTTGCATGGAATGCATTGTCTGTCATTGTGCTGCAGGCTCTTCTGGCATTAGATGGCTTAACCTCACATTCACTGTAAGATAGTATTTTAAAAGGCTAGGGTTTATGAAATTTTTTATAAGCAAGACAAGTATGAATGATGCACAAAGGCAACACAAAATAAGCTGTAATTGTTCTGGACTCTGTGACAATTGCTACTGCATCTGGGACTTATTTGTATGGTGAAAATTGGGTTCAGCTGACATCTGATATTTGCCCATTGTTTATGGTGGTATTTACATGTATTACATGTACAGGGAAGATTTGTGGAAAGAAATGTAATGGTTTAATATGACAAATTGGAAAATCAGATTGATATGTGTTGTAATCTTGAAAGAAACAAGTGTAACATATAAGGTATTGTTCAAGTGATTGACTGACTGACTCAATCCATTTGTCTCATGGTGGAAAACAGAGTTATAGTGGAAGCACTGATAAATGGCATTAAGTGGACTATTTTGATATGCCTGTTAATTGCAATCATAATAGCATTATATACAATGGATGGCAGATAAAAGTCAACTATAAAACGTATTCCAGGTCCATGGCCTTGAAGACCTGGAAGAGACCTTAGGAATACTGCTGTATGAATACAAGAGTTTTATTTCAGGCACAATTATCATAAGATTCGACAAAGTCCTTCAGGCCTTCATGAATGATGTCATAAATGGCCACCCAGAAGTTCTCTGGGTTGAGTTTTTCTCATGTCCGGGTGGCCATCTAATTTGGCATCATGTAATGTTTGAAGAACATGGAGCCATAAACTAGGTGGTACATATATTCACCCATAAAAACACATCATATATTAAAATTACACAATTATTAATAATAAAGATTGGTATTAAAATGATATTCACATAATAATCTGCTATAGTTGAAAGCATCTTCTTGATACATCTTCAAACAGTAGATTTTAAACCAAGTCTATATTTAGGGTTAAATAGGATTTTAATAAAGTTACTTCCCCTACATGTCAGGCTCTTCTATTTGGATGGCATTCATGCTGACTTTTTTGTTGTGGTGCTTATTGAAATGTATTGAGACACATGTTTTCTTGTATATCTCATTTGTATAGAAGACATTGTTCCAGAAGTCTTGTCATGAAGGTGCTGTTTTGCAAGCTTGAGCTGTGCATCAATGTTTTTTTTTTCTGGCTACCCATACATGAAAGCCTTACTTGTTCAGTCTTTTCCTAATTGATCTTTATAACCTGCTTGATCTTTATAGCCAATCAGATTCCACACCTCACAGTTCTAGGAAATTAAAATGAAACACAAGCTACTTTTCCACAGTATTTCCTTATCTTGTTTATGTGGGTAACTCAAATCATGGGTTGCTATCTCATTCTTCAAGGTGATGGTTGCTAACAATTGCTAACCCATTTAGCAGGGTGATGATTGTCAATAATTGCTAATTAACCTCTGGGGGTCTACTGTATGTGCAGAATAAGTGTGTGAAGTGCACATAAAATAACTAGGCTAAATTTGTCATATTAGTTTCATATATTAAAATGTCAGTATACAAAATACTGCTTTGTGTGACTCTTCTGTAAGTATTTTATGGTTAGTTAAGTATTGAAAGTAGCACAAACGTACATGTGACTTTTGATTTAATCAGTATGATTTGATGACAAGAGCATGTGATTAGTCTATGGCACTGTACAACATAAAGCCAGTGTAATCGGTCTTTTGCGGGCGTTAATGAACAAGACCTTGTGACATGGAAATCATTAATTATTTAATAGAGTGGTAGTGACTCTTTTAGTCAATATGTTGAAGAGAAAATTGAGTTGTTTAATGTCTTTTCTTTTATCTTAGCAGTAATGGATCACTTGGGAAGCCAATATTGCTGCATACTTCTTGTATTTATTGGTTCTTAATGTGCCATCAGTCAGTAAATCTTAGTAATACAGCTCATAATGTTCCAATTATTATATATGATACTGCTTCCAATTTTTATAATGGAGTTTATTCTTGTATGGTCAGCCAAATGCAACTGTCTTCACTCTATAGTCTTTTATGCTATGTGCTGCTTGCGTGTATGTGTGTATGTGTGTATATATATATATATATATATATATATATTTATACATACATACATAACATACAGTGGGGGGGGGGGGGGGGGTAAGTATTTGATCCCCTGCTGATCAGTCTATAATTTTATTGGTAGGTGTATTTTAACAGTGAGAGACAGAATAACAAAAACAAACAAGAAAAGCACATATCAAAAATTGATTCATGCAATTTGATTTGCAGGTCAATGAGGGAAATAAGTATTTGATCCCCTATCAATAAGCAAGATCTCTGGCTCCCGGGTGTCTTTTATACAGGTAATGAGCTGAGATCAAGAGCACTCGCTTAAAGGGAGTGCTCCTAATCTCAGCTCATTACTTGTATAAAAGACACCTGTCCACAAAAGCAATCTGTCCAAGGATGTCAGGGACAAGATTGTATACCTACACAATGCTGTAATGGGCTACAAGACCATCGCCAAGCAGCTTGGTGAGAAGGTGAAAACAGTTGGTGCGATTATTCGCAAATGGAAGAAACACAAAATAGCTGCCAGTCTCCCTCGGCCTGATGCTCCATGCAAGATCTCACCTTGTGGAGTTTCAATGATCATGGAAACGGTGAGGAATCAGCCCAGAACTACCCGGGAGGATCTTGTTAATGATCTCAAGCAGCTGGGACCATAATCACCAAGAAAACAATTGGTAACACACTACGCTGTGAAGGACTGAAATCATGCAGTGCCCGCAAAGGTCCCCCTGCTCAAGAAAACACATGTACAGGTCCATCTGAGGAGAACTGGGTGAAAGGGTTGTGGTCAGATGAGACCAAAATCAAGCTCTTTGGCATCAACTCAACTCGCCATGTTTGGAGGAGGAGGAATGCTGCCTATAACCCAAAGAACACCATCCCCACCGTCAAAAATGAAGGTGGAAACATTATGCTTTGGGGATATTTTTCTCCTAAGGGGACAGGACAACTGCACCGCATCAAAGGGACGATGGACTGGGCCATGTACCGTCAAATCTTGGGTGAGAACCTCCTTCCCTCAGCCAGGGCATTGAAAATGGGTCGTGGATGGGTATTCCAGCATGACAGTGACCCAAAACACACAGCCAAGGCAAATCTGTGGAGGGAGCTGAAGGTTCGAGTTGCCATCAGCATCAAAACCTTAATGACTTGGAGAGGATCTACAAAGAGGAGTGGGACAAAATCCCTCCTGAGGCGTGTTCAAACCTGGTGGCAAACTACAAGAAATGTCTGACCTCTGTGATTGCCAACAGGGGTTTTGCCACCAAGTACTAAGACAAAGCAGGAATGAGCAGGAAATCAAATACCCCCCCTCCCCCCCCCCCCCCACTGTATGTGTGTGTTTGTTTGTATTTTCATTATGATAGACAGTCTACAAGAAATTAACATCACCCCCAAAACATATGCATTAGGTATGTAATAACTGCACTATATCGCTGAGAAAGAGGAATGAGGAGTGACATTAGAATGACTGATGAGGAATAAGTGTATAGTGTGTGAAAGATGGACATGACCCTTGCATTACTGAAGAACTTCTGTTCAGATCACTCTGTAATACAAATCTTATACATCATTGCTTCAGAACACTGTTAAAAATGGCCTTGGTTGAAGAACCAGTAAGAAAATACCTAGCTCTTCCTTGGCATCAACTGCTCTTGGATGTAAATTCCATTGAGTGGTGTCAGTTTATCTCGTTTTGTAACCACATGCATATTGTGTTGTTTTTTAGGAAATTATTTTTTACTCTTTGTACGGTATTACTAAATAAATAAAGAATAAACTTGTAGGTGATTTGTGCAAATGTATACATTATAAGACAGTGAGTGAACAAAAGATAAGAATCTTGGTTTGTGGCAGTAGGAAAATGCATTTTTAATAATGTTTTATTGATGAAGTACTTGTTATTACTTATCATTTATATGTACTGTGAATCTCTGCTTTGTGACTTTAATCTCTCTGTATTCAGTAAACTATGCTATTAAAGCCTCATGTAATAAAATTACAGTTTGCCTATACACTACAAGCATCTTCCTGCAAATACAGTTTCAAATGCTGTCAAAATCTTTCAATGTTAAAACTCTGGCTTCTTGTTTGATAACAATCACAGGAGGATTTTTTGATTCACTGGTAGATTCAGATAGGATTTCAGCACTGGACACCTCCTCACATGAGCTCAATATAGGCAACTTGTACGTATAATTGCAGGCATGGGTGCAGAAACTAGGGGATAAGGAGCAACCCCCCCCCCCCCCCCCCCCGACTTCTCATTGTGTGTATGTATGTGTACAGAAGATATATGTTCTGTGTATCAAGTGAGCTGTACCCCCCCCAGAATTATTTTGGTTCCTACACCTTGCTTTCCCTGCTCTTTAACCAACCCTTGCACCTTAAAAGGAAGTACAACTACCATGGCAGCTTCCATGCACTGGCAGAGTCTGCTAACAGTAAGATTTTCTCTGATAATGCTTCATGCCCATGACTTTTAGAGTTGCTAATGTTGTTTGTTTCTTGCATACTACAAATGTGAAGATTCAACAGTGGTGCTTTAACTCTATTTGTTGCTATGAACAGAAACTAATTAATAAACTGTGCCACTTATTAGAATAATATGCAGCACAGAGAAAAGGTTGTGTACCTGGAGAATTATTTTGATTAGAAGAAAATAACTATTACAGTCTGTAGCATGATTTACAAATGTGATAATATAACTTTATCTTGTATTACACCCATGTTTATAAATCTAGTTGATTTGGGTTTAATGCTGCCATAGGTGATTTAGATTTGTTGCAGCTCCACTGTTCCCCTTACAAGAATTTAAATTCTAAGTCTATATGTCTTTGTGTATGTATGTATATATATATATATATATATATATATATATATATAGTGTATGTCAAAGTATCAGGTAAACTTACAGACAGAAATATAACTGCGTATAGACAAGTCGGTGCATATATAAACATATTTCAACGTACTGCCCTAGGCCTGGGCCTCATGGGTCTAGGCAGAAACACGCCCCTGTTTATAAATACATAGAATACATATTTTAAAAGATTTCAATTAAACTCAATGGGGAAAACTGTATCCTAACTAAAAGGTTATTCAGGTAATTTACAGTACTGTACGTGCCCTAAAGCATTCAGTGGCAATAGCTTTTTGATGTTATTTACTGTAAACACAAAGTTTAAATGTCCTATATGCAGGGATTTATCTACTCATGTACTGTAACAATGACGTGCAGAAGAGGCCTGCTTTGGCAGGTGCGTGTAGTAAAACTCTATCGTTTGTCCTGAAGTCACAGGCTTTATGCTGCATGGTCCCTGGGGTAAATTATATTACAACACTTGTCTGTGCTGTGAGAGATCCTGGCCAACTGTGCAGCTCCTTGCATGGAATAGAGATTTAGAAGCCAATTTCTGTTAAACGGTCAAAGACAAATGTTATCACTTCTAATTCAAAAGCACCCGTCCTTACCGGTATATTTTGTTGTAAACGTAGATAAAATGACGGATTCACTTATTTTGCAAGATTGGAAATTTATTGCAAATATTACATTTTAAAATATAATAATCCTTATTTATACATTTCAGGTTTATTAGTTATTGCGGTCTGCCTCTAAACCTGACCTAATGTTTGTGTGTTAGAATAATGTGGTAATCTTTTGCGTGGCAAAGCGTCCTGACACTCATACAACTGGATGTTTTGGATATAACAATCAATAAATAAGAAATTAACAGTAGTTTTCTGTGAATGACTGCATCTTACAGTTAGCCTTTTAAGTAGTTTAAATGTCAGAACGTTGCTTTGCAGTGAGAAAATACATTTCAATCATTTTTAATTTGCAAGACCGTAAAACAGTGAATAATTAATAAATAAGTTAATTGATAAAAAAAAAAATCTGTTTATCATTTGAGCTTTAAAACTAATGTCTTCAACAAATTAAAAAGAGCTTAACTTGTCATTAATGCTAAGAGGGTTAATATGTGTAAAATGAATGCTATTATGAAGCCTTTTGTACTAATAGATGTGTCTGTATTGACATCCCCCAAAATATATGCAAGAATTCTATTTATTCCAATATAGCTTATGTATACAAAATACAATAATGTTAAATAAATAATTAAAAAATTCTATAAATTAGTCACACACGTGATTAATATAAAAAATCTCACATCATGTTTCTAAATCTTAAATTGTGTCAAAATTAAAAAAACAAAAACAAAGTACAATTTCCCACTGTCAGAATAGCTATTATATTTATCCCAATTTAAGCAATGACAATTTTTGCAATTATGTACAATAAAAGATGTTTTTTTTTATATTATTCAAATACCACAGGTGTTCTAATCAGCCAATAGCAATGGAAATATATCAATAATATTTCATTACAGTTTTTCAGTAACATTTTACGTAACGTGGTAAAACGTGAAAGACTTTTGAAGAACAATTATCAGCTGATGTGTGCCACCTTGTAGTATGCGATGTGTGCCACCTTGTAGTATGCAATGTGTACCACCTTGTAGTATGCGATGTGCCACCTTGTAGTATGCGATGTGTGCAACCTTGTAGTATGCGATGTGTGCCACCTTGTAGTATGCGATGTGCCACCTTGTAGTATGCGATGTGTGCAACCTTGTAGTATGCAATGTGTACCACCTTGTAGTATGCAATGTGTACCACCTTGTAGTATGCAATGTGTACCACCTTGTAGTATGCAATGTGTACCACCTTGTAGTATGCAATGTGTACCACCTTGTAGTATGCAATGTGTACCACCTTGTAGTATGCAATGTGTACCACCTTATAGTTTTAGAGCTGCAGTGAATGTATACACTTAGATCATACATACTTGAGACCTGAATATAAGCTCAGGATATTGCTTTTTAATGTTTCAGTGGGTAACTTGTGAAGTCATGGGATACTATGAACAAGTGACTTAAAGGGCTGCAGTTTTTATAAACTGAAATTGGTAAAACTCTGCAAAAATAGTTTTTCTATTTAGATTTTTTTTTTTTTAATAAAAACACAAAAATAACACGAAAGAGATACTTTTTCCACAATCATTTCCAGACCGTTGTTTTAATTTTCTTGCAGCTGCTTAATGGCTTCACAGCTTTGGTAGCATAGTGTAATTTACTTTGGTCGAACAAGAATACGGTAACTACAGGGAAATATGCTCCACAATTTGAAATAGACAGGTGGAGCGGCAACTCAAAATTCTTGGGAAAAACAGATACGTTATTTTTAATATTAAGTTTCTCACAAAATACCAACTTGTTTTAATCACAATGAATTAAAAAGTTGCTAAAATTTGGATGAAAGAAATGTTTTGGCACAAATAAGAGAAATTTCAAGTTTGTTTGGATGTATAGTGATTCATATTTTGTCTTAAATGGGTAAATTACCCATCCACTTCCTATAATTTAACAGTATCTTTCTTGAGAAACATCTTTCTGAGATAATTAGAAAAACCCTCTTCCAGTAAAATGTAACCATTTTATAGGTGTCTGCAGTATTTTCCATTATTGTATCCCTTGGTAGCATATTTTAACATTTTTCTGCTATTACTGCAATTAGTGATTTTCTTGATTGACAGTGATTTCTCTCTTCATATACTGTACTGTTCAATTACATGGGATGAAAAGCTCCATTGAAAATAATCTGTAAAGATCTTGGTTATGTTTGCTTACCGTAATTGTATCTCCATTTAGTTAGTCTTTCCTCATAACTTACATCAATTTACTTGGAAATTTTCTCTGAACCCATCCCAGTTCAGTTATGTCATTTCTTTCCAAATAATTGTATTATTTCTCCACATTGAGTATAAGTTTCATGCCACAAATTGACAAGGTTACAGTAATGTAAACATTTTCCAATATTAGAATAATACCATGCTAATATGTAATGTATTGTGATACTATCTCAATCAATAAAGTGATTCAAATTAGTTGAACAATAATTGGGTTACCAGTGTCAGTGATGTTTACACCATTTATATCTTGGCCCCTAGTAATTATAATTGTAATTATATTTTGTCTAATAGTGGAGGTTAATTTGAAAACATTAGCTTCATAAACTAACTAAACAGTGAGATAAACATTAAGATGGATCTTTGGTGGTTTGTATTATTAGTAGATTACAGGTATGATTAAGTTCAAGATTTTTCTACAACATTGAATAATGAAGTATTAATGAAAATGAATAATGGGGAATAGATGGGGCTAGGTCATGATGAAAGACTAACCAAATTAAACATATTTTCTCTAGAAAAAAAGGCATCTAAGAAGGGATATGATTACCTTATATAAATATATCCCGGGTCAGTATAAAGATTTGTTAAGTGAGCTTTTTGTGCCAAGAGGTTTTCAACTGACAAGAGGACATCCCTTGAAGTTAGAAGTAAAAAGATTCCACCTTTAAGAAAGAAAAGGGTTCTTCACAGTAAGGGTGGTTAATCTGTGGAATTCTCTACCAAAGAAGGTGGTGCCTCACATCCCTTATTACTCATCCTGTACACTTGCTATGTCCCAAACCATATGTTTATGAGTATTTATGTATGGAACAAAAGACCTAGAAATCCCTATACAAGGAAACTAGTAGATACTACAGCACCTCAAAAAGTGGAGATGACAAAACCTTATTGTTGCACCAAAGCCAACACAAATTCAGAGTGAAATATTGATAGGGGTATAGGTAAAAAACAATAAACAATAGAATGCGATAAAATAAATAAATAAATAAATAATGGGTAGGTGGCAGAACCTAGAAAAGGTGATGATAAAATATCATATATGTAAAAAAAATATAAGAAATATACTAACACATATCTTGACCAGGAAAAACCCAGAAAACACAATGAATGGTAAAAGATACTTAAGTGAGTCCAGGTGGAGAAGACAAGTGACACAGTTCACACGTTGATAGTAGAATCTTTGAGGTTCTTCTTGTATAACGTTCTTGAGAGGGAGTAGAGGAAATGGATAAAGTCAGGCTCCTAGGACAGTTAGGCAGCTGTTTCCCAAAAACTCTGGTCACCACAGAGTAACGCTGGAGAGAATGAAACGAAAAACGGAGAAGAGGGAGAGCGCACACCGAATCCTAGAGCAGATCAATAAATTTATTACAAAACAGAAATCACATAACAAATGGACACTCACATGTAAAATCCTCTAAACAGAGGTATAGAAGGTCACTCATAAAAGGGGTTCTTGGTCTTGGTCTTGGATAAATGTAAACAGAAAGGTAGTCACCAGGCTGTTAAATACTGTAGATATAGTTGGTATGATGGTTGCCAGGCAAATAATCTGATATACCTGGCTGAGGGGTACTGGACCCAGAGCAGGTATCAGAAAATATGGCAAAAGCTCCGTTGATTGGTGGAAAAGAGTACAAAGACCAAAACAGTTCAAATAGAATCCAGTCCTCAAATGAGCATAGTGGGTAACCCACAGTCGGCTTTCATTAAAAATGAGTGTCCATGTATCAATAGGTATAAAACTCCTGCAAGGAAGACACTGGAGGTGCAGAATATATGGATACTAATACTAGCAAAAATGCTGAAAAAGGGCACTATTAGAGTGCAAAAAAAGGAGAAAATAAAAAATACAAAATACAAAATGCATAAAAACACATAAAATAAGGTCAAGTAAAAAAAAAAAGGGTCAGACGCGTTTCGCTCATCTGCTGAGCTTTGTCAATGGTATTCAATATCAATAATCTCATAAATATATAAATATAAATATATATATGTAGAAATAAGGTATATAAAAGGGTACTTATGTATATCAGAAAGTATTAGGCACCCTTCTAGACCTAAATGTCACTACAAATAGACATGTCTGTGCCTATCTAACCATTATTCTGTGATACTGCACCGGCATCTTTAGGCAGCCTGCTGCCCCCTTAAAATGTACAGGCCAAGGCCCCATGGACCTAGGTGTAAACACACCACTATGGTGATTAGATGTAGGAATGGGACAACATTAATAAATGCATTTATCTCATTTGCAGTTAATAGAGACGTTTAGTTGGTGTCTGCATCACCAGAATCTTTTTACTGGAATATGTATCTTCTCACTAATAGAACACTGAAATTTAAATACATATTATTTTATTTTCTGATTTTAATAAGTCATTGAGAATCATTCGGTCTTCCTAGTTATTCATGAAGTATTTGTTTTATGAATAACCAGCTGTAATTTCAATAATCCATAACTCAAATGAACACATATTTTCACTGATTCTAGCTTTGCTTTAACTGTTTCATTTGGTTTCTTTGCCATACACCTTTACCAATTAAAATCCATGTTGACTAGATCTCAAAGTATGTTTTAATTGTTCTTTGGTTGCAGTTACTTTTGCAAAGTTACATTTTAATTTCAGTTTTAAATTCCTGACATTTTATTTTATTTTTTTAAATGAAGGTAGAGTATATTGATGTTTAAAATGTAAATGTATTTTTCTTTTCTTTGTTTATGATTTTCTTCATTTTCCAATGTGTAAATAATATTTTTACCCTGTCTAAAATATATAACCATTTCAGTATTCTTAAGCCGCAAAAGCCTTAGTGCATATTATGCACATTTTAAGCACATATTTGCTATCATGTTTGTGAAATATGTGTTTTCAGAGAGTCTTTGAATCTTTGAGGAGAATCTGACATAGGCCCTCATTCTATTATCGTCCGTAGGAGATGCAGGGCCGCAAGGACCGGCCGCAAGCTATTTGCCTATTCTATTCCCTTCCGGCCGGGGACTCCGGCAGGCTTGCGGCCGGCGCCTTGTTATCCCTTGCGGCCGCACGCGCCGCAGGAAAGCCTTAGATCTTAAACGTCCGCAAGAGTTTCGGCTGCAAGAAAATCCTGGTTGCTATTCAATTGCTCCGGGAACCCTCTCTGCAAGGCTAAAACCGAGCCGCAGCTTACTTGCAGCAAAAAGGTCCCGCAGGCACACAAATAAGCACATAATAAAGCCGAAATAAAGCCATCCTGCACTCTGAGGAGACTATAAAGTGTTTGTAGGTGTTAGCATTCATAGCACAACATTCCCCTACACTCAAATCCGTAAATATTTTTTTTTTAAATTTATGACAAATATCCGTGGAAAAAGTCCTAGAGGGCTTGGAGCACGTCAGACCCGCCCACGCTGCGGCCGTAAAATAAACAGTTAATGAAATATCGGATTTGGGCTGATGTGCAAGCTTGAGAGGGGGTTGCTATTAATCCTCATGTCCCCCATTATGATCCCTAGCATTTACAGAGCTTTACAGTGGCGTCTTGAATTTATTTTTGCTTTTAAAGATTTCTGAGCTTACGGACGGTTACAAGATATACGGCCGGCCGTAAGGGGATATCCTTGCGGCGCCGTATATTTGAATTGCAAGGTAACGGGAGCCCCGCAAGGAATCGCAGCTTTGCGGCCGATTTACGGCCGATAATAGAATGAGGGCCACAGTGTGGTAGAGAAGTATATTGGTTAAGGGCAGTAAGGGACAATCACTATAAATGGAAACGTGCTTTAGATAGGAGAATTATTGGAGATCAGATTTACAGCCTTATTAAATTGCGATTCCGCCAATTGAATAGGACTCTATATAAGCACAGAGCATATTTTTTACAGAAGTTTTTAGTTAGTGAAGACCTCGCTTTTGGATAGAAGTTTACTAACTAAAAACTTCTGTAAAAAATATGCTCTGTGTTTATATAGAGCCCATTCAACTGGCTGAATCGCAATTTAATAAGGCTGATAAAATGTAGCAGTGCTTTGCAGGTGAGGGTAATTTTTTTTTAACTTATCTAGAGGCCCAGAAGATATGGAAAATCCCTAATAAAACTTGCAGCATGAATAAGCCTCTCAGAAATATTTAAGTGTAATTGGAGTGGAGATTATCGAGTTATTTTCATAATCCTCAGTACAAATACATTTGGGATTCACATAGTTCATTTCAATCTTGTGTCACAAATTCTCCTTCAAAAGCTTGAGATGAGAGAATAAGTTAATTTGCCTCTTCTTCCAAATTTTCCCACTGACGGTTCTTCAAGTCCGAGACCTGGACAAAGTGAGAAAGGTCCTTATATTGAAACTATTTTTCCATATGCTTGATAATGTAATCTATATGTCCTAGAAAATAGTTAGGTGGTTGGGGTTTATCACTTTTAGATGCCAATGTCTATAAATTAGATAGTGACACAAAATTGAAAGATACATTTTTGTTCCGTGTGTTTCTTCTTGGCACAGATTGAATCAACAGCCCATTCTCATTCATGTTACCATGCACCCCTCCACTGTCATTCATTAATGTTACCTGTCACCACTGACTGAAATAGTTACCCAATTTAGAAGCACTGCATCTTATCTGTCGTTTATATTTTGAATAAAGGTGACTTTTATAAGACTTTATCAGAACAAAATGATCTCATTCAATAGAAAAAAAGTCATGTGTTAGACACTGAATGGACATAAAATTGGTATTGAATGCCAAAAGCACTAACTGACATGCAGTCATTAAAGCTCATTTTAAATCATTTTCAGTAATGTCCATTATATTTAGCACATTCACCTCTATTAGTATTGTTTTATTTTCTTTAGTAAATACCAAATTACCAACAATCTGGTATTATATAGGATAGTTATCTAAACTATCACCAGATGTTTATAAACTGGTTGAGTGTACCAGTTATAGCCCATTATTGCTGTAATTAACATCAAATTAAGTAGGAAGCATGAACAGAAGATGATTAGCTGTGACAGTACGTGATAATATAATTTTTTTAATCAAATACATTTCCGAATTCTGGTGACGGTGTCTAAAATGTAGTGAGCAGAAAAACATACAACCTGGTAAGTCTCATACTCTGATTATTGTCTCTTACGACCATCTCTTTGGGACTATTTGCATTGCCGGTTGTCCTATACTTTTTTATTTCTGGGTCTCCTGATAATTAGGAGCTGGTTAGGGAAAAGGGAATATCTGCTGGAAGCATGCCTGATCTAAGAAATTGAAGATCCAGAAAGTGAAGGTGTAATTTTGTGATGGTGTGCTGCAGTAGACCTATTAAAATGCTTTATAGGTTCTTCTGAGTGTGGATAGTTAGTTTTGTTTTGTGTGTGCATTTTCCATCCTTTCCACAGAGCAACTGTAAGGTAAAGCAGTCTCTTGGACAACACATATAACCTCTGAAGAATACCACATGTATAACAAAAACATTTTGCAGTAATTCTCTTTTGGACCTCCTAGTTGCAATAAAGGGAACTCCACAGATCACATTATGGGAAGCAATAGAGGAAAACCTGTTGTGCTGGATGGTGACGCAACAATTCTGTACAATGGCTTTATTTTTATACGTGAAGGAAATAACTCCACATTCACAATAATACCTTTGTTTGCTACTCAATGTTTTTTTTTCTTACAAACAGAAAACCACTTTGGTTCTTTCTTTCCACAACTCTTTGTTTTTGTAGACAGCATTGTTGCTGGACTGCACTATTTTATCAGCATTGGCGGCATCACTGCTTTATGAGTCTGGTTTCACCATAAACAAGGTGTAACTAAGAGCGAGCACTATCTTCTGATCTATGCATTCATTATCTTACTTTGCACAACATGACACACACACATCTTACAATTTCAATAAACACTTCATGAAATATTTGTGATGGATTTCATATTGCTAGTTAGTCGCACTGCTGAACACAAAAGCTGTGTTATGTACAGAATGGCTGTGCCTATCCTGACTAGAGCAGAGTTATGTTCGGTATCCAACGAACAATAAGGGTTTGCTGCCTCACTGATCAATGCTGGATCAAGTTCACATTCCCCAGCTCCCACTCTTCCACCTACATACATTGAGCCGGGAAGGGGAGGATGGGTTCTTTATACACAGTGATTTGAGTCTCTCCAAATATGGACTTGGCTTTGCCCACTGTAGCATAAACACCAGCGAAAGCTGTTTCATTTAACTAATGAAATCCATAAACAACAGACTAATGGGTGATCAGATTATTTGGACATTGCTGTATCTCACGATGGTCCGCTGGAAAAGTTTGGGTTTAGCTTTCTGTGTTTTTCTTTCTTTCCTTTTTAATACCTTAATTTAGAAATAACAGCACTCGCACATTCCAGACATTCCTCTTCTTCTATCCAGTCTCAGTGATGCACAGAGCTAGCACACAAAGAGTGTGTAGTTTTCTGTCCTAGGAGTGGCCCTGCTCCAGTTACCTGGCAGGACTCCTGCACCTCACTGCTGTATCAACAAGAGGTACCTGCTCATACTTCATGACTTGAGTAACACACATTCATAGCAGTACTATATTGCAATACATGCTAACGCTGATATACAGTAAGCCATGAAGAGACATGGAACACTACGTTTTTTCATACAATTAAAAGAGCAAACTTCAAACACTTCCAAAGCTGTGTTTTTAATACTAAAACCTATTTATACTTCATTGAAACAAACAGGAAGTGCACAGAACATACAAATGTCTGTATATTTAATTGGCAGACAAGTATGACTCCTGTATCTATATTATTGCTCACTGGATGACAGGGACAAGACTCCAGGCCACTTAAACATTTGAATCTGCTTTTCTGCCTTGGAAGCTTAGTTTAAAATAAAAAAGTAAATGGTACATTGGTGCTCACATTTGCACATCTAAAACAAGTTAAAAAACGTGTTTCCTGCTCACAATTCAGATAAATACAGTTATTACACTGCATTCTGGGAACCCGGGCAGGGACATGCAAATGTGCCCACAAAGGCTTTGCTCTTTTATCGCTTTAATTTCAAACATGGCTACTTTTAAGCATATGCCTTCTGTATTGCACAGCTTTAAGCAAAGCCCAAAATGGATGATGCACAAGCCAGGAAACCTACCCACAGACAGCACTGTTTCCAGGTTACTGCCTCTCATCCGTGTCAAACACCCTATTTCAGATACAACAAAGAAAAATGCTTTCAATTTCCAGTTATAGTAAATAGTTAGTCATAAGTATATATTACCTGGAATATAAAAATATGGCTTGTGAACTCCATTTAATATCGTAATTAATTTAATAATTTCTACATACCTGCATGGAAAAAAAAATGTCTTTGTTGAATCTAAAATAGAATATTTGTAACTTTGTCACATTGTGCTTGCTTTCAAATAATACTCTCAGCGCACAAAAATCTGATTCAAATGTTAACTTGCTCTGGGCTGCTTGCCCCTGGCAGCCAACGAGCAATAATATAGATGTAGTCAAATGTGTCTGCCAATGAGATCTACATACTACAGTGTGCTCTCTGCATTCCCTGTTTCAGTTTAAACTGTTTCTTGCTTCTTCATATATTTTTAATGCAAAAAACGACTTTGCTACTTTGCATGAAGAAAATGAAAACAAAAAACTAGAAAACTATACTCCAATATGGTACCACCACTCTCCTAGGTTGTAGCTTACTGAGTGGTTACAAATCTTCTGCATTAGAACAGTATTAACATTTGTGCAAGCAAAAACAATGACAAATATATCACTAAATTAATGTTAAAGGGAAATAAAACACATCAGTTTATTTTTTCATGCATTTAAAACCACATACTTTAAACATTACAAAAGTTGTTTTTGCATAAAAAAACACTATTGAGCAAAACCTGTTTAACTTTATTGAAATTAAAAGAAAACGCAGAAATCATACAAAACACATTATCAGATCCTCTCTTTCTGGTGCAACAAAGAAAATTAATATTTCCATGTCCCTTTAAATACAGTGCTGAGAAATAATAATTTATATTAGTTTATATATAAATACACATTTTTGTTCTAATTAATACTATTTCTGGAATGTGATCTCCATCTCTTGGTGTGAGAATACTTTTTATTGTGGATCCTCATGTGAAAGCATTGAGTACCCCTGATATACAGAATGATCTGGTTAAGATTTACACATGAATATAGTTTCAAATCTATTTACTTTACCATTCAAACTCTCATTTTACATGGACGTTCATATAATAAGTTGCTAGGAAATTTAAAATTGTCTTTCTTACTATAAGATGCTACATTCACAATCCTTACTATAAGATGTTGATATCAAATACAAGTGGAAAAGACAGTGTAAACTTTAAGAAGTGCAATAAATCAGTGAGAAAGGATGAATAAGATAGGACCTCTTTTTGAAAAAAGCTTATGTATGATGGACTTAGTTTTATGGATATGTCCGCAGATGGTTTGATTTGGAGAAAAATTATATAATGCAGCATTTCTGGGAAATCTGTAGTTATTTTGGAACCAAATATGTAAAAAGTAATTTTTTCCATGTTTATTCCCAGAATTCTAGAAACATTTTTTTTTTTTTTCTAGACTACAATATGTGCAGACGCATCTAACAAGCTGGATTTAACATAAAAGTAAATGATAGAAGCTTTAGTCATAGCAGAGTGAATGCTGAGCCTATTAAATAGGGAACATATTACAAAAATGGAGATGTTGAATGATAACCACAATACAATAGTAAACAGAACAATATTAATAAGAAGCTTTAGCTGATATGTTAGACACTGCAATATCAATACAGGAAGAGCACTCTGACAAATAAATATTGTTAAGAAGATTTCAAATGATCTGCAGAGACAGAAAGTCTGGGTCTATTGATTGTATAATTCTATAATAGCAATACTTCATGAGAGAAAAACCTGCCTTCTCATACATGCTTTATAAATGTTCCTTATAGACAGTGTAACTCTTTCCTATTGTATCTTGTGAAGCTCCTTACTTTTTATTGACCCAGTTTACTAACTGACGCTATAAACTATGCATCCAAAATTTTGGCTGGGCCCTGCGACTCTGATGCTCCTACTGACTTGTGGACAGTGTTTTTTTGTAATAAAGCGTATCTTTTTATTTATTTTCTTCTTATTTATTTATTTATTTAAGTCCAGTGCCTTGGGGCTACTCTGGACTTGTTTTCTCTCCCCATATCCAGTCACTTACTAAAACTTGCCAATTGCATTTGAGAAACATCTCCAAAATATGTCCTTTTCTCACACAAGAAACAATCAAAATCCAAATTAATTCACTGATCATTTCCCACATTAACTGCTCCCATTCACTCCTAACCAGCCCTCCCCTTAATAGACTTTTCCCAATCTAACCAGCCATTTGTCATCTCCAGACCCTCTCTGCCAATTCCTTTACTGACTTCCCATAACCATTAGAATTAAATTCAAATTCCTGATACTCACCTACAAGGTCCTCAATAACGCTGCACCCTCCTATAAATCATATCTAATGTTCCTAACCCCTCCTCATCTCTTTCCCTGACATACGTCTCTCGTCACCTGTGGTATCCTACTCAACCTTTTGTCTCCAATACTTTTTCTCATGCAGCCCCCACCCTATGGAACTCTCTATCCTGCTTGATCAGGCTCTCCACTACTCTTCACAAGTTCAAACACTCCCTGAAAAGCCATCTATTCAGAGAAGCCACCAACTTGTTCCCTAAAATCAGGGATTCAAAGAAGACCGTGACCAGACCATATGCATGGATCCTGCTGCCTCACTGGACAACAGACATGCAGCCCCCTTTCATTTTGTGTCTAATATCCTTATTCCAGTTAGACTGTTAGCTCTTACAAGAGCAGGGTCTTCTGTATTGTGTGACACAATACAAGAGGCTGTATATATGTTTCCAAGTTTTGCTAAAATTAATCCAGTGATACAAAAATAATAAAACAAAACAAAGAAAATAATAGGCCTAGCTTCCACTGTAGCACTACCTTAACCATTACCAAAATTAACAAAACACTCATTAGCCAGCTCTTATCTAGCTAAACCTGTGTGGTGCAAAAGTAACAGTCTAATAGTTGTAAAATCACTCTATAGTCTTCAGATTTTCAGATATCCACTCTGTTCCAATCGGTTATCCACTGCAGGCTGCTGTCTCACTGTGTCAGACACAATGACAAACAATCTGACTATTAAGAGCCCCTTCCATACTCCAGGAGCAGTCTTAAATCAGGCAGCCCAGGTGCAGCTAAGTTACTGAGCAGGCAAGTTAACCCATACAGTCCTACTGGGGAAGAGAGCTTTGCAGAGTCTGTGGTTCACATAATCCCCTTTGACAACTCTCACAACCGGTATATATCGCTTATCATGTTTGTTGGCACTTTATAAAAAAAGAATAATAATAACATGTAAATAAATTAACAACCAGTTTATGAAAATGTTTATTATAATCTCTTATATTACCTCCCATTTGTCTTTCCATTAGCCATAGAGTATAATAGACTTTTTTTCACATTTGGTTAATTGTATATTTTTCTTTTTTTGAAATCCATATGCTCTATTCTTATATTTTCAATTAATAAAATATACATAAAATGACAAAGTTGTATAAAGAATAATTAGTTCTTGTCTTTCATACTAGACTGAGATCATTGTTCTGCTATACAGTTGTTACTAACTCCATAAAAGATATAGAAAGCAGAAAAATAAAATTTAGTAAACTAGTTCAGTCATTTCAATACAGCTGTAGTCCAAAAATCATGTTTTTGTGGGGGGGGGAAAGTGGGTTGTACTGTAGAAAAAGTGAGATGGGGTGGCATTGTTTTCTCTTCTTCTTGTCCTGACATGTAACGGAGCCTTGTGAATCTCTAGATGACAACAACCTTGTTTTATTATTACCATCCGTTTGTATGTAAATCTAGATGTAAAAACACAATTAACAGGCTATGTGTAAATCATAATTAATATCTTTCAAACACAATGTTTTCATATATTTCTCTTAAACAAATATACTTTATATTCCATTAAAAAAACTTGCATTTACAAACGGCTTTGAAAATAATAAGCTGTTGACTGATGTAGACAGCCAGTGTTCTTGTGAGTTTCAAAACATCAAACTTTATTTTGTTTTTAATCTTGTCTTTAGTTTAGGTTCACCAAATGCTTATCATAAGCATAACTGAGATGAGTTATAATGTTAAACGGTCACTGTAGTTTGGGAACATTTTGCAAATGAAGATTCTGGCTGTGTATAGAACATTTCATCTTGTCTGACTTAAGCACTTTCTGATATATTGGAGCCTGATGGGCCTTTACTTATCATACCTAACGTTGTGGGGAGGAGGGAAAATGGAGAGGGATTTTGTTATTTCATTACAGCTTTTAGTATTAAATATGTACCCTCTTTCCTCACGTATGCTCATAAATGTACAAAGCCATTAACAACAGTGCACCCCCTAATATCTCTGCTCATAACTCAAAATACTCTCCTAACCGCTCTCTTCGATCTGCTAATGACCATCTTCTTTCCTCTTCTCTTATCACCTCTTCTCATTTCGCCTTCAGGGCTTTTCTCTTGCTGCCTCTTATCTATGGAACTCCTTGCTTTGCTCCTCTAGACTATCCTCCTGCCTTAAAACCTTTAAAATCGCACAAAAAATACATTGATTGATAAAAGTTTCTCACATTCAGCCTTAATATGCACGACTACAGCATTATATCACTCACACACACACTATCTACAGTGCAACAAACAGTCACCTCCAGTTGCTTGAGGCTGTTGCCTTACACTTTACCATCTTGCATTAATTGCTCTTCTGTAACACACCAAACCCTTTAGATTGTAAGTTTGCAAGTTTTTAATCTTGTGTCGGTGCTTTGGAAACCAGCACTATGTATGTTTGATTTTAAGCTCCAAGGCAGAGCCCTCTATTCTTTTGCAATGTGATCATCTTGTGTTTGTCTTTTGCTTAACCCCTGTATAGTGATACTGAATATCTCTGTACGTTAAATATAATATTAAACAGGCAGTATATATAAATATAACCTTCACCAAAGTATCATACTTTGCCCATCAGACAGTGGTGTCAGGAATACAGAAAATTGTAGAATCACATTCTTATTAATTTTGCATTCCCAATGCTTTAAAAATGTGATTGTTTTAAAGAAAATATCAAGAATAAACGTATAAGTTATTATTTGTATTGCCATTGAAGCCCTCCCTCTGCATGTTTAATAAGGCTGGGGTCTGTAACAGTTCTACTTTTTTTATTTTAGATATGTTCATTTTTAAAGCACTTTCTAGCATGTTGTTCTAGGGATTAAAAATGGTAACTAAACGTTTTTCCATCGATTCCAATCTCATGATTTCCCCTTTCGTTTTCTTTAATTAATTTAATTACACACACATTTTTTGCCTCATAGAGAGAAGCACTGAGCTTTACACTCTGCATTTGAATTTCATATCATTGAGGTATTTTTGAACATTGAAAAAGCCACAGGATAAAAGTGGCGAAACACATCTGATCAGTATTTTTCCTATCTATTTATTGATTTTTTTATAATATTAGAGTAACTGTATAATTTGCCATTTTTATTCTTATTTTATATTGAACATATTTTATTATATATTTTTTTTTTTACAAACATTGAATAAATTGAATATTTATATTAAAACCACATTTTATATAGTATTTTGATTAAAGACACCTATTACTCCAAAGGGGATATATTAAACCTGGCCAAAATATATTTATATTCGGGTAGGAGGAAAGAAGTACCAACCTACAAGCCAACAAGTGTTGGGAAGTTTCTAATATACCTCATAGACTGAGGTTAGAAAAGGTGAGAGCTTTACCTACTCATCTCTGTGAACAAGGGTTTGGGATTACAATATATCGGTTATTTTGCACTAGGAATTGGTGCGCTATCTCTCCCCACCCCTCTTCTCTTTGTTAATTACACACACACACTTATGTATAAGTATAACACATTACCAGACTCTCAGAAAACAGCATATCCTGCTCCTATAAAATCTTCTTAGCCCCCATAAGGTTTAGATATTTTTCCACTGTCTGTCTGAACATTTTTGTTACCGCTTGCCATCCTAAAACATCTGGTAATTATTTTATGTATTTTCTACTTCCACACTGAATTCACCTGTTGAAAATATAATTAAATACTTACTAAAATACTACATGACCATTTTTATTTTCAGACTTCTATTTCTAAATTATTCTTTGCACTTACAAAAAGGGAGTAATTACTAAAGAATTCAGAGAAGGTGAAAGTCACTTTCGATCAGATTGATCAAAGATGATCCCTGAGCTGCAAGCTTTATCTAGAAGCCTGGACATAATCCTATTAATCTATAGGTCTCCAGCCACAATGTCAACATAAAGTGTCAAACCACTTTTTCTTCCAGGGATGAGCACTTCCTTCTTTTCCAGATTATACATGCCCCACTTATCAGACATTCCATTGATGATTTCAGACAATAATGATCTGGTAACTTCAATGACTGACAGATTTCCTGAACATGATTTTTTTGTCTATATATCTGTTGTGTGTGTCTGTGTAAGGATTAGCAAGGAAACCACAAGTGCAGGCCCAATAGCAAGTGGGCATCGGGGTGTCCATACCAAAAGGGCCAGAGGCAAAATTGTAGTCAGACAAAGCAGTCAGGACTAGTGGATCAGGTTCATATGTGGGATGGAAGCCAAGGACAGGTACATAAGCACAGATGCAGAATCCAAAGGACACAGCCAAAGAGTCGGAATTAGGAAATCAAGCAAAATACAAAGGTATGCCAAGCTGCTAACACAAGGAAAAACTGCAGACTTGTATAGTCCCTGTTGCATTCTCTTATTCCAACTAGAACCAATTACTGGAATGGATCAGTGCAACAACCAGAATACTCAATGGCCACTTTATTAGGGACACCTCTTTAGTACTGAGTTGAACCCCCTTTTGCACCTAGAAGAATCGGTATTGTTCATGGTGTGAATTCAACAAAGGGCTGGAAACATACTTTAGAGATTCTGGTCCATGTTGACAGAATAACATCACTCATGTGCTTTGTGATATGGCTTATTATCCTGCTGGAAGCTCCCAGCAGAAGATATGTAAATTCTGGCCTTAAAGGAATGCACATGGTCTTCAATATTACTCAAGTAGGCTGTGGCATTTAAATGATGCTTAATTGGTATTAAGGGTTCTAATGTATCCTAAGAAAGCATTCCCCACAACATTACACCACCACCAGCCTGAACCATTGACACAAGGGGTTAATGTTGTTTTCACCAAATTCTAATCCTACCATCTGTATGTTGCATAAGAATGGAATCCGATGTGGTCATCTGCTGCTGTATCTTATCCACTTCAAAGGTTCAACCTGTTGTGATGTTCTTCTGCATACCACTGATCTAACGTGTAGTTATCAGTTAATGTCGTCTTCCTGTCTGCTTGAACTAATCTGGCCATTTTCTTCTGACCTCTTTCATTAAAAAAAGCCATTTTCTCCCTCAAAATTGCCTTTCTTTGGGTGCGTTTGTTTTTTTTTCACAGCATTATCTGTAAACTTTAGAAACTCATGTACATGAAAATCCCAGGAGATCAGCAGTTTTTGTCCTACTCAAACCACCCTGTTGGACACCAACAATCATTCCACTGTCAAATTTACTTAGATCACATTTCTTCCCCATTGGCTGATAGATATTTGCATGAATGAGTAGGTGAACAGGTGTCCCTAATAAAGTAGCCACTCTGTGTGTGTGTGTGTATATAATATAGTAAATATGTCAGTCATTGAAGTTACAAGAGATCATTATAGTCTGAAGTCATCATGGAATGTGTGATAAGTGGGCTATGTAAGAAAGAAAGAGTTCTGTAATAGTTAAGGTTCTCTTGAATGTTCCATTATAAGTAATTTTTTCTTGTGCTTATAACTTTGAGTTGATGTATCTATTTAAAATTATAGATATTAATATATAGGTAACGTCAATAGTTAAACCTTAACTGTGGTTTAATATAGTGTTTTCCACATACACGGACTGCTTTGCAATGCAAACACATTCCTTAACAGAATCACAAGACAGGATGGCTGTAATGCAAATAAGACTCCAGGCATAAATATACACACAAATATTTCCATTTTAAACTTAAAATGTTTAGCACTTTGAAATATAGCAATAAAAATTAAGTTTGAGTAAAATAATTCTCGTCATTGTGAAGTCCTTAAAAAAATTAAAACATTAGCAGTTGTGTAAGCCATGAGCGTTAACACATTTTAGAGAAAATCTACATTTAGGAGACTCTGCTTGTGTCATGGGCGTTTTAGACTATTAGTTGTATTGTAGGCTAATGGGGAGTGTTGTCCTACTGGGAGTTGCTTTGTTGTTGTGTTCTATTCAAAGTGCCACTCTTTAAATAAAGCTGAATTGGGATGTTCTCTGAATCCATGCTTCCCCCTATTTTGATAGGAACAAAGGTAAAAAGTCTGCTTCCATTAGAGCAACATTGAATACACTTTATAAAAACATTCCTAAAAACATTTGCACATTATCAAGTCAGGCTCTTTATAAGGGGATACCATAAATATGACACTTCCGTTATCATTTTTTACTATTGCACTCTGTCAAGATTACATTGTTTAGTGACTAATATTACCAGTAATTAGGTATATGACCAATGGCGCATGACATTGTTTAAATGTAATTATGTGTCGCTGGTACATTGTTATCTTGTATCCTAGTTATAATATATTATAAAAGGGAAAATGTGATATAGAACATATGTGGAAATGGTAAAAATGCTCTGCACATAAATTATCTGCAGGAGGTTGCATCTGCACACATATAGGCCTTGCTTCAAGGCAGATGACTGCTTCTTAGCAGTCCTGAGTAAACATTTAAGAATTATCAAGGTTTTGTGCCTTAGCTAACTATAGACACCTGGCATATTGTTTAGATATCTGATGAGTGTTATCTCAAGTGCTCCATAGCAACCAAGGCTGGTAGGAAGATGTGTTTCATAACCCACCTACACAAAGGTACATAAGGGTGTGGTATGGGAGATGTATAAATATGTTGGTTCTATGATTCAATAAAGGCTAGTTCACATATCCAAGGTGTGAGGCTGTTTTGCTGTGTTTGTATCCTGAATTGGGGAGTGGTCTTGCCATAGGCCACTAGTAACCTGTATCCAGTATTCTCTGTCTGTACCTTTGCGCATTGCCCTCTTCAGAAGCCACCTTTTATGCCAGAGAGAACAAGAACTACACGATTCTGCTGGGGTAGGTGTGAACTAGGTTCATATCAAGCCCTCTTGAAGAAGCAGATTGGGACACCCTCTTTGGTATGTTTTGGAGTGTAAGCGTGGGTTCAGCTCCTCCATGGTAACACAAAGTCATTAATGACCTCAGCTTGTCTGGCCTCATTTAAAAATGGATGCATCTACTCATGATCATGTTCTGGACAGACATGCTCACAAGCCACATGTGGTGCACTTTTGAAAAACAAATTGTGCCAGTCTTGCAATGAAAACTCCAGAGTAGTTAAGCTGGGTGGTGAAAATGGCAGCTAATCACAGCTAATAGCTATTAGAAGCATCACAGTATTTTATAAGATACATCACGTGTATTATAATGAGCCCTGCAGTGAGTTTTGATGAAGTAGTAGTTTTCCCAATTTCTCCTGTAGATTTCACCATTGAGTCTAAGCTGCAATCCTGGAGTCGTGGGGGGTCTACATATTGATATTTAATTATTTGAATATTTAATCCAAGGGTACCGTATATACATAAAGATATTGACATTTTTTTAACTAACCATTAGTAATGTTGTTTAATATAACAAAATAAGGGTCAATGTGGGGTCTTTCAATGGCATCATATACAGTTATCAAACAAAGGCTCAGGACTTTCCCCTGTGTCCTCTTCCATCCACTGATCACAACAAAAACACACCCATCATCCAGCTCTTGTGACGTGTTGTAACACACAATGGATTCCTGTACTCAAAAACAGAGTCTTCAAAAATTCAGATTTTCTACAAAAAATGTTCAATGTCCAGGATTACACAGCTGATAATTATGTTTGATACATACTTGGCAACGTTTTTTTTTTCTTGAACTGCAGTGGTCCCTTAAATACACTAAAATATGTTTCAGAAGAGATTTAAATCAACCACATATAGAAATGTATTTATTTAACAGAATTCCATATAATTATTATTTTGTTTATTTAAGCAAACTGTATCCATACACCTAATGATCATTTAATTTAAGCAGAATATTATTTGAAATTGATAGAATATTTTACAGATATAAATGATGTGTAATGCACTGGTTTCCTGTACCTTGAAATATCCCCATCCATCCACTTAGAAATTAAAAACACCCTTATGTATGGCTTTATTATTTTATTTTATTATTTTAATAAAACTATTGTTCCTTGTCTGCCATATAACTTTTTATTTCCTTCTTCTGCCTGGAGAGAAGCTCATGTTCTAACAGAAGTGCTGGGCAGAGCCTGGTGTTTATGGAAGTGCCGTATAACTAGAACCTATTGTGTATTGCTGTAAATCATCAGTGGTTCCATTTTACTCAATTATTAATGTTTTCTACACTTATCAAAGCAAACTGTCATGGACGGCCCCACAGGCTAACAGCTCCCAAGCTCTCAATGTACGAGATGTGTTGGCAGAGACGGTGTGTGAGATCATTGTGTTGCTCGCCCTCCATATTCACAGCTATGCTTTTCTCCCATTCAATCTCACATTTATACAGATGGTATACAAATAGTTTTATAGGATGAATATGGCTTCATCAGAAGATAGCAAACACGTTCATATTTCAAAATGTTGAGATTTTAGTCAGTGTTTTTCTCCAATAAAACCAAAAGAAAGGAATCGTACACAAAGAAGAGCACTTAAAGGTACCATTGAATGGCTGGGGATATATGAAATAGCTTTCCAACAGAAGTAGGGGCAAAGGAAATCAAACATAATCTGAGCATATCACAAAGAACCAAATAAAATTTGAAGTCCTGAAAAAGATTTATGATCAGATCAGATCAGATTAGATTGGGCAAGCGATTTTATTTGCCAAATAATTTGATGTTTCTATACATGGCTACTGAATCTGTCATTCACTGCCCCTGCCCTTCCAATGACCTGGCTTTAATACCACTCTCGGTATGCGATAGATGTCTTTTGCTTGACCCATTCATCTTTTATTGTGGCAAATTCTCTATCATTTCATGTTATATTGGTATCAGTGGGCTGACTAGTTCTGTTATGGGAACTCATTGTACTGTCCATACACATGGAAACGTTTATTAAACAGTGTTACTCTCCTGTTGCTGCATGAGCAACTTCACTTATTTTAAATACAAGTTACTTGGGTTAGTAGGATAAGTATAAGTGTCACCAAAAGCGTTTCATTTGCTGCATTGCTACATTTTGTTTTTAGAAAAGAAAGTGTTTCCTCCACTTGAGGTGTTAATTTATCAAACATACAGAAGTGATGTGGAGCTATAGGTACACTAAAGCTCCACAATTACAAGAACTAGAAAGAAAAAATATTAATTAATGTATGCAATATTTACAGTATCTTCTGCATTCTTTGTATTTATAACTCATAGGCACATTGATTAGAAATGTAATCTACCTAAAAGTGTGGCTTAATTAAGCCTAATACCAGGCATGCTTAAATTCCTTAATTTTGTTTGCTTTATAGTGATATGTAAGTGAGCTGGGTTATAAATGTTTCCTAATAAACAGCTGCTGATTAGTAGAAAAATATGTATTACATTGAAAAGTTGAATGTACTTAAATATTTATATGCTAGATACTGATATCTGGATGTGCACACCCCTAGGATGCTTACATAAAGTGTACCCTGCAGGGTACAGTGTGTGACCTCTAAATGATGTTTGCTGGGATCATAGCTGAAATTGTCCATAAGGAAACAGGCAGAGAGGAAAAAACAAACAGCAACTGCTAGATTGTGATACAAATGTTTCAGTCTTTACTTCCTCCTGATTGGCCAAAACAAATTTTTAAATTGTATACCAGTTTAGCCTGGGTTTGGAAGGGTGTTAACCCTAAGTTTCAACTAACAGAAATGAAAAGATATTTTGCTAACTTAAAGGTAAATGTTTAAATGCCTATTTTGGTATTCGTTCATGCAAATACATTTTTTCATACACTACTAATCCTCCTCTATCAGATGCACTCTTAATCCAGCTCACTTACATATCCCTTAAACTAGTATGGCCATTGAAGGATTTTTTTGCTTTGTTGCATCTGAAAGGAGAACATTTAATAATATTTCTTTTTTGAAAGTGAAGCTCCTGGAATAGAATATACTGCTTAAAATTCATAATTGTGTAGGGGGGGTTTCCCTGCTAGCCAATGCCCAGCAATAAAGCTGTATGAGTCATAAGTGTCTGCCAATGAGTTCTAGAGTCCTGCATACTGTCTAATTCAGTATTTGTCATGAAAAGTCACCCACCACATGGTAATCAAAATATAAATGCATTCAATGATAAATTTGATTCTATATTCGTCTGGTTAAGTATTTGTCTGTGCCTCAGGAATGGAAATATATATTTTATGTTTCAAAGATGTTCTTTTAAATGCATGATAGAAAAACTTGCATTTCATATCCCTTTAAGGGAGAGTGTAATAAATGCAAATGAAGTTTTAGTTCACTCTATTGAAACCTTGCTGATCTTGGAAAACCTTTAAGGCAAGTAACTGAAACCCGTTGCATGCCTCTTCTTGAATCTTAATGAGTTCAATATTTTGACTGGACCATTGTTGAAATAATGTCCATTTGTAGTCTCAACCTCCCTCTATTTTATCTTTGAAGTGGAGGGCTACCAGCTACCATTTATGGATTGCCATAAGGCTGATTTGAATATAGCTGCATTATTTTGGGGTATTTATAAACAGAGGTTGATTAGAACACAATTTTGACTATTTTAGAATATTGACTTATTTATTTGTGTCAACCTGTTCTGTTTTACATTGCAGCCACTTTTAGAGAATTATGTAAGAAGTTTACCGAATGTGCTGTCAAACTCTGAGCTATAGCAGACTACTGTGTTTATAAGAGGCCAGGGCCCATGCGCTGTCTGTCCTCCATCTCTATATGATTTAGTTACTCATGCTGAAAACAGCATTATTCTGAGATTGAGTAGAAAGGAGATTTCCAAACATCCCATGTGAACAGTCATATTAGACCCCCCTTGTCCAAGGACTACAGTAGGCCACAAAGAACTTGGATAGTTGGATCCTTTACAAAAAGGGTGTCGGCACCTCTTTAACAAGATCCAATAGCACAAATGCATTACAATAAATCATAGCATGCACACTATTTTATCATCAATACAGAAGCTCTGGTAGTCTGCATGCTATTTCACCATATTGTAAAAAGGTAGGTTACTATATGGTATGTTTTTGGGACTGTTTGCCCTCAAAAAGGCTTTGGCTGCTAAGTAGCACCCAGTCAGCTAACCGTAGGTCCCAAACTAAATTTAGGAGTTGTAGCATTGACCATGCAAGAACCAGGCTTCTGTACCTGCACAATTATGATGATAGGAAAGTCCAGTATTCACTGTAATAAGGACAGAATGAACTAATGAGCTATTATGTGTGCAGTGATATATTATATATTTGTTGTTGCTTAGTCGTATCCAACTCTCCGTGACCTTATGAAGCACAGCATTCTAGGCACATCTACCATTATGTTCCTGGTTGTGCTTATCCATAAGGTTGTCTTGGCAAGGATACTGGAGTGGGTTGCCATTTCCTTCTCCCATGGATGTGATTTGCCTGACCTCTCTGCTATGACCTGCCCTACATGGTATTGTTCACAGCTTCATTAAGTTACACAAGACAAGGTAGCGATCCCAAAGGTCAAACTGTGTAGTAATCTGACCTACTAAATAAGTATGATCTCATAGATTTTACATGCTGTAATTTCTTTATCAAACTAATCAAGATATATTAAGATAGCTTTAAATATAATATTTAAAGATAGATAAAAGATTGGTAAAATTATATTTAAACTATTTCTAAGAAGTGTACTCTCTTTGTTACATATTTATTTGTTATTTCTACTTTGAGTTTTCACATAATCTGAGATTTGATTTGTTTTTTATTTATTGTAATCAATTATAGTGAACTGATATGACTAATGTCAATAAGAGATATGTATATATACAGAGAGAAGTACAACTAGTTTTTATTAAAATTATATATATATTAGCGATTTACCCATCAAAAATGACAGGTAATGCTGTAAAGGCAGGTAATGCTGTTTGCCACAGACAGTAAGTGTTTTGTTGGTCTTAGATCCTTCGGCGCTCATTGCGAGCCTTGCGCTGAGCGCCTATGGCGCTCATTGCGAGCCTCTTGGTTGGTGTAATTTTTTTTTAGCAGGGGCGCTTTTGCTGTCATTGTAAGGTCTGCGGTGATCTTTTTTTTGCGCTTATTGCAAGCCTGTCCCTTGGTGTAGTTTGTGTCCGTTGGCTCTCCTGGTGAGGTGTGCCGTGAAGGGCTTTGGCGTTTATTGCGATAGTGTTGGGTTTTTTTTTGTGTGCATATGTAGGTTTTTATGATAATTAATTAATTAAATTATAAATGAATATACTTTACCTATTTGTAAGTAATATATGCAGGAAGCATTGTGCTCAAGAGCTAACAATCTGTTTTGATGTCCCTGTAGCATCCAATGTAGATTTGCACTGTTGTTGAGCTGAGGTGTAAGTGTCAGCAATGTGTGCAGTGTGTAAATTGGCTGCGTGCGCAAGGGGAAGCCGTTAGTGTAGCTGTGTACTTCCCCATTGTGTAAGTTAGTGTTGTAAAATGGCGGCGAATGTGTATGTGGTACTCGGGTGTGGATGATTTAGCATCCTTGTTAATAGGGTATCTTGTACCTCGTACAGAATTTTGTAAAAGTCGTATATGCTTGGTGGTGTTTTGCGTCTTTAGGGGTCATCTAGCCTCGCTTTTGTTTTTTTTGGCGGACATTTTTTCTCTCGCTTAGGGGATTTTCGAGTGTCTAAACATGTTATATTGAAGCTAAATTGAGGTGTAACCTCACTTCCAGACATCGTAGGTGTCCCCCCTTACTGTGGGTAAGCTTTTTATTTCTTTTTTGTGTGTATTTAGTCTTTTTTTACTATTTTGCGCTGTGCGCGGTTCGGCCGTTAAGGTCGTATTTTTGTGAGTTCGTATTTTTGTAGTTTAAGTCCGTAATTTTTTTTTAAGTCCCACGGCTTGTATTTTTTTGTGTTAGAGTTTTTTCTTCAAAGTCCTGCATCTGTGGCTGTTTGTAACCGCTTGTGAGGTGCCTTAGAGCCTCACCTATGCAAATGCGTGCCCTCGTTTTGCATGGGTCTGCATTTGCGGCCTGCAATGAGCCTTCGGCAAGGGTCCGCATTTGTGGGCCGAACTGCGAGCTTGCAAAGCGTGATGACGTTTCGTAGTTTGACAACTATTACATGTGATATATCTATATATATTTATACATTTTTTACAACATAATATTTACTAGCATTGGTTTATGATTGTGAATTGACTGGTGGATTACCCAATAGCTTTCATTGTGATTAACCCATGTGTGTTAAGTCAGGGATACCCTACAAATTTGAACTGTTGGTGGTCCCGGATAATTGGTGATGACAGACTGCTGTACAGTGTTCTTTAACAAAAATAAAATCTTGTACCGAAATAAAAAGCGTTGCTGTGGTTTCTGGATTAGAATTAAATCTGTCTGTTTATTGTATCACGTTGCACACAAAAATTACTTCTGTTGTAAGACTGGAGATTGACTTTCACTTTGATCACAAGCGTTTGATCCTGCAAAAGGATAATAGTCATACAAATGGCTTGAACAGATACATTAGGCACACAGTTTCAAAGTTAATTAAACCATATGGATATATTCTGGGAAGATATTATCAAGACTTCAAACTAGTGAAGAGCAGTCATCGTGATCAATGTATGTTTGGCTCTCAGAGTTCACTACAAGGATAGCAAGCACAAATAGTGTTTACATTTCTTACATTTGCTATAAATGGAAGGTTAAACATTACTCTCTTGCTGTTATATAGTGTGGGGGGGGGGGGGGGGGGGGGCACAAATGTAATCCCCCAAGCTAACTTCCATATGATGGCTTAGCAAGAGAACATATGTGAAACTACAGGCGTGTTGCATTTCAACTGGTTTATATGAGTTCAGCCTGGACTTGAATGAAGTCAGCCTTTCTTCACTCACTACAAGCCATGCTTTGTATGCCCTCGCCATTGACTTATAATCATTATTTTGGGATTTACCACAACATGGTACTTTCTTTAATATGGTTAAGTCTGTTTATCATAATTTAGCTAGCCTAGAAAAAGTGCATCCTGACAGATGTAGTTCATTACACATGATAATCACAGTAAAGTTACCCTATGCACTTAAATGAAATTACATTTTTTTTTTTTTTTCTTAGCGATTTGCTTTTTTGGGGATTGGAAGATACTATACTAGCATGCACTCATGATTAGCATTCAAGTGTTCTAATGAGGACTACTGTAAGGCCCCCAACAGCTATTATTATCTTTACATTATTATTATATGCAGTTATAATGCAGTATGAACTGCTATTTTTGCTTTTGCAGATCTGCTTCTTTAGGTGTTGGGACATCTTGAATGAAGAGTAAGCTTTCTTCTACTACAAGAAAAACATGCCAATTGAATGTACCAGTGCTTTCTTTTGGTCTAATAGAAATCTCATTCACTTACAAGAAAATACACA
Source organism: Discoglossus pictus (assembly GCA_027410445.1). Lineage (NCBI taxonomy): Eukaryota > Metazoa > Chordata > Amphibia > Anura > Alytidae > Discoglossus > Discoglossus pictus. Next base: position 371,899,417 of record CM050163.1, read on the forward strand.
GAGCAAGGATAAGCGCTCAGAGAGCCAATGGTAACCCACAATGAGGGAAATGTCTTATAAAAGTTAACAAAAGCTGTATTATTTTGTTACTTTCTGAAAACTTTTCACCCACTATCAATTGTAGTTTGTCAAAATACATTATTGTAAAAAAATGGACTACAGTGATCCTTTTTCTTACAGTAAACAATAAAATTTGCCATTTTGAGCTGTCAGTCAGACTTTATGATCCACCCACAAACAGCCATGATGTCCATTACCTTGAGTGCAATCAACTGGATCTGAGCATACCTAGCCTTTTTTGGGCAGGTATTTGCACTCAAGACAATGGATCCAGTGCCTCAGACATCAGTAATTCATAACAATGATCTCTCATTAACAAAACATATGAACCTCCGTTTGTGGGTGGATCAGAAAACTAGACTGACCGCTCAAAATGGCAAAATTTGTTTTATATTTTAAATCAATATTGTATAATGGAAGACTAGTTAGTTAATTTTTACAATGTAAAATCTTAGCTAATCCAGCCAGACTTGCTGAGGTGAAGCAGTACTATTGGTGAATCTTTATGATTTTCCTCCTGCATGAGGATGTCTTTCAGTGCACACTAGGAAATTGCCCGTCAAAAATGTCGGCAATAAAATGTGAAACCTGGCAATGCTGTCTGCCACAAAATGCGAGGATATGGCCCCTCTGCGCACCTTCGGCGCTCATCGCAAAACCATGCGCTGAGAGCCTCTCCCCTGCCAAGCCTCACCTTTCCTGCTTTGCAATGACCCCTTCAGCGCTCATTGCGACCCCCATGATGAGTGCCTTTGGTGCTCATTGTGTGGTTCACAATAAGCGCCTTTGATGCTCATTGCGAGGCTCTCCCCCTGTGTATTTTATAGGCCTGTGTAGTTTAGCGGCCTACTGCCTTGGGTTAAGTGTTACTGCCTTGGTGTAAGTGTTACTGGCTTGAGTTAAATGTTGCTGCTTTTTTATTAAATGTTACTGCTTTGCATTAAGTCTTAGCGCTTAGGGCTCGTACTTACGTCCTTCGGCCTTGTTTTACTTCCTTCGGCCTCGGTTTCGTCTTCTTAACGTTTTTTTCGGCAGCCTTCCTGCAGATCCCTGATCACTGCCCCTCAGAGTCCTGCATACAGTCTTGCATACAAAGCAGGACTTCATCATAGCAAGGATATCTGGCACTACTATGCCCCCTGTTTTTGCGACTCCTTTCACATAACTGCACGCTTTACTTTGTAATTTTTTGAGCCCCAGATGAAGTAAAATACTGCCTCAGAAAGGGCCCAGCAAAAATAAATCAAAGGGGTCAAGTGCCTAGGCTTGAGCAATATACTGCAGAAAAGGAAGGATCTCATTCTGCAGCACAAGTATTTTACCCACCACGGAAATATTTCTGAGGCTCCAATGTACAAACTTATGCTGTACTCTGGTCGGCTGATTGGTCTGTGGGATGAGTTTCAGATGGCTAAAGAACCATCTCATGGGGTAGGGTGGTGGGGGTCTTGGTACAACGAGCTGTAGGCTTGTGAAGTATCTCCACCTCTTTGGTTCTGGTCTCGATTGCCAGCCTCATGAGCCAGTCATAGCCAGAGGTGCAGCTGACTGCACCAGGTCATCATAGCTTGTGGCCAGTGTGAGCTTGTTTTGCTATGAACTTGCAACCTCACTCACAGGCTCCCTGGCGCTCCCTCTGTGCTGTGTGTGAGTGTGTAAGAAAAATTTGAGGCATATTTGTGTTTTTTTGCAGGCTTTTCCAGTTTGGTGGTTCGGCCGTTAAATTCGTATTTTTGCAAGCCCCGTAGTCCATATGCATGATTCGGGTCTTAAGTCCTACGGGACGTAATTTTGCAGCCGTCGCTAAGTCCAGGGGCCTCGCGATGAGGCCTCATTGCAGCTTAGTCCTGTGTGTCTCGGGATGAGAGTCAGCTAAGTCCCACGTGTCCAAGGCTGACCCACGTGCCTCAACTGCTCACCTCGCTTTGCGAGGCTCGCAGTGCAAATCCTGAGTGCCTCAACTGCTCGCCTCGCTACGCAAGACTCTATGGGCCGCAAACGGCTTGCCTTGCTTTGCAAGGCTTGCAAAGTGTGACGACAACTCGCAGTACGACAACTATATAGGTGATTAAGGTTTTTAAAACCTATTCTGTAGTAGGTATCATGTGTATCTGAGAGCAGAATATGAGACACTAGGGGCCTGATACTACTAAAAAAAGTGAAGTGCTGGATAACCTATACATTTCTACATTCCTGTATTTTCCTAAGGGGCATATATACTAATGTTTGACCTATCCAGCAGTTCACCCTTTAGTACCTTTGTTCACAGTTGTAGAAATTCACATTTTCAAGATATCTCATTTGTACAGTATTTTCATTTCTAATTGAAACTAAATTGCTCTCTCACAAAAATTACAAAAAAGTAATGTATTATATGAAGTGCATTACTCTGTGCTATTTAAGAGCAGATGGACCAATAAAACATTTACAACAGCACTACCACTGTATTTTATTTCACACACATTAGCTAGTATTTTCCATTATTTTTCTTTCTTTATTTCACTGCTTGTTCATTTCATTTGGGGATTACAGGACTTTTCCAGGCAATGTATACACATGCCTCTCATCCCAATGATCCAATATGTAGACAAAAATGTAATCTCCCCACTTATGTTATCCTCATTAGAGATGGGTACATGACTTGCTGTTTGGTCTATGATCCAAATGTAGATTCTGATTATTTGAGAACTATAGAGTGGTTACTCCAAAATATGGTATCAGCAGATTTGGGGTTGTCACCTCTATGGCACAGGATTTTCCAGCAAACCAATCAGTTATCACTACCAGCATCGCTGCCTCTAGAGATAGCTCACACAATCTTCATTTTCTAATGCTCTGCAGTAAAGTTATGTTGCATATTTTTTTAGATAGGTGATTGATAAAAGTGTATGACCACCACCTCACCGTGTCACTTGTGTATCTTGCACAATGTACTGAAAAAAAGAAAATCTAGTCCTACTAGTGGCATATTTATATTATGCTCTTTTGATGAACTTGACTTTTTTTGTAGAAAGGTAAAAACAAAAATATACAACCTTTAATGTTTAACTATAGTATTACATTTTGCTTGCTTTTTTTTTAAAATCTAAAATTATTTTACTCTCATGGCTTACATTATTGCTAGTGGTGTTAGTTTATTCTAATGTACAAGAATATTAAAGCTTAAAACTTCTTATATTTCTTTGTAATCAATGTAGTTACTGTATAAAGAGGGACACACAATATTGAATAAAGCTCCACTACTTGCTATGGTCACCACAATGCAATAATTCACTGGCAATACGTATATATGTATATATATATATATATATATATATATATATATATGTGTGTGTGTGTGTATTTTTATATATATGTATTTTTTATATATATATATATATATATATATATACATATATATATATATATATATATATATATATATATATATATATAATTTATACAGCTATACCTCATTTAACGCTGTAGATAGGTTCCAGGCAATAGGAGTGTTAAGCGAAACTGCTCTAAACAGGGCAGTTTAAAATAAGGGAGATAGGGATAGGGGAACTTTAAAGTTTTATATGAACTTCAAAGAAACAGCAAACATAACACACAAACTGAACATTAGCAGAAATATAAACTTTACATGTGTGATGTTGAAGCTTCTGGCTCATCCTGGATTCTGTTTCCTTATAGCGAATCAGTGCGTTCAAAGGGGTCCGGCACGCAAAAACAGCGCTATCGTGGGGCAATGCTATAGAAAATCAGAGCGTTAAAAGGGGATCTGGCAGGCAAAAACAGCGCTATAGCAGGGTTTAGCATTAAAAGGGGTCTAGCTTTAAGCGGTGTATACCTGTAAATTATATATATATATATATATATATATATATATATATATATATACCTTAGATTGTAAGTTTGCAAGTTTTCAATTGTGTGTCGGTGTCTTGGAAACAAGCACTATGTGCATTTGATTATATGCTCAAAAACAGGGCCCTCCATTCTTTATAAGGTGTTAAGTTTGTTTTTTGCCTTGTACAATACCACTGTACAGCGCTACGGAATATGTTGGAGCGATATAAATAAAGACAATAATAATATATCGAAGTACACAAGCCCCTTCACCACAGCAAGGTAGCGATCCAGAAGGGCAGGTCATGTCATAGAGGTCAGAGAAATCGCGGTCCACTGGAGAAGGAACTGTCAACCCACTCCAGTATCTTAGCTAAGAAAACTTTATGGACAGACACAACCACAGACATAACGATATGGCACCTGGAAGATGAGCCCCTCAGGTCAGAAGGTGCCTACTACATTACCAAGGAAGAGCAGAGGGCAAGTACAAGTAACACCAGATCTAATTAAGTGGTTGGGCCAAAGCTGAAAGGACACCCAGCTGCGGATGTGTTTGAATGGGAGAGTAAAGCCTGCTGCTGCAAAGACCAATTCAGAATAGGAACCTGGAATGTTAGAACAATGAACCAAGGTAAACTGGATGTGGTCAAGAATGAAATGACAAGGTTAAACATTGATATCCTGAGAATTGGTGAACTTAAATAGACTGGAATGGGACATTTCACATCAGAAAACCACCAGATCTTCTACTGTGTTCAAGAATCCCCGCAGAAGAAATGGAGTAGCCATCCTAGTCCATGAAAGAGTGGCCAAAGCAGTGCTCGGTTACAACCCAATAAATGACAGAATGATTTAAATTCAAATTCAAGGCAAGCCATTTAATATCACAGTGATCCAAGTCTATGCTCCAACTACTGATGCTGAAGAGACTGAAGTTGTTCAGCTATACAAAGACATTCAACACGTCATAGATATAACACCAAGAAAAGATGTTACTATCATCATAGGAGATTGGAATGCTAAAGAAGGTAACCAAAATATACCTGGAATAACTGACAAATTTGGCCTTGGAGTACAAAATGAAGCAGGTCAGAAATTAGTAGAATTTTGTCAAGATAATTCTCTGGTCGTAACAAACACCCTCTTCCAACAGCTTCCGAGACGACTCTACACATGGACATCACCAGATGGACAACATAGAAATCAGATTGACTATATACTTTGCAGCCAAAGATGGAGGAGCTCTATGCAGTCAGAAAAACCAAGACCTGGAGCTGACTGCAGATCAGACCACGAGCTTCGTATTGCAAAATTGAAAATGAAACTGAAGAAAAGAGGGAAAACGATCAGACCAAGTAGATACAAAATAAATAATATCCCTTGTGAAAATGCAGTGGAAGTACAGAATAGATTTAAGGAACTAGACATGGAAGATAGAATGCCTGAAGAACTTTGGACTGAAGTTTGCAACATTATCCAGGAAACCGCAACAAAGAATATCCCTAAAAGAAAGAAAAGTAAGAAGTCAAACTGGCTGTCTGATGAGGCTTTGAAAGTAGCCCAGGAAAGTGAAAGGTAGTGGAGATAGGAAAAAAATTGTCCAACTGAATGCAGAATTCTAGAGGATATCAAGAAGAGACAAGGAGACATTGTACAATGAGCGATGTAAAGGGATTGAAGAAGATAACCGTATGGGTAAATCAAGAGATCTCTTCAAGAAAATTGGGAGCCTAAAGGCACCTTTTATGCCAAAGCGGGCGTTATAAAAGACAAAAACGGTAGGGACTTAACAGAAGAAGATCAGATAAAGAAGGAATACACTAAAGATCTATACAAGAAGGATCTTAACAGCAGTGATGTCCTCAATAATTTGTCCAATGAGCTGGAGCCAGACATCTTGGAGAGCGAAGTAACATGGGCCCTAGGATGTCTTGCTGATAATAAGGCTTCAGGAGGTGATGGAATCCCAATTGAACTGTTCAAAATTCCAAAGGATGATGCTGTGAAAGTGTTACTTGCCTTATCCCAAAACATTTGGAAAACTCCGCAATGGCCAATAGCCTGGAAAAGGTCAGTCTACATCCCAATCCCAAAGGCAGTGCCAAAGAGTGCTCCAATTATCGAACAATTGCACTCATTTCACAAGCCAGCAAGGTACTGCTTAAGATTCTACAAGCTCGACTCCAACAATATATGGACCAGGAACTACCAGATGTGCAAGCCGGGTTCCACAGAAGAAGAGGCACAAGAGATCAAATTGCCAATGTCCCCTGGATAATAGAGAAAGCAAGAGAGTTCCAAAAAACATTTACTTATGCTTCATAGACTATTCTAAAGCCTTTGACTGTGGATCGCAACAAAATGTGGCATGTCCTTAAAGAGTTGGGAGTACCAGATCATCTCATCCTCCTCCTAAAGAATCTGTATGTCGACCAAGAAGCCACGGTCAGAACCAAACACGGGACAACAGAATGGTTCAAGATTGGAAAAGGAGTGTGACAAGATTGTATATTGTCACCTAATGTATTCAACTTATATGCAGAATACATCATGCGTAAGGCTGGACTGTATGCATCCAAAGCCGGAATCAATATTGCTGGAAGGGATATCAACAACGTCAGATACGCCGATGATACTACTCAGATGGCTGAAAATGAGGAGGAACTAAAGGACTTATTGATGAGGGCAAAAGAAGAGAGTGCAAACGTTGGCCTGCTGCTCAACGTTAAAGAGGCGAAGATCATGGCAAACGGCAATATCACTTCCTGGCAAATAGACGGGGAAGAAGTGGAGGCAGTGACAGATTTTATTTTCCTTGGATCCAAGATCTCTACAGATGGTGACTGTAGTTCCTGAAATTAAAAGACGTTTGTATCTGGGGAGGAAACTTATGGCAAGCTTGGCCAAGCTAGTAAAATGATATTAAACAATCAACAAAGGTCTGCATAGTTAAAACTATGGTATTCCCAGTAGTAACATACGCATGTGAGAGCTGGACCATAAAGAAGTCTGAGCGCCGTAGAATTGATGCATTTGAATTGTGTTGTTGAAAAATACTGCTTAGAGTCCCTTGGACTGCAAGAAGTTCCAATAAGTCAATACTTCAGAAAATCAAGACAAACTGTTCACTAGAAAGTATGATCATGAGGCTGAAGCTCAAACATTTTGGCCATATCATGAGAAGGCAGGATTCCCTAGAAAAGACTCTGGTGCTGGGAAAGATTGAAGACACAAAAAGAAGGAGATGACAGAGGCGGAGATGGATAGATGAAGTCACTGGAGCAATGAACATGAACTTGATGGAGCTGTGGTCCATAGAGTAACGGAGAGTTGGTGACAGTGAGGGGAAAAGGGTTGTGGTGTTGATTTCAGTCTTATTCTATTATCAATTAAAGGCTCTGCACATCTCTGTGCTCCTTCCTTCTACTGATAACAAGATAGTGGGTGTGTGTTTTTGTAGTGATCAGGAAGTGATGTAACAAAAACAAAATGGATTCCTGTAATCATTAAATTGAGGGAGTGTACTCAAACAGTCTTCAGAAATACAGATTTTTCCTAACTATGTTTTATGGCCATGGCTTACACAGCTGATAATGTTGTTAGTTTGTTTAGAGAACAGACACATTTGTGGAAACTATTTCCAATGAAATCTGCAAAGATAACCAAATAGGATTTGGGGATAATAAAGAGGTGCATGGTCAGACTAAGGCAGACAGAAGGGACAGAGAAGTATTCCATACTAGTTTAACAACTATATGACATCACATATATAGTAATTATGAGTGTTGGTCACACAATGTTAAAAGACACGGGCTTGCTCATGCGCAATGAGTGCGGAAGGCGCTCATCACTAGGGCCGAACGTTGCGGTTTTGACGGGGGCTGCAATGAGCACAACCCTGTAACTCGGAAGCCGTTTGGAGGCCCCCAAAAGACAACAATTGATTACAAAATTAACTGACAACCTCACACACAACACAGGGGGAGAGGCAGGGAGACTGTAAGTGAGGAAGAACGCTAATTTGTTCAATTGGCGTTTTTTGGAAGTCTGAAAACGGCTAAGCAAAAAAAAAAATGTCGGCTGTAAAGCCATAATTTTGTTTTCAAGGCCGCAAATTGGAAGAGGGCAAAGACACAGTGGGAGCGAGAGAGGGGGGAAAAGACACAGGAGAGGGAGAGGGGGGGAAAGAAACACAGGGGTGAGAGAGTGGGGAGAGGCTTGCAATCACCGCGAGGCCCGAAAGTTGCGGGTTGGATGACTCCTGCAATGATCAGCAAATCAGCTCATTGCGATACTCGCAATGAGCGCCAAAGGCGCTCATCGCAAGCCCTGTAAAGTAGAGGGGGGAGAGGCTTGCAGCGCCGAAGGTGCTCAATGCAAAGCATGAAAGTGGCCTGCAGTAAGTGGCAAAGCTTGTAAAGTAGACGGGGGAGGCCCGCAAGTTAGAGGGGGGGAGAGCCTTCTGTGGCAAACAGCATTGCCAGGCATAAAATGTTATTGCCGTAATTTTTGACGGGCAAGTCGCTATATATAACCCAGGTGCACAAATGCTCTTTTATTACATCCATAATCCTAAATTTGTTCTGCCCCTTTGTAAGTCATGTTTGATGTAATTGTACATTGTTTTCCTTTCTCTGTTAATATTTTTTTTAGCCTCATGATTAGGTAGGAGGTAAGGCTCAAAAAGAACATGTGCAGGCTAAATGGACAATTTGTATTGTAACCTGACCTCCTAGGTAAACATGATATCATGTGTTTTTATGTGCTGCAGTCCATTACAATCTTTATCAAGTTATTACAAAAAAAAGGGTATTAAGTCTCAAAAATCTATTTCTATTGCAGAAATGTGTTAATCATATACAAATCCATAGTGTGCACTAAAGGAACCAAAGTCGTATTTAAACCAGCAAGTAATATACACAACATTCTTTATAAATAATACTTCATATATTTAGTTTTACTATGACTTTTGGAGCATTAAATATATTTTGAGATGTATTTACATTTTACTATAACTATATAATTATGTAACTATATAAATAAGTACAAGACAAGATTATATAATGAACTAATTTGACAAATCATTATTACCCTTTTTAATTGTAGAACCGAGAGAAAAATACAACTCTTCACAAGTCCTTTTCTAAAAAATATTTATTTTTAATTATAATTTTTTAGCAATGTAATATCTGCAAAAATTAGTTTATATCAGGGGTAATTAATTATTTTTTTTGAAATTCACCAAACTTGTACAAAAATGAGGTCATGTCATAGAATCTATATTTTACTATAGTTACCAACAATATGGCCCAGTGAGTAAATAGTGAAAGAGTCACTGAGCAAAAGTTCTGAAAAATCTGCAGAGCCCAGTGATTAATTAGGCTAATTAGTTTTGAAATTAGTTTTATAAACAATCTTGTGTTGTTATGGACATTTTTCAATACAAAAGGACGATCAAGAACCTATTAGATATCATTAAACAAAACACAATCTGTAACGGGCAATTACAATTATTGGCTAGAGTAAGAATTTGGAAAGTCATTGGAGCTGATAAAATGGGAAAACTGTCTCCAACAAATACACACACACATTTTAGGTTAGAATATCTAAAATCTATGACTCCTTTTTAGGCCTAATATGGTTTAATCCTAAAAGGTTTAATATCCTTCAGATATATTACATGTTATCAGAGACAATTCAGCCAGACGGGAAAATACACATACAGGGAGTGCAGAATTATTAGGCAAGTTGTATTTTTGAGGATTAATTTTATTATTGAACAACAACCATGTTCTCAATGAACCCAAAAAACTCATTAATATCAAAGCTGAATATTTTTGGAAGTAGTTTTTAGTTTGTTTTTAGTTTTAGCTATTTTAGGGGGATATCTGTGTGTGCAGGTGACTATTACTGTGCATAATTATTAGGCAACATAAGAAAAAACAAATATATACCCATTTCAATTATTTATTTTTACCAGTGAAACCAATATAACATCTCAACATTCACAAATATACATGTCTGACATTCAAAAACAAAACAAAAACAAATCAGTGACCAATATAGCCACCTTTCTTTGCAAGCACACTCAAAAGCCTGCCATCCATGGATTCTGTCAGTGTTTTGATCTGCTCACCATCAAAATTGTGTGCAGCAGCAACCACAGCCTCCCAGACACTGTTCAGAGAGGTGTACTGTTTTCCCTCCTTGTAAATCTCACATTTGATGATGGACCACAGGTTCTCAATGGGGTTCCGATCAGGTGAACAAGGAGGCCATGTCATTAGATTTTCTTCTTTTATACCCTTTCTTGCCAGCCACGCTGTGGAGTACTTGGACGCGTGTGATGGAGCATTGTCCTGCATGAAAATCATGTTTTTCTTGAAGGATGCAGACTTCTTCCTGTACCACTGCTTGAAGAAGGTGTCTTCCAGGAACTGGCAGTAGGACTGGGAGTTGAGCTTGACTCCATCCTCAACCGAAAAGGCCCCACAAGCTCATCTTTGATGATACCAGCCCAAACCAGTACTCCACCTCCACCTTGCTGGCGTCTGAGTCGGACTGGAGCTCTCTGCCCTTTACCAATCCAGCCACAGGCCCATCCATCTGGCCCATCAAGACTCACTCTCATTTCATCAGTCCATAAAACCTTAGAAAAATCAGTCTTGAGATATTTCTTGGCCCAGTCTTGACGTTTCAGCTTGTGTGTCTTGTTCAGTGGTGGTCGTCTTTCAGCCTTTCTTACCTTGGCCATGTCTCTGAGTATTGCACACCTTGTGCTTTTGGGCACTCCAGTGATGTTGCAGCTCTGAAATATGGCCAAACTGGTGGCAAGTGGCATCGTGGCAGCTGCACGCTTGACTTTTCTCAGTTCATGGGCAGTTATTTTGCGCCTTGGTTTTTCCACACGCTTCTTGCGACCCTGTTGACTATTTTGAATGAAATGCTTGATTGTTCGATGATCACGCTTCAGAAGCTTTGCAATTTTAAGAGTGCTGCATCCCTCTGCAAGATATCTCACTATTTTTGACTTTTCTGAGCCTGTCAAGTCCTTCTTTTGACCCATTTTGCCAAAGGAAAGGAAGTTGCCTAATAATTATGCACATCTGATATAGGGTGTTGATGTCATTAGACCACACCCCTTCTCATTACAGAGATGCACATCACCTAATATGCTTAATTGGTAGTAGGCTTTCGAGCCTATACAGCTTGGAGTAAGAAAACATGCATAAAGAGGATGATGTGGTCAAAATACTCATTTGCCTAATAATTCTGCACTCCCTGTAGATATTTCTAAATGTCTTCAGACTGGTGCCATCCTCTATGCAGAAAAAAGCAACATGGCAGTTAGATAGCAAAGAAATTGAGCATCCATGCTGGCAAAACGTAAGTTATTTAAATGATTTTATGTGTGATTTTTAATTAATATGTCAATATCAAGTTGTAAAAAGGCTCTGTCCTTTTCCTCTTAAAATCTGCCAAATATTCACCAGCAGTAGCAGCGCCGCCCACCAACTGCTAGATGGTGCTACTGATTTTTAGTGCCCATACCATAGAGTTATGGTTAGTTAAACTTTCAGGATCACGGTGAGGGTTAGGGTAACCTTCTAAGGTTACTAATTGTGTGAAATATCGGCAGCGCTGAAAAATATCCACAGCGCCATCTACCGCTTACTTGTTGGTACTGTAGCTGTCAGTGCTGGCGAACTTACAACGGGATAGATACAAACGCTCTCTACTCATATTTTATAAAGAGATTTTAGACCGAGATATAGACAGAGTATATGGGCACAGGGTTTCTTCCTTGCAGTCGAATCTATGTGTTTAAAATATTTTCAATGTCTTTAGAATTACTTAGTACATTGCAAGCTTTTATTCTAATTCCACATCTTTTATCTGCCATCACATTCAATTTTCTATGTTGTTTATCTTCATACTAAGCTATTTGCTCTAAAATTAATCTTCCATTATGGGCTTCAGCACATAAGCTGCTAGGGAAGCTTACCAAAATCATTGTTAAACACACCTTTCCCTGACCTAAACCCGCCTAGATCTAATAAAGCGCTGGCACACGTATACAGTGCCTTGCAAAAGTATTCACCCCCCCCCCCCCCCTTTTTATGTTTTGTTGCCTCACAACCTGGAATTAACATGGATTGTTTGAGGATTTGCATCATTTTATTTACAGAACAATCCCACAACTTTGAAAATGTTTGTTTTCTTTTTTTATTGTGGAGCAAATAGGACAAAATAACAAAAAGTCAATGTGCATAACTATTCACCCACCTAAAGTCAATACTTTGTAGAGCCACCTTTTGCGGCAATCACAGCTCAACGTTGCTTTGCCTAAGTCTCTATGAGCTTGCCACATCTTACCACTGGGATTTTTGCCCATTCCTCCTTGCAAAATTGCTCCAGCTACTTCAAGTTGGATGGTTTGCTCTTGTAAACAGCAATCTTTAAGTCTGACCACAGATTTTCTATTGGATTGAGGTTTGGGCGTTGACTAGGCCATTCCAACACATTTACACGTTGCCCCTTAAACCACTCAAGTGTTGCTTTAGCAGTGTGTTTGGAGTCATTGTCCTGCTGGAAGGTGAACCTCCGTCCTAGCCTCAAATTGAGTGGTATAGGTTTTGCTCAAGAATATCCCTGTATTTAGCACCATCCATCTTTCCCTCAACTCTGACCAGTTTCCCAGTCCCGGCTGCTGAAAAACATCCCCACAGCATGATGCTGCCACCACCATGTTTCACTGTGCAGAGGGTGTTCTTTGGGTGATGTGACATGTTGGGTATATGCCAGACATAGCGTTTTCTTTGATGGCAAAAAAGTAAAATTTTAGTTTCATCAGACCAGAGCATCTTCCTCCATACATTATGGGATTCTCCCACATGCCTTTTTCGCAAATTTAAAAATGTGCCATTTTGTTTTTCTGGTCACTCTGCCACAAAGCCCAACTCTATGGAGCATACGGCTTATTGTCGTCCTATGTACAGATACTCCAGTCTCTGCTGTGGAACTCTGCAGCTCCTCCAGGTCCGTGAGTTTTGGTGGGCGGCCATCTGTTGCCAGGTTTGCTGTTGTTCCATGTTCTTTCCATTTGGTTATGATAGATTTGATGGTGCTCCTGGAGATCATCAAAGATTTGGATATTTTTTTATAACCTAACCCTGATTTGTACTTCTAAACAACATTGCCCTTTACTTGTTTGGAGAGTTCCTTGGTCTTCATGGCAGTGTTTGGTTAGTGGTGCCTCTTGCTTTGGTGTTGCATATGTAATGACAGATCATGTGACACTTAGATTGCACACAGGTGGACATCATTTCACTAATTATGTGACTTCTGAAGGTAATTGGTTGCACCAGAACTTTTTATGGGCTTCATAACAAAGAAGATGAATACATACGCACATGCCTATTTTTTGTTTTCTATTTCTAAAAAATAGTTTTATGTATATATTTTTCTCATTTCACTTCACCAACTTAGACCATTGTGTTCTGTTCCATCACATTAAATTCAGATTAACAAAACATTGACCTTAAGGCTGTAATGTAACAAAATAGGTAAAAAGTCCAGGGGGGTGAATACTTTTGCAAGGCACTGTAGCATACCAAATGGTATTTTTAAGGGCAGGATTTTAATGGGAAGGCATGGTAATTTATAAGCCATGAGAATTGGCATGTGTTTTAATGTACCCAATATGATCAGATCCTATGGTGGAACAAGAATTCCAAACCATCCTGTTAGCCATTTTACTGAAGAATGTTTTATTTTATTTTGTGGACAAAAAAAAATATTTTTGGGACAAAATGTATATCAGAGGTGGACAAGACTAACTAAAACCTAGGTGACAAGACAGCTTTTTAAGAGTGCCCTAGGAATATTTGGAGACTTTTACCATGTGTTGCTGTGCAAATAATAAAACAGTGGTCTCAAATGTTCCCAGGACACTCTATGTAGACACTACTCATACCATAGTATTATGGGTGTTTAAGTGGGGGTATATTTCCCCCAGGTTTGTTCATTTCTGTATGTATGTATAGAGAATCTGTTGTGCAGTCTTTGTATATCATGAGCTGTATCTCCCCCCTTTAATTACTTCAGCTCCTAGACCAATCCATAGTATGTATGTATCTGTAACTATGATACATTAAAATGCATTGCTATTAAATGCAGACATTAATCTACTTTTCATCATACCTTCAGCAATGCCAGGAAACAGTGACTGAATGACACTGAAAGGTATATCTAAGTTTTTACCTTTCTCTAATCTATCACATGCTGCTTATATCAGAAACATTATATTGAGTCATTCTATACACATTACAGATGTATTTTACTTAACAACATTTTTGTTTTTCACACCCCCAGAGCTGCTTACATAGCCACAGTGTACCTACCAATAGAAACACTGCCTTTGGGTATGATTTTTAACCCTTTACTAGCCTTCACAGCAATGTCTGGGCTCGTCCTTGCCTCCTTTTGCAGGGGACTACCCATCACATCCCCTTCTGGATAACTACCTTGTCATGGTGAAGGGGTTTGTGTACCTCAGTGAAGCTGTGACCTAAACCATGTAGGGTCACCCAAAATGGGCAGCTAATAGCAGAGAGATCAGACAAATTGTGCTCCACTAGAGGAGGAACTGGCAACCCACTCTAGTATATTCGCCAAAAAAAAACCTTATGGATGAGTACAACCAGAGACAAATGTGCCTGGTGTGCTGCTGTCCATAGATTCACTGAGAAACAGACAAGACTGAACGACATAACACGCATTCCATGACGCAGTGCTACACAAGCTGCCTGTGATTCGCCAAAACGAATTATGAATGTTATGCTAATTTTAGCAGGTACTTCAAGGGGTGTTGACTCTCAAAATCAACTGCTTGCAAACTGAAGAGATTTAGCAAACTTTAGGGTGAGTTTAAGAATTTTTATTTTGGTATTTTTTCATGTAATCAAATATTTTCCTTCACTTCTTATTCTCCTCTAGCAGATGCATTCATAATCCAGGAAACATACATATGCCTTTAAGGCTGCCACATCTCATACTAATTCAAACTAATCTAAAATAGTTCCAATTCCACTGCAGTTTTTGTATTTCAATGTATGGATCACATTGAACAATAAAGCAGCACATAGGTACCATAACATTGCTAGGTACTGACAATATGGGCTAGCAGATACATGTAACTGGCAACAGGTCCTTGCAGTGTGCTAACTGCAGACATGCACATACCAATGTATTTGTGTGATGATAAGAAGGGAGCGTGTGAGTGCAATCATGCAAGTGATGTGTGTGTGCAGGGGAAGCCCACACCTCCAGCTCCTCCCCAGCACACACTGCACTAGCTGGAGGTGTTTCATTTCCTACCAAGACACATTAGTGCTGTCCAAGCATTCTTGCTGCAGACAGGGAGCAGTGTGAGCCAGGCAGAGCTGAGAGATACTGCTGGGTGACTACTGGGGGCAATGCCACACAAGCACAGTGCTGCCCACTGTGTGTGTGGGGTGCCTGGCTTCCTGATGGAGACACTGAGTCCATGTTGTGCTTCTTTCTTTTTATGTAGCCCTTGCTGGAGGAAAGCCAGACTTGGAAAGAAACCCGACTAGTTCAGCAAGTACATGAAGAGGTAAGGACAATGATAAGACAGTTCTTGTTTAGGTTTCTTCTCATGATGCTGCCAGCCTGCCATCAGCATATATACACCCTATATTGCTGCCTATCTCTTTACATCAGCAAACTTACACACTGCCCCCAGACTGATCACATAAACACAAAACTAATATATTCTTCAGGAGAATTTGGATTAATCACAAAAGTAGTGTGGAATTTGCTTTTTTAATATGTTAATAGACTAGATACAATGTTTTTAAGTTAATGTTTTCAGTATTGGCAAACTTTTATAAAGTTGTGATGCTGTGTAAAAGCAGAGTCATTAAGTTGTAGCTTGTTATCTTGACTATCACTGCAAAGTATTTTGGTGTGGTTTTTTTAATAGAAAAAGTAAAGTCAAGTGAATTCTGTATATGGGGAATCTGGTCTACAAGGGCATGATAGATGTCTGCTAAGTTTTAAAGGATGATCAAAGCATTTTGTCATTCCATTGTTCCACTAAAGGTAGCACATAGTCCAACTGAAGTGCTTTCCTGAGGGTCATTATGGCAACCAGTACATTTTACTGCAGAATAAAGACACAAAGGGAGACATCTAGTACTAGATCTGGAGTATGGGGTATGGCGGAGGCACCCTTTGTTTCCCAAAATAATTCAAATCATTTCCTTGTTACCTTATATTATAACTTTACCTCAAGGAGATACCTTGTTTAATTCTTCATTTTTGTGCAGATAAATTCAGTTAGTTCCCTTTTCTCCTTGCAATAGATTACATTAACCATTCACTAAGTGTAGTAAATACACTCAATTTTAAGTTAGTGCCAAAAAAGGCTTCATCAGATTCAAAGCAGAGCTAATTCAGGGTAAGGCTTAAAATCATGCAAACATTTCCTTCCTTTAATGCTGCTGCTTTTTTTTTCTAACCGGATAAGTGCCACATATCTACCAAGCTTTGAGTAAAGTTAACATACATTTGTGAATCCTGTATTATTTCCTTTCTTCTAAGTGCATCTTTGCATGCAGTGCTTATTGTTTGTCCCCATTGGGCTAAGACAAGTGTCGGTAGTTAGCCAGACAAAGCTCTGGAAAGTGTTATCTCACCTAAATAATTCCAAGTTGTTGGCCATGTATAAATCCTCATTGTATAATCATTGATCATCCTTGTAGGAGGAGGTGGAACTGAGAGGATGTCTAATTTTTCTATTCTTTTTTTATTTTGGTAGCTACCTATCGTCACAGACTAGAGTTAGTTCTCATACTTGTAGAATATATAAGTAGCACACCTTTTTTGAGAGAGCTTCATTCCAGCCTGATGAAGATAGTGATTTTTTTTTTATATAGCCCTGTGAAGCAATGGAAAAATGTGTATAGTGTCTGTTTATAGTTTCTTACGCACACTGGCCATCTGCACCCAACCAGAGGCTCCCTTTTAAACAAGCTTTGTAATTTCCACTCCAGGTCTCCAAATGGATTCGACTAAACCAGCAAAAAAGAAAAAGTAGCAGTCGGAAAAGACGCCACAGCGAAGAGTTTGATGAAAAAGTAAGAAATCAATCTATTTTGTTGTAAATCATGTGCTTGTTCTACCTGGTGGGCCATTATAAGCTAATAGAACTGCAACAAAAATGTTTTTTTGTGGTTTCTTCTGGGAGTTTTTAATGTTAACTGCATAAAAAGCTATTTCTAAGAAACATGAAATTGCATAAAAATTCCATCGTACTTTTCTTTGCACCACCATTTACTTTGCATTCTATTTTTTCTAAAGAGAAATTGCAAGTGATAAAGAGAATAAAATGTAATATACAACTCCTTTTGTGTTGCCTTCAGAAGTGTGGTGGAGTGAATTACGCCTACTCAGTCACAATAACTATCAAAGTGCAGAGGTTTGATGTAGAATGTGCAATTAATGTAAAATACATAAGATTTGATTAATTATTTTGGGTCATCATCCAAAAAAGCTGGCTTTTTTTGCTAAAGAAACTGTTAAATAGGTGTTTAATAACATGCCAGAAAGTCCCAGGTGCTTGCCTTTGTTTCCATTGACTGCCATGCTTTGCCCCTTTGTGTGTTGCTTTCTTATACACTTCCTATATGTAATTTTGTATGTAAAAGCAAATACTTAATGTAGAAAGCCTTATGAGTGTGGTATGATTTCCAACTAGGGCTGTTAAAGTTGTTAATTCTCCTTATTTAGCTACGGTGATATGATTTGTATTTAAGTTGTTTTTTTTTTGGGGGGGGGGGTTAGCACAGTACCCAAGAAATGTGAAATGTATGTATTCAGTTATATAGCCTTTAGCAAGGTCAAATGAACAAGCAGGAACAATTCCAGATTCTTTTTTTTTTTTTTACATACATTTTTATCTTTTACTCATGGTGTAGGCAATGATGCAGCCTTTAATTTTTATGAAACCTATACTGTAAATGACTGAATTTATCATTTCACTGCAGCCTTAAGCATTCCAATAACACTAATAGTATACTATTTATTAATTTAGATCAATTTGGGCCATCAAAAATGGTGGTAATATACTTTGTTCTTACTTTGCTCCAACATGTTCGTCAGTCATCAAAGGGGTTAAGAAACTTTAGTCCTACCCATAGATGTAATAAGGGGCCTTGTGACTTTGCACTGCTTATTGAATGTTTTCATGTTTACCATCAAACAATAAACAAGTACGTTTGTACGTACATTTTTCTCAATAATTACAGGTTCTAATACACTTTCAATGTTATTGACTTTCAAAATATTTGATATATTCATAATCCATATACTCTGTTTCCGAAGTACAAGAATTGGGTACAAATATTTTTTTTAGCCATGCACACCTTTTTTTTTTTTTTTGTCCATTATCAGCAAGCAACAAAATGTAAATCTACTTAATTTAAATCTTTTTAAATGATTATGGTTTCTGTTAGAGGTAGGGTTAAATGTATGTTATAAACTTATAAGACTTAGAAACAAATGTGTTGTTCAATGTTGTTCTTCTCGTGAGGGCGCTTGTTGATGCCCAGGGGCTGGGTGCACAATTCTCACTACAGGCTGCTGCTCAGCAGTTTTCTTCACCAAAATGGCCGATACACCCAAACTTAGGGTGGATGTCCCGCACTTTGTTTCATTCACAACTGTCCTCTTTGAGAGGGTAAATAGACCATGCCAAAAATTGTACTGGATAGTGGCTGCAGCTGTCTTTTGGTAGGGGAGAAAAAAAGATAGGTGCAACACTTTAGCTTCATGTTGAAGCAAAACATTTTGAGATGTAAGATTATAGTTTTTGATACATTTGAGATTTTTCTTTTTACTTACAAGTTTGGTGTAGTATAAATCAGCCACACTTCCTATGAAGTAAGCAGCCTTTAATGATTTTCCAGATCTGATTATTTTTGTTCAGGGTTTGCATCCACTCTCTGCCCTAGTGGGGCCCCAGCAGTGAAGATGGAAAAGATTTCTTGTTACAGATTCCTGCTATATGATTGCTTATTCTAGGGATGTTCAAAGGATGCTCTCTAATATGATCTGCTCATAATAACTTTGTTTTTTTTTTCCCCAACTGCTCCGTGGTCATTTTAATTGGATAATTAGTAACGTATGTGCTGCTGGGAAAATCTATCGGAAGTTGCTTCAAAAGGAAAATAAAATTTAAAGACTGCCTATAATAAGCTTGTCAATTAGTTTAACTCATTAAGCCCCTTCCTTCCACATTCATTAAGGGTCTTAAATAATTTAAAATAAATTGACACTAAGTATTACTATTTATTATATGGATATGTACTGTGAGATTATAAGGACTATTTGTCAAAGTCACAGATACAAATAAATATGAAAATAGATTTCCTTTTCTCATTGGTATGAATTTACTAATTAGTAACTCTAGGTCAGTTTTGTTAATATGATACATGGTGAAATAGATCTATAAACTTCAATATATAATATCCTTATGAGTTTTGTTAATATGATACATGGTGAAATAGATCTATAAACTTCAATATATAATATCCTTATGATAGCAGTGGCATAACAATCCTATTACGCAATAGTTCCTACAATTTAGTTTTAAACTGGACGTACATCTGTTTTATGACATCAATAAGTATAAATGACATTTCTAAACATTGGATATTTTGTTAGTCTATCTTTTGTCATGTTTATGGATAGTGTGTGTATTCTAAGGAATATAGTTACCAAACTGTACATAATAAAATTAAATCACTGGTTGTCTGTGCCCTTGTGCTTGTATATGATCATCACTCCTATGATGTAATAGTTTTACTTTATTCTCTTCCTATTTATTACGTTTAACATGTATCTAAATGAACACTCTGGCTCTGAGAAACTCCTGTACTTGTATGCCCCTCCAACGCTGTGTATGTACCAAGTCTATGAAAGGCCCCAGTAGAGGTCATTGTAATCCTTGCAGGAGCACTATGAAGCATTGAAGGTGTTAACTCCATACTTGTCAGCCATACAGTGCCATCTGCACTTGGTCAGTGCTCTGAGAGGAATCAAAAGCAACGGGAAGTTGATCTGCTGCCCCAAGCAGTGGAACAGAGCACAGCGGATTAAAGCAACATAATGAAGTGCTTTTGGTCCAAAGCAGACTCAAAGATGTGCAATTAAAAGTTTAAAACATCCATTATTTACTCCCTGTCTAAGTCATTTCCTCTGCAACAATAATTAGATCTGTGTTGGTTCGGTTGCTATCTTTCTCGCCAACATCTCCCCCTTCATTTGAGGCACCTTGTATAATCGGGTTTAACCCATGTGTTGCTTTAAGCTTCCATCGCCGGACTGAATAGAGGAGAGCTTAGACATTCATCCAGTAGTACACTTCCATATATAGTTGCAGCACCTTTTTGTTTGGTGCAGATAACCTTTTTAGTAATGATATTTTATGATATGGCTTCCCTATAAAAAGTCATAACACACACACTGATCCTACCTATTTTTATTGTACCAGTCTTTATTTGGGGTACAGATCAAATTGGACTTTTTTTCATGTTCATTTTTTTTTTAATACCACAATAACACAGGGTGTTAAAATATATCAAACATAGGCACCAGCTAAACTAATTGAGTAGTAAAGCATACCTTTTTATCAACCTGTAAAGAAAGTGTATTTACCGGTATGTGTTTTTAATAGAATTGTAGTTTCTGTTGCTTAAGCAGCCTACATGGGCCTATTGTTTTTTTTGTTTTTTTTGTGATCAATACTTCTATATTTGTGTCAAGCCATGGAGAATAAATCTTTAGCGTCAAACATTAAAATATTTCTTTCTGAGCTCACACTTATGGGAGTAAAGTAACACACATCGGATCAAATTAGGCCTGGGATTGTCTTCTTGTGTTGCATAGTGGTCGATATGTTTAAATGTTGCTAACCTGTAAGACAATTGAATAGAATATAAGGTGTTTACTAGCAATAGTAAGTGAAAGTTTTGCCAATATTTAACTTTTTTAGTTATATTTTTTTATATTTTCTGCCACGATTAATGAGAATTAGTATTTTTGTGTTCTCTTCCATAAAGTACTATTTTACTACTTTGTTTTCTAGTTCAGTTCCATTGAGAAATATGAAAGTTGTATTGTTCTAGCATTAAATTGTTCTAGGGTTAAATGAAACCTCTTCTTCCTATATGCTTGTAGTTTAGTTTGCTAAGCTGCTGTACATGTAGCTAGTTCTGGTTAGTGTACATCAGACATACCCGGTGCAAATTAAAATGGAGGACTCTTTGCGGTGACACACCAAGCACTCTTACAATAGACTGCACAATGCTGTCTTTGTTTGTCCAGTTGGTAAAGTTTTAATGGATTTCTGTATGTCGGGTGTTATTTTAGGTATGCGTTCTCAGGCTTCATGGTAATCATATAATGGAGATATTTGGCTGAAGATATAAAGAACCTGTCTCATTATTTTTTAAGGGAGTCTAAGATGCATTACAAAGATTTAAACTCTTATTTGTTAGCGCTCCAAGAGTTTTACATACTGGTCAAATACAATTATTTGTGCATTAAGCATTGATTCTTTATAAGCAACTGCCAGCATGCACAATTAACAAATACCTTTTAGGGTTTTATAATGAACAAAATATTTTTTAGGTGTCAGATTCAAATTAAAGAAACTTTGCTGCATAAAATCACACAACATTTTTTTTTTATGTTGAATGTAAAAATCGTATTTTGTTATATACAAAAGTGGATATTTTCTAAGAGACCAAACTCCTAAAATTTGTATTTCTGCAATATAATTTATTTATATGAAGGGTTTCTAGAAACAGCCTGTCTTCCTGGTAGATATTTTTCCACCCCTGTGTGTGTGCCTGTATGTGTGTGTGTGTGTGTATATATATATATATATATATATATATATATATATATATATATATATATAATCTATAATAAAAACAAAAATATATACTATTTGTTTAAAAAAATCCTTTTAAAACCCTATTTTATCTGAGTTTGAAACTACAGAGGAAGAGAAATGCTAGGAGAGATCTACATCTGGTTTATATCCATATCATAATTTATGTGGAATGGCATAACTACAGACTGAAAACACGTTGACTGCGAAGTAAAACAAATAATTTATCAATAAATTGACAGAATATTCCATTAGTTAGTGAAGTTGTGTCTTAATATGCATTTTAATGTTTTTCATTGTTCCAGCAATGGACAGAAGCTTTTTCTATAAGAAAAAAAGAAACCTTATTGTCATCAGCTTCAAGTTGGACTGATTGCTGGTAAAGTGCATTACAATCACTCTTACTTTACTGAAGCAACACTGGAGCATTTAAGATGTGTTCATTAAAGACCGCACTTAAAATTAAATCTGTAGCTGTTCCTGTCCTTCCTATATCCATATTGGCACGGTGTGTCAGGGTTTGCCAAAAATATATAAAGTTTAGTAGTCAAACAAATAACATTTCAGAGCAAGAAACGAATGATTTATTTCTACAGATACATCTATTATAACAAAAAGAAAAAATAATAGCCCATCATTGCTCCCAGGGTTTGTCAAGTTCTTATATGTGTATTTTATAAGGATCCAGGTAAGGAAATAGATTCTTAGCAATTTGAGTAGTTAGCAGCAGATTGTTTTTACTCCCCCTATTACTGCACTTCTTCATTAAATGGATAGTTGACAAAAAAAACATATTTTGAAACTTTAAAGTTTATTTTTATCCTTGGACTGATGAGATAAACTTCAAAGAAGAAAAACTATCCCATGCTACCTTCTAGATGAAATCCAGAGTAAGTCAGGCTAGTCTAGAAAATGGCTGAGTTTCCATTTTTTGTGTGCAAGTCATACAAAGTGCTTTCCTACTGTTCATCTTGTATGCATGGTATCCATACTACTGAAGCATTGAGGTTATCTGCTGCCATCATTAGGTATATTCTTTTACTCAATAGTCATAAAAATGGCCTTATGGGAGCATTGGTGTTGTGCCAGCTTCATATGTTAATCCCACTGGAACTGTTAGGAGTCAGTGGTCCTATAAAAGGTCACCACGCTCAAATAAGAGTAATACTGCACTGACCCAGAAAAGATCTTTCAATGATGCTCTCCAGTGGATCTAAGAAAACTTTACCACAACCACAAAAACATGTTGGCGCCATAACTCAACCAAAACACTATAATTGGTATTCTATATAAATATTATGCAGAAGCATGGTTGTCAGAAAAACATATCTCCGCAATAGGTTCAAATGCTAGAAGTGGTCATAACTTTAAGGTCATTATTTCACAATAGTTTTAGGCATAAGACTAGACTGTTTGCCTAAAATGTCTGTTGACTACATTTTTCATGCATACTTCTCATATCATCTACATTGCAAGTTCTACATGCAGGATAGTGTTTTTTTTTTCTTTGTATCTTGCTTAAATAAAACTATATAATACTAATTGTGCATTTTTCTTTGTTCAGTGCTATTGAATATATTTAATTAAATCATGAATTGGCATGTCAGACAGCACACCTAGTCTATGGACATCATTAGGGCATACCATGACTTGCTTCTGTCTATTTTTACACACACTATACTGTAAATGTAATCTATGGTAACCAAGTAAGATGCTATTCTTTCTTACCATTTATGTAGTTGACACCATTCTAATAATATCTAGGTAGTACTACTGATTGCCAAGTTCATTTTTATAAAAACGGGCAGATCACACCTTCATTTCATTTATATAAGCCAATATCAAGGATTGGCCATGTTAACTTGGTTTAAATATAGATAAGAATGACCCTGTTTTTTTGTAGCTGTATAAGCCTAGCCAGGCATAGCAGTACGCATTTTTAATAATCCTCTTTGTGCATATTGGCCTTATAAGGAGAAAACATTTTTTTTTATATTTTGTATTTGTTGGTTAGTTGAGTTTTTTTTATCTACATATACCATTTAAATAATATATGGTGACCAAGTCATATAGTCACCCATCACTGGGGGAGGTATTAAAGTTTATATAACACAAAGAAGAAGATCATCCCAAAGGACTATCATAAAGAAAATCATAGTGTAAACCAATGTATTTTAATGTGCAATAATGTTACAGTTACAATAAAAACCCTTTTTGAAACCACAAAGTACATCTATATTTGAAAATCCATATGAGATATCTCAGTGAAGCTGTCGGGATGCTTTTAGATATATTGGTAAATATTGTGCTGGTATATAATTTTCATTAAGATGTTGTTGTTGTTGTTATACATGAATTCTTTCAAAATAAGAATTTATAATTATAATATTGGTATTAATTAATATATCAGGATCTTCTTTCTGTAACATATTTTAATTAATATTAAAACAATAAACCAATTATATATATATTAAAAAAGAGAAGAGGCCTAGATACATCCCTGAAGAAGCCTTGAGATGGACAAAACATGTTGAATTTAACTTGGACTTGGCCATATTCACTTAATAGCACTTATTCACTATAGGTGCTCTTATCACACACTTTAATGAGCTCAATAGTGATCTTAGATTTTCATGAATTCATATATATATATATAAAGCTTTGTAGGAAACTTATATAACCAAATATTATACATCAATATATCTGAAGTCACCTTGTCAGCTCCAATGAGACATCACAGAAAAAAATTCTACTACTGGTGTACATTGTGGTTTTAAAAGGGCCCTCATTTTGTTTATATATATATATATATATATATATATATATATATATATATATATATATATTTCTATCATTCCTGGCTGCATAAGCTTAGATGACTTCTCAATGATAAGAAAGCATAAAAAAAATAATTTTAATATTATGACATATTTATGAAATATTTCACATAGTAGTCCCAGGTAAGTGCCTCATAATATATTTGTATTTTTTATTGTACTGATATTGTGTATTTGTTGTGTAATTGAGTTGTATTTCCATATACCATTCACTCCCTTTCTTGTTCAGTATATATATTGTGGCCCGGTCCTACCAAGGTTTGCAGCTACATTAGAATGAAGAAATCTTAGTACATGTGGCACAGTTCACAGTGACAATGAGTAGCAATCATTGCAACAACATTGATTTTTACTTATCCTGCTCACAATCTTGAAGCAATGTATGGACGGGAATGATGGCAGATTATATTACAAGGCAGATTGATAATGTGAAGCCTTTCAATTTCTGAGAGGCTTCCTGTGTTAAATTATTCCTTGGTTTCACATTCTGCAGAAAGCACTGACATTGAAACCTTTTACAATCAATAATACAAGTTGTTCAAAGACAAAAAGTAGCTATTCTGATAGTAATAATTGATGTAGAACCTGACTGATTGGGGCACATACTCTGCAATAAAACTGCAAGTGTCTCCTGGAGGCTTACTCTTTAAGCCAGCGCAGAACGTGCTTCTTCTCACAGTTGTACAATTTGTCATACTTATTTCCTGGATTGTTTTCAGATATATATGTACATTTCCTATCTGTAATCTGATTTATAGATGCTTTTGGTAGAGTTTTACAAGCATTGCTGCAATATACATATACATATTGGTAACATTTTAAGCACAGGATACCAAGGTACCGTATGTAGCATAATCCTTAAATGTTGCTATAATTTCTAATATAGCATAGGCAAATAAATGGTTATTTGTGCAGAAACAGCATAGCAAACTTCATAGAATATATTTTGGTAGGTTCAGATCTTGCACTTAAAATATGTGTACTATGCTTTGACAAAAACTAAGCAGCTAATTTGTGGTCAACTCAGTTGGGTGATGCCTGTGGGTAAAATATGGTATAACTCAAAATTATAGGTAAATCCAAGTACTGTTGTAATGTTATTTTTTTTTTAAATGCATTTTATTTCAGGAATCTAATCAAGCTTGTAAGTTTTAGCTGTCAATGAGCTCTTCTGATCCACCCACCAAGGATTGACTGTCTAAAGCAGGGGGTGTCCATGTTCGGGCCTGGGTTTGATGAGCAGCACCCAGATGAGACTATCGCAGTCATGCTGATTGATGACTCGTCTGTGCACAGAAAGGAAATCCTCTAATCCATGTCTGTGTACAGCCCACCCGGACCGAACTTGGACACCCCTGGTCAAAAGGGTCCATTACCATTTGGGGCTCTGAACCTTCTATCTTCAGTGTATAGCCATAAGAGAATGATTAAAAAAAAATGTGGAATACTCATACCACAGGGAGTAACTATAATGGTAAAATTGCTCCATAGCATCTGAGCATGCCCAGTCTTCATTCTCCTACTGCTTTACACTGAAGGCAGTAGGTTCTAAGCCCCAAATTGTAATTGTTATTACCCTTCCAAGTGTACCCCCACACTTTTCACAATGTACCCTTTTGGACTTGTATTATAGAACCCCTTGTCATACAAAATGGGTTTCTAGCGTTCCCCGGAATACTCTGCATAAAGAACAACATTTTATCTATAGATGACTATACTATAGAGTGAGTTGTTAGAAGAAAGTTATTCCTGTGAATTGCATCTATAAAAGGTTGCAATGTGAAAAGTGCACTCACACACACTTAAGGCACTTCCACCAAGTGACCCACAGTATATGCAAAAAACTATTCCGATGTTCCGCTTTCTTTTCCGAGATCACTCCTTTTCATCAAGGACAAATTATTTTTCTTCAAATATAATAATATAATTTATTTATGCAAAACTGAACATTTAGGAAATGATTGAGAGCCTAGAAACCATTTAGGGAAGACAGAAGGGAGATGTTTTGCCTAAGTGTTCCAAGAAGAAAAAGATACATTTTCTATATAGAGAAAGCTTTTCTTTGCTGCTATTCACCATGGCTGGTGCCTTTATATAGAAAGGGCCTTTCATAGCTGTGATTTACTGTGATAAAGCCCATTCTTTTTATGTGGTGCTATAAAGACACCTTGTCATGGTGAAAGCGCTGTACTCTCTCCAGCCTGGAGCTTTGCCCTTCTCCATTGATCACATTGCAGAAGTGCTTTTTCATTTTCCTTAATATCTCTTCTATTAAAATGGACACTGTCATCACATAACAATCTGAAGTCTATTTAAAGATTTTAAGTATTTGATTATTTCTATCAGAGACTTAAAGAAGCACTGCACAATGGAAAAAAAATGTTTGATAACTTTGAGTTTAACTAAGACCATATTTAAGCAGAGAAAAAGTCATATAACTATTTTTTATTTCAGGGAAAAAAATGTTGATGCCTCTGCTGGGCCCTGGTGGAATCCAGGAAACATAGGTGGAATTTGTGTGTGTGTGAGACGGCGTATACATTTCTGGATATGGTTGCATTTCCTGATGCATGGAGTTTGCTTTAGAGTCCGTGAGGGGTGTGGTGTAAATTTCAATAATATTCATTTATCGAAACAAAGTCTCTCTCTTCCCTCCCTGTTTCTTCGACCATAGACAAAACACACGCTCTCATTGCTTAGCTCAGAGGAAGTGATGTAACAAACACAAAATAGACTCATAAACAGAGTCTTTGAAAACTCCTATTTTCCCCAAAAATATGTTATGCCCATAGCTTAAATTGTTGGTTTGGTACATTCTTGACAAACAAGTGTCGATTTTTTTTTTTTTTTTTTTTTCTTCAACAGCAGTGGTCCTTTAATTTGTAGTGGCTGTTTCTGTTAGGATTTTTTTTTATCATATAAGACACATCTAACTGTTATAGGAAACAAATAAAAGGAAAAGAGCGTATTATATTTGCATATAATACATATGATTTTTTTTTTCTAGTGAAAAGTAAGTCTTCTGTTCAGTAATTTTGGTTGGCAACGGTTCATAGACTTTTTTTGTTTTAGTCCGGTTAAATAATTTGCTGTATTTGTTTTTTATTTTTTTCTGTTTTCTTTCTTCTTAGCGCTTTTAAAGTATGTGTGTGTTTGTATCACTCAGTCATGTCCGAATCTCCGTGAAATTGTGGACCGCAACACACGGTGATCCACTTGGTATTCGTGGAGTGGGTTGTCCGCTCCCTCTCCACTATACATCTCCTGGTATGTCTAGGTGGTACTGACCAGGCCCAACCCTTTTAAGTATCTATGGACTTGCCAATTCTTCTGGTTTTCTCTATTCTTTTTTACACGTTCTCATGAACATGCACTATTGCACTAGTGCATGTTACATGTGTATAACGCCATGTTGGCTCTGACCTCATCCCTTGCATAAGCGCAGCTAGAACGCACGCTTCCCTCAAAAAATTTATTAAGTTGGGAATACTGTGAGAATAAAAGGGATGCTTACATTGCTTGTAGTTGCGACTTTGACAATATTTTTTTCTTTGTTACCAAGTCTGTAGTCTTAATCCGGTTCTTTGTGTTAGTATTTAATCATTAGTAATTACTCCATGGGGATTTTCCCAGTATTGAAGTACATGAGAATTTAATTGCTGGGCATTGCTGTTGGCATCCATCCACTTCAATCACTCTGAGCAAGTGCAACACCCCTTGGAATACTTGGTAATAGCCAGGCATAAGGATGAAAGATAGAAAAGGGATTAAAATAGGCAGATGTTACAGCTTCTATTTGGGGTTACTTTAATATAGTTACTTATAATAACATTAGTGAATAAATGTAACATTAAATTATACCATATTTTGAACTTTTGCTGTGTCCCCTTTTAAAAAAAATAAAATAATGCTTATAACATTTAAGAATTTTAGCAACAACACATGTATTAGTCTTAAATCTATGTTTCTATACTTCATTTACATTATTATGTATTTGAACATTACAAAATGGTTTGTAAGAAAAATTAGTATGTTATGTGATCATTTTCTCCTCCTATGCCCTAACATGTTACAGGTAACAAAGGGGTAGGGGGACATACCAGCCTGCAGGGCCATATCTACCTTATCGCAGCCCTTAGGCAGTGAAGTGGAGGGGCCCCTCCACTGACCCGTTTTTACCTCTTCTGTATGTGTAAATTCCCTTTCCTGATGTAACTGTCTTGTTCTATGTGATTACCCCCTAGTAGCCGGACTGTGAACAGCAACATTTCATTTTTTAAGAAGTGCGCCCCTCACAGGGAAGCACCCCTGGGCGTCTGCCTAGTTGGCCTAATGGGTAATCCGGCCATGCCAGCATGGTAATGCATTGTGCCAAGGTTAGATAACCAAGCAGTGTAGTAATATCCCTTGATCTACCAACAGCCAACTGCTTGTACGTGTAATGTGGGGGACATATTACGTATAAATGCCTGAAAAATCCTGGTCATCAAGGCTAAATATCCTTTAAATGTAATATATTTATATTAATATATATCAGTTATGAAAGGTAACATTTTCCTTAGTTGTGCAAGAATACACTGTGGTTATGAATAAAGTTACGGTTCTTATTCTAGGCACAGTTTTCTTAAAGGACCACGGTGGTCAATGTGCATTGCACTCTGGGAAACTGGGCAGGGACGTGCAAATGAGTCCATAATGCATTTCACTCTATAATCCAATACCACTTTAGACATGGCTCCTTTTAGCATATGCCTGCTGTATAATACATCATTGGAGCATAGCCCAAGTTATGAGACCTGCCCAAAGACAGCACTGTTTTGATCTTAAATGGGTCTCATCAATGTGTGTGTGTAATGTGCATGTGTATATAAACACTTTATATGCCATTTTCTGCAGGACACAATTTTCCCTTCTGTGTTGATTCTACCCTCTACATTCTCAGGAGGGTATATCATTGTAAACTAATGAGCTTTCCAGTAGTAATGTTGGAGATGTAGCTGCCACATTCCAATTATGCTGATAGCATTTCCTATGCATTAAAGTGTCCTCCAACCTCAGGAAGTTGATCGACAGAAAACAATATATCAAATCACATTGCAGTATCATTGTATATAAAATGTAATAAAATAGAGACTGTACATTTTTTACATTATGAAAGCATTTTGCTTGTTTCAAATGTTGTTCTTCAAAATAATATTTAAATATGACTACAATGTTCCATTAAACATGTAGCATCTTATTGGTGCACATTTTAAAAAGATAGCTTTCTATTCATTATATATATATATATATATATATATATATATATATATATATTGTTCTGTGTAAAAAATGTGTTTGTGAAATATCATGTTTTTCCATGGTTATAGTTCGAATTTTAGAATACACTCTTCATGAATTCAGATTTTAACGGAGGAAAATGTTCTATTTCAATTAAAAATAAAATCACTTGTATTATTGAATGACTTCTGTAGTTACAGTAATGGAGGAAACACTTAGATTTTGTAGTAGAACAAGTTATTCACAGAGCACTTGTCTCCAATTGATTTATCACATGAAATGTCTTCTCACTTCAACTCACTGTTGAATATTTATTTTGACCTTGCTTATAGAGGTCAAAACATATATTTCAAAGCATACTTTTTTTAAAGCTTTTAAAATCACAAATGTTATTGGTGTATTTTACAGGTTTTGTTTTTTGTGTTCTTTTATTCCAAAGTTTAACATTTCGTATTTCAAAAATATGACGCTGGAAAATTTTGAAAAGTAGCTTTTTCTAAGTAAATCAGAAAAATACAGTAAGTATATAAAATCTGTGCTTTTGTCATTTAATAGGCTTTTTGTTTTTGAGTGCATTTGTGCCAACTGTAGACGTGACCTCAGTTTTACACCTGTGCTAGTTCCTAAGAGTAATTTGCTGCCTTCTCGTTGAAGAGGTTTCCTTTTTTGCTTTTTTTTTACCTTTCCCAGTTGAAAGCCATCAAATCTTGTTGTTGGTTGTCTGAATAAGCCAAAGTAGGGCACAAGAATATAATGGCTTCAAGTTACAGGTGGGAAGAGCTTGGCAACTTCAAGTTATGAATGTGAGAAGCAAGGGCTGCTTCAGAAACCCTTACAAGGATGGGCTAGAATCAAGATAAATGTATTTTTTACTCTCTTGTGTTAGTTTGTTATCTTGTAAGATATGTTTAGTAAAAAGGCAATTATAAATTACTGTTTTTAATCTTTTGGTTCTTTAGGGAAAGCACTAGGTATGTTAGATTTTAAGCTCAATAACAGGGGCCTACTTTCTGTGGCACTTGTTCTCCCCCTCCCCTGTGTCTCGCCACCTTCCCCCTCCCCTGTGTCTCGCCACCTTCCCCCTCCCCTGTGTCTCGCCCCCTCTCCCTCCCCTGAGTCCTGCCCCCTCTCCCTCCCCTGAGTCCTGCCCCCTCTCCCTCCCCTGAGTCCTGCCCCCTCTCCCTCCCCTGAGTCCTGCCCCCTCTCCCTCCCCTGAGTCCTGCCCCCTCTCCCTCCCCTGAGTCCTGCCCCCTCTCCCTCCCCTGAGTCCTGCCCCCTCTCCCTCCCCTGAGTCCTGCCCCCTCTCCCTCCCCTGAGTCCTGCCCCCTCTCCCTCCCCTGTGTCTTGCCCCCTCTGCCTCTGCTGTGTCTCACCCCCGTCTCTCCCTCCCCTGTGTCTCTTCCTTCCCCTCTCCCTCCCCTGTGTCTCTTCCTTCCCCTCTCCCTCCCCTGTGTCTCTTCTTCCCCTCTCCCTGTGTCTCTCCCCCTTCCCCTGTGTCTCTCCCCCTTCCCCTGTGTGTCTCTCCCCCCTTCCCCTGTGTGTCTCTCCCCCTTCCCCTGTGTGTCTCTCCCCCTTCCCCTGTGTGTCTCTCCCCCTTCCCCTGTGTGTCTCTCCCCCTTCCCCTGTGTGTCTTTCCCCTCCCCCTGTGTCTCTTTCCCCTCCCCCTGTGTCTCTTTCCCCTCCCCCTGTGTCTCTTTCCCCTCCCCCTGTGACTCTTTCCCCTCTCCCCTGTGACTCTTTACCCTTCTACCTGTGTGTCTTTCCCCTCCCTCTCCCTCCCCTGTGTCTGCCCTCTCCCACCCTCCCCTCCGTCTCTCCCCCCTCCCCTCCGTCTCTCCTCCCCTCCCCTCCGTCTCTCCTCCCCTCCGTCTCTTTCCCCCCTCCCTTATGTCTATTTCCCCCCCCTCCCCTCAGTCTCTTCTCCCACCCTCCCTACTGTGTCTCTTTAACCCTCTCTCCCTCCTCTGTGTCTCTCGCCCCCCCCCCCCCTCAGCGCACAATAGGAAAAGGATAATAATAATAGTTTACTTTGTGCATACCAATTTTTTTTATTTTAATCTACCAAAGTTAGATTACAGTCTGCTTCTGTGTCTCTGTAATGGCCAAAATAAAGACCCCCATGTTATATGGCAAAAAGGCCCCTATCTCACCCATGTCAAATAATCTGAGCTGCAAATTAGCATACAGGAGCTGCAAAACCAATTCTAAATATTTCAGAAATGATTTACTGTAGATAAAAACTGCTAGTACAATGTATTGGTACAATTTAAAAATGAAATCAACTTCCTGTTGGGGTGTCAGAGTCGCTTTAATTCTGCATAGCTCTGTTGCAGGTGAAATCGTATCGTCAGTTTTACTTCCAAATAATGCAACCAAAAAATGTACCAATTTTTCAGGGAAATGCCTTCTTCATTCTTTTTTTTATGTTCTGTAAAACTTTCTCTGGGAAAAACAAAACAAACCTATTACATGACAGTTATGTCTGTGCTCCAGCTTGGAGCCTTTATTTGTATACCAGTGAGTGAGCGTGCTCACTGTGAGACTTAGCCAAGCCCTTGGACATTCATAGCACTGGGGTGGAGCACATCTGAAAAGATTATTTATTCACCACAGGAGCAATCATTTTAAAAGAACCTGCATCCTCCTCTTGGATATAACAAAGTAAAATGGGCACCCCATGGTCATTTAAACCCATATTAATGTGACAGTGTCACGCTATGTACAACAACAGCTTAATCTCTTTGCAGAAGGAAAGACCATCTCTGATTCAGTTCACATTAGTACCAGAAGAGTGATATGAATGGTTCTTAGACTCGGTCCTGGACATCAAGACTACTCTTGAAATTAATTTTACTACACAATATAAAATTTGAAAAGATTCATTTTTTTGCATATAGTTAACCTGATTATGTGCTTTATGTCAATAAAGGGCCAAAATTGTCAAAATTCTGTACTTTTTTCAGAAGTTTAGGGCAGCTAATAACTTTTTTTTTATTCAATATATTTTGGATACATCTTTAAATTTCTTATATGCAAGAACCTTTTAGAAGTTGGAATTTGTCCCCTTTAAATTAGAACAGTTCTGTTATTTGCTTACAATATTAATATCATTATTATTACCATTTATTTGTAGAGCGCCAACATATTCCGTAGCGCTATACATGGGTCAAGCAAAAAATAATAGCAATATTAACACATTGCAAAATATGGCGGGCCCTGACTTTGAGTTTAAAATCTGGTGTCCAAAGTGCTTTCCCCAAAGCATCTTGCAAGATTGAAAACTCGCAAACTTACGGTCTAAAGGAAAAGTATGTGCTCATAACAGCAGTGTTGTCTGAATTGCACATAGACAATGTAAAGTACTAATATAGGGTTGCATGTTGAACATGGGAAAGTTATAAGGTATATTCTAGGAAAGTGGTTTCTCGATGGTGTGATGGAACATGTTGAGTTAATAATGTTTTATGCAGCATATTCCCTAAAGAATGAAATCTATGAAATCCATGCCAAAGAATTACATAGGAATTGCAAAGTTCCTACCTTGCTAGTAAGAGGTTCCTTTGCTTAATGAGTATAGTCCATTGGCATCCAACATGATATAATGAATTCATCTTGGTTCATATTTTCCCAACAACTTTCTTAATGTACAACCTAACTTGCATAGAGTGTTATGGGTCTTCTTGTAAATTACCCCCTCCCCCCCCCCCCCCCCCCAATATATTCTATTATTCACAAATATATGTAATTATGTGAATGTATTTCTATTCCCCCAGTATAAATCTAGTTTTAAATTGTATTTTTTTAAATATGAAATTATAAGCATTTTTTTCTTCTTGAATAAATAATGTATACCCTACTAAAAGTTTGACATGCATAAAAGTAATAAATGTTACAGTTCATATTCCATTGTGTGAACCTTCTGTGTAGGCAGTAAATAGGAATCTAATTAAATAAAAAAATAATTTAATAAAAAGGTGCATTATATGCAGATAGTGTCATTTTTAGGTAGTTGTAAAGAAACTTACTATTAAAGGTTTGTATTTTAAACTTGATAAAACGTGCCTTGTTCTATTCCATACATGCATATGTTTTTTCTCTGTGCATTTATTATATGTTATAATATTATTAGTGCCTTTAGATATTTTAGTGGGGTATGGTATAGTAAGACTACACCAATTACTTACCTTGGACATTTATATGTTGTAGAGTTTTTTCACATTGAATAGTTTAAATAATTCTTCATACATAGCCTACCTATAGTAAAGAAAGTCCAAGGCGGGATCCAAAAGGATATCAGCACAACCTACATCATTACGGTTTTTATTTCTCATGATTAAATAGGATTTGAAGTAATGTGTCTGTAATCCGTATGTGGTGTCAAACTCTGTAATATATAGTATACAGGGTTAGTGCAGCACTTGTTGCATGCAGAAGTTAAACACAGAGGTTTTGGGGTAATGCATTTTAAATGGATTTAATTGATATGATCCTCAGAACTGTAATTTATCAGCTATTTTTGTTGAGACGTGTTATAAGAAGACACGGTTAAAACAGGCGGGGGACTCCTGTGACTTTAACAATGAATCACGTGTAGTGAGTGTTCAGAGCAATAAATTGTGAGTATAAATCATTCACTCCAGTGCCCCAGAGTCATACCTGTCTGTCACTTTTTTATCCCAGAGCGCACCTCACGCAGCTGTGGGAACCATTTGTCAGAAACATCTCTTCAGTTGTCCCATATAATAATGGAGGTCATGTGGGGATCATAAGTCACCACTGAGGTGGTCTAATATTACTCTGTGCTATAGTCTCTGTAGTGATTCACGTCTGTCACACATCACCTTCATGTTATACAACTAAAACCTAAATGTACACCTGTATAAATATACTTCTATGCAAAAAGGAAGAATAAAGCTATTCCAGTGACAGTTAATCGCCGCCTTAAACGTAATGTTTTGTGTTGAGATAGATTTTTTGTTTCTTCTTAGTTTATATTTCTGTTATTTCTTCACTTATACCAAAATGACTGTTTTTCCCAGGTTGTATAGTTTTATTTGCTCCCAATGCATGTAGGTATTTGTGGCTTTATTTATCAATACATGAACAGATTCTATGTTTTTATCTTTATTTCACCCCAGACTCTTCACATACTTCCTATGAGCTTTTACTTTATATACCATGCATTATGCCACCTTGCCCTGTTTCTTCTATTTCTGTTTTTCTTCTTAGGATACTATTAGGTTTCTCTTTTACCTTCTCCACTGGTGTAAAGATTACATATTACTTCTAATCAGTATTGTTTTTGAATTTAGAATAAGAGTTGCATCTCTTAAAAGCTTGTCTAATAAGAAATATACTGCATTATCTTATTTTTTTCCTAATAATATATATATAATTAGAATAGTTTTTCTGCACAAATAGGACTCTGTTAAAGCAACCAAACATACATTGTACATTGAACATTTTCTACATGCACTGTCCTAGTTTATATAGAGTTTGTGTCACTGCCCTTTCTGTGCATGAAGCAGTTGATATCAAACTATATAAGTTGCCGTGCTTTCTGAGGAATTATTTTAGCTACTTGAAATTTTAGATGGCATAGCCCCTATGTCTCAGACTCCAACAGGATCTTAGGAGGAATCCCTGCTCCAATGGGAGATGAGTTTGGGGTAAGCTGGCTTTACAGGGAAATCCTAGACTTTATCCTATAATATTCTCTCTAAAGCTTTTTCTTGACACTTATAGACCTATGCAGACAATGCAGCTCTTATAGGTCTTATTCCTGAAATTTGAATGACAGTAATTTTAATAGGACATTCCTCCTGCCTCCCTAAGAGCTGCAGTTGTTTCACCGTCTAGTCATTTACCATACATTATTAGATTAAGTTGTTGCGTGAAGTAAGCTGAGATAAAGAGAGAGGGTGGTATGAGCTAAAGTGTCTTTTATAGCCAGATAATCCTATTGTGTTTGTATGCTTACTGCTTGTCGTTTTCTTTAAAGAAAAATCAACTGGTTGGCTATTTTTCGGAGTAAAAAAAAATCCCTTTCATTACACGCAAAAAATAGTTATACTTCATTACATGTACAATATTTGCAGGTATGCAAGACAAGTACATAAAACATTTTTAAGAAAATCCTGTATTTAGATGATTCTGCTTGTCATGGGGAATCCTATTTAGACTGCTTGTACCTTGAGGAGGGAAGCAAGTCTTCATAGCAGTACTAATAACACATTTAAAATGTGAGTTTAAAGTCAGAATTCATCCAAACTGAATGTTCTTGACATAATCGCATAGCTGTGTCATAGTTAAACCCCAAATCTTACTTTGAGGAAACAAAATATTTAATGTTTAGATGTCTGGGGTGTGGAGAGCCACCCCTTTTCCATGTATTGTGCTTCTCTTGATGCATTCAGACACAGAGGAGCCTGCAGCACATTGCAAACAGTTTCAGTTCCAAATATAATGTATTAGAGACAAAAGGCTAGCAGTAGAATATAGTTGTTTAACATGTCTGTTCTTTTATGAATTCATAATGCTAAGCTGTATTTCTTCTCTCATGGCCAACACCAGTTTGCAAATGTATAATCAGTATTCATTGTGCTATCGGTTTGATTAAAGGTTGCCATCTTTCTACCTCCCACCAACAACTTATATCTGTCATCATTAAAGATTTGCCAAAACTCGATTCCAGATATTATTATAATTGTTTATTTGTAATGCGCCATCATATTCCGTAGCGCTGTACATAAGTTAAGTTCCAGTCAACAACAAATTAAATATTAATACATTGCAAAGAATGGAGGGCCCTGTCTTTGAGCTTGGAATCCGGTGTCCATAGCGCTTTCACCAAAAGCTTGAAGACTTAGACATGGCATTTATCAAGGCTAGAAGGCAAGCACATGCACCATATCTCATTTGTCTCAAGTCATGGGGTTTCATAGACTTGGGTAATTAAGGCAGTTGACTCAGCCTCACTTTATGGAAACGTGTAGTCTGTCTACAAATAACACGAGGAGCTCAAGATTGCGGCACAGACAGTAAGCATTGACAGATAACTTCAACTATACAGACATGAATCCCACAAGCTGTGTGGGAGGAAAGTCACATTCCCCACATATACACGGCCAGATTACACTAATCTGAAGTTTTCTAAGCTCCGAAATGCTGCATCTGTCAGCAATTCAGTCAACTTCTTCTGTAGTTTGGTTGTACGCCAAGTTTTTAGTGCTTGTTATTTTTCTAACTAAAACATTACCTTGTAGGTCATGATTATTATTACCACGGCAGTATATCAGTTTGATCCTGTGAGGTTTACAAAAGTTCTGCATCACAACTGTATTCAATGCTGTGTGTAGTGTAAGAGTACAGATTACTGTGGTGGTACCGGCGACACACAATCTGGTTGAAGATCGATATGCCTTTTAGAAACTAACCCAAACATTCTTGGTAGATGAGTTACAGTTTATAATACTAAAAGCAGCCTATGTGTATGCAGCACACCTCATAAAACATGTCATTTTTATTAATAACTAAAAATCCCTCTAATGATTATGTTGACACCCCCGGGGGGTGTCTACACAAGTCCCTGATCCCCACCCAATCAGGGTATCTAACCCATTATTCACCTGCTTTGTCTTTCTCAGCCAATAGGAGAGCACTGATGTCAGCGCCCAAGTCACTGCTGGGATATGACTCTTCTGCTTCCTGTGTGTGCTGTGCTGCTGCCATAGCACCTAACATAGTGCCACACTACATATCAACAGACCATAAGAGCAGAAGCAAAGCACCCTCTCTTTCCTGCTTCTGATTTCTTGTATTCCCTTGCCATATTCTTAAATACATCAGTCTATGACAAAACCATAGATGTAGATAAAAATTATTTTAACATCTTTAGACTATACTCTTGTCACTGTGTTTAGTTATTAGAAACGGTGTGTATCTTGTCTTGCTTTCAGTTTGTAAATACAATATGTAGACCATTCATACTTTGCATAGACTTCATTACATGGCCATTTTTTATAGGGTTGCTGCTTTTGTGTGAACATTTGGACCAATCTTGGGAGGGTAACCCCCAAGCAGAGATAGTTTATGTCGAGTACTAAAGGTTAACAGAATAGTTTGTATACTAAATATGCATATTTATGACATTCAAGAATATAGGTTTGATAATAACACGGAACAATGGTGACATTTGTAATAAGTCCCTCCCAGTGGAGTAGTAGCTGCTGGCTAAATAGTAATAGTCCGTGCTTAGACAGATCATATGCTTCATGCCTCACTGGTTTAGACTTCTTCTTGAGCCTGTAGAACTGGCTCGCCTTATATTAGTGAAGCTAAATTAATCTTAGATTCATTTTTATTTATGATATTTTACACAATCTGGCAGATTGTAGATCTGTCACAAAAGCTGTGCAAAAAATAGGCAGCTGCAGAGCAATGAGCTTATCATTCTGGCGAAGCTACAAATAAATGGGAGGAGCTCCAGCCTAAAGATGGTGGGATAAACACCTGTATTCTATGTACATTTTCTTAAGAAAGATCAGATTTTAATATCACTATCAATAAAGAAAATGCTCATTTTTGCCCCTTTCTCGATGCTGGAACCTTGCAGAAGCCCTTTAATACTTTGTGTGAGGATTGATACTTTCCAGAAGGAAATGTGTGGTGAAACATACAAGACTGCTGAGGTCGTTTTGCTCCCTTGACCAATAAGCAAGAGCCCATCATGACTGTTACTGGTTCCCTTTACTGCTACTTGATATGATCTGTTTATTCTTTAAGCAATCTGTTCACAACTAGTAAAATTAGCCTCAATCCAAACCAATTAAACATAGATCAGGCTTGTGAAATAATGGAAGTTTAAGTTTCTTTTTAGCTGACACATTTATTATAAAATGGACTTGAAGTTAAATTACTCATGTCTTTAAATGGAGTTCCATGGCCAAGAAGAAGGTAAACTGATATAGGAGGTTAGAGGGAAATATCCGTGCTGCTGCTTTCCCTTGTACAGGATGTCATTCCTTCTTGTAGACCTGCTCTCTATGCCTTTGAAGTGGTTTATATTTTCAGACTCAAATAGCTAATTTAAAAGCCAAGTGATCTATTCTTTCCCGAAGCATCAGCCCATGTAATGCTCACATGTAAGCGAGCTCTCCACTGCCAAGACACTTTGTACTTGCTGAGCGTGTATGACTTTCCCAGACAAAGCTCCATAATTTAATTAAATTATTATATTAGATCTGAGTAGGCTAAGGCCAATAACAAGCCCCTTTACTATTCTAATTTCAAGGTGCAAAGACTATCCTTCTAGTTTAATACATAAAATTTTATAAGAGCCTAAACTCTTACTGCACCACAATGTATTTATTTTGTAAAGTCTGTATTTAATACCCAGGATTTGGTAAATAGATAATTTAGTGTTAAATCAAGTTAAACTGTCTGAGGCATGGTCACTCCATATTTGTTGTGCAGTTTTCTAGCTAGAAGTCAGATTTTTTTTTTTTTTGTCGTTCAGTCGTGTCCGACTCTCTGTGATCTCATGGACTGTAACACACCATGCTGATCCACTTGGTATTCATGGCAGAGATAATGTAGTGGGTTGCCAGTTCTTTTTCCAGTGGGCCAAAGCATACAGCTCCTGGTATTCCTAGGTGGTCACCCATGTACTGACCAGGGTCAACCCTGCATGGCTTCAGGGTGGTGTGACCTCTTGGTTCCCTGACTGGAATTGAACCCAGGTCACAGCGATTAAAAGCACAGAATCCTAACCATATATATATATTGTGGACACACTATCTCTAACCCACTGCCATCATTTATTCCTTTTTTTTCACCGCCATCTAAATATAACCACTCCGCATCCCTGTATCTCAGAGACTAGCCACTTCTACAGTGATACACAAACCTTTACAGGACTCTCT
Source organism: Discoglossus pictus (assembly GCA_027410445.1). Taxonomy (NCBI): domain Eukaryota; kingdom Metazoa; phylum Chordata; class Amphibia; order Anura; family Alytidae; genus Discoglossus; species Discoglossus pictus. The sequence continues at coordinate 371,939,337 of CM050163.1, forward strand.
GACATTAGCCTTGACATTAGCCTTGCTGTAGCTTATAGTCCAGTAGACACAAAGCCATGTTAACGTACACCTTTCCTACTGCTGAGATGTTGTGATATAATTTCATCCATCATTATTATTGACTTTATGTTTATTTTATTATTACTTTGGTAAAAAAAAATGGCACGCACTTCAGTGAAACAACTTATTAAAGTATTAACACTATTTTTTTATGTTTTTGGTTGATATGTGATATCCAAATAAAGGGAGATAATTTTAAAATTGAGGAAAGTTACCAATTAATTGAAGTGACACTTCAATTAATTTATTGAATAAAAAAAAGTACACATACACATAACAGCAGTTGGTTGTAAAAAATGTTTTTTACAGAAGTATGATTGTTAGTGTATTGTATATTAATCACATATTGGTTCGCTGGTGGTCCAGGCGTTGGCATTCAGTGCAGGGTTCGATTCCAGTCAGGGAACCAAGAGGTTACACCACCTTGAAGCAGGTTTGGGCCTGGTCAGTACTTGATTGAGAGACCAGCTAGGGATACCAAGAGCTGTATGGTGGGTTAGAAGGACCTGTCATCCCGCTACAGTATCTCTGCCATGAAAACCAAGTGGATATGCATTGTATGTTGCAGTCCGTGAGGTCATGGAGAGTCAGACACGACTGAGCGATGCAAACACATATTAATCACAGCAGTAATAGTCCTCCATGCTTTCATCTGGTCTGTTTTTCTTAGGCTTTATTCTACAAGAACCCATAATCACATCTTAGCAGTTCCAGTGATATTTCTTCTCTTTCTTCCTGAAATCATATGGCTATTTCTGTCTCCGTCTGTGACCTAAATATTCCATTTACTGACTTTGTCCAGTTAAAATAAGATAACACTGTGCGTAATGGTCGGTGTCTGCACACTGACGTCTAACTGCATTTTTTAGAACTGTTTTGGAAAGCACCTTGTAAAAATACTCAAGCCCCTGTCAAAAGAAGGTTGAGTAATGCGTTAGGTCTTCCAGAGTTCAGACAACTGATTTTTAAGTTAGTATCAACAATGTGACAAAGCTTTCATATTCGGAAGGATAACAGTATTTTTTTTGTATTTTGTCAGATGTTTTGACTGGTTATTTTATAGTGCAGGGGAACTCGAGTACATGAGTGCTTTTCAAGGAAATCCAGTGAAATCCATTTGTTCTTATTCCTGTCCTTTGTGTACTGGTGGCCTGATTTATACGTTGCTGACTAAGGGCCTCATTCTATTAGCGGCCGCAGCCGTTGCGGGGCCGCAAGCTATTCGGCTATTCTTTTCCCTTATGGCCGGGGGCTCCGGCAGGCTTGCGGCCGGTGCCTTGCTATCTCTTGCGGCCGGCGCCTTGTTATCCCTTGCGGCCGCACGCGCCGGAGGAAAGCCTTTGATCTAAAACAGCCGCAAGAGTTTCGGCCGTAAGAAATTCCTATTTGCAATTCAATTGCTCCGGGAACCCTCTCTGCAAGGCTAAAAACTAACCGCAGCTTACTTGCAGGAAAGAGGTCCCGCTAAGCACATAAAATAGCTCAAATAAAGCCATCCTGCACTTTGAGAAGACTATAAAGGGATTTTAGGTGTTAGAAAAAATAGCACATAATTATCCTATACTCAAATCCGTAAAATATTTTATTAATATCCGTAAAATATCCATGTAAAAAGTCCAGAGTGCTTGGAGCACTTCAGACACACCCACGCCGCAGCCGGAAAATAAACAGTTAATTTAAACTCGGGTTTGGGCTGATGTGCAAGCTTGAGAGTGGGTTACTTTTAATCCTCATGTCCCCCAATATGATCCCTAGCATTTACAGAGCTGTACAGTGCAGGCTTGAATTTATTTTTGAGTTTTTATATTTCACAGCTTACGGCCGGTTCCAAGATATGCGGCCGGCCGTAAGGGGAGATCCTTGCGTGGCCGTATAATAGAATCGCGAGTTAACTGAACCCCCGCAAGGAATCGCAGCCTTACGGCCGATTTACGGCCGATAATAGAATGAGGCCCCAACACCTTATTGTGATGGTCTCTTGGAAGCTAAAAAAACAACTCAAGTAGGACAGAAGTAAGTTCAATAATGATAGAATAGTTTACATATAGTGCCTTCCATCTATATTCAGTAACTTCAAGGACAGTTGTGGTCATATTTTTAAATTGTGCTATTGTGAAGAACTACACATGCAACATGTAAAAAAGCTTATAATTTATATGCAATTATGCTGCTATGGGATATACCATTTTGTCTTTAGTAGATCATCTTCAGAAGGTCTTTAAATACTGCCAGTGCTATCAACAAGACTATAGGGAAACTCATTAGTTTACACAGATACACCCACCTGACAAAGTAAGGCAGCAGCAAGCAAGAAATACGTTCATAGAACAGTTACAGATGTTGTGTTTTTGTTAAATTTATGGGAGCTTTTAAAACATATTTTGCTCATTATTATATTTAGTGTCTCAAAACACAGAATAGAAAAACACTTAACAGTGGTCCTTTAATGTATTAGATTGACGCATTTTGTAGTATAAATAATTAACAAAAACTTTTAATATATAAATCTTACAGAAAATTAATTGTACATGCTGTAAACATAGTGGATAGGATGCCACATGAGAGTATTTTCCAAATATTATAGTAGACATTTGCTAAATCAACATTTATTTACTACTTTAACAAAGTTTTATTTTTTTTCTTTTCTTTGCCAATATTTTAAAAGGCTCCTGTACTGGTCAAATACACTACAGTGTAAAGTATTCTAGACTAAGATTAACTGCTTACAAATGGATTTAAAAAAATGATTTAAAAAAATAAAAAGTGTTTATTACTTCTAATTCACCCAGAGATATTCACTTCTGTATATTTATGAACGACAGAGTAATAATAATAAAATAGCCTTATCAGAATGGTATTACTTGTGATAAAGCCAACCTTGGTTTAGTTGTAGCTGACCCCAAATTGATGTGGCTATCTATGCACTCTGAATTAGTCTGTGATCAAGATTTGAAACTTGCATTTTTTGTTTTTACAAAGTTGTTTACCTTACTTTAGACTATGGCAAATTAAAATGACCCTTTAAGCAGAATGTGTTTGTTCATAATTAGAATGAAACTAACTGTAATTACCCGCCACTGACCCAGCTCATCCGCTCCCACGTACAGATACTTGTATGCTTGCACAACACATTTTATATATCCTGTTTCTATTTTTTTGTTTAAAAAATAAAAATAAAATTACAATTGCGTTTTTCCAACAGATATACAAATTGCTTTTGTTTTTTAAATCTATATATCAAACATTTTCCAGAAATAAATGTCCTCTTTTTTTGATGCTTTATGGCAAGTGTATTTCAGTAAAGTTTATCAGACCCATAAATCAGGTTTTGGGATTCCTGACATGTAAAATCTTGTGTGCTTTCAGTCTGGCTGTAGTAATCCCAGGAGGGACAGGTACAAATCATACTAATGAGCTTCACTATAAACATAAATTACACTTCTAATGCACAGAGACTTTCCTAACTGCATCTGTTCATTTTTATGTTTTTTAATGTTTCTGCATGGACAGGCACCCAGTGGTAATCATTACTAGACGCTCAAGCACAGTTTTACGGTGTAACTCTTTTTTTATTATATTTAGTCCAATTTCAGAACTAGGAGGGTGCTGACGCTTTAAGTCATGTATGTGGTGCAATTCCCCAGTCAGACAATGTAGTTTGATGCTTTGGGCATTTGACATCAGCCCTTATCAGGAGTATGTCTTTGCATCTACTTGGCTTAGTTAAAGTTGACAAAATAAAACTATGTTGCCTTTATAAAACCAAAGACATGAAACATACTTTCCAAATCTGAACATATTTAGCACCTTCCAAAACACAGATGTTCCTATACCTGCCCAATTCTGATAAAAACGTCAACCTGATCTCTGACTTGACCTATAACCCTGGTCTTGCATCTGGCCCGTTACACCTCACTTTATGCTCTGGTTACCAGGTTTGCCCTTTCCTCCTCTATACTCCGTTGACCTTTAACTCTACTTGCTTTAATTATTTAGAACTAATTGTATAACGTCACTAAACGTTAATGTTTCTTCATACAAACATGTGTTATGTTATATAGGATTAATATTGCAATGACGGACTTTCTACACCATGGTTTCACTTCTTCATAGATTTTGTTGTGTTCCAACGTAAACAAAGGCAACTCTTGAAGTAGAGGAGCCCCCTTGTATTGTACAAGCCCAAACTACCAAAATCCGTAAGCAGGCAAGGCTTGGTAACAGGAGTCCTGGCTACTAAACTGTTAATTGTGACTTCTTAGGACATATTGCATCTCTTTTGATGCACACTTGTAACTTTGTGCCCAAGATCAGGTGTATTTGTTCATACCTTACAGTATAGTGTAATACCCATACAGCCAACTGATTCTTTATATGTGGGGCATTATTTCATATGACATCACAACTGTGTTGTAGTAAACCATATGCTAGTTGTATTCAGTGGTATGATTTGTATATATTTACTGTAAATAGCAGACACAGCCCTGTTAATTTCTCCTATATGTACTGTTGAAGGAAAATGAATTCTAGTATTTTCGGCCGGGCTCCACCTCCTCCTAAGGTAAAGTAAATAGACGTCTATCAGCACGATTCGTTTTGTGTCCTTATGTGACCTCCAGTGATCTCAGCCAAGTCACCAGATATCATGCCATTAGCCAGGTACCAGGAGACTGCTAGGGAAGGCAGAGATACTGTGTTTCAGTTGTGAGGCGGATGTATGCAGCATCTTTTTTCATTTGTCCTGTAATGCATTTCAGTTGTTTGAAGGTCCATTCTGAGTGACTTTTATATCTGAACATTATAATGAAAGGAGAGTCTGGTGGAGCTGGATCAAACAATGTAATTGAATGCTAGACGGGAACCATAGAGAATTGTACTGTTCTGGAGTCTGACTTTGTTGAAGATGTTAGGTGTAAGATACTGCAGCCATAGACGAGGAATTAGGCCTAAGGCTAAAAACTGGATTCAGAACTTTAACAATGCACCTGGCTCTTTAAAATGACACTATGATTAAACCGTCTTGCTGCATTGAAATACTATGTGTAAAAGAATGCTGTCACAATAAAACACTTTAGCTTCAGCAAGAAGCCCAAGTGCTTTAAGATCTTGCTGGAGTCCTCTCTTAAGTGTAGCTCTGGTATGCTCACAGTCTGCACCAGCAGCTCCATGATGTCTGTGCTTCTGCATTTGCTTGTAAAACTTAAAGGGATACTGAACACAACTGTTTTTTTTCCCAAGCATTTCAAAGAGTAATTTTAAACATTACAAAAGTTTCTATATGCATGAAAACTGTTTAAACTTCATTGAAAATAACAGGGAATGCAGAGAGCATACCTTAGTCTGTAGATCTCATTAGCTGGCTGAGGGGAAGCCCCCAAATGTAATTAATCTCTTAAAGAGTAGTTTTTGGGCGCCTATATCTGGGAAAAAAAAACAATCTAGTATAACACATTATCACATATTCAGATGCAGGAAAGAAAAAAAAATATTTCCATAACCCTTCCATTTCACTATTGGGGAGGCTCAGCCAGCTCTGACTGGAAATTGCCATGTGAAATGTTTTTGTCTGGTTTATTAGTATATTTGTGCTCACCCAAAGAAGGGCGATACAAGTATGGGTCCTAAAATACTTTCATACATTCTGAACATAATCGTACGGGTTCTGTAAAGAAAATTCCATTGTGTTTTATTTGGCTTTCATATAATAAATTGTAATGTATCCAAAAGAACGAACATGTTCTGATCCATATAAAAAGTTGGAATATAATACTATACATATTTAATTTATCCCGTAAGATTACATTTTTTTTTCTTTAGTCAGTGTAGGTGTATAATGTTTACAAGTTACTTAGCAACTCTGGAACATGGCACTAGCGCAAAATGGTCTCCACCTAACATCACCAAATACGGAAAGCTTTTTGTTGCCAGGGAATTCAAACGCATTGAGTCAAGCCCCCACATCACACTGACGCTCACCGTGCCCTTGGGGCTTTAATTAGACGTTGTAAGATCTTTGGTCAATGGTTATTCCTCTTTAACATATAGACATGCGACTTAAACAATTATAGATGTAATGTACATTTTATTTTCTGATGACATTTATAGAATAATGGATTGAGTAGCAGAATGACATGGTGTCTAGTTTTTATAAAAATAAATGTTTAAGCACCAAATGACTCAAAGTCTTCAAGTCACTGCTTTGTGATATTTGAAAAGAACATTGTGGGAAAGGCCTTAGAATAATATCTAGGAGAACCTGGCTTAAATCCCATCATCCATTCCCTTTCGTGCCTTGTACAAGATGTTTTATGCTTGGAAGCCTAACAATTCCAAAGAAGGTGGACAGTGAGGCGAAGAGGAATGAGGTGGAGACAGGAAATATAGAGACTTTGGGTAATGTGCAGAATCTGGCGCAAGGACGTATTTTCATTACAGGGAGGGGATGAGTCATGTAGATGAGTCATATTCAAGTGTGTGCGGATGAGAACTTCAAATTCGGTTAGTACAGGCATTGTTTGCTTAATTTTATTTAAACCATTTTAGATTTACAAAAGGAGTGAAAACCATTCAGATGCTTGAAAATGCATACCGTTTAAATTAAATCTATTCAAAATCACTATATACAATAAACATTTCCTCAACTAGCAGTCAAAATACTATCAATAGCAAGTTTGCATTTTGAAGTCCAAGAGGAACTGTAGATTGAATGAATCAGAAGCCCTCACACTTTGTCTTCGACTGTAGCCAACCTTTAAGAGGAGGCCATTGAAACATAGAGAAGATACCCTGCTGCTGGTTTCTGCCCTACTAACCCTTAAGATGAGTGCTTACTAAAGCTGTTTGTGTTGACTGAACAAGAGTCTACAAAGAATGACTAGAGCAAGCAAGCATTACTAATTATCCACTTCACCGAGCATGACTTATTATAGTTTGAAATCTGTTATTGTTTCTTAATAGGTCTTTTCACTCTCCTCTGGAGATCTAGATAACCTTTTTAAGGATTTATTTATGAGCCTGAGGGTAGATCATGATTTCTTATAGAGACATAAGTCCTCAAAAAAAAACTTGATTAACTGGATTTAGAAATCCATCTCCATTGTTACTTAAATTTGAAAAAATACCTTTTTGCGTGTGTGTTTTAATTTGTATTAAATCTAAAACCGAAATATTTTTTTTTTTTTTTGTGTCTTATTGCACAGTAACTTTTCTGCGGTCTAGATAATCAATGCTTTAAGTAATTTTGCTTTAAAAAAATCAAAACACCCCGTTATTAACTGAAGTTGCATGCCTTGATTTTGAGTGAAATAGTCCCAAGATTCGATATAATGGGTTGCAGGTTTTCAGTTGGCAAATGATCTAAAGAAAACATGTTTTTCCGGAGGAAAGAAAAAAAAAAGTAATCTCCAAAAACATTCTTTGTGGAGATAATAAGACTTAAGTCAGTAAGCTGTGGCGATCCATCAGTTTAAAATATTCTTTGTGGACAAGACTGCAAAGGGGAAACCATTTAAAACATTGTAGAAATAATTATTTGCACAATTGTTGTTTTTAGTGTTGCTCACTCACACTCTAGACATTATATTCTAGCAATTTGTATATTCCTCAGCCAGTCAGCGCCATGTAAACCCTGCAAAGCTATTTGTGCCACTATTCTCTAGCAGCCGACAGTTTAATACTGAAATTAAATCTTTTCATTAATGTAATTACAGGGTGATAGTTGATGGCTCAAAGAACAAAGTCTTTAGACAATGTTATAATAATGGGAGGTATACTGTGGAAAATATAAACCTGTTAAGTTTTGCAAAGGTGGGGCAAGTGTAGACATGAGTGATTGGCTTAGGGGCAGGGGAGTGGACACATGGTCTTACACTAGAGAGGAACGTTGTTGAGCAGACACAAAAGGTATAACCAGGTGAGCACAATCAAAGGCCAAGCACAAAGCCAGGCGTCTGAATTATCTAAAAGTAAGTAGTATCTTTCCGTACTGTTTGTTTCTGTTGTTGGACGTTTTTTTCCGAAGTTATATTGGTTACCACCATTCTTTTAAGTTGAAACCATGTCTCTATTTTATGCAAAGCAAGGAATCCTCTGACTTTGTACTTTGGCTACTGAAAATCGGCGCGATTATTGTACATTAGAATTAAGTTAGTGTGCTGTTTCTGGCAGAAAATAGTATCTGTTTCACAATCTTTCATGTTCATAGAATCTGAAAAAGTAATGAAATAGTGAAAATGTGGTGTAAGTTAATGGTTATAGTTTATAATGGATAACTATGTTAAATGCCTAATAGTAAAAAATTAGTTTAAAATAATTATATTTTAATTTTTTTTCTGTTAATGCAGATTTTAAGGTACACTGCTGTTGGCTTTGCTACTAATTCTACATTATAAAAAGCTCTGTGGAAAAAAAAAACTGTATGCCCATAACACACATCCATTTTTCTTTTGGGGAGTTGCTTGGCTCTGCAGCTGCAGGTTTCTCTCTCTTGGATGTCATTGGACACCTTCATTAATTATTCCAATATCTGGGACTGTAATGCACTAATTGGTGTTTTGTTACAATGATTTTGATTAGCACACCTTTACAATAAATGCATAGATCTAATAATCACAGAAAGAAAACAACAACCTTAACCTCAAAGTAGGTCCCCCTGGCAAACCGTGCCCAGAACTTCTTTTTCCAGACATTCCATTTATAGTTTCTGGCTAAAAATACAACCAACTGGCTTTGACGTGCAGAGAGGCACAGATGTTTTTAGTAAAGAATATTTTATTTAAATAGCAGTTATAATGCACAAAGAAGTAGAATAAATTAAAATAGAGCATATTGTTTTTTTAGCTTGTGTTATTATTAATAAGCTGCCACCATATCACACACACATTTATTTCTTATATATATATATATATATATATATATATATATATATATATATATATATATATATATATATATATTTATATATATATATATATATATATATATATATATATGTCTATATCATTTTGGATACACCTGTAAAAAAAAATGTAAAAAAAAAACAGAATAAAAAATAAACCGATTTGCTTTTATTCTCACATCAGAAAACAAATTAGGTAATTGAGTAGTGCACAGAGACTACCATTTATATTATAAGTTTGCAAGCTTTCAATTTTGTGTTGGTGCTTTGGAAACCAACACTATGTACGTTGGATTTTAAGATCAAAGACAGGACCCTCCATTCTTGTCAATGTTTTCATTTTGTTTTTTCTTGTACTTAATTAACCCCTGTATAACGCTACAGAATATTTTGGCACGTTACAAATAAAGGATAATAAAATAGGTATGGTTATTCAGTAATACAGGTAACAGTTTAGTGCATTATCTGTCCCCTGTGCTGGCAGTAGGACATCCGATTTTTAAGTATAAAATAGTAGTAATAGAGATGTAAATAATAGATTTTGTTCTTCTGTATAGGCCATATTGTTTTGGAAAGAACATTGCTTAATTAATAAAAGCACAGGATGTTGACTGTTCTTGATCGTACCAACATTTTATCCATAACTGGAAGTGATGTGAAATAATGACAATAAATGTACCACATTTTCGCTCTTCTGTAATCTGTTATCATATCTACAATCTCATCCAGTGAAACTGGATAGTCATGAAGCCTTATTGATATTTTAGCACGTTGCTTTAAGACATATTCAATATGAATATTGATAATGGAGTAGTTGGATGTCCTTTTCATGTTAACAGTTGCCTTTTAGACCCTGTATAAACCTTATTCTGTGAACGCACCGGGTCCATGCAAATCACATGCTCACTCTAATTGTGGAGGCACACACTATAAATAGTGTTAGTCTGGCTCAGGAAGACACTAAAATATATTCAGTGATAAGGGACCCTCAGAAAATCACCCTGTGCTAGTATCAGGGACAGCAAAATCATCTTGCCTTGTACAGTTTAGTTTAGGTACTTATGGAAATAATACATCTTACTAGCATGAAAAGGACATCTTTAATTTGTTTATAGGCTTTACAGTATGTGAAGAATGTCTTCGCAAAAAAAAATAGTCATCATTCTTCTGTAAGGACTTGTATAAGACATATCACTGAGGTTTAGTGCACAGTACATGTAAGGCTAAAAAGCTTTTAGACCATGCTAAATGGTAGCTATAAATAATGATACTGTGCTTTTCCCCCCCAAATACACTTGGTTTTAATTTTTGTAATTCGTAATTATTTTTTCTCTGTGTGAACTTTTCAGTTGTGATATTTTTCTCACTTTCAAAAATGCTATAACTACTATAACATTGCTGATGTTTCTTTATGTCTGCTTTGGGTAACTGATTTTGCCCCTTTTTCTGTAATTTGTTTGATGATATGAGCTGGAGGGTTAAAAGACCACAGCATGATGAAAGGAAACAAATTCCTAAATATGCTTTTTGTCAGACTCAGTTTTTTAAAAGAAAATATAATAAAGCTATTTTTTAATTAGGGAAAAATTAATTTGGATGCCTTTGCTAGTACCTAGAGGCATCCATGATACTTTTGTGAATTGGTGTGTGAGGGACGGTTACAGTGTTTACAGATGTCCAGTCTTAAAAGCTGAACTCCTCAAATGATAACAACCAGACTTACTGTTCCCCCATTGCTCAATAGACAAGATCACTTGATCAGGCTCAAAGCTGGTAAGAAGTGAGACAACATGGAACATTCTATACACCAGTACAGTCTGATAAAATTACTATTTTCTTTTATAATAATGTTATGCCCATTGCTTACAGTGCTGATATTGTTTATTACTTCATCAACTTGTTTTTTCCCCCTAAACTATAAGGTTCCACAGAAAAAAAGCATTCTTAGACAAAACATTTATTCTGTTATTAGCAAGGACTGTGATATGGTAAAGATGGCAGACCAACAAAGCTGCAACAGAGAGACAAGAAGATGATTTCTTACTGAGTTTTAACTACCGTAGAGTAATTAATATTGGGAAATCAACAAGTTGTACTTCACCCTCACTTTTTTCCTGTATATGCAGCCATTCTTGTATGAAAATCACTAGCTGGAGCTAATATCTATCCAGAATAGTTCTTCTGCAACCACCCCAACAGTGAATAGACTAGCAAGGCAATATATCCCCTTTTTAGGAATAAAAAAATATTTATTTATAAAAAAGCATAACACATCTGAGTGTACCCTTTTTTGGTAAAAACAAGAAATCTAATAACATTTATAACGTGTATGATGCATCTTGGCTTCATTTCCCACTCTTTTATGTAACTGTATACTTGAAATTAGTTTTTATGATAGACAAAGCCCATTGTTTTTATATATGCCAAATAGTTAAAAGCACTTAATCTTATATTGTTTAAATAAAATCAAATTAAAATGTATTATTTTAATCTAAAAGGACATATTTTCAGTGTGTTTTTGTTTTCATGCCATCGCCAATTAAGGGTTTGTGAAGAACATTAATGACTTGCTATTTATTGCGGTAGCTATTTTTCCATCTAAGCTAAATAATTCCTAAAATATAATATAATATATATATATATATATATATATATATATATATATATATATATATATATACTCCTGCATATGATACTCCGTGGTGGACCAAATGATCAACTCCTGTCGTCATGTTGTTGCATGTTTACTATATAATCTTTTAAATAAGTAAATTCTGCTGTGTTCTTTGTAAATGAATGAGTTTCCCATTAGTCCTATCTAAACCATTAGCATTTTGAGTTGTCTCATTTCCATTGTAGCAGAGAAAAACTTCCACTGCGTCCAGCGTCTCCTCTCACCTGTGGAAGAAGATGTTTAGAAACCAATATGGTAGCTTCCTCTACAGCATGAATGTGTATAAAATATCATTACATAAAGGCTGTATTTTTTTCTTCTAAATATTATACTAGATATATAAGACTTAAGTGGTCTTTAAGTTCCAAAATTACACACATTATGCAACTAAGTACTATATAGCTCCACACAGAGCTAGCTAGTTTTAGTGCACAAAAACATTAGAATTGAAAAAGGCTAAACAAATTATGTAATCCCTCTGCAGACTTCTTTTGCAACATTGGTTTGAGCTACTTCTGATTGGCTGTAATAGACACATCAAAATCCTTTTATTTGACCAATGAGCAACTTTTCAAAAGGTGCAGTAGCCATCATAAACAAGTCAATGGGTCTTTTTTGTCAGATTAAAACTGTGAATTCTCCTTAGTGTCAGGTTTCGTAATTTCCCATATGTTCTCAGCTGCTCACGTCACAAGTTATTGTTATAAAGTATGTACTATAATTATGTCCGTACAGATGATACATAGCAATGTTAAGTTGTCTATTTTCAGTTACACAAATTGTCTTTCCTATATATTGTCTCTGATTCTTTTACCCAGAAATTCAGTTTGTCTCATTGGTTAAAACACATTGCGGCCCTTGTCCTTAGTTTACCTGTGTTTTATGCATAGCAAAATGTAGTAATTTAAAGCCATTCTTATTCATGCAATAATAAATAATTTCAGTGATGAAACCGTGTCAGTACTGACGACATTATCATCAGTATGCAGTAATATATGATCTGAACCTGCTAAGATCTTAGACACTGTTATAATAATAAACTTTATCCTTGATCTTGTCTGCAATTTGTTTAGAATCTGAGAGATTTGAAGAATTTCAGGATCAATCAGACCTCATGTTCATGACCAGCGCGAAAAGTATTTTCTATTACAAGTATTTATCTATTTCACAAAGGGGTTCCCTGGTAGTCCAGTGGTTAGGATTCGGTGCTTTCACAACTGCGACCTGGGTTTGATTCCAGTCAGGGAACCAAGAGGTCACACCGCCATGAAGGGTTGGGCCTAGTCAGTACTTGGATGGGAGACCGCCTAGGAATACCAGGAGCTGTATGTTGTGGCCCACTGGAGGAGGAACTGGCAACCCACTCCAGTATCTCTGCCATGAATACCAAGTGGATCAGCATGGTATGTTATGGTCCATGAGGTCACAGAGAGGCGAACACAACTTAACGACACAAACACACATTGCTTCTTACCTAGGGGAGGTTAGATACAAGGACATGTGAATAGTGGATATTTCAGCTAATCTATCCACCAAACAATCAAGTTTTCTATCAGTTTTAAAGAAATTCCACTTAAATTGCATTATATTTATTTTTATGTGTGCATTTAAATTCTGCAATATCTGGGACCTTTTTGGTGTCACTTTAAAACAAAAGTACGTACTACAAAGAAATCTCATGTAAAAGCTATGGCAGCCAAAAGGTTAAGCCCATCACAAGCCTGAACTCCATATATAGGCCTTTTCATATGCAGGAGAAGAGAGGATCTCCTATAATGTGTCCAGAGCAGGCTATGAAACCTCTCGTGCAGCTGTTGTATTTCTCTCTACAAAGCAAAATCCTTTCATTCTGAAATCTGGTTATTTAATATTTTTAGCACCTGTGAACACTTACAAGTTGGGCTTTAATACTTAGTGTGCTGGAGTCGCCCTGAAACGTTTGAGGCTGGGAGCTGCCTGGTAGCCTGACCAAACCTGCGCTCTGCAACACACCTGGCGCTCTTTCTGCTTTGTCAGCGGTTTGTTTTCTCACAACGGTGCAGTTTTAGATGATGCTTCAATATATATGACATAGGTGACTGTGATAATTCAGCAAAAGAACTTCCAATCAAACCATGGGCTCTGGAATATGAGATCCCACAGACCATATCTTTCTTGGTGTTTCTGTTAATTCAGTATCTGTAAATAACTGAAAATAGATGGTGTCGTTTTCTTCAAATTCTTTGTAGAATTGTGATGGAAAAAGCAGAAGTGATTAGGACAAAAAATAGCAACCCAACATAAAGTTCAGAGTGCACATTCATAGGATTCAGTGGACATGTAATCCTTGAAGTAAACAAATGGAAAATATGTTGTGGGTTAGGCTAAAGGAACTTGACCTTTTGGTTCAAGCTGAGATTTGACCTTCAAACCCCTTGAACAACCCAGGAAGTGCAGGCCTCATATGTTTAACCCATTCTCTCTTATAGGATAACAGATTACGCCTGACCGTGTTCTTCCCCAGCTATCAAGACTCAAAAAGTAGTGTAAATAGTATAACTTTAAACTGTATGTCCCTAGTCATGTAGGTTAAGAGCAGCAGAATGCCTATCTGCCTAATTACAACTACTGGCAATACTGTACAGTAGTAGTAGGCCCTGGTTAAAAGGACACTGACAGCACACATTTGTTATCATGCTTCTAAAGGTGTATATGAATATATCCTGGTGTCGGGACAGGTCAGTCGCTGCAGTGCGGCCTCCAACCGCTACATGGCGCTGACGACATTTTGCAGCACTGCCGATATGTGAGAGAAGTTCTAAGCTTATAATGTTAGCCTAACCCCAACTCTCACCCTAACCCTAACAATTTACCTACGCCTTGACTTGATATGGCACAGGAATATTGGCAGCTCCATCTAGCGGATGCTCACCGCCACTGCTGCTGCCTTGTGCTGTGCTACCATAAGAGGATAGGACCAAATATATTTTAACTAATACAGGCCTATTAATTTTGCCTGCAAAATGAGCGCTGTAATGGTGAAAACATTTTTTTTTTTTTTAGACAGAACCTTCTCTTGGCTAACTAAAATTAGGATGTGTCCGCGTTTTGCACCAATCACATTTTGAACTCTGGAAAAATCAGTAACTCCCTCTAGTGGCTGTACCTGATACAGCTAAAATAAGGGGAGCACCTGTCATTGTAGTAAAAGCAGATTGTCTGGGAATGGCAAGAACATTTTATCCCTCACAGCCAGGCTAGACAAATTCATCCTAATGTGTCAACCTTTGCCTTACAGCAGTCCTATTCATCCGGGCTTCCGAGCAGTTACTGCTCCTAAAAGTTTACACCTGGCTCCTAACGTATCCTACAGGGCAAAAGCATGTTCCCGGTCCACAGTGCAATGTCAGATTTCTTGCATCTACCTTTCTTGGCACACAAAACACTTTCCCTATTCTATTTTTCTATTACCCATTTTTCCTTCTCTTTCACCCACATCTCATTCTGCGTTTATTTCATGTGTATCCAACAATAGGTTAAACTAAGATGGTTGCACATTTGGGTGCTGAATATGAAATGTATTACCTTGGCATTGCAGAATTTGCTGCATGATATAGTATGTTTGGTTATTGTAATTTTTTTTTAAATATATTCTTAAACAAATTGGCATAATCAAAACCGAATCTGAAGTTTCCTAAAAGGGACATGGAAGGTTTCAGGATTTCACTAGGAATATAATATACTTGCATATCTATTTACTTTTATTTACTTTATTTTATTAAGTAGTGCATACAATTTTTTTCTGCTCAAAATCATTACATTTATATATGTTTGGGTCTGCAGCTCACAGAATATACAGATTGTGAAGTGCAGTGTTTAAAATTAACCAGTCATTGACCCCTCTCAAGGAGCATGTTTCAGAATGTTGCCACAGATCAGTTACTATGAGACACTGCGCACCCCATACTTAGAATTACACTGTCTTCATGTGCTGCAGAGGGAAGAAAACTGCTTGGAATCACTTCTTAATAAAATAAAGTATGGGTAAAGACATACATAGTTATAGTCGGATTACCTATTAGGCCAACTAGGCAGCTGCCGAGGGGCACAACTTTTTTTTTTTATTATTTTTTTTTTTAAATGGTTCCTGGCTTAAAAAAACTAAATGCTGCAGTTCATAGACTGGCTACTAGGAGGTAACCACCTAGAACAAGAGAGTTACAGCAGGAAAAGGAACTTACATGCACAGAAAAGGCAAAAATTGGTCAGTGCATACCTTGCGTACTCACTCGCAGGGGCTCTTACACTTCACTGCCTAGAGGCTCTAAAAAGGTAGATCCAGCCCTACATATTCCTAGTGAAATCATAGTTCCATATCCCTTTAAGATATAGCCACACCTGCTGGTGAAATGAAACTCAAAAGATAAGAACCTCTATTATTTTAGTAGCAATACATCACTTGGAGGAGTAACAACAAAAACATGTATATGAGCCACCATTTTCACTATGCAGTGCAATTCTTTGTAAGTGGTCCTAATACAGCTTTCCATATTGGTATATGTGATGTGACACATCTTTTCAGTGGTGTTTTAGATATTACTCTTCTGGGTGATTTATTGCTACTAAGGTAGTATATAACCATAAATAACACCGTAAAATAACAAAATGCAAATACTTTATTGTATAGTGAATACACCATGACATTTAATATAAAAATCAAAGTAGTCCAGGCAGGAACATGCTTTCTCTAACACATCCTGTGTAACTTATTTTGATACAATGCTAATTTAAAGGGATTATATCACAAGCAATTGATTAGGTCACTTTAAGGTTTAAATTAATGGATATAATCTAAATTACAGTACGAATAAGAAATTGTTAGATTTATCTCAAGCATATTTTTCATAATAGAATAAATAAACATCCCATGAAATCTAATTGCATTAAAATTCTGTGTATTCATCTGAAATACCATAGTGGCCTTTATTATATTTTATAAATATTATGAAATATTATATTTAATATGTTTAAAAAAAAATTCAAATGTTAAAATAGTCTTGTAGTTTTTATTTTCTGAAACATTGTGATTAAAACACTGAGATCTGAAAATCCACTACAAATGGTTACATGCATAAAATGTGTAATTACGCCTGCATTTTTTACAGTAGTGTATGGTGACATTGGGGGATTAACAAATTACAGGTTAGAGGCAATTTAGTGTGCATACAGTACGGTTTAATTTGTTTAGTGATTAACAGTAAATTTGGTATTTCAGGAAAATAAATGCAATGTACCCTTTATGAACTAGTGTTTAACTATCATAACCCTGCCACTCCATGGTGTTGAGTTTGGCCTTATACCCATCCCCAATAAGTCATTTAAATACTGTGCACAGGCTTAATTTTACAGTTTGAGATAGGATTTAGGCATTGCAAGAAATTGTATATTTATTGTATTTCGTTAACTGTGTAGTTTAAATATTATTCAAGAAGTAATTTGTGTCCTTAAAGGAACACCGATGTCGCCATTTTATTATTTATTTGATATGAAGCAGGTCTGGGAATATACTACAGCAAATTTGTTGGACCCTCCATGAATTCAATGCCATTGTATATTACAGGGTGTAGTCTTGATGTTAAATCGTATATACTTCATATGATGACATAGTATTGTAACAAAGAGTGAAGAGTTGGGGAACCTTTCCATCTGGCACTGTCTTGAAGTGGAAGACTTTTAAGCATTTTGCATTTCATATTTTGTAGAAACACAATTCTGTGTATACAGTAGCAAATTTTCGACACGTTCAGCAATTGACTTTTTGTTGGTATTCAAGTATTTGTTTCTTCTTTTTATTTCTAAATACATTATGAGTAGAAAAGCGTAAGAAAGCTGCCATCAAAAGAAAACCCTCCAAGGCAAACCAGCTATGGCCTGTGTTTTTATGGGCTCCAGATTCTTTCTCCTCCTCCTCCTGGGTGCAGACTCATAGACGGGGCGCCCTATAAATCCTGTCTCCTGGAATCGGAGGGATGCTTTCCTATCTGTTAATGAGCGTCTGAGAAGGAAAAGCATTTACAGGCAGCCCAGCCCTTTCAGCGCCAGCATGGAGGTGGAGAAGCAAATTAGCTTCGGAAAATCTTGTAAAAATGTTTTTCCAAAGTTGCGTGCGTAGCAAGGAATACAAACTGTAAGCAAAGGATCATTTCCAGGATTTGCAGAGTTGACACATTTAAATCTTCGCACATTTATGCATATAGATATTGCATATAAATAATGGAATAAGCTCAGGTATATACATTTTGATAATGATCAAATGGTTTAAAAAAGTGAATATATATATTTATATATATATATGTATGTGTATGTATATATATATATATATATATATATATATATATATATATATATATATATATATATATATATATATATGCTTTTTAAATAAAATAAAGCCACATATGCCCATAATGACTCTTCCTATGGAAATAAGTAAGAGGAGGGTGCTAATTTTAGCAAACAACTTTTTTTTTTTTAGCATGTTAAAAAAAAAAAAATAATAGAAAAAAAAAATTAAATTAACCCATTTGCTGCCAGCCTACTGTTCCAGACGCCAGTGGAAAAGTATCTTATTTTTATGAAAGAGATGGCAATGTATTATTAAACAAAGATGCAACATCTTGCAGTACATGATGAGTTAATATAGTTCCATGCATTGTTTGCATTGCTACTAAGCCAACACTTATACATTACGCTTTAGTATCCCCCAATCCCTTCCGCTCGTGTATATATATATTTTTTATTATTATTATTTTCACTCTGTTTAAACAGTTCCTGCTGTAGTAACTTCGATAAATATAGCAGAACCCTTTTCTGGTAGAAGAAGCTCCCTAAGCATTTCTTAACCATTTTTGGGAAGAATTAATCTATCTGGACTATGAGAAAGAGGGAGGCCGTGTCTGTAAATTGAAGTGACATCATATGTATTACTCCCATTGATCCGCTTTTAGACTACAGGCAGGATAAAAGGAAATGGCATCAGGGAGGAAGTATGCCTCATTTAGGCACTGATCCCAGCGTGATAATGGAGTAATAATAGAAAACACGCCACTATCAATCGCTCGCTGCATTAGTCCACAGAGCATATCTCTCAGAGCAGGCTTTCAATGCCTTCATTCAAGTGCAGGCAGAACCAAATGGGATATTCAGCATACCAGCTGTACTGTGATTTGTACGGTCCCCACTCCTGTGTGCAGTGCAAGCGCTGCTGCTGGTGCCACGGATGCTCAAGTGCAGACTTGTGTCACATTTCATGCCTGTGAAAAGGTCAGTAGTCAACTGTTTCAATGGCATTTCATTTTCCAGTGTACACTCTGAGCCTGGCATTAATTGTCTTGCTGCAACCTATGGATTGACAGATAGTATCTGGAAGGTGCGGGTGGTCTTTCTGCTGTATAGACAGATGGACGGCGTCCTTGAATGGTCCTCTTCTGCAAAAAAGAGCAGTCTTGTTATAAAGTTTATTAAGAAAGTTACCCACCCCCCACAGCTTATCCTTTTTTTCTATGGGGTTTGCAAAGCTGACAATAAGCTTTAATCTTGTGTCCATACCATGTTTACTGTTTAATATAACAGACACTGGTGATATTACTTATTTTAGTGGAAATCGTAAAGAAGCCGGATTTGATATTAATGCCTTCTTCAGGATTTGTTTTTGCATCCGCTGCGCAGATTGTTTGGCGTCTTTGAAGTTGGATGATTTTGTATTTAGAGAATTACACCCAGTGTGTTAATGTTAGTGTTGCTGGTTAATGTCGTACTTCTATTCACTTCTCAAGCTCTTTATATTTCGTTCTAGTCTGACTTCATAAACACAGTCAGTGCCTGGAAGTCTGCAAGCCACCTTGCAAGGCTGCTCTGTTAGTTCCTTCTTGCATTTAAATGGTTAATATTATTCTTTGCGATTTCTCATAAAAGGCAACATTTACCGAATCACTAACTTATTAAATACATTATGGGATATACTTTTCAGCAAAAGTTTCTAAAATAAAAATGGTGGAATAGGAACACAATACCAGAAATTAAGAATAACTTATACTTCAAATATTTTTGCTAATTGTTTACATATTTGTAATTCATGTGCAGTCCTTGGATGGTTTCAGAGCTTCTTGAGAATGACGCTTTCTAATTACAGAAAGATGAATCTTCCATACATGGTTTGAACACCACATGAAGGGCTGTTATTTTATTCCTGGTGTGCAATATAGGTTTTTTTTTCATTCTTTAATAACTTTGTTCAAAAATAATAAAATTATATTAACCACTAAACTACATATAGTTTAACATATGGTTCATGTTTTTTTATTGTTGTGTAGCGAGGCCTTCTATTTGAACCAGTCACTGCTGCCATATTGTCTAACTTGCATAAAGTTCCCTATATTTACTTAAACGGGTCCCTCACAAGGTAAATGTTGTAGCTGTACTTTTTCTTTTTTTTTAACATGTAGGCTTTGGTGTAGCTTTAATACAATAATTAGACATTACATTTTTGAATTCGCTATTAACGTTAAAACATTAATTACCCAGACATCGTTAGAATACAAATAAAAGAATGTGGGTGGGGTATTTGGGTGGGAAATATTATAGCACAAATAGGATTGTCCAAGTCTTGTGTTAGTTGAGGCAGAAGTTACTGTGTGTTTGATTACACAGGTGTGTTAAGGAATTTTTCTGGTTGTATTTGAGCACATAGTTTAAGTAAATCCATTTTCCATGAAATCTTGAATTCCATTTTCTGGTTGCCATACAGTTGATTTATTAATGAAATAAACTTATGTCACCTGCAGTGTGATTTCTTTAGATATATTTTTTCCCTCAAATACTTGTGATTTTTGCTATATTTATTTTATCAGGTTCTTTTAGATTGATATTATAATTTTTTTACATTTAAAAAAAAAAAGCCAACCAAAAGGTATTTTTTTTTCTATCCATAATTTGTGGTTTGCCTAGAAGATTGTCGATTAGTGTTAAAGCGCTGTTGTAAAAAAGAATACATTTTGTTGTCACTATATTATATAATATTACCTTTTTGTGCTTTGTAAATTACAAAACTTTATCTGTATCCTTGACTCTAGTACATTAATTTACATTTTTACATGTGAGGCATTATCCCATTATCTAGCAATAAGAACGTTCGTTAAACGGAATTGAGCAGGCAAGGTATACTTAACATTTTCTGATTTAAAAAAAAAAAAACAATTTTAAACAAAAATACGGTAATAGTTTTTGCATCTTGGATTGAATCTCTAATGTAGGCTTATCATTATTATCATAAATGGGTGATACGTAATGGTTTTTAGTTGTTTTTGTTGTTCGAAGTCAAGACATTGACTGAAAGAAACAACTTTTTGATGTACTCACATTTTCAAGTTAGTATCAAGTTTTCTTCAAGAGACTTTTTATATTTATACAAAGGGCCTACACATTAAATTATGAAACTGCTGTTGCAGACATTTTCTCTGTAAGCCAAAATGTAATAATGTTTACTTTTCTAAAATGTGTAATTATTCTGCATTTTATAGGGTGTGTGAGAAATTTATAGTGTAGTTTATATAAATGCATATTTGCTGAAAATATATAGCTCCCAGAAACATTTTAAGTAGAATATGATTTCTCCTACTTTCTTCATACTAAGAAATAATAAAAAGCTTTTGAAAAGTTTTTTTTTTTTGTTCTGCATCAAAAATGGGTGACATTGAGGACAATGAGCAATGCATATCAAGGAAACAGTCCTGTTATTTTAAATGTAATCTAACTTTTTTTTTTTTTTTTTTACTCTGATTTAAGGCCCTGGATTGTTCTATTATGTAACTGCTATTTCCCGAACCTGTAGGGTACTCTGGTTAAATAATATAACAATAAAGGAATTAAGTTTGAAAAAAATATTTAAAGATATTTTAATTTTATCAATGTCTAAAGTTTATTGTTATAATTTTTATTAATCTAGTAATAGCACTAACGCACCTTCCATTACTGTTAACTTTGTGGAATTCTTGAAATAAGTGCCTTGTGCAGTGTATGTCTGGGTGACTTGGTATGGCCCAGACAGGTCACACTTGCATCATCTAAGATATTTTCCTGTTATAGCTTCCAAGCCTCTGCTAGAAAATGTAACTACTACTCCGAAATAAGTATTAAATGGTTGTATTAGAAACCACACCCTTTATGAGACCCAAAATGTTATGCATGCCCTGTTATGTTGTCATGCATTAGCTCAGAATTCCAACTATTTTATTGTACTTGCATGTTTATTTTGGCTTATCATATATGGCTAAGTAGTTGGCATTTTTTTTTTAGATATGTAGCAATTATGCACATTATTACATTATTATTCCAGACTTGCAAGCTCACTTAAACTCAAATATGGAAAAGTGTATACCGTACATGTTTTTTGTTTACAATTCATTATGTTGTCTTGTGAATTGGTAACTGTACCTAATTGGTAAATATATTTTATATATATATATTTAGTTTATTTTATATAGTGTATTGGTTGTTTTATTTTATGCAATAGATTTTTCTTTTGTTTGTTATAGTTTTTTTTACATGTTTTATATAGTTTGAAATGAATCAAGTATCATTCTAGCTAACCGTTTCACTAACAAGTCATTCTCTATTTTTTCTCCCAAAGATACTTCCTGACCAGCTGGTTTTGCTTCTGGAATCGCTGTTAGAGCAGAAGACATTATGTCCCAAGACACTTTACTGCCTAGAGAAAACGTACAGGATTCGGGATCATGATGCGGAGGTAATTTACCGACAACAGTCTACTTTATTACCATAGTTTAATTCAATGATGTGTATCAAGCTTGTCCAGTGCTTGAGGGCAGTACCATACTGCGTTTTTGGGATATCTGGGTTTGTGGAGAGTTTGGTCAATCAGTAGCTCAGTCATTCTGATTTTCTTACCTGTACCCACATGTCATGGGTATTGAGGACTGGAGTTAAACAAGATTATCTTTCACCTAATGATCAAATGCGCAAATAAGTGTGTAATTTAATTTACTCACTTTCGGATACAGTATAAATAAGATATTTCCAGGCCCTTTCTGTGTTTCATCATGTTCATGCATATTATGCATTATACAATGGCTGAGAGGCTGAAGGATATTTAGCCCATAGAAAGAGGAAATCTGTAGTAAATAGTTCTTAGTTAGAACTAACCTTTATTTGTTACACTTTTAGATAATTGCTGAAAATGTATTGGTCCAAACATTGAGCATTATTTTATTGTGTAAATTGCCACATAGTTGAAAGGTCTGTTACCAAATGCAAGTCACTGTAATGTAATGGTGGCCTAACCAATAACAATCAGTAGGCATTTTAAATGGCATAATCTTCCAAGCTCACATTTTAAACCCATCCAGTGCAGGGTGCGTATTTATTTTTCACCCGGTTCTGTTTTTAATTTGGGGAAAATATAAAAACTGACCACAGCAAGCTTTCAAAAAGAAATAAAAGATGTAACGTTCTTTCTAACATAAATACATTATTTTCCAGTAGAAGTGATTAGTGTGCTCCTATGAAACTGTGAAATAAAGTGTGGGTTTATTAGCCTGTTCATTCTGTGTCATTGTATTAGAGGTTTGCTATGGCTCTAAAGAGAGCTGGGGAAATCAGGAGCGATGTTGCCTAGCTGTGCAACAAGCAAACACAAACACCCACTTGCTTATCAGAGAGCGGACGTTTTTAGATAGTAACTGTGTAGAAGAGCTTACAATATGAAGAGGCCTAGCAACATACATTGTTGGTAGTGATTTTAAACTTTTATCAAGATATAACTTTTATTGCACACTCTTTATTAATTTTCTAATGGATATTGACCAGTTGAAATCCAAGTTTGGTTGTTTTTAAAGATGGTTATGCTGTTTGTGAGCAATTATAAGGTTTTGATATTGCATGGCACAAATTGCTGATATTTGCACTGTTTGATAATTTGATCCTGTGGTAACCTTAAAGGATCTCAGAAAAAGTTTTAAAAATATAGGTTTGTGAATGTAATTTCTCGATTTCAGTTTTTTATGTAAAATATGCCTGTTTGGGGCAACAACAAAAAAACTATTACCCTTGGCATGTGTTTGCTTTGCAGATTGAAGTTGGCATTATCAGTGAACATATATTTTTTGATAAATGAAAGTTTCAGACTAGATTGCTGATTATTTTGGATCAACAACTCAGTATTACACAGAACTATGCTATGTACAAAATATGGGGAACAGAGGTGGTGTGCCCAATGGCGGTATTTTATCTAATCTCTTGAATACCTTGATTACGGATACATTGTTCAAATATAGTATACCTTTTGACATTTCCTTTTACTGGTCTAATTATGTAGTCATGTGTGTTGTTTTCCTCTAAGTCATGCCCCTTGCGCTAAACCAATGTTTCCCAGACCTTGATGGGCCAGGATTTAGGAATAACACAGTTTATATTTGGAGAGTCATATCCCTGATGAATATACTTAATGTTAGCATGCATATTCTGACATGGTTATCTGTAAATAATGACCCTTTGCCCTAAACTACACATGGAAAATGAATGGCAAGTTAGCTTATTTTGCCATTCAGAAAGTATATGAAATAGTACACCTTAATAGTCACCTATAATAGCAAACCAAATTACTCTAGGGCATTATTCTTCCTTATATGTTTAAAAAGAAAAAAGGGCGTAATAGCAGCTACACTGAGTCTACTGCTCAAATCAATTCTATATTGAAGATGGATCTATTCGTATTTACTTTTCATATACCGTAGGTTACTGTTTGGTATAATATTTCACAGCCAGGGTAAAAAGAAGAGACTTTAAGTAAGTGTGGACAGTCCTGGAGCAGAGCATTGCATAGTGTGTCCTATGAGACCTGTTTCAGTACAGGAATGATGTTGGACTGGGTTTCTAATACATTTACAGTTGTTGTTAATATGTTAGAGTAATCATTTAAAGAGTAATCTTGCTTGCTTTTCTTGAACTGAAATATGTTTTTTAATTGGTCTGTCACTTCTGACTCCCTTTTAAAGAGTGTTTTATACTAACTATAATGTAGTAGCTGTTTTTCTAAATAATTTCCAAATATACCCCCTTTTCTTTACTCCTGTGCTGTCATTATGATCATAATGTTAATTTCTTCCATTTTGCCTGGCGTCTTGAGTATTGCTTATAGAGCATCTATCAAACAAAGTTTATTTATTTATATATTCTGTTTTAAAAGCCATGGGTGAACACTTCTATTTCAATGAACTCATAACATTTTACCCTATTATAAAATGACATTGCACATCAGAGAGATATTTTTTTTTAAACAATATATCCATTTTTAATATGTGTGACAATATTCATATTTATTTTAAAATCTGCCTGCTTTTACTATGCTCTTTTTTCACATGGTATTATTATTATTATGGTTTATTTGTAGAGCACCAACATATTCCATAGCGCTGTACATGGGTTACATTCAAGGCAAAAAGCAATAGCAGTATTAACACGTTGCTAAGGATCCTACTTTGCTTTTTTGTTCTTCTTGCCTGTGAAAATGTACAAGGAAGCTAAAGTAGTTGGTTCTGATAAGAAGGAAAGCTAAATTGAGCCAAATGATGCAGAAGATTAGGGTTTTCACCTCTCAGGCCTTGTATTCAAACCTCCAGCTACCCGTCCATTGACTCAATAGTGTGCTGCTATAGAAATACAATCAGCCTTATTAAATTGCAATTCGGCAAATTCTATAGGGCTCTATATAAGCACACAGCATATTTTATTTACAGAAGTTTTTAGTTAGTGAAGACCTTGCTTTTGTATAGAAGTTCACTAGCTAAAAACGTTCTGTAAAAATATATGCTATGTGCTTATATAGAGCCCTTTGCTGAATTGCAATTTAATAAGGCTGATAATGTTTATATGTAACAGACTACACAATTCCCTTTCTGATGCAGAATATGTCATTTTGGTGCCTCTTACATTTTTAAGCCCTTTAAGCTATTAAAAGTCTGGTAGAAGAACAAATACGGTAGAAAAATCCACCATTCCTAGAAGCAAAATATCCTTATAGGGCAATAGAGATCTGTCTTCTTTTATTCCAGCCTTTCTGACATTGTTTATACACATTTACAGATGCCAGATTGTTATTTTTAATTAGTATGCAAACATGCTTTCACTATATATAGTAATTAGGATATATTTCAATCGTGGCTGAATACCAATGAAATGTCAGTGCTATAACAGGGAGAACAGGCACAAGAAAACCAGGATCAAAGCAGAAGCACTTCCTCTGGCATTTTGTGTCAGTGAAGTGTGAAGTAGTGGGCCTTCCATCGGCCACACAAACCTGGCCTGGTGTAGCTGAAAACAGAGAGGGCACAAACTAGATTGTCAATAAAGTACGTACTGTCCCCACAGGACACTGGCACGGTGACCTTTCTAAAGGGCATATCTGTAGCTTTCATCTTATCACTCAAGGTGATATCAAGGACTCCACAGACTTTTCAAAAGTGAAACCTAGATAACATTGTCTGCATTGCAATGACTTTGGATGTTAGATATGCCACCCTCCCCCTCAGCTCCAAGCCCTTATAAAAGCATGCTGTCTGACAATGGAGATGTGTTAAAGGGATAGTACCAGGGGATACCAAGTCCAATAACTGTCAGTGCTAGATATAGAAGGTGAAGAGTTCTCGATAGTCTGTTGAAAATCCTAAAATGTGACCATTAATGTCAAGTTTTATGGACATTGTAAATGAAGCAGGGCGAGTTTTTGCATGTGTTGAAGTTTTAACTTAAATGTACTCCTAATCTTGTATTAAAAGTAAAAGAAGAGTCATCATGAATGTGCCATCGTGGAATCAGCCTTGCTGTCGGGGGCTATTATTTTTGGTGTGAGGGTTTCCCTTTATTGCCGTGCCCATATTAGGAATGGGCACAATGAAAATGAGTGGGGGTCATACCAGAAGAACATTTCACTCAGCTTTATTGCTTCTGTTTTATTTGTCCGTGTAAACACTACTGTAGAAATGTATTTAAAAGAAACAAGGAGAGTACTTCGTGAAGTAGTTTTGCTGAATCACTGAAAGTGTTTTTATTTATTACTATTTTTATTAACTTCTAAAATCATTTCACCCATCATCAACTATAGTTCTTTAAATGATCACTGTGGGAAAAAATATGTTAAACAATAAACATGTTTCACTGCAGGCCTCCATTTTTTTTTTTACTAGACTTCTTGCAGCTTTTGCCTCCACGCAGTGTATCATTGTAAGATAACATTTGTCCTAATAAGAACACTGACAGTTGTAACTGCCACATTCCCATTGTGCATATAGAAACCACCTCTCTGCGTTGAATTTCCCCTAAAATGGCAGATATCAAACAGCACAACTTATTTTTTTTTAACATCTTTAAAAACCATGTAAATCTACAGTGAAAAAGTTTGTAGTTAGTTGTGTCTTTTAGTAGTACACTATGCTGCTTCTGTATAAAGGAAACTGAACTCTCTTAATATGTGGAATGTTGAAAGGGTCTTTTAAACACAGTTACTTGGAAAATTGTGAAAATGTTGTGCTGATGTAAGTGTAGTTTTTGATTATTTGTAAAACTTCACCGAAATAGATGGGGGGGGGGGTATTTACTGTAAAATAAAAATGTAATACAATTTTGTTCAAAGGAAGAAAGTGTCTATTTTGAGCACAATGAACACCCAACGCAAAATACAATTTTGTATTTTTGCTTACTTTCTAGATAACCTCAAAATCACTTTTTGCCTAATTCACATGTTGAGTCTATTTTACAACGACATGTGCTTTTCCATTTTTTGGAGAGCAGATATGGTCTAAAGGGGGGCATGTTCATTTTATTGCAAATCCAGAAAGCTTTAATTGGAGGAAATGTGACTTTAACAGAGGGACAGACTTGCCATTGTCCTCAAACAGATGTGTTTTGTCATTTCTGTTTTTCCTTGTCTGCTTTTGTTCTCTGTGTCGCATTAGCATACTTTTATAATATCTAAAGCAAATTTGCTTTATATGAATACCAACAGATATCAAACAAAATTCTTAGGTTCTTTCTTTCTTTATTTTTTAAATCTCACCATTTAACGACCAAGGACCATGTAAGTTGTACTACGTAACCCTACTACATTTAAAGCATCTTTAAGAAAAATGGAGAAGGAATAAATATAAATATTGTTTCATTACCTATTTCACATATTTACTTGTCTCCTCCTACCTCTCCTTGTTTTGACTGATTTTAGTTGGTATTAGTTTTTACATAAGATAATTCAGGTAGATACATTACATAAAATGCTTGCATGTTCAACTGTAGTACTAGTGATGTCATTTGCAATTATCTAAGATAATAACCAGTAATGATAAAACTAGGAGCTTGAGGAAAACTGACTAATATGTAATTTAGTTGTTGAAGCCATTTTCAACTCTAGTTTTTTACTCAATTTCTAATCTTTTGGTGTGTTTTTCTGTTTATTTTCCAGGCCTACATCTTTAGTATCAAGAATAAATAAAGTATAATGTTCTTTTCACTAGTTGCAAGCTGAATGTAGTTGTGATGGGGAGCAGCGCACAACACATTACCAAGCTATAAGGTTTAAACAATAGGGTGGGTGGAATGGAGTCATGCTCACAATCGCTTCTTTGTGCCTATAGTCTGCCTATAAAAATGACTATAAAACAGTGGCATTGTATTTCACAGCTGTAACTTATAAGCACTCCTAAACCATACAAATATGCTATTTAAAAGAAAGTTGTTCTTTTCATCAAATGCTCCATTGTTTAGAACCTTATCTTAAAAAAAATTAATAAGATTTAAAAAAAAAAAACACAACAGCAATAACTAGAACGCACTAAAATGAAGCCTCTAATATTTTACCTAATGGTGGAATGTACATTTTTGGTTTCTTCTCATGCCCTTCAGATGGGTGGAGAGTTTATTTGCACAGGAAGTTTTTATCTGCACTATGGGAATGTTGTATCTAGAACTGCTAGAGCTTGCAGTAACAGTAATGCATAGCACATTAGTTTACAGTGACACACCCATGAATCACAATTGGCTGACAAAGAAGAGGAAATAGAAGTTTCATTATTCAAATTATCATATAGAAACAGACTAACTACAGTAGTCTAGAATAGGTTATATAAATGCAATTAATTAGAAAATGTTAAAACCTTGGCCTAGAAGTCTTTGTTTGTATAAGCAGTATTTTAATTGGTAGTGGAAATAATATTGCTTTAATACTGAAGATGTCCATTATGATCACTTAAACAACTTATGCCTGAGAAAAGACAATATATATCCAATTTAAGAACAGTCTGAGTATGTGAGGATTTTTTTTTATACAAACATTACATTTAATCTACTAGTTCATTTTGTCTTTTAGTTTGCGTATTATTGTTCTGTGGCTGTCCTACCACTACTTTCTTATCTTGCTGAGATTAGCGCAAATACATTGGTTAAAAAAATAGTCCCCTAGTCTAGATTTAGTGTTATAACTATGTTGAACACAACTTATAGTTTGTAATTCAGCAGTTTCCCAGTAGAAATAAGCAGGACACAGACGCCTTGTGTATCTTCATGATTAACGTCCCTTTCTTGAGAAGGAGCTTTTTTTCTAGGTTTATTATCAGCTGTAAATAATAATTTCCTTGAGCCATAAGCTTGTTGGGTAAATCAGATTTTGTCCTTTTATCACTATCGTTGTTGGAGAACTTGCTAATAGTAATACTGTAATCTTGGCCAGGCCTCTAGCTGGCACTTGGTGCATTAGCTATTACTTGGACTTGAAAGGGGCACGGAGGGTTCCCTGTTTTAATATTAAAATAAACTTACTAAGTGTTTGTATATTTAGACATCATTTTATTAACACGTGCTTAAAATTTCTGTTTTTACTCACCAGAACCTTCCAAACATTCCCTGCAAAGATCTGCCCCCTGTAGGTCACACTTATAATGTTTCTATGGTACTGTATATACTAGCCAATTACAGACTGTGTCTCCGCAGCAATTCAGTAACATGCTGCTGAGACACAGCCTGTGATTGGCTAGTAAATCTCGTACTATAGAAACATTGTGTGCATGTGTTACAGGGCCTTTGCACTTGTTAATACAATTATGATTACTTATACACATTTAGGTAGTTTTCCTCCATGTCCCTTTAACAAAACCATGAAATCCACAAAACATATATACATATATTACAAATCTGTATGAAAAAGATGAAACGATTATCCTGTTTATTAGAAAAAGCATCAATTATTTGTAGCTTCCTATTAGAAAATAAAAATAATAAACATAACTTTATAGCCGATGAACCTATTCTTGAATAAATGCACAGTTTTCTTGTGTTTACTATACTATTTCTTAGAAATTCTCAGTTTTTTTAAACAAGAAAATATAAATGCTGTGTTTCTAACAATGTTTTCCCATTTACACAGAAGGATGTTGGTTTTATTTAGCGAGTGTCAAGTAATATATTTTTTAAAATATTAAGATTGTTTCTTTAATTTAATTACACCTCCCACATTTTACGGTGGGTTGCTGTTCCCTTGATCTCGGTCTGTGTAAGATGCCAAGTTTTATTTTCTCATAGATTTTTAAGATTCTGGGAATGTGTTTGAAATATTGGTTGCTTAAAGACCAAAAGGATCATGCCTACTTATTTAGCCTGCTGGCCAAAAAAATATGGTTTATGAAGCCAACATCATTTAAAGCATTCATAATCTTCAGTTTAGCAGAGTATTATGTATTATCCAGCTCTGTGATTTTATTCTAACTGAGCTTATTTTTTAGAAATGTTGTTTTCATAAAATTATGTGTGTTGAGAGGGTTACTTGCTAGACATCTTACATTTTAAAGCTGAACACAACAACCCTTCCAAAGAAAATGGCAGTAACTAAATTAGAAGCCCAGTAATTACATAGGAGGGCACTTCTCTGGGCTTGAGCTCATTAACAGGTTTACTGTGCCCACATAATTCCTCCATTACATGGACTCTGTTACCTCAAGACCACATGGTTCTTTTATTGTGCAACATTTTTTTCTTTTGGGAACTACCTACTATAGAGAAAAACAGCTAGTACAATGGATAGCCATTTTTAGGGGTGCAGTAGTAAAAAGCAAACTACTTGTTAGGGTGATGACCCTTTAAGTGCTCTCACCTCACTAGCAGTCTAGTCAGCACTATATATAATTGTTATTTTTTATTACTGGTGGGCATCTTAGAAATAGCTACAATTGAAATACTGGAATATTTCTCAATCATCCCCTTCCCATTACTTAAAATTGGCAAGTTGCACCATTTGTATTTATATACAAGAGCAGTCTTGCGGCAAAGAGTGTTGTAACGGTTACAGATTTACTGGAAATGCAGCTTCCCTCCCTCTGCCACTCCCAAATCAAAATGTTTCAGTCCGTGTAGAGGGAGTAAATAGTTCCCTAGACTGATAAAAATCAGAAGACATCCATTTAACATTACTGCTATCTGAAAATGTAAAATGGTGTACTTTTGTAAGGCAGGTTTTTGGTGTTTTTTTCTTTTTACACATTAAAAAATGTATTTTATATTGCAGATTTGCGAGCTTGAGAATGTTGTGCTATTAATATTAATACCTAACATCACTTTCCCTTTTTTTTAAATACAGTATTGTGTTGATATTTACAGCGCTACTAATAGGACTTCAATCCGCTTGTGGGTCCTCTCTAGTACCCGTTGGCTTTTTGGCTCCATTTGCAGGTTACAGCTTTGAACGCCAGTGAATTCGTAGCAATTTAATAGCGATTTGCGAACGTAACAGTTACGGGCTTGACAGACCAAAAGATTTTCCAGAACGGAGTTCAGATTTCGACGTCCCGTAGGGTTTTTCTGCCTGTAACCCACAGATCGTTTGCGGGTAGCTCTAAGAGGCCAATTTAATAGCCCTAAGTCTTGCAAGCTCCGTTACGGTTTACGGGTTTTCACATTAGGCGAATTTAATTGGGAGGCATATGCACAGGTTAAACCAATCCACTAATGTGAATCATTTTTATTTTAATTATTTTTCACCTTTTCCATAATATGGTAGGCCGTTCCATAGTAACAAGCTTGTGCTGAATGTATAATCTCTAGACATTGTCACCTTCATGGTTTTGCAAGGCATAAAACATTACCTGATGCATGATCAACTTGTTGGACAATAAACTTTTTAGCTAAGATGCATCTTCTTACAGAAAATAGATGCCTTTTGCAATCACTTCTACAATTACAATTGCATTAGGTAGCTTTAAGATTTAGTCCATGTAGAAGAATCTGTCCACAAGCACATTTACTGCTTTTTTTGTGATCACACAATAAGGTAGTGTTAAAAGCCCGGAGGCTCCCTAGGTGTGTTCCTGTTTTTTCTTACTTCTGTGTGTAATGATTATCACCTTGTCTAATATAAAGGACAAGTAAAGCAATACAAAAGGTTCCTGAAAGGGCACATTTCAACATCAGCTTTTGGAAGGAGAATCACTGTGATATGTGCAGAGTACAAGCTGTGCTGCCTGGAGTACGGGCAACGCAGACACTTTATGATCTTACTTTATTATTACTTTTACTAGGCCAGCGATAAACTTAAAAAACAGTTTTGACTTTGCACACTGATATTTGCTGTGATTAATGCCATTGATGCATTGCCTTAATGGACTGTAATGCACTAGACACATCTTTATGTGCATGGTTATGTTGATCTACTTGGTTTTCATGGCAAAGATAGTGGAGTGAGGTGCCAGTTCCTTCTCCAGTAGGCCACAGCATACAGCTCATGGTATTTCTAGGTGGTCTCCCATTCGAGTACTGACCAAGCCCAACCCTGCATGGCTTCAAGGTGGTGTGACCTCTGGGTTCCCTGACTGGAATTGAACACATGTTGCAGTGGTGAAAGCACTGAATCCTACCAAGTGGACCACCAGGGAACCCTCTTCGTTAATAACTAGGAACTTCCCCATCAAAACTGACAGGATTATAATTGTAAGGCTAGAAATGCTGTTTGCCACACAATGTGAGGCTTTTGCTCCTCTGAGCACCTTCGGAGCTCAACTCGAGCCTCTTCCCCCGTGTACTTCAACTTTCTTGCTTTGCACTGATCACCTTGGCACTCATTGCAAATCTTTCCTGCTTGCGGTGCTCATCGTGAGCCACGCGATGAGCACCTTTGGCACTCATCTCATGGCTCACAAAGAGCGCCTTTGGCGCTCATTGCGAGCCTTTCCTCCCGCCTACGGTACGGGCCGCTCATTGCAGGGTTCGTTAACCTGCAAGTTTTGTGCTTGGGAATGCCATGTGTCTCTTTCCACCATGGATTGGATTGATGAAAATCCCCAAATATGGCTCAAAATCACTTGCAACCTCACTCCCAGGATTCCTGGCTCTCCCCTTGTCTGTTAGTGTGTTATTATATTTCTTAAATATTTTTTGGGGGGTTTAGGGTTTTTAGAGTTATGCGTTGGCTCTCAGTTGCTACCCGCACAATGCAGCCTAAGTACTGCGCCGCTGCTTCGCCTTGCTTTGCGAGGCTCGCATGTGTGATGGTGCCGCTGGGTGCGATGAGCACTTTCGGCACTCATTGCAGCCTAAGTGCTGCACGGCGGCTTTGCCTCGCTTTGTGAGGCTCGCATGTGTGACGGCGCTGCCCTTCACGAGGTCGCAACTGCGTTACCCACATTGCAAACGTCACCAACATCGTAAGATCCACACCTATATATGTGATAATATGTAATTTTCTTTCATATGGTATTGTACCCTGCTGTGCACGAGTTTCTATTCTTCTGCACTGTGAAAAAGCTATTACTTTGGTTACATTGCATTGTACTTTTACTTTTATAGGTGTATTAAATAAGAAACGTAACACCACACCTTTTATGGTAATGAGCTGGCCATTTAAGATGGGAAGTCAAGGAGTAAAAGGAATATTGGCAAAAATACAAAATGTAAGGCAGGGTTGTCCAAGTTCGATCCTGATGGGCCGCACACAGGCCTGGATTTGAGGATATCCTTGCTGCACCCAGATGGGACTATCACTTCTTCAGTCATGCTGATTGACTCACTTGTGCACAGAAAAGGAAATCCTCAAATCCAGTCCTGTGTGTGGCCCACCAGGACCGAACTTGGTCACCACTGGTGTAGGACCTTCTGTACAGCACAAAACACCTTCTTATAGTGATAAACCCTGATAGCTACTTTCAATAAAAATTTGCATATTTAGATAGCCCTAGGCAGTTTTGAGACATGGCTTAAATGGACACTTACACCTTAACACTAGTTTGACACTTTTAAAGAGCCTTAAACATGTGCCGCTGCAGTTTAGTCATTTTTGGTACAGTGTGCCTAATCAGCATAGATAGCAGAATATAAGTGCATGAAAACAAGTGGGTGGATCATTTCTGATACATCGAAAAATGAGCACACTTGTGACTGAAGCTCTAAAACCATTTATCCAAGCTATCAATCACCTACATTGACTGTAGATAAACACAACCCATATCAGTCTCAGATACGCCAAAATAAATATTATAACACTTCTACTACGGAGGCAATTTTAAGATTTAACAACCTATGAGTGTTCTTTTATTACCCAGAACTAAAAAAGTTATTACAAATTTGGTATTGAGAGCACAGAGACAAAATGTAGGCTTTGTGTAACTTTTTAAGAAGTTTTCGGTTGTAGCCTTACTCTTCCCTTTCTGTTGAATAGTTATAAACATACAAAAAGAGTGGATATCTATGTACCAAGTGCTCACTGGCACCACCTAGCATTCCTTATTCACAAAGGGCAGAAATGGTATAGACATGTGTAACCCCTTAGCTACCCAGGTGCAGCAATTGTAATACTTCTTTATGTATTATTCAAACTTTATGAAAATGAGACTACTGAGCTGTACATTAGCAAATTGGAGTTGCATATGTTTATGTAGACAATTATTTACTTGTATGGCGTGTAAAATACAGGTTCTGTTATTAATGCTGTTTACAATGAATTAAAACAACAACATACTTTTGTGGTGCAGCCCCTTTAAGCAGTTCTGTTGTGCTTTAAACCGCAAATTCCTTTTTTTTACCTTGTCCATCTTAGTTTTTCTTTAAAATCTCTCTTTTTAAAAGAAAATAAGGAAGGTTTCTGGACTTGTTATACAATATATCTGTGTATCTATTTGCTTGTATTTGCTATGTTTTATCAAGAAGTGCTTAAAAGTTCTGTTTTACTGCCTAAAATCAAATAGTCCCTGTGTGAGTCTGCCCACTGCAGAGTATGCAGACACAGACTATGTATGGCTTGATGTACAGTGTAGTATCCTAGCCTATCAGGGACCATTTCTCAGCAGCATGTTGCAGAGAGATGGTCACTGATTGGTTAGTATGAGGTACTGCACAGTCAGTACTACAGAGCTTTTATGAGACTCAAGCAGGTTTGATTTAAAAACTGCGCTTATAAGCACTTCTTAACAAAATAATGAACATAAAAGCAAATAAATACACAGGTATATTATATACTTATCATATACCTAGTAAAATCCAGAAACCTTCCATATAACTTTTAATAGATTATTGTCCATATATGGTCTGTGGGTTATTTATAATTTGTTTTCCTGAGAAATTGATTGGTGTTGGGAAGAGGACCTATTTTCATGATTAAACTGGAATAAAACATTTTTATTCCATGGAACAGTCTGACAAACCATGGCACATGTTAGCTTATATGGCCACTACAAGACCAGGTTATAAGCAGAATGTAAATACAAAATAGCTAGACAATAAATCAGTTTGGGCAAGTTATAAATTCAAGACGCATGTGATAGAATCTAACCCTAATTTTGGATAGAGTGTTTTTTCCATTAGTGTTCTGTCTTCCCATTGGTAATGATACCTTTTATGAGATGATTGGTTGCCACTGGCAGATACGTCACATTCCATTAGTATGTATCCTCTAGTAACGCTACACATGTTGGTATTTTATATTCAATCATGTATATGTTCTGTTTGTTGCCATATCTATTAACCTTTGTTTGCTAAGATGCCTGTTTATTCATGGATAGTGTTTAAGTCTTTGTTCTTTTTTGTACTTATATTCATAGCTTACAAATTCACAAGATGGTGGATTTGTATTTAGTTTGGTGTGTTTTTTTTAAATGTATTAAAATACCAAGCCTTTGGCTACTTTGGCCCTCATTCAATTGCAATTTGGTCAATTGAATAGGGCTCTAAATAAGCACATAACATATATTTTTTAAAGAAGTTTTTAGTTAGTAAGCATCTATCCAAAAGCAAGGTTTTCACGAACTAAAAACTTCTTTAAAAAATATGTCATGTGCTTATTTAGAGCCCTATTCAATTGGTCGAATTGCAATTGAATGAGGGCCTTTGTATTTAATTTTATGATCCTTTAATAAAGGCCTCACTTACAATGTATTCTGTTTTTAGGTATTATGGCATTGTAATTTAATACTGACATTCATTTACTTATGATTTGCTGTTGATTATTGGATCAATGCTAAAAAAAAATCATTGGTCCACTATGGTCATGAATTTAAAATATCCTCCTTTGAAAAACACTTAAACATGGTTTAAGAATGTAAATAAAATACAATCTCTAAATGTACTATTTTTATATGTAATTATACTGATCTGGAATCTACCATTTTAATTTCCATTAATCTACTTTTCATGTGGGAGGAGACTTCAAATGTAGAACGGACGTTCCTTTCTGCACAGTTGAAATGTGGGAGCTACGACTGGACT
Source organism: Discoglossus pictus (assembly GCA_027410445.1). Taxonomy (NCBI): domain Eukaryota; kingdom Metazoa; phylum Chordata; class Amphibia; order Anura; family Alytidae; genus Discoglossus; species Discoglossus pictus. Next base: position 371,975,744 of record CM050163.1, read on the forward strand.
AATGCAAAGATCCTTAGTTTACAAGGACATGTCCAGAAGTCGCAAGAAGCAGGCTAGTAAAGAAAGGGAAAGCCAGTAGTAATGAATAATATATATATAAAATGGCAAGTATTTAAAGGCTGTGTTAATTTTTAGGTTTTTTACCTTCTTAAAAATAAGTTGGCCATCAAATTTAGTTATTCAGGATTAGTTTAGTTATATCAAATACCGTCAACATAATAACCCGTTAGTGATGCTTAAATACCCTACAGAAACCATGTGCATCAAAAACTGGTCTATGTGTCTGGATGACCAAAAAGTGATTTTTGTCCATCTTTAGAAATTATTCTCTTAGTGAAAATAAGCTCATTGATGGGATCAGCATCCGAGTAGTTAAATATTTACTGTAGACGTCAGTCTTTTCCGTTGTCCACTGACTGTATTATTTGTCTCTTGCCTGAACCCAAGTAAAGGACGTGTAAATAGATTATAGAATAAACAAAGCCAAAATGCTTCCTGCTTCATCACACTGCCTTGAGATGGAGGCAGATGTTTGTGTGCATGTTTTTTACTTATTGTGACTGTAGTGATGGAAATAGTGATCCTGTCATGCTGTCTGGCATTTTAATGCATTAAATATTCTGGCCGCGTGATAGATTTTTACACGCTGTCCAATTGGCAAAGCTAAATTGTGTGAAAGGAAAGTTCTACAAAGTAAGGAGTCGTGAGACCGCTTGTTTGAGTTTCGAAAATGGGAAGGAAGGAGCCAAAAGTCTTACAGGATGGCATTTCAAAGTTGTGGTGTATCTGGTGCCCAAAAGGATAAAAAATATATTTAGATTAATCCAATTGTCAGTATATTTTTATTAAAAAAAGCATTGACCCTAGACTCACATATTCACTATCCTGAATGGGAAGATTCAATATTTTGTTTAATGGTGTGTACATTTTGATACAGTGGAGGGAGAGGCGGGGGAGGAAGGAGCAGCTGGCCTTTGTTAGATAACTGTATCCAGACTGAAATAAAAAAAAAAAAAAAGCCTCTAATGATTATGTTGACAACCGCAGAGTTAGTTCAAATGTTTCAGCTAACCTGATTGGCCAAAACAAATTATTTTACATTTTTTGCTGATTTTAGTCTGGGTTTGGAGGGTCTTAACTCTAATTTGCAATTGTCAGAAATTACAAGAAATTTTGCTAACCTCAATGTAAGTGTTTAAATGTTTATTTGGGGATTTTTTCATGAAAAAAAAATGTTTTCATACACTACTAATTCTCCTCTATCAGATGCACTCACAATCCATTATGCCTTTAACATCAAACCCTTTAGTGGCAAGCCCCAAGATCAGATAAGCATTTTAATCTGTTTGTTTTCTGCTTTGAGAGCTTAATTTGAAGAAACAACACACACAGTGGTTCGCCCAGATAGAACAAAGGAAAAATGCTTTAAATATCCCTTTAATGAATTTGTGGTCAATGTATAGCACAAAAGCAATGTCCAGTGCATGTGCTACCTCCATACAGTTCTATGTAAATATCCCATGATGATTATGTTTACTGTGAGCTGACATCGCAGGATTCTTACTGTAAATACGAGCAGACGCAGGGGGTGGAGCAATCATTTAAAAGTATTTTAAATCTGATCAGCTTTAGGATGACTTTATAACATCTCTATTTTGTTTCTACAGAAACAACATAAGCCTAAAAATAGAGGAACCATTGAATTGCATTCTACCAAATCCTGTTTTGGAGTAACTAATTTACCTGTAAAGTTATATCTTTGGGATACTATTTATTATTCACTAATGCGAACAGTGTTTTAAACCAAAACTCTGTATTTAACCAAAATACATACATTCAGTGTGCGTCAACTATAAAATATATACATCTTGGACACAGCCCTTTTATTTAATCCAAATGTCAGTGTTCATTTTTGCAATGACAATTCCTTTATTAATGTGCGCTATACTGTTGCTAGAAGCATTATTGTCCTTTTTAGTGGGAACAAGATAAGCACAAGGCTTTGATTGCAGTGAAAGCTAAGTGCTTTAGGTAGGGGAAGGTTATTCCTCTCTTTTGGAGAAGTGAGTGCTCATCATATTATGACAGATCATCATGTCTGGTATGGAGGAAATGGCCTTCTATAACTGAAAACCTAATTTGTGCAACATACATCCGCTTAGTACTCGTGTGTACTTTGTGATAACAGTAAGGAAGTTATGTATGATGTAACCAAAAGGACTGGAACATTGCACAGGCTCCGTGTATTGGTGAAAGCACCTGCCTACTATGGCCAGGCTTGCTGCATTTTCTTCTACCAAAGATCTGTAATATCCTGTACAAGTAATACATTCTTAATATTATTTATCATATTGTATGTACTTCTTAGGGTATTTGTTCTTTGGCAGCTTTTATATTTAAAAGTAGTAAGGAATTGTTATTTGTGTATTGAATGTAACAATGAGAATTATACAACACAAGTACAATGTATTAAAATGTAATAACACTGAAAAGTACATTATTATTCATTCTGGTAAAATAAGACTTGTAGAAAAAAGGTAAAGTGGTTTATTTTCCTTTTAAATAAATACATAATGTGTTTTGTAACCATTATGAATTTGCAGTTTCAAAATAATGTTAAAAGTAGTTCAATTCATACAGCGTTCATGGTGTTCCCAACACAAACTCCTTTTTATGTTTTCTGTGTATGTGTATGTGTAAGACATACTTTGCAGAAGCTATGCAGTGCATGGCTGTCTTGGTTCTTTAATGTAGGTGGTCATTGGTAAATTGCCTCATGTTGTTGTTGTTATTGTTATTATTACTCTTTTTTAATAAAGCTCCAACATATTGATAGCAGTATTTAAAAGTCTACAGTAGAGTAGGTACAATAGGCAAATTACAAAGCATCAGGTATATAGTGCAATACAACAAGGTAACAGACAATTTGGTGCCCCAGAGATGAGGTCCCTACCGAGAAGCTCTTACAATATAGAGGTTATGGTTAGGGTGCGAGATTAGGTGGTAACGGATGCATAACCGTAATGACCTTGTTGAGATGTATAAAGTTACCAATTCTATGGCCAAAGAGATAGTAGGTTAGGAAGTACCATTAATTCAACTCTAGTTTTGGTTTGGATTTTGTATGGAGTTAGAGGAATGTTTGTTGGTTTCTAGACAGTTGATTAGTCTGTTTGCTCTATAACATATTTATGCCATGTTGATCATTTTATTTGGTGAATCATAATAGATCAGGCTCTGCATTTACCTGTCTTTGTTGCCAACAACCATTTTAATTATGTGATTGTGGTATTAACTTTGCTGGACTTGCTAGGGGTAATATGTTGACCCAAAGTCAGTCTTCGAACTATATATATATATATATTTTTATATATATATATATATATATATATATATATTGTTGCCTCTTTTAATCTGATTATAGTAAATCCAAAGCACTTTGAAACTAGAAACTTGGAAGTTCCAAATGGATGGCACCAAACATGACCATTTTTGCTTTAAAAAGTCCCAGAGCAAAAGTTGGTAGGTGCACTAGAGCCTATGTTATGTGTCCCTGCGCAATGCTGCCATTTCCATGTGTGATGTGGTCTATACATATAGCAAGTTAATGGCTAGCTTTGGTACAGCAGGATAACATATAATAATTCAGATTTTAAAGAAAACTATTTGCTTTCCTTAAGTGTTCTAGTTAGGTGTATCAAGAGAGCATGATATATAAGAATGCCAAAGAATGTGATTGCTGTATAGAGGAGACAATGGATATAATTGAGACCAGACATGAAGAGACAGCTATGTATGAATGGTCCTGTCATGGGACTTGCTCTATCCAAAAGGATGTGGCTGTGAGAGATTTATCCTGAAACGGAAAACAAGTTTGTAGCATGCTACTCTGAAACTGAAGGTATTCAGGGAGTACACTGAGAAATACTATGGAGTGTGAGCTCTTACTAGCGCAGGCCCTTAGCATCTTCTATACCAGTATGTCTTATGTCTTCACTGTATCCCCTGTGCTTAATACTATGAGCATAGTCACACTTTATATATGAATAATAATAATAATTATTATTGATGTATCATGACAATGATTTCAATATCAAGCAATGGTTTTTAATTTGTTGTTCTACAATACTATAATTAATCTTTGAATATTCAGAGTTGTGCCATAACTGCAAACTGGGATTAAATACATGATTTATGATTTCTTCATATGTTAAAATAAGAAAATAAAAGAAATGTGTGTGTTTTTTCTGTATATTTACTGAAATTATGGCATCCATGGGTTTCCAGTAGTGCCTTTGCTTAGAGAATCCTCCTAGCCACATGAAGATTTCCAGAAAACTTTGTTTTAATGTTTTTTTGGAAGTATCAGAATTTCCAGTATTTATCTTAAGTACACAGTTGAGTACAATATACATTCTTGAGCTGGGAAACATTTGTAAAATAAATATTTAATATTTATGGCTTATCACATTGTAGGCATTCATAAGAGTATTTCAGAAATTGACATCTAAAGAGGGCGCGCTCCACTAATGCACAAAAGCACTTTTGTATGCTGTTTATGGTTTGATGTATAAAAGTCTGAATCTCTAAAGGATCCTTTATCACCAAGGACTTCAACTGCTCTAAAAAAAGGAAAAGAGGCATCACATAGTAATGTCAGCAACCTTCGAAGGTCTACGCCTCACCCTTCCCCTTTGGCCTTCTCTCAATCAAGAAAAAAAAATGGAATTCATGGAAGACATTTTTGTTGGCTTCTGCAATGCTTGAAGAGACCTGCAGTAAAATGCTACGAGAATGAAATAAAGTGACATAAACTTTCCAAATCTGCTATTGTGCATTTATGTACATCTGCAAAAGCTGAATATTTCCATATAATGAAAAGAAAATCCTGGCTAAAAAGTATGTAAATTCATCAATTGACATTGAGAATCCATAGGCGACAGATTTATTATTCTGTTTGGGACAAGGACTTCCTATCGAAGTTGTCCACAATATTTGCTTTATTCATTTTAAAATAAATTTGGTTATTATATAGTCCAGGATACATTAATCACAGTGACATTGTCAAGGCTGTTTCTGTTTTGGAGATATCACTACCATTGTGGCATTCTGAAAAGTGTTTTTATAGCTCACGCTGTTTAGTTCCTTTCATTCTTTCCTTTAGTAATCTATAAATCAATAACTAGCCCATAACAAAAGCCGTATGCCATGTATAATTTATAAGACATTTCCTAACCAGCACTAAAAGAAAACAACACTTCCTGCACATGAGCCAACAACATCTCTTCAACCAACATTCAGGAACAACCACGGTTTTTAATATTAGTCTAAACCATTAGTTACCCAATATTTTATGTGTTTACTCCCTTTCGGCTCTTGTCTTGTCTTATCTTTCTAATTGTGTTGCACGGTTTACTTCACCATCGCTCAAATCTTCTTCATATCCCTTTATTCATTGGTTGTAGAAGATCACTATTAATAGCACCCAGATTATGAGAAACAGAACCTTTAATATGATTGTAGGACTTATTTTCATCATATATATCATAACACCATTTAAAGTGGGGTCATGCCAGGCAATGACAGATTTTAATTTCCTGGGATCCAAGATCTCTGCAGATGATGACTGTAGCCATGAAATTAAAAGATGTTTGCTTCAGGGAAGGAAAGCTAGGGCAAGCTTGGATAAGCTAGTAAACAATAAAGGTATTAAACTGTCAACAAAGGTCTGCATAGATAAAACTATGGTATTCCCAGTAGTAACATACAGATGTGAGAGCTGGACCATAAAGAAGTCTGAGCGCTGTAGAATTGATGCCTTTGAATTGTGGGTTTGGAAAAAACAGTTGGTGTTTGTGAATAACCGAGAGTCTTAAAATCTTTAAATACAGACTTGAATATTTAATATGTTTCTTAATATATTTCCGCTGTTTAAGTTCTTTGCTTTTTGTTCTCTCCTTTTTATATGTCTCCCAAATATATGTAATTTTACAAAAACATGTTTGCAGCACAAGGCTATTTGGCTTCTAAAGTTCCAACCAGCTGGGGATTCCAAGGAAAAATATTATTTTTGCTTTGAATCTTTTGAATTCAGCAGCAGAATAACATACTGTACGGTCACCTCCCCATTTCTGCGGTGTGAGACATAATTCTAGCTCTTTATTCTTCTGTCTTTCAGAGGTTGTAGGTGCAGCTGCTTCTGGTTGGCAGTGCTTTAATTATTAGATGAACCAAAATGCTGAAAAATAACATTTAAGAAAGTCCTTCTTAATTCTGGAACAATTTATTCATTGAATACGTGTTAATGTAATAGATCATAATGATTAACTGCCGGTACCCCATTGTGTGTCCGATTGTACAGCTGGAACCTATCCAGCAAAAAAATAAAGGGAAAATAATAAGACCAGCTTTCCCCATTCATCACTCGTTAATAATGTTAATTAGTATGCCCGCTGAGTTACACAAGTCAAATAACTTCTTTCTGTTAATATGGAGTTGCTGATAGCTGTGTTCATAACTCCAGTGTGCATGTCTAATAACACACAGGTACACACAAAAGCCAAGCACAGGATGCTACAGACATGATGGATGGCGGTGCTGACTCTCCACAGCATGGACACATTAGATGCTGGACTTATGTTTATGTTTTATGCTTACTTAGTCGTGTTTATCCTTCAGAGCTGTCTCTGCACTGCTTTTTACTAGATTGATGGTTTGGGGTATTTATATTAACCATAGCTGGATGGCAGGCACAGTGATGCAGCTTTCTTCATACGCCTAAAAGGCAATGTAAGCAATGCAAAATCCAATAGTCATGATACGTAACACTTGAGGCATTCACACTTAATACTGCAGATGTCCATTAAAGGAACACTACAACTTAAATCCACTTCTCGGTCGCTACCTTGTCGTGGTGTAGGGGCTTGTGTACCTCAATGAAGCTATGAGCTGTACCATGTAAGGTCACCAAAGACGGGTAGCTCATGGCAGAGAGGTCGGACAAATTGCGGTCCACTGGAGAAGGAACTGTGAACCTACACCAATATTTGCCAAGAAAACCATATGGATAAACACAACCAGAAACGCAGACAGATGTGCCTGGCGTGCTGTGTCAATGTGGTCACCGAGAATCGGATACGACTGAAGGGCAGAACAACAATAACAACCTCTTAAATAATAATAACATGGCATGTAGGATAGCTGCTAATATTGTTCTATTAATAAGTGATACTGTGACAATTAGGTTTTTTTCTTACATATGTGTTTTTGAAACTTCTATATCAGTCTCAGTTTTTAAAAGCGTTCCTCTTCTAGACAGAAAATAAAACACTTAAAGCACCACTGTACACTGGGAAATTATGTAACAAGTGAACGGCATTAGCAGGCAAGGTATGAGGATTTTTAGAGATGATCTTAAATGGACATGGAACGATTGTTGCATCAGAAAGAGGGTATGAGAAAACATATTCAGAAGTGTGACTGCTCTTAGAGGCTTGCTCACTGGCAGCAGGGGAGATCTACAGTATGCTCTCTGCTTTTTCTGTTGGTTTCAATGAAGTTTAAACTGATTGAACTTGTTTTTTCCCTTTAACAAAATATTAACTTTTGTAATATTCAAAATGTGTTCTTTTAAATCCTTAAAAAAAACAAGTTGTGTTCCTTGTCCCTTTTAAGTTTTGCACACTCTACTTGTTTTCTAGACTGCTTGTTATCTTGAACCTTGAGGTGGAGTATTCTCCTTCTGCGAGTTGCACTTCCATTTAATTGTGACCGTCTTTTAATAGAACTTAATAGAGATGTTATCTGCATCCAAGATTCCTCCTAGGCGATGAATACCTCTTAGGTACAAAGCAATATTGTCTCCCTCCCAATAAAACAAAATGTACTACAATAATTTAAAAATATAGGCTTTATTATTTTTTTCTAAAAATATTTAGCTTTTTATGAAATTCAATTCTTTCATAGAGCATACAGTAAGTATAACACTTTAATGCTCCCTATCTGACAGTGACGAGGTAATGATGTGTATTGTAGTCATCCATCTTGTAGACCTGATACAAGACATGTTTGTAGGCTGCCGAGTTGTGCATGCTCATAATAAACCCATTCATCAAATGAACAATGTGCTGGAAAAAGGTACTTTGTTGACTTCATCCATCATGCTGCAAGTGATGTGTATTCCTTATCATTTTAGCATTTTTAGGTTAAATGTTTAGTTTGGTGGGGCGAGTGCTGAGATGTATAGAAAGTGTTACAGATATATTTGCATGGTTATTTTTCTTTTTCTGTCGGAAGCATTCATAATATTTTATGAAATGTTTTATATAATGTTGGATTCACACAATAGAAGTCATTTGATCAAGAACTATTGTGACTTCAGGGCTTTATTATATATTGTGTTTATTGTTTTGTTCATCAAGATGTATTCTAGCCAATGATGTTATACTAATTGTTACTTCGGTGTAACAGTGTGTAGATGGCTGCCCTTCACAACATTGCTGGGACTGTTTGACTTCCCCTAGTGTTAGTATCTTGGAGGAGTATATTTACCAGTGGATCTGTTTCTGTTATGTCGTTCAGTCGTGTCCAACTAGCCCTGATCCCATGGACCGCAGCACTCCAGACCATCTAATTGTATGTCTCTGGTTGTGCTCATCCATGATGTTTTCTTGGGAAAGATACTGGAGTGGGTTACCAGCTCCTTCTTTGGACCGTAATTGTCTTACCTCTTTGGTATGGCCTGCCCATCTTGGGTGACCTTAGATAGTATAGCTCACATCTTCATTGAAGTACACAAGGTAGCAATCCAGATGGGGACCAATGGATCACCATTATCCTAACTCATAGCAGATACGTGAGGGGCAATCTACATTTCTTTGTGTTTCTTTATCTGTGATTATTTTTACCTTTTTAAATGCAATCCTTTCCAATTGAAACATAATATTCATTAAAAGTTGTACAAGTGTAGATCATTTGATACAATAAATTGGTTAAGACATTCAGACCCCATAGAGTTTATAATCTGTTTAAGAGTAGGTAAGGCACATGGGTGAGTGCATATTGTGGAGGGGTATTTTAAGTGCACATGTAAATTAACTAGAATTTTTTTTGGAGTTCCTCTTTAGCCCAATTAGACATATTTTTGTAAAACTATAGCACTAGCTTCTTTAAAGCCATGTGCAACTATAAACATGTACTAAGGATGTATAGACTGACCCCTACTTTTCAGAGCTAGTCATTATACACAGCAGTACTTCTAATACCAGGTGACGTGCCCCTATAGAATGTGCCCTTGGTCTCTGAGGTTCTTGTTCACCAGGGATACACCTACAAAGCATGTTGTCTTTTTTGACTCCCTTGGATATGCCAAAGGCTATAGACAATCATATCTTGGGTCGTTATTTTCCTTCCAAGTATACTGCATTTAAACATACACAACTGCCATTTAGTTGTCTTGGTTCTATCTTAGAAAGCACAGTGGTGCTAGATGAACATACAGTACAATAAAATAAAGTCCCTCTGTATAAAGGAAGACTTACGTACTACTTTTCCAGAGACAGGATATTGTGATAAACATCTGGAATTTGTTTGCCTCTGGATTTCTGCAATGACTCTTTTTCTTCTCTTTATGATTAATAGGTTCGACATAGATGGTGTGAGCTGATCATAAAGCACAAGTATAAGGAAGCCTACAAGGATGTGGAAACATTTCTAGAAGAGGATCAGGTGAATATGTCAATGTGCTTTTTACATGAACAGAAGATCCTAATACAGTGTTTGGATATGTTATTTTCAGCTTGTCTAGCAGCAAGTGATGGTGATGTTGTGATCTCCTTTATGAGCCAGCCTCCCTAAACTGATATTAGCTCTATATACAGTGCAGACTACTCTATAATCTGTTTGGACATAGAGGTCAGTGTTTGGCATTTAGGTCCGCTCATCTGCTCTACGTAAGAACACCCAATGAACATTGATCAGACCGTTACCATTTACAGTGGTTGTTGTCAATTGCACATTTTGTGGTAAATCAGAAGGAAAATTTAAAAAGTGAACAGAACATGGGATTTATCACATCTCAATGTAACTAAACAAAAAGTGTGTGCATTTATTCTGTTTTTGCACTTTCACTAGTATTTTGGTTTAAAATGGACATTTGTCATGTTTTATTCCAGTGAGGTTGCTGCTAACGAACATACAACAGTATAATATGCTGTTATGCAGATAGAAACCATAATTAATATTTCAGTGAATCAATATGACAATAGTCTGGGATCAGATGGGAAAGAGTTAATTGGTGCTCAAACACAGTCTACCTGTAAGATGAAATGATACCTGATCAAAAAGTCCAATTAAAATATATGCAAATTCTCATTAGAGCTGGCTGGATTGTGGCTAACCTAGTATATGTGAGGGCTGCATCAATTGTGACTTGAAGCTCTATGATTCTCCCCGTATTGCAGGTACATAGAACAATATAAAATGGCTAGTAGTCCAGGTAGGTTGGAATGTGGCACCTACAGTGGAAGCTCTCAAATGATTTGTAGAAATGACATCATGTAAAACATCCACTAACAAATATGCATCTATTAAAAGTCTGAACAAACCCCATTAATGTTTATATACGGTATTGATAGGAAAAAAGGTAGGTTTTGAGATACTTTTAAGCTGATTCATATTCCACACACCCCAGTTTTACTGCTCCATTTTAGGAACATGATTCAGAGGAAGTATATTTAGAGCTCACATTATGCCAAAAAAGGATTAACATTTCATCCCTATAAGAAGAAGTATTTTTGGAAAACATATTAGAAAAAAAGCATGCATCAAAGAGCTATGGTAAAACAATACACAAAGGAATCCATTATTGAAATATGTCTATATTTACTGTGCTTGTCTCTCCGTAAAGAAAACGGGATGTAATCAAGATTACTAGACTGGAATCTAGAATACTTCAGCAATAGGTATTGTTGTATACATACATTATTTTAATAGCAAGGACACAATTAATGTAAATAATAGATTATACACTTGCTGATTTTTACTTGGCAGATCAATTTGATGGTTAAAGTCTTCTTTTCGGCAGCGTCCTAAATAAAAAATAAAATAAATAAGTTAGCTTTCCCCCTAGCTCAGTCCGTTTTTTGCAACATTACAGCCAATGTTCAGTTTTACTAGATTATAACCAGGTGCATAGTATTATTTTTTATTTGTTTGTTTACTTACCCTGGTTAGGAGAAGTGAAATGCTGCTTCTTCAAACGGTTATTTGATATATTTTATACACATTTAAATAAATGAATAACATGTGGCTTGGTTATATGTTTTTAATGCATGACATTGGTTTTGTGCTGGTTTGCCTCCTACTTTCACTGCTATTAAAGGCACTGTCTTGACCAAATGATTGTTGTTGTTTTTTTTAGTTATAATTAAAGAACATGAAAAACTATCTCCTTGCCATTTGTTTCTAAAGTGAATAATTTCTGAAATGATCAACAGTTTGTGCTTTATTTTTATGCAAGGCAGTGACTCATAAATACTAATTGCCTGCTTTGATGTACTAATTAGGATGTACTAATTGTCTGTTGTGCAAAAGTAATATCCTCACGCAGTTGAATAACCCCTCCCCCAACCTTACCAAGCACTCCGAGCCACAGAAACTATGTTCAATAGCTCTGAAATGATTAACTGGAGACAGCTAAAATCAATTTATAAAACATTTTTCATTCTCTGTAAGAAAAAAAAAAAAGTTTGGTGTTGGAGTGAAAATGTCCCTTTAATATAATTTGACTTGCATGTAGAAATCTGTATTAAAAGTAAGACAACACTTTTGGGAGGATGGAGAGAAAGTTGTATTTAAGCTCTAACTAAGGAGTGGCTGAGACAGCTTGAAGGAAGGGTGAAGCAGCCCGCCCCATGTTACAGGGAGGCTGGGTTAGTTGGTGGTGATTTTATGCCTAAACTGGAGCTCCACTGTCAGGGGATTGTAGATTATATTTCCCAGCCATGCTAGCTTCAAAACCATAATCACGCTGCTCAAAGGTTTCTTCCTTTTAAGTGCATCAATTGGATCTATCCTGTTATGGTGTCGGGACAGGGCTGTCGCTGCAGTGCGGCCTCCAACCGATAGATGGCGCTGCCGATATGTGAGAGAAGTTCTAAGCTTATAATGTTAGCCTAACCCTTGAACCAACCCTCACCCTAACAGTTTACCTAAGCCTTGACTCTGATATGGCACCGGAATATCGTCAGCGCCATCTATCGGATGCTCACCGCCACTGCTGCTGGCTTGTGCTGCGCTTCCATAAGAGGATAGGTCCCAGCCATTTTCTTTTTAGCATTGAACATTAAACAATAGCCTGTGAACAAATGACCTAAATGTATAAGAATGTAAATCACTATAGTATATTATATGAGTAAAAAAACCTGCGCAGATTTAACTTCTACTAATAAATATTCCTATAGAATAATAAACTTGCATAACATACTATCATATGAGCTCATTACTGGGGGTGAGTTTGATGTATTGCACATGGTAATGTACACATTAGACTACTAGACTGTTTTGTACATTGTATGATGCTGAATGAATATATATATATATATATATATATATATATATATATATATATATATATATATATATATATATATATACTTATGCACTAAGAAAACTGAATAAGAAACATTTTATTGTAGAATATGGAGTACTGAACAGAAAGAGGTTAAAGTTATCCTCTGGCCTTTCTGCACTGCCACTTGAAGGGTCAGCAAAGCAATGTTTTGGGAGCAACTGTAATGCCAAGTTTAGTTTTATGCACCTTTTTCAGTACATTCCATTATCTTTCATTATTTATCACTTATTATATTCAAGTATTGTTGTATAAAATAGTATCCTGAATGTAACTATAATTTGCAGAATCGGAAAACTTGAATGTTTTTGGATTTTATTTGGAGATTTTATACCAAGTGGCCATTGCTTGTCTGATTTTAGCAATGGTTTTAAAATATATATATTTGCACTTGCAAGTTTTGCTATACATTTTAAAATGATATGGGGTGTGCACTCTTATATTCTTCTGAGGGCTGTGCTTAAATATCACATATTACTTATTGTGGAATGCAATATTGTTGGTGTAGAGTGATATTATATGGTATATTATATAATAAAGAAGTGTTTTATAGGGCTGGGAGCTGGAGAGCATGTTTGAGTACAAGATGGTCTGTTAACAGAATTGTTTACTTGTTCTCCTCTCAACAGGCTATGGGTGTGTATCTCTATGGAGAGTTGATGGTGAACGAGGACGCCGCACAACAAGAACTTGCACACAAATGTTTTGCTGCTGTCAGAGACCAAATGGATGTATCCTGTGTAAAAGTGGTGGGAGAAATGTTATTTTAATGGAACGATGGCCACAAAACCATTCCTGTAAATTAAAAGATCTAGTCCTGAGAGCATTTCAGTTTGTATATGACAGGCCTGATAGGTGTAAGATGTCTTAAAACCATGTCTTAACAATGTGTAGAATATTGTCTTATGTGGAGCAAGTGGTTCAGGACCCGATGGAACACCTGGTGCTATGCCATAAATATTATAGATAACGTAACATGTAATATAGTGGTATTCATAGACAGACTAGACCGTCTAGAACATATTGTGTAATATTTTTACATTTCCATGAAAATATAATAAAACCATTTTTTACTGGGATGTACAAAATGCAACATGCCTTTGTGGATATTCCTCAATATTACATAAATTACACTTCTTACCCATAAACAATAAACAGGGTTCTTTCAAAATTAGATAGTGAACAAAGCAATATAATATGCCCAAAGTGCTAGCAGAATGCATTGCGACCATAGGCACTGCTTTAGTGTTAAATTACACTTTGCTTTAGTAAAGCTTTACTGAAATTAAGTCTATGAAAAAGTCTTTACTTGCACAATATTTGAATACCCTGAGGTAACCTTTATGGTGTTTGCACATGCAAGTTTAGCACATATTCAATTTGTTTTGGTATGAAGGTCTTCTGTAGTGCAACATATTTCAAATAGTTGTCTAATGAAATAACACATCTGACAGGCTGTTCCCTTGGCAGCTTATATAGCTTTGGAGAAGATTCAGCTTATCAAGGGGTTTTCATAAGCACCTTTGAAGACTGATAGTAAGTAAATGGGAATCCCAAACACGGTATTAAGCACTGAATTGTCATTTCAATCATCATTTTAAAACCTGTGTATAGTATGATATTGTATATATTTCATATTCGGTACTGGAGAACACGTAGATGTAACAAAAAAACACAATTTTATCGGAGACAGACTGAATTTTTAAGAGCTGTGAAGGTTGTGCATAGAGATGGACTATACTTCTAGAAAGTTGTAGTACAGCTAATATATATATATATATATATATATATATATATATATATATATATATATATATATACATATGATCTGTCATCTATATATTCACACTTCATGGTATATACATATTTGCTCACAGCTCTTACAAACTGAATGTGCTAATAAATATAAAGTCTGTTGGAGGCACTTCGGCTATCATTGTCTGTGGGTGCCATGGGTATAAATCTGAGCCTGAGTGTAGTTGTTAATTTTCAGCTTTCCAACAGGACAGTCAAGTACAGCAGAAACCACAGGAAACTTCAAAATACTGTAATAATACCAAACACAACATGGTAACAAACACACAAAGTGTAGTGGCAGTAACATTACAAGATATAATGCAGCACAGGATAAGCACACCTCCCCTATAATATTTTGAGTCTAACAAAACCTAAGATTACAGGAAACACATTTCAACACTTTTCCTACAGAATAGCTTATTCTACTAAAAGTTTAAACAGCATAATATATTAATACATTGTAGGTCTAGAAATGAGAGAGCTGTCTGAAAACCACTTATCAGCAGCACTATTCTCTAGTATTTACTAAAGATTTGTGTGCCTCTCATTGATTTCCTGTTTTCTGTAAACTAGATTAGTGCTACTTTGCTAACGGCATCCAGACATTTCTGCAGCTGCCACGGGATGACTGTTCATAATTACATTGAGCTAAATAACCTAAGATTGCAGGGAAATATGACAAAAACGCTTTGTGGATATAAAAGGATATATAGCCCTGTTATCATTGACTGTAGCGCTTTGTAATGCTGGTGTGGTTGTTTGGGTTCCTGGCATGCTGATTTGTGAGTTAATATTAAAATCACATTGCCAGGGATTACCACACAATCATGTCCTTGGCTGCTATAGTGGAAATAAAATGGTCTTTTTTTGGGAAAGAAAGCTTAACATGCAAATCCGAAGAGACGTCTCCAGGAAGCAAGAGGAGAAAACCCATAAGAGCACCGACAATCACCCCCTGCACAACAAGGCCCAGACATTGACCTCTCTAGCAAGGTGCAGAGCTTAGCTGATTGGTGAACAGTGATTGATTTCCTCTTTGTTCACAGTGGCTAAGTTCTGCACCTGAAGAGAGGGTGAGATGGAACCTTTCATCCGTGGGAACTCGCCCAGACACATGGGTTTGCCAAGATGCTTGGTCTAGTTTTTGTCTTTGGTAAATGCCAACATGAAATGATTACAGAATGAAAAAAAAAAAATAGAAATTTTAAGTATGCATCTTTTTATATATGATGCATTGTCATCTATAACTGAATATTATTGCTTGAAAACAAGACCCATAATGGCAAGTACATACGATTATTTTATCAATATGCCTGGGCTTGTTTTGAGCATACTTTGTAATGTATGTTGGTACACAGTTCATGGGCCTCCACTCCAGGAGGGTTGACCTAAGCTTTGCCATTGCTGCTGATCTACTTAGTCGATGGACTCGTCCTCTTGTGCCTACTGAACTGATATCAGTTCTAGCTTATATACTGGCTCAGTTCAGCAGGAACAGGAGTCGGGCCCTTGAGCAAAACAGAGACAACTGTTCTGAAGTAAAGAAGCACTACACAACAAATACTGTGTTTCCAGTAATTGTAATGTCTGTTACTTTAATGCACCTCCATAGCCATGGGAAATGAAGAAGGGCATCAGCTAATTGCCAAACGCAATCTAATTTTATGCCTCCCATAACATTTTCCTGATGTATTGCTTTCGAAACCATAGAAAATGTAATAACATAAATGCCTTTAATTGTAGTGCATGTGTGTCATTATGTAGAATGGACAAATTACAGCAGCTGTTCATATGTTCTGGTTCCTCATTCTGTCCGTGTCCAGCGTCTGTCTGTGGTGTGCATCAAGTCTTCCTTCTGTCATATAATCTATAGCTTGTGAAATTAAATGTACTTTGTTTTAAAACATGGATCCTCTCATGCTTTTATTTATCATAAACTTCTTGATATATATATATCTATATCTGAAATACATTATATTTATTTCAATAAACTGTGGTCAGCTATGATGTATTATGTTGAATTTTATGTATTTTTTTGCCACTATATTTGAATCTGTTTTTGCTTTGATTGTGGTAAGTATGCATTGTATAGTAACCACTGTGTAGTGTTTGTCTTTATAGGAATTATTTGTAATAATTATTTGCAATATTCTGTAATGTTGGCATATATACTGACCGTATAATGAGTGTGTGTGTGTAGATTTCATTCATTATAGTATGGAGGAGTTTAAAAAAATAAATTATATATATATATATATATATATATATATATATATATATATATATATAAATCTTAAGACATATATATTTATAATTACTATATTTTTTACCAAGATTTATGTAGATGGACAAATTTAAAATATCAAATGATATTAAAATTAGAGTATTTTAAAAATAAAACATATTAGGACATCAGATGTAGAACATGATGTTAGATTTTAGGTTGAAGGCTGTCTTGAAATCAGTGTCTGTGGTTATTTGGGCTGTTAACACCACTTATTTATGCTATCATGGGAGAATCCGTATTTCTGCAATCACACATTTGGTCAGTATGACCTCTTATGGTAGACTGTCCATGCTGAGAAAGTTTAGATAGAAATAGATTCTGGACAAAGGGACCTGTCATTTGATAGACTCCCCCATCTAAAATATATAGTTTTCATTTTGTTTCATAAAATACTTAATGTAGCATATTTGCTTTTCCTTTTCTATTAAGATACATTTTATCAGTCACTAAAATCACTGTTTTTGAGATCTTTCATATTTCAGTCTTAAAAGACCATTGTGGTAAAATTCTTTCTATATGGTATTTTGAATAACTTGATAATGGGCAACATATTTAAAAAAATAAATAAAGTAAACACAGCCTTTGTATTTTTATAATTTATACTAATCTATTCTTTACGGTAGGCATCCATTTCCCTTTGTCGGCTGATTCTCTCGGGATGGTGTGGTAAACTAATGAGCTTCTTCAAAACAATATATTTAAATCTGACCACAGTGGTCCTAAAAGTAAAGTTGTATTTCCTGAAAACTTGTAATGTAAAACTGCCTGTTGACTAAAATACTATATACAGCAATAAGTGTAGAGCTGAACTAGTGGTCTATGTATATTTAAAATGAAACTCCTTATAATTCTACATTTCTCTGTAATGGACCGGTCTTTTTTTAAAGGCATTTAAGGAAACCTAATGTGACAATATAATGCTGTGTTTTTATGAGATGTTTTCCTTCATTTTTAAACTTGTGGTTTGTAATTTAATAAAAAAAATGCACTGGGGCGTTGGCTGTCTGCATGCAAGCCATGTCATAAATTGTAAGATAAAATGCAGTGCAGGTTTCCTTATTTACTTCCAAGAATCCCTACTGTTTGATAGACGTGCTTGCCTATAAATAGGGATATTTGGGTACATTTATTTCTTTTCAGGTATGCCCACTAAAGCTCTGCCATGCTACAGTGTGATTGACCTGCACAGCAAAAGGAAGATCTGTTGTCCACCGCAATTACTGGAGATTTTATTTTTGTAGACGTGATCTAAATATACAATATAAAATCCAAGCTTTACATTTTTATATCTTTATCATGGCCATTAAAAAAAAATTGTATTTTTAAAATGTTTATTGTGATTACATGTACATTAAACAATGTTCAACATATTTACAATGAGAAGCCTAAATAATTTGTTTCTATTCAGTACACCTTGTGTGTGGATGTATGAGGGGGATGACTATATATATATACATACACACACACGCACACGAATTGGTCGGGTCATCTTGTGGAGAACCAGTACAACTTATGATCTCTTTACAGGAAGATAGACTGTGACCAACAGATTATTTTCCAAGTATTGTGAGTGCTGTGCATTGGCTGTTTACGCCACTTATTTATGCTATCATGGGAGATATAGTATTTCTGCAATCACATCTGTACAAAGTCAGTATGACCTCTTATGGTAGACAGTCCATGTTGAGAACATTTAGATTGAAATAGATTTTGCTACAGCCCTGTGCCAAAATATTATATTAAAGGAGGTGTCTGACTTGCCCTTTCTATCTGTTGATAACTATGGTTCTGAGACATCATTCTAGACCTTATAGTGGGCATATGTTCATTAATACAGACTTTATTCACACATAGCTTGGATCAATGGACATTTTATCTATAGACTGTTACTTCCCTTTGTTTGAAAATGTATTAGCAAAAAGCTATTGCTGAGTGATAAATGCCACCTTTAACTTGTTTGAAATAATTTGCATACAGGTTGCATGGCATTACACCACCAAATATATGGGCATTTGGAGGTAAGAGCATTGCCTAATTTTGGTCTACAGTATGCTGCATTGCACATTAAGTAATATGATTTAACAACAGGCCAGGATGCAGGGTTATCACTAGGCATAGCTTGCTAACCATCTACAAATTGTCACATAGAGTGATCCCTAAATCTTGGCATGTCAACAGGTCCAAAACCATGCCAAGTAAATGTAAATGCAGTAACTGAGATGCAATCTAGACTAGGCAGTCATATAAATATTGATTATGATCCATAGGCTCGGGTGTAAACCACTTAGATGTTCGTGCTTATGGTGCTCCTAGAGGGTTAAGGTTTTATAGTTGTTTTGTTTTTGAATGACTCAAGAGGTACATGTCCTGGCTAATGGGCGTCAATTGACTTTTTTTTTCTGGAAGTGCAGACAGAATCCGGGATGGAGTTTGAACATGTCTGCTAATAGCACAAATCAGATTATAACATTTTACTCCATGCAATTTAAGATCATTTCCTGAGCGCACTGAAAGCCTCAGCTGACAACAGATCTTGGCATGAAGACAAAACTTAATTTTCCATTAACTCCTCCCAGTCAAAGCTCACTGTTTGGCTTTCAGTCAGATAAATAGTTTTTGTCAAGACTGGAGGGACTGTGGCATACATCATATATTTTTATTATTTAATTGAATGATTTAAATTTGAGTACATTTGAGTCACAAATTGTGCTAAGATAACCTTTGCTTTTACCAAAAATATAGTAGCAGAAATATAATAATTTCACAGCCACATGTTTGTGTTCTTGTACCTTCATTCAACTGTACTTTGATTTCTGCAAATAATAAAATGTGTATATATTTATGCAAATAGATCACTTTTATTGGCACTGCTGTCTATATACAAATTACACATTACATAGAAACTGAATATTAAAGAACCATTTGAATTGTAGATTTATATGTTGCTAAACATAAAGTATATATATATATATATATATATATATATATATATATATTTACTAGAAAACAATGTTTTAAAATGTGTAACAGCATCAACTGTAATTTGTGTGTCAATGGGAATCTATCAAAGCTGCTTCAGACTTGAAAAAGAGAGGTTTCTCTCGAAAGCTCATCATGAAAATGATGAATATGTTTGTCCAATAAAAAAGGTATCACTATATACTGCAATATTCTGATTATTCATCTGGATTACTGGACACACACGGCTATATATATATATCAGAAATAAATAGTACATCTGTGTTCACCTTTGAATGTCTAAAACAAGCTAAAAAAACGGCTTCCAGCTTAGAATTCCAAGAAAAACAGTTATTACACTGCATTTTGGGAAGCTGAGCAGGGACATGCAAATGTACCCACAAATGCCTCGCTCTTGAATCCATAAACCATTTTAAACATGGCTTCCTTTAGGCTTATGCCCACTGTATTACACAGCCTTTATGCAAAGCCAAGGTTGGATTATACACAAGCTGGGAATCCTACCAATGGACAGCGGTTTCAAGCTTACTGGCTATTATAAGGTCCACAACACAAGCTGAGATCCTGCCCCACACTGATGAGTAGGTAGTTCACAACAATCATTTAATATATGGTGGGTAAAAGCGATAGAAGCCCTCCACCGTACAGTAAATAAATAGTACATCTGTGTTCACATTTGAATGTCTAAAATGAGCTTCATGGTGTAGTGGTACTGATTATAACCTGACCGAGTGTGCATGTCTCTAATTCCCTATTTTAGTTACCCCCTGCTATTATTATTATATATTGGGATACAGCATAGAGGTTAAAGCAAGGAACTGTCTGATATGGAAGGTATATACAAACAATAACTAAAATATTATAATAATATCCAGTCAGTTATTCATCAGTTTAAAAAAAATATAAACAACTTTTCCACTTGACAGCCTCTGCTATCCAGTCTTGATGAATTTCATTTAAAATATAGACACAACTCCATTTATTTCTTTGTGATGACAAGTTGCATTTTGTGTACCAGCCTCTTCTCTAAGTATTGCAGACTCAGTAAGGAACCCTGATATGCCCACAGTGCTGTTCTTAAGTGTGCAATTGGTTTATCTCAAAATGAGCCTTTTCCTAGTATCTGAGACATATTTCAGAAAACAGTGAAGCACATTGTTGGAGGAAAAATGGCAGCAAATGTGAATTATTTTTTTTTGGAAGCTTTTAAAATAAAGTTCTAAACTCTATATGAGATATACTCATGCAAGTCTATCACACTAGATGCATTTACCGATACATAACGTGTAGGTGTAAATAGGCATGGCTGAGTGAGAAGACTGCAATGGATCATTCTCCAGCTGCTTGGTGGGAAATGGTTTATTATGTTTTTTAATCAATCATATATTTACTAAATAAGACTTACAGGGAACAAATTATACATTTTTTTAAAAGATAAATAGCAAGTATTTGTAAAATCTACACTAGACATAATTATAGGGAAAACTGAATTGCATGTCACATAGGTTACAACTTGGAGGCCCTGAAAAGATTATGAAGAAGGAAAAATGTAAGAGGGGGAAAAGGTAATACTAAGAGAGAGTTGCATTTAAAAGGATGTAGAATTAAAACTTTTCTATCATGCATTTAAAAGAGCATGTTTTCAGCATAACATTTATTTTTTTCATGAAAAAATATTTACTAAAATTTGTTTAAATTTATTGGAGACAAACAAGAAATATGTGTGAGCAGAGGATGCACGACTCTAGATCTCATCGGCAGACACGTATGACTTATACAGCTATATTGCTGCTCATTGGCTGACGGGGACAACCCCCATAAACAATTATCACTCAAAGCAGTATATTCTGCTCCAGGAGTTTCATTGTCAAAAAAGAAATACATTGCAATAAAGAAAAACATGTCTTTAATGGCTCTTTAAATGGATGTGGGTCTACCAATTTAAATATGAGTATTACTATTTTAGGGTTCATTATTAGCACATAACACATACACAATTTAAAATGTATAGAACGCACAATAAGTATACAATGTTAAAGTAAGTTAAATGTCATATAGCAGAATTTTAGTTTGTATTTTTCTTTAGTTTTTATTTTCTTTACCAATTCATTAAATATCATACTTTTTGCTGCTTTTAATTAAAAAGAAATAAAATTTTATATATAATATCCCTAATCTATAACAGAGAAAAGAGCTGCGGAAGAGCAACATTAAATATCCATTCTGTTCTTTTATATGTTGTCCAAGATATAAGCCAGGAGAGGGGTGGAGGGAAGTTTTTGAAAATATTCAGCTAAGGAATCACAATCTTTCTGAAGAATGTTCTAGTAATGGATAACTATTCATATACATAAAGACAATCTGAAAACATATGTAGTTTTAGTATTTCATACACCCCAATACAATTCTGATTTGCAGTTAGAACCATGGCTCTAAAAACATGTGAATAAGCTCAAGTTTGGAAAAAGCAAAGTAACAAAGTCACATTACAATATTTGAATGTTCTGGGTACATATGTTACAGGAAGTAATCATTTCTGCTAAAATAATTAAATATAATAGACCACATGCCTTATGTAAAAAAAAAAAATGTTTTCTACAACTTAGACTAAGACGGAAAAAATGTGATGAAGCTGACCTGCTAGAGGATAAATCTTTAGATAAGTTTCAAATATAAGAAACAGGTTTCAACAGATCCACACACATTGCCATATAATATAACGGCAAAACATGAGATGATTTAGAGATGATATCAGTTATTTGATAACTTTTAGAAAGACAATTTCATAATGCAACGTGTTTTTTGAAAGTTAAAACATAAATAAAGCCTCTAAGGTTAAGTTAGGGAAAAAAGTAAATGTCCCCCAGTAACAGAAAATGTAATAGAACCATTACAAATTAAAGATGCAAATCCATCCTATGCATGAAAGCTGTTAAATCTGCACCAATAACTGTATTTCTCGAGTCTAACTTATTTGTTTTAGATGTCCAAATGTGAACAAAAATATATACATAAAACTATTTTTTAGAAATAGAAAACAGAAAATTGGCATGTGCGTATGTATTCACCCCCTTTGTTATGAAGCCCATAAAAAGCTCTGGTGCAACCAATTACCTTCAGAAGTCACATAATTAGTGACATGATGTCTACCTGTGTGCAATCTAAGTGTCACATCATCTGTCATTACATATACACACCTTTTTTGAAAGGCCCCAGAGGCTGCAACACCTAAGCAAGAGTCACCACTAACCAAACACTGCCATGAAGACCAAGGAACTCTCCAAACAAGTAAGGGACAATGCTGTTGAGAAGTACAAGTCAGGGTTAGGTTATAAAAAAATATCCAAATCTTTGATGATCCCCAGGAGCACCATCAAATATATCATAACCAAATGGAAAGAACATGGCACAACAGCAAACCTGCCAAGAGACGGCCGCCCACCAAAACTCATGGACTGGGCAAGGAGGCCATTAATCAGAGAGGCAGCACAGAGACCTAAGGTAACCCTGGAGGAGCTGCAGAGTTCCACAGCAGAGAACGGAGTATCTATGCATAGGACGACAATAAGCCGTACGCTCCATAGAGTTGGGCTTTATGGCAGAGTGGCCAGAAGAAAGCCATTACTTTCAGCAAAAAACAAAATGGCATATTTTGAGTTTGCAAAAAGGCATGTGGGAGACTCCCAAAATGTATGGAGGAAGGTGCTCTGGTCTGATGAGACTACAATTGAGCTTTTCAACCATCAAAGAAAACGCTATGTCTGTCGCAAACCCAACACATCACATCACCCAAAGAATACCATGGTGGTGGCAGCATCATGCTGTGGGGGATGTTTTTCAGCAGCCGGGATTGGGAAACTGGTCAGAGTTGAGGGAAAGATGGATGGTGTTAAATACAGGGATATTCTTTAGCAAAACCTGTACCACTCTGTGCGTGATTTAAGGCAAGGACGGAGGTTCACCTTCCAGCAGGACAATGACCCCAAACACACTGCTAAAGCAACACTTGAGTGCTTTAAGTGGAAACATGTAAATGTGTTGGAATGGCCTAGTCAAAGCCCAGACCTCAATCCAATAGAAAATCCACAAGCGCAAACCATCCAACTTGAAGGAGCTGGAGCAGTTTTGCAAGGAGGAATGGGCAAAAATCCCAGTGGTAAGATGTAGCAAGCTCATAGAGACTTATCCAAAGCGACTTGGAGCTGTGATTGCCGCAAAAGGTGGCTCTACAAGTATTGACTTTAAGGGGGTGAATAGTTATTCACATTGACTTTTTCTGTTATTTTGTCCTATTTGTTGCTTGCTTCATAATAAAAAAAAATACATCTTCAAAGTTGTGGGCATGTTCTGTAAATTAAATGATGCAAATCCTCAAACAATCCATGTTAATTCCAGTTTGTGAGGCAACAAAACACGAAAAATGCCAAAAGGGGTGAATACTTAAAGTTAAAGTTGTAAAAAGTGTGTTTAGAGCAGACTAGGTTATGTCTTGTGACAATTATACTAAACTGCCATTTAAAATTTGAAAGATCCCTCAAATTCACTGCAAAAATAATAAAAATACTATTTGTATGTATAACACGATGGCTATTATTCAAGACACTATGGCAAGATCGGATACTAGAAATAAGATATACAATGTCCTTCGCACATGTATTGGAGTCTTTGGCATCAAATTTCACCCCAATTCACAGTATAAATTTGCATTAATTTCCCAGAAATACAATAAATCCTTCACAATTTTTCTGTAGAATCTCAATAATCCACCACTTTATTCATTCAACATATGATAAAAACTCTTCTTCACAGTCTACAGTTGATCATACAGTATTTGGTAAGTATATTGTCAGAGGACAATGCAATGAACAGCATTTAGATGTAAAATAGTGTCAGATCCAAACAAAGCTTGGCTCTGTCTGCCTTAGGTATGTTTCCTTGAAAATACTTTTTAGGCAGAAAATCGACAATGAGGATGAAAACATGAAAAGGGAAGATTGGATTGGGATAAGTGTGTACTGTACAATGAACTATCTAGATATGTTTTCAGCAATAAAAAAGATATATTAGGAGTTCTCAAGTAGCGAGATAACATACCATCAATAGGAAGCAATATAGCTGCTCAAGCTCTGGACTATTTATTCCTGAGCATACAAGATGAAGTGACCTTTTGTTTATTATTATTATTATTTATTTCAATATAAACATATTGCAAGGGATGGAGGCCCTGTCTTTAAGTTTCTAATCCAGTGTCCATATTGCTTTCCCTAAAGCATCATGTTTTAGATATTTATTATTTGCAGCTACGGTATGTTAATACACCATTTCACTACTAGTCTAAAGCTCTCCAGACAAAAAACCTTCCTTCAAAACAAACTCCTAATCTTGGTAATTACTATTTCTTGTGTTGATTCTCATGTATAGACAAAACAAACCTTTGCAAGCTTGGGTGATTTTGAAGTAGTTGGCCGTTCTGCTGTACTTTCGCTGTGGCCACTAATGTAGCTCCAACCACAAATATACTCCCCGTGGGGCCCTGTTCAGAAAAGGTTTCTGCTCCAATGCACAGGATCTTGGCAGGTCTAAGTTCAAGTACAATGTTGCCTTATAAGTGAACCTCAGGTGCATTTCTTCCTGTTCTACTTTCTAACATACAAGAAGAATGTCTTTGTTACTGGATATAATCCAAAACATGGGCTTAAGTAAAATATTTACTTGCATTTTCTCTCATCTATTATATATTTTTTTATTTTCATTTTCTTTCACAAATGAACTTGAATTTACATATGAAGATCTACTCAGTTAGCAGTGTGTAATGCATGTTTAGTGTAGCATATTGAATATTTCATTATAATGTAATCTACATTGCAAAAATACAAAGATCCATATTATAATATGTACAGCTATGCAAATTACCATGCCACAGTGGCACATTGGGCAAGATGCACTAGGCTTCACATGATTGTAATTGTACAGTGAACATTTTAGTACTCAACATCAGTATAAACCAAGTCATTGCAATTTAAAATATTACTTAAAATAGCTTTTCTATTTTATTATTCTCAGAGACATAGTATATACACAAGGATTGATTTCATACTGGTTGACATAGAGACATGGAGAGAAGTGGATGATGTGGAGGTAGGGGTTATATCATGCTCAGACCACGCCCTGGTAAAAATAGTACTGCAAGGTCGGGGGACTAGCAATGGAAAAAAAAGAGAAAATATTAACTCAGAAGTATTTTATACAATAGAAGAAAAAAAAGAAATTAAGGAAGTAATTGAAGAGTTCTTTAGAGTTAACAGTGGCTCTATAACCTCAGATTTAAGTATTTGGAATGCGCATAAAGCATATATGAGGGGTATTCTAAAAACAAGAATGATTAAGAAGAGGAGGGCCAGGGGGAAATCGCTGCATGATTTATATTTAGAACTCTACAAGTTATCATTTGCCAACAAAAAAAGCCAGGATAACATGTTGACGGAACAGATCTATAAGATACAAGCACAGATAAATATGATCTTACAAAGTCAAATAGATAAGAAGTTAAAGGAGCTAAAAATAAAAAATTATCATCTAGGTAATAAAGCAAATAAATCACTAGTGGATCTTATTGGGAAAAAGCGGAGCAACAAAAGGATAGTGAAATTCCTCGATGCCAACGGAATTATGAAAAAGGATCCTATTGAAATAGGTAGAATTGCGGCGGAGTATTATAGCGCCTTGTATAATCTGGAAAAGAAACCAGGGTGGGTTAAACCTGATAAAGGGCAAATACAGGATTTGTTTAAAAAGTTAAATCTAAAAAAAATTTCCGAGGAGCAAAAGGAACTACTAAATGGGAAGATTTTAGTGGAGGAAATCGAGAATTGTGTGTCCGGTTTAAATGTCCAAAAATCCCCAGGACCAGATGGGTTCCCGATACTGTATTATAAACAATTCTTACCAGAATTGGGGGCTCATATGGTAAAAGCATTTAACAAAATTAAAGACGTAGGATGGGCTCCTAAGGAGACATTAGAAGCAGCAATAATTATGATACCGAAGGAGGGAAAAGATCTGGCAAATTGTGCTAACTACAGGCCCATCTCTTTACTTAACATCGATATCAAAATATATTCAAAGATACTAGCACAAAGATTAAATCCTCTTTTAGACCAGTTAATTGAGTCAGATCAAACAGGTTTTGTTAAAGGCCGACAAGGGACAGATAATCTGCGAAAGCTTATCGATATATTGGCACATGCTAAAGATAATAAAATCCCGTTGGTGGCAGTAGGGTTAGATGCGGAAAAAGCCTTCGATAGGCTCAACTGGGAGATTATCAAGTGTACTTTAGAAGAAATTGGATTGGGGAAATTCGGGTCAAGTGCGATTATGGCGCTATACTCTAACCCTTCAGCCTTCATAAAAGGTACAGACTTTCAGTCGGAATCGTTTGAGATTAGCAATGGGACGAGACAAGGATGCCCGCTATCCCCAATGATCTTCAATTTGTGTATAGAAGTGCTGGCTCAAATGATAAGGAAGAATGATAGGATAAGAGGAATCATATGTGGAGCTATAGAATCGAAGATCACTCTATTCGCAGACGATGCAGTTGTAGTCTTATCAGAGCCACTAGAATCATTGGTGTATCTCATGAAGGAATTAAAAACCTTTGGTTGCCTATCATATTATAAAATTAATTCTTCCAAATCAGAGGTTATCTGGCTAAATGTGAACTTAGAAACTAAAACCTTGTTACGAGAGAAATTCCCATTTAGATGGGAGCAGAATAAAATAGAACATTTGGGAATAGAGTTGACTCCGTGTGTTGCTTCCATGTTAAAGAATAACTTCGAAATAACTTTTGTTTCAGTGTGCAAACTACTCAAGTCATGGGAGAGGCTAAACCTAACCTGGTCAGGCCGAATCGTATGTGTTAAGATGTTCATTTTACCAAAACTTACTTATGTTTTAAGAGCAATCCCTCTATTTATATCCAGAGGAAGTATTACTAAATTTCAGAAAGTGGTAGATCATTTTATATATAAAGGAAATAGGGTTAGAGTCAGTAAAGACCAAGTAAATAAAAAGTATATAGAAGGTGGATTATGGGCAATCAACCTCTGGAAGTATGCAGAGGCTATAAAATTGTACCACTTTCTGAGATGGACAGAAGGAGTGGAAGGACCCAAGTTTGTCCAGTTAGAAGAAGCATTAAGCCCCAAAATAGTTCTGCAGCAAGATCTATGGTATAAGAAATCGTCCAACTTTAAGACTCAGATAGAGTTCAGAATAGGGAAACAATGTTGGGCTAGTTGGCTCAAAATGAACTCAAAATTGAAGTTGCTCCCTTTTCCATCTCCATTAACACCACTGGAAGTAATTTATGATATTCACCCCGAAATAGATAAGGTAGAGTGGGGGAAATGGGGTATTGACAAAATTAAGGATTTAATCAGAAATAAGGGCTTTATTAAATTTGAGGAACTGAGGAGAGTGAGAGAGGCCCCAATATCAATGTGGCTGCAATTTCTGACCCTTAAGAAGATATTAACAAAAGAAGGTTTTGATGTAAGATCAGTCAGGGATTTGACACCTCTCGAAAAATTCCTGTCATTAAGAACAAGTAATAAGAGTTCAGTGTTGAAATGCTTAAAAATTTTAGACGAGTACAGAAGTTCTGGAAAATCTGTAGCCATGGAAAGCTGGGAAACTGATTTTAGAATTAAGAAAAATTTGGAGGACTGGGGAAAAGCATATCAGCTAACAAAAGACAACTTGATTTGTACAACTTACAGGGAAATCCACTTTAAAATTACACAAAAATGGTACATAGTTCCAAAGCTTCTGTCTAAAATAGATCCAAGCAAATATAGTGAGCTGTGTTGGAGAGGGTGCTCGGAAATAGGCACCCAAAGCCACATGTGGGGAAAATGTGTTAAGATCAAAGGGCTTTGGGAAAGGTGTGTCACCAAGTTGGTGGGTATGGGATGTAAGGAAGTTACCTTAAACCCAGAAGCTTTTCTATTACATATCTTTCCAAGGGAATGGTCTAGTGAAACAATTGGGATAGTGGTGCAGGTTCTCATGGCAATTAAATGGTAGATTGTACGGAGATGGAGAAGTGGGGAATTGCCTAAATGGAATGAGATTTGTAGTACTATGGAAAGGAATAAACAGTATGAAATGGAATATTTAAGTTTTGATTCCAAGTTAAGATTATCAGTGGTTAAGAAATGGGCAAGATGGGACGAAGAACTGTTTGCCGGGCCTTTCTGTTAATAGATATTTTTGTTGTTGTTGTATTTGTTGCCTTTAGCGAAGTTACTTTAATTATATAATAGGTTTCGGGTATTGCCTCCTTCTGTAAATAATGAGAATATTGCCAAGAGGTGGGTGGGGGGTTTGTAGGTGGGTGATTGTGTATGATTTAGATGTAAGTATTGTTTTACTGTATGTATTTTATTTTGGTTGTCTGTTTCTAAAAACAATAAAAAAAATTTAATATAAAAAAAAAAAGAAAAAAACTCACAAAAAACAAACAAAAAAAAAAAATAGCTTTTCTTGAAATTACTTCTTTAGCATTTCCCCTCACGGCAACATGGGGTTTGAAATCTTACATTCAAAAGTCAGATTATGCCAAACCCCTGTGCAAGAGGTCATAAAATGCAGATATATAAGAGACCATATGCATTAATGAATAGACATTGAGTCGCAAGTTACAAGCCGAATAGGATGGACTAGATGCGGTCCGCAGTTACAATACAATCCCATATTTACGGCACATAAAACAGGCCTCTCAGCCAATAGAAAGCGGGCTAGTTGAAGAGAATATAAAGTTGCGTTCAACCCGCCCATGCATTGACTGTGTTCTTACAGTTTTATTTTTTTATATTATTCTAATTACGATTTTACACTTAAAATTTGATTACACATATTTACAGATTACACAGGATAGGAGGAGGAGAGTGGAGGATAGGAAGCAGGGAGTGGAGTAGAGCGTTAGTGGAATGGCTAGGTGCCCATGATAGGCACATCCAGTTCAGGGACTGAGGGGGAGGGGTCCGACCCTGGGGGGGGGGGCAGGTGTAGTAGAGTGGAGGAGGGACAGGCCTCAGCATCAGATGAGGGAGCGCAGGATCCCCATCCACAGTAGGGAGGGCAAGAGGCTAAATAAAAGCACAGGGCCCTGAACTACACGCACAGGGAGAATGTGGTCCTCTGTACAATCCATGAGCGTCCCGCTATAGTTGGGGGGGGGGGGGGGGGATTGCTAGGCCCAGGCCTGGAAGGAGGAAGCGGCCACAGTAACAGCAGTGGGCACAGCAGAAAGGTATGTGAGGTGCGTCAAACACCGTTTCAATGACATCAGGGCCAAGGTGAGGAGGGGCTGCACATATTTTTTGTGCCTTCAACAGCACTCCTCAGTGACAATGTATTGGTCCAAATGTTAACGTAATTGAGCCTGGCTACAGAGTATAGAATCATGGCCTATGTGATGGGGATATTTTGTACCTCCCATCACATGATCCATGATCCTCTTCTCTGTGGACACGTAGGATTCTGTTTAACATTTCACCAATTGATTGTCAATGAGGAATCCTGTTGAGAAGAGATGCAATGGCATGTTAATGACAGTCAGCATTAATATATGCACTAGTGAAGCACGTGATCCTGACCTCAATATGCGTCTGAAAACAGATCCTTGGGTCTGATGTAAGTAACATTGAACCTGGCTGCTAACCTTTGTGTCCTCCCAGTATTAATTGGTATTTACCCCAATTGCTGATATCATGAATATACCTTAACATGTGCTAACAGCTGTATAGCTGAGGGATGTGATATCAATGTTGATTAACAATATCAATATCCAATGGAGAAGCTGATAGTACACCTGGACCACTGACGCTGGTCACAGCTAAGCATTTATTGTGAGATGATCATTATTAACGGTCATAGCCAGTCAGATATCCTGAGAACTAGCTAATGGTTAGTAATGCTTGGAGATGAGAATCAGTTGAGTTGGTATATTGCTACAGTTACAGTATTTAGCACTGTACCATACATGCATGTTTTTCGTGTTATTTTTTTATCCTACTCCGCCTTTTTGTTTTCAACACCTTTTTTTCAGGTTTTTGTTATAGGAGCACACTGTATGTGTGAAATTGGTTTGGATGAGATAGACCAGATGTTTATGCATCTGTTTAATTGAGCAGATGCTAACCAAAAGTAAGTGCTATGCGCATTACTGGTTACTGTGATTAAATGGAGTGTTTTCTGATGATCCTTTTTTTTATCAGATTCCGGTTGCAGTGGTGAAGTGACCGCATGTGACCCTGGTAGGTGCTATGCATCATGCTTATTCTAGAGTATGATATAACCCCCTTTAGGTATTCCCTTTTTCCCACAAGCCTCTTGCTCTCCCGGGATCCGCCCACACCACACCCATGATGTTAATGCACAGTCTTGTACATTTCTTTTTTTTTTTTTTTCAGTTTCTACAAATAACAAACAGATATTACCAAATTATACAAAACACAAATATACAAATACAAGATATATTACAGTCATACAAAAACTAAAGAAAAAAAAAATGTTATGTCTTATGAGTTTAAAGAATGGTAATATTTATCCCAAATCAGCCAACTATTAAACCTGGATAAAACAATGCCCATGTCTTATTGATTACTTTCTAATTCTCTGTTCTTTTTCAGAATTGTTAATACTTTATTCAGTGATGGAATAAGTTCTGATTTCCAGCGTTTGGCAATAAGCCATTTGACTACTGAGACTACCTGTATAATTAAAGCTTGTTCTTCCATCTTAAGCCTATTGTCCATGATGTGAAGAATAGCCATTTCACATGTCGGCTTAATGATTTTACCGCAAATTTTAGAAATATATTCAAAAATTAAACTCCAAAGTTTCTTAATGGGGTCACAGTCCCACCAAATATGTTTGTGCGTCCCCTGCTGATTACAAAGCCTCCAACAAAGCCCCTTATTAGGATTATTGTTAATAATTGCTATCTTTACTCGGACAAAGTACCACCTCTGGATCACTTTAAAATTGACTTCTCTATATGCTTGATATTTAATAATTTTCTGTGAGAACGCAAACGCTCTTGACCAATTTTCCAGGTTAATTAAGTTATTACATTATTTTTCCCACTTAAGCATACCTGGAGATTTTTCCATCTTATCCTGTTTTCTTAATATTTCATAGCATTTTGAAATTATAGGTTTCCTGTCATTATAAAGTACTAACTTTTCAAAATTGGTTAAGGATCTGTTTGAGGTAATTAAATATTTCAAATTTAAAATAACTTTTTTAACTCTCTCATATTCCAACCATTTAGACGATGGAAAACTAAAATCAGCACATAATTTGGAAAAAGACTTAATTTCACCTTTATCGAACAGATCTCCCAATGTTTGTATATTTCCAATTACTCCAATTACGAAGACAGGCCAAGTTAAGAACATTACTTACACCTAACAGTGACATTTCCGAACACGGAATTGTCTTGTACATTTCTGAGTGCACTCTGTGTATGAAATAAAGTTTTGTTATACCGTTCTCACTGTGTCAGTGTGTTTTCAATGGTTGGGGTTTTGGGACATCCACATACATCACATATGTGTCACATTCCTATATCAGTAACTAATGAGCTCTAGTTACTATGCAATAGATTAATACATATAATCATGATAATAATACTAATATAATTATTATTGGTTATTTATAACGCACCAACATATTACGTAGCGCTATATAATAATATATCATATAATGTTAATAATAAAAATAATATTATATATATATATATATATATATATAATAAATGGTTAATATACATGCAAAGTCCAATTTGTGATACTGTGGAGTATCAACATTCCCCTTGAAGACCTGATAATATGACAGGTGATAATGTGAACTGATTAAACACTTAATGGGATTTCACCAAATTATAATGGGTATACATCTTGGCACATGGATACCAGCAATGGTGTGGGACTTTCCAGAATGGGTGTAGCAGAGATTGTCCCTGATGAAGGTGAGTTGGCTCCCATGTGTGTTTGTGGCCCTTTCTGAGGGGTTAGATTAGTGTGGTGTATGCTCCCCTGGTCCCCTTCTGGAACGCTACCTTGTGGGGGTGAAGGGGCTTGTGTACTTCAATGAAGCATGTAGGGCCACTCTAGGTGGGCAGGTCATAGCAGAGAGGTCAGACAAATCACAGTCCACTGGAGAAGGAACTGGCAACCAACTCCAGTATATTTGCCATGCAAACCTTGTGGAAAAGCCCAGACAGAAACACAAGTAAGTGTGCTGCAGTCCATAGGATCACAGAGGGTGAGACACGACTGAAGAACAAAAAATTAAATCTTCCCCTGGTACTTGATATATTTTATGTGGTGGTGTAATTTGGCCACTATTTCTTTTCCCAATGTAGATGTGATGAGTGAGATGTATATAAGATTATCTTTGTATTTTTAGGGTCCATATTAGAGCCTCTGTGTGTGAGAAAGGGATAATATAGCAGGCAGTTTCATGTTTTTGTATTGCAATTTAATCGGGTAGTATGTCTTTAATTGCTTTCAGCATCTTGCAGCATGGCTTTTTATATTGTCATATGCATGACCATTCCAACATATGAAAGGGCTATTTGTTAATTTGGAATTGTTTTGAAATGAATTCTAATGCCTTCCATTGCTTTCCCCATATTTTTAAATAGGTCAGTAGTAGTGACCACAAAGACCAACAGATCGATAGGTGGGCCCACTAATGTTTGGTCACTGTTGGTTGGCATGCAGGGTAAAACCATGCTCTACATTTGGGAAAGAAGAAAAGAGACACTGGAACTGTGTTCTACTTGTAGTGCCATATAACCTCCAACTTTAGGCTGTGAGCAGGATATCAAAAGAACTGCAAACCATACACAGATGAGAAACTTCAAATAGTTTTCCAGAGCCTACTCTGCTATCCTACAGACAACCCCCTAACCTGAAACAACTGATAGTTAGATTGCATTCACCACCACAACAGTTATACCCCTCCATGCCTGCAAGAGAGATGTGCTAAATGGGCACAGGTATATACCACTTATAAGGTACCATTACCATACTGTGACCAATACCATAAAATCTGTGGATCTTTTTCGTGCAGATCATCTAATGTGGTACATCTCATCATGTGTGTGTGTGTGTGTGTGTGTGAAATGTTCAAACATAGGACTTTATGTAGGTGAAAAAGGACAATCACTGTGTAACAGGATGAACCAAATGTAGTCATTGCATTACTCTCACAAATGGTCATACCACTGGACAATTGGTTAAAAATATATGGAGTTCTCAACTGGTAAAGCTTACTCGGAAACAAGAAAGCCAACATGTTTCATCCCCAATGCTCAATAATTTGTCATGTTTCGTTATTGAAAAGACCATAGAGATAAAAAAATGCCCACTGTTATTCATTAATTGTTAGCTAGCAACGATGCTTTTATACTTGATAATATAGATTTTACCCCTTAAAATTTGCCTTCCTAGACATTGGCCTTAAATGACATATGCATAAATACTAGCACCTACTAGACACAATATATACATATACATTACAATTCCAACCATTTGTAGGTATACTGGAAATCCATGATTATCATATTAATATTAATCTTTTTCAGGATACAACTTGACCACATAATGCTTTTAAAATAACGAAAAACAAATAAAATATTAATCAGACTTGTTCACAAAATAATAGCATTTGAATAAACCACAGTTATTCTGGGAAATGTGCAAAGTTGTAATTCGCGGTTAGTAGATATCGTAAATCCAAAGTAAGAGAACATTCACAGGAAAAGTTTCACCTACTGAACAAAGCCTTAACAGAAACATATCAGAAAGTTACACAAAGACCAAACCCACAAACTCAACAAGAACTGATAAGAAGTCAATGTAATGTTTCCATAGCTGACACCTCGCTCAGTACTGCAAACATGTCTGTAAATGATCAGAATCTAATGTCTAGTACTCCCCTTATGACAGAACTGGGTCTACTAATTTATATTAAATAATATCAGTTGTAAATAGAAGGATATTGTACCGCAATCCTTACTATTTTACCTGAGATATCACACATATATTTCTTCAATATAAGGATTTGTGTTAATGAAGTTTCTGGGAATCAAAACTATAGTTAATAGCGGTTAGCCCTAGATATAGGTATGAGATCTTTACGGGATACAGAAAGATTATCTAAACATAACCAAGTATGTTCAGAGAGTGTGAAGGTAAAGTTCATAGCAAAGAGGGAAATATATGGGAAATTAAACTGAATAATTGATTTAAAAAAATAAAGATAGATAGATAAAAGCAGGTATTCAAACAAAGTGACATCACAAGAAAGGAAGCCCTCGAAGAACTGTGGATATCTGGGGTAAACTGTAGAAACACATAAATAAATGTACCAGATAATGTCACTATTCTTATATACTAGCGACTTGCCAAAAATGACGGCAATACAATTGTAATGCTGGCAATGCTGTTTGCCACCCAATGTGAGCACCTTTGGCGCTCACCGAGAGCTTCTCCCCCTGTCTACTTCCTCCCTTGTGTCTCTCCCCCCCCCCTCTCTTGTGGCTCTACCCCCTCCCCTGTGTCTCTCCCCCGTGTCACTTCCCCCCTCCCCTGTGTCTAATCCCCCCTCCCATGTGTCTCTTTCCCCCTCCCCTGTGTCTCTTCCCCTCTCCCCTGTGTCTCTTCCTCCCTCCCCTGTGTCTCTTACCACCTCCCCTGTGTCTCTTCCCACCTCCCCTGTGTCTCTCCCCCTTTCCTGTCTCTCTCCCCCCTTTCCTGTCTCTTTACCCCCTCCCCTGTGTCTCTTCCCCCCTCCCCTGTGTCTCTTTCCCCCTCCCCTGTGTCTCTTTCTCCCCTCCCCTGTGTCTCCCCCCTCCCCTGTGTCTCTCCCCCTCCCCTGTGTCTCTCCCCCTTTCCTGTGTCTCTTTCCCCCTTCCCATGTCTCTTCCCCCTTGTGTCTCTTCCCCCTTTCCCTGTGTCTCTTCCCCCCCTTACCAGTGTCTCATCTCCCTCTGCCCTGTCTGTCCTGACACTGAAGACGCGATGGAGAGGAGCAGCTGATGAAAGTAAGTGAGGAGGAAGGGAAGGGGTTAATTGGAGAGGGGGAAAGGGAGGAGGGAGGAGGAAGATGAGGGGAGGGAGGGAGGAGGAGGATGAGGGGAGGCAGGGAGGATGAGGGGAGGGAGGGAGGAGGAGGATGAGGGGAGGCAGGGAGGAGGATAAGGGGAAGGAGGAAAGAGACAATGGGGGTGATGCGAGCCCGCTCCCTCTCCCCTCAGTTACCTTGATCAGCTGCTCCTGCTGGTCTTCATGGCGTCTTCCGGCTGTGTCGGACCCGGCATAGGCTAATGACGTGACATGCATATGACGTAACGTCATTAGCATATGCCGGGTCCCGACACTGAAGACGCGATGGAGAGGAGCAGCTGATGAAGGTAAGTGAGGGGAGAGGGGGGTTAATTGGAGAGGGGAAAAGGGAGATGATGACAGGAAGGAGGGAGGAGACACTGGGGGTAATGCAAGGCTGGGGGGCCTCGCGATGAGCGCCCCTGGCAGGAACCAGGTAGTCCCACGGGCCTCGAGGTTATGGGCCGCAACGTCTTGCCTTGCTTTGCGAGGCTCGCATTTGCGGCCCTATGAGCCGCAAACAGCTGACCTTGCAGTTGCGGCCCGTACTGCATGTCCCGCGGGACGTAGGGATGAGCATCTACAGCGCTTATCTCCACCAGTTCAAAGAGCGCTTTTGGTGCTCATTGCCTGGCCGCAACTGCGCCCCCCGCTGTGCGAGCCAGCAGTTTTAACATTGCGTTACCAACAACTTTTGGTAAGCCCGCAATGCTGAGAACTATATATGTGATATACTGTAAATGCTTGATATGTGAAAATATAAGACTGAATTGTGACTTGGACAATCAAGACAGAGGCATATTGCGATTTGTCTAATTCATGCTACCGCAGTATATTATGCAGCTGCTAGCACTACATCCCAGATATAAATAACATATGATAGCATACAATATGGTATAAAGAGGTTTACATAGACAATGTAATTTGTGTATCATTTTCAACATTTACATGTAGACACGTGAAAGCAAGCTAAAAGCAAACATGGACTTTCTTGATAAATCCCAGTCATTTCTAGTAAACTGCAAGGCAGTCCTAGTACACTGTTTGATTGTAGATACAACTACATTAAAATATACAGAACAATCACAGCGATCTCAGACTCCAAATAGGATTGTCAATTAGACTAAACTCATAAAATAATCATCTGAAACCTCTAGTATACATTGATTAACCAATTTCAGCTTTATTGCTTAAATATGCGACTATAATTTTAATTCACAAATTTAGGCACAGGCAAAAGAGGCACGTATTAAGGGCCACAGCTGTAACAGCATTTTAAGTGAAAATATTAAAAGCTGAAACACACTGGAATGGAATAGAGAGGGAGAAGAGACGATGGGACAGAGGAAAAGGTAATGGAAACTGGTAGGTAGGCAGCATAAATATATCTCAGACAATAATAATTTCTCAAAATAATACAAATGTATTCTCCACTACATTTGGAAACATGGGAGAATCGTGCAGTTACAAATGAGCTGTGCGGTGCAAGGGGGGAGAGCGTGAGAGAGGGAGAGAGATAGAGGGAGGAGGAGAGAGAGGAGGCAGACAGAGAGATGACGGGAAAGAGAGGGGGAGGGAGGCAGTGAGAGAGGGAGGGAGGGTGGCAGTGAGAGATAGAGGGAGGGTGGCAGTGAGAGAGAGAGGGAGGGTGGCAGTGAGAGAGAGAGGGAGGGTGGCAGAGTGAGGGGAATTGAGGGAGAGGGAGGGGGAGAGAGAGAGAGGGAGTGAGGGAGAGAGAGATGAAGGAGTAGAGAATTTGAGGGGGAGAGAAAGGAAGGAGTAGAGAGATGGAGGGGGAGAGGAAGAGAGAGGAAGGGAGAGAGAGAGGGAGGGAGAGAGAGAGAGGAGGAGGGAGAGAGGGGGGAGAGAGGAACAGAGGGGGATGGAGAGAAAGGGGAGGGAAAGAGAGGAAGGAACAGAGGGGGAGGGAGAGGAAGGGAAAGGGAGAGAAAGAGAGGAGAGGGCACAGAGAGAGAGGGTGCACTGGGAGAGAAAGAAGGCACATAGAGAGACAGTGCAGAGAGCAAGAGACAGGCAAATTACTAGTTTTATATAAAATATACTTTGATAGGATGCTACATTGTGAGGCTTTATACAGTGAGGGAAAAAGTATTTGATCCCCAGCCGATTTTCAACGTTTGCCCACTGACAAAGAAATGATCAGTATATCATTTTAATAGTAGGTGTATTTTTTTTTTTCAAACATCTTTTTATTAAATGGAGTTTGCGCCAGAACAGAAGTGGATTAATACATTTCAACCATTGGTGAGCAAATATATGCAATGTTCATAGTAGCCATACTTATTGCATCATATTTATCTAGTACATATAGGAATTCCTTTATAATTTTTGTGCTTGGAATTGTACCACATTGCTTAACATCACCTAGATATCCTTTGGTGTTCTCCAAATTTTTTTTTTTTCCTTTTATATTGTCTTCTAACATTTTATTCTTTACACAAGTTAAAACAAAAATACAATCAATTATCAACTGGGGAGAGAGGAGGGGGGGAGAAAGGGTAGGTGGGGAAATAGCACACTCACCGTCTCGAGTAACACTGGTCGCAAGTAGGCTCTGGGGCCCCATCCGTCGCCCCCGCGGCCCTCCGGCCCATCCCCACCCCGAGGCTGGGGTCTGAGCTAAACTGTGGCACTATGTGGGGAGTCTAGCCAGGGAGACCAGATATCCAGAAAGCTGGGATAGCTGTGTTGCATGTAATGTGTCAATTTTTCATTAATCATTATAAAGTTTATCCTGGTAATGACATCATTTAGATTTAGTGTAGGGGTTCTCCAGTG
This sequence comes from Discoglossus pictus, assembly GCA_027410445.1. NCBI lineage: Eukaryota > Metazoa > Chordata > Amphibia > Anura > Alytidae > Discoglossus > Discoglossus pictus. The sequence goes on from CM050163.1 coordinate 372,014,424, forward strand.
TCTGGCAATAGTATGCTTAGTGGCTAAAGTAAAATACTGTAAGAGTGCATTACACTTGGGGGATATGTTCTCTGCCTTCCCTCCTAACAGGCAAACCTCTATTGTGGGTGTTAGTGGGCTATGTATTAGTTGTGAAAATAGTTGGAACACATTCCCCCAGAGAGCTTGTGCCTTTCTGCAGTGCCACCAAATGTGGCTAAAATCTCCTGTATCTTGGCAGCCCCTAAAGCAAAGTCTATTTATCGTCGGGTTAATTTGGTGCATTCTGGATGGGGTGAGATAGGTTCTGTGGAGGACTTTGATTGAGACCTCTAGTAGGCTATGGGTAAGTGAGCCCTTGGTCAGATTTCGGCTAATCCTATGCCAAGTTTCTATAGTCAGTTCCCTGCCTAGGTCTTGTTCCCAGTGTGCCATACAGGCGGGTTTCTGTTTAGGTTTGGTATTGTTAAAGCTGGAATACAAGAGACCCAGGGTGCCTCTAGAGTTGGGAATATTCTTACAAATTGTTGATAGCCAGCACTGTTTTGGTGGGCCCCAGTCTTTTGTCAGGGATTCTAACCAATGTCTGATTTTCCTATAATTCCATAGTTCCCCTGTTGGTATGTTAAAGTTAGTTACCAGTTGTTCGTGACTTACCACTCTATCGTCATGATACCACGCCCCTATTCTGTTAAGGTCACTAGAGAGCCACCACCTTTTTGAGATTGAGCTCAAGGTCGTCTCAAAGTCTGGGAAAGATTTTATAGAAGTCATAGGGGTGATTGGTGGCGCTAGTTGGTGTTTGGTACAAGCCCAGGTCCACACCGATGCCGTGAGTTTGATCATCGGGTTGGTGAGGTACTTTTTGTTTTTGATTTTATGAATCCCTGGGTCCCAGATCAGCGTGTCCCAGGAGTGGGGTCTAAGTTCCCAGTTCTCCATAAAGACCCATATGGGTTGATGTGTCTTTGTGTGGGTTAGTGGCAGGAAGGCCAACTGGGCTGCTTTGTAGTAAAGCCTGAGGTTTGGGCAGGATAATCCCCCTTGGTTTCTGTGCTTATACATCATCTGCCTAGCAATCCGTGGGGCTTTATTGCTCCAAATAAATTTAAATATTATATTCTGCAATCTGTCTAGATCTTTGAGATCTAGCGGTAGGGGAAGGGTCCTGAAAAGGTACAATATTTTGGGCAGAATATTCATCTTGGTGGCCGTGATGCGGCCCGTCCATGATATGTTTAGCTTTGACCAGCTTTGTATATTCTTTGTTAATTTCTGAAGCAATGGGGGGTAGTTTGCTTTGTATATTCCCGCTACCCTCCTTGTAATATGAACCCCTAGATATTTGATTGATGTTTTTGGCCAGGAAAAGTTATAAGTCCTTTGCAATTCTGTAAGATCTGTCAATAGTATTCCTACATCTAAGGCCTCGGTTTTCTCCAGGTTAATTTTTAGCCCCGATATCTCCCCAAAGTCACGTGATACCATCAGCAAGGCCGGGATCGAGCTCTTGGGGTATGTCAGAGTGCATAGGAGGTCATCCGCAAACAGGGAGCATTTGAGGTCTTGGAGGCCGATTCTCAGGCCCCTTATGTTTGCGGTGCATCTGATTTTTTGGGCCAAAGGTTCCATGGCCAGCGCAAAGAGTAATGGAGACAGGGGGCACCCCTGTCTTGTTCCTCTCCGTATGTCTATAGTCTCCCTGTTTGGCCCTGGTAGTTTTAGAGCCGCCTGGGGCAGATGATAATAAGAGCGTAGCAGATTTATGAAGCGTCCTTTGAAGCCAAATTTGGCCAGTGTCGCGTGTAAGTAGGGCCACTCTACCGTGTCAAAGGCCTTTTCAATGTCAAGGGCCAAGACACAAAGCGGGATACCATCCCTTTGCGCCAGATGTAGTACATTTAAAGTTCGTCTAAGATTGTCTGCTGCTTGTCTGAATGGGATAAAGCCCGTCTGGTCTTTATGTACTAGTTCCGGTAGGAACTTGGAGATCCTGTCCGCCATTATCTTTGCTAGCATCTTAACATCGCCGTTTAGGAGGGATATTGGGCGGTAGTTTTTGGCCTCCAGGGGGTTCCTGCCCTCCTTAGGGAACACCACCAAGTCAGCCCTATTGAGTTCAGGTGGCATGGCTTCTCCATTCAGAATGGAGTTGAAAAGCCTGCATAGATAGGGGGCTAGAAGCCCAGCATATGTTTTATAGTAGGAGTTTGGGAACCCATCTGGGCCCGGGGCTTTACCTAATTTGAGATTTTCAATAGCTCTGAGTACCTCCTCTATTGATATGTCAGAGTTAAGCATGCTTATGTCCTGTTCCGTGGCCTTGGGTAGATCTAAAGATGTCAGATAGGATTGGGTCGCATCTGGGCCTTGTAGGATAGTTGCAGTATAGATTTTTTGATAGAAAGCCGCAAAGGTCTGTTTAATTTCTGTTTGGCTTACTGAGGGATACCCATTTGCGGTGTTAAGCTTTAAAACTTTTTGCTGAAGGGGTCTAGGGTTCAGTCTCCTAGCTAGAAGGGAGCTAGGTTTGTTCGCCTTCATATAGTATAGGTGGGTGGTGCGCCTCAGTGCTTTGTCTGTCCGCATTGAGAGAGCATTGTCGAATTCCAGTCTACATCTATCTATTTGATGTCTTGTTTGAGGAGAGGGGTTAGTCTGGTTATGTCTCTCTAGTCTTTGGAGTTCTTTTCTGATCTCTGTTTCCCTCTGCAGGCATTGCTTCTTAAAGGCCGAAGCAAGCTTAATATAGGTGCCACGTATATACGCCTTATGGGCAGTCCAGATCCAGCCCATCCCTACGTCTGTAGTGTCATTGATGTCAAAGTATAGTCGTAGGTCTTTCTCTACTTGGCTATTGAATGTGGGGTTGTGTAGTAAAATTTCATTTAGCCTCCAGATAAAAGGGCTTTTCTGGGTCTCGCCAAAGTCTATTGTCAGGGTCACCGCCGAATGATCCGACCATGGGCATACATTAATTTCGGCTGATCTAGTCATATCAAAAATTGGCGCGCTTACTAGTATTGTATCGATTCAGGAATAAGATCCATGTACATGCGAGTAGTAAGTATATTCCCGTCTGGTTGGGTGATGCCCTCTCCAGGCGTCCACTAAGCCTATAGCGTTTAATAATCTCTTAATTTGTTGCATTTTATTTGTGTACCGACCCCAGTCTAGGCCCCTAGATCGATCTAAGAGAGAATCTAATGTCAGATTGAGGTCTCCCCCTATTATCAGTTTTTCATGATTCAAGTACTCTTAGGATTTTTAAAAGAGTTTTGTGTGGAGATGTCGTCGGGGCATAAATGGATACTAGCGTCAGCTCTGAACCTAGAATTGTGCCGGATAGAATAATGTAGTGTCCCTCTTTGTCAATTATTTTAGAGGTGATCTGGAATGGAAAATTGCGGTGTATTAGTATTGATGTCCCCGCTTTTCTGGTGGGTTGCGTAGCTGAGTAATAGTTTGGGTATTCTTTATCCAAGAATGAGGGTATTTTGTGTTGGGCAAAATGTGTTTCCTGCAAGAACAGGACAGAAGGCTTTATATGCGTGTAATAAAGGAAAGCTTTTCTCCTTTTGTACTGTGAATTGAACCCTTTTACATTGTGTGTGGTAAAAGCGTATTCTACACTGGCCATCGGGTAAGTCTGAGTATGTGTTGTTGAGAGCCAGTCAAGTCACCCCGTGTCCCGGATTGTGCAGGAGGGACCAGAGAGCCAGGGAGCACCAGAAGGAGCCTCCAGGCCCCGTTGCGGGCCAATGTCTTCTCATGCCGGATAGAGCGTGCTGGGGTGGGAGGGGAAGGGAAAAAGGAAAGTTCATAAACAACATTAACCGTAATACATATACACTTACTCCTACGCCAGTCAAAAATTCTGGCATCTGTCGGGGGTAGGACTATGGGAGGCAATCGTCCTATAATCCCCTGTTGGAGGGGTATATATAAGGAACCCATTACATAAAATTAGTTCCTTGTAGCCACTGAGGGGCAACTCATTTAGATCTAACTATAGAGTCTAATAGTCTGGGAAGAGATGAAGGGAAAGTGTCATGGTCTTATCTATAAAAGCTAGTTGGCCTTCTACACTCAGATTGTCTCTTGGATTATGATAAGGTTTTGGAAGGTTCTTTTTTTGTTTATGTCACCCTACGTTTCTGATTCAAGTGGTAACGTGCCTCAAATTTTAGGTTTTCAGTGGGCCTCTATTTCCCCTAGTGTTGTCTTCTTTTGGTTTGGGTGGTTCCCTGCTAGTTCATCAATGGGGGCTTCAGTATGGTAGTAAAAAGAGCTCTTGTGAGGCCTGCCTTTATGTTATGTCCTCTGTAGGGGGGTAATAGGTCTCTAATTTTCAAGTGGGTAGCCATCTTTCCCTGTTTACTTCGTCTCTTGTTTAAAAAAAAAAAAAAAAAAAAAAAAAGGCTTCCCATCGACTCACACCTTAGTGTTTAAGTTTGGTGAGTGTCAGTGTTGTCTTCCTTTCAAGTCTAGTTATGGAAAGTTTTGTAGCTATATTCTCAGGCTAAGACATTTGTAAGGAACAGTAACAACCAGCAATGACTTTTGAACTGTGATTAAAATGACAAAAGATAAATCTGATACAAATTAGCCTTAAATTCAACAACAAATCATGAATGATTAAACCCTTTGTAAATTAGTCCGATTGGTATGGTACTTCAGGTAGCTCTAAGGGCGCCTTCAGGTATCTGCCCAGTTCTAGTAGTGGACTTGTGGCTCGTAGGCGTTTCCCGCGAATTTGGGGAAGAGCCCCGATTGCCTTTATTCTGTACTTTAGTCCACTGTTTGGTGGGCGCAGTAGTATTGTTTCGTCTGTGATCCCTCTCTGCGTTGTTCGGTGGATTAGGTGCAAGTCCGATAGTAGTGAGGTGAGAGCGGCATTCCTCCAGGGAGCGGGCTGAGTACATCTTGCCCTTATGTTGAAAAGATACCACAAATGGAAATCCCCATCTATATGGGATTTTATGTGTGTTCAGAATCTCTAGGGCTGGCTTCATTTCCCTGCGCCTGGTCAGTGTGATCGGAGAAAGATCTGCGAACAGCAGTATTGTTGCATTGTCTGGGCCCCTGATGTTTTGCTTTTTTCTGGCTGCCGCCAGGATCAGGTCCCTGGCTTGTTGTCTCAGGAATCTAATGATCACATCTTTCGGTACGTCTGGGTTTCTGGGTGCCCCTAGAGCTCTGTGGGCCCTCTCTATCTCCCATACTGACTCTGGTATTTCCGGAATATTGCCCTTGATGGTGTCTTTCAGGTAAGGCTTCAGGTCTTGTACTGCCTTCGGAATCCCTCTCAGTCTTAAATTATGGCGGCGCGACCTGTTTTCTAGGTTCTCAAATTTATCTTCGAGGGTTTCCACTCTGGAGTAGGTCTGCGAGTGTAGCGCTCTGTCCCTCTCCTGGGCTTCAGCAATCTGGTCTACCATTTCTTCCAGAAGGTGGGTTCTCTGACCCAGGTCATTTATGTCCTTTCTGATAGCATTCACAGTCTTTTCAGTATATGCCTGGAACATTCGTTCTATCAGGGCTATGGATCTCGGTGAGAGGTCCATGTTGCTTTGGGTTGCACCCAGGTCCTCCTGGTCCTCAGAGTTGTCTGAGTGCTCTGAGTTCGCTTCTTGGGCGGTTTCTGGGGTTTTAAAATGATCTGTGATCCTTCTGGTTGCAGTGTCTTTTTTGCATGTCCCCATGTTGAAGCCCAAGGATTAAAGTTACTATTGCGTGGGCAGTCTGTGGCTGATGGTCAGTAGCAGTTGCTGAGGGATCAAAGTGGTGGTGCAGATAAATGAATGGGTTTAATGCAAATCACATTTTAGTCATGGTCTTTGGTTGCTTGTGGTCTATCGTGCATGGCTTTTAGAGAGTTGACCCCTCATTTGTGACGCAGGGGGCGGTCAGGGATTTCTCGCCATTTCAAGGTTTACGTATAGTGGTTCTGTTTGCAGTCTCTGTTTTTTTGTGTTGCGTGCCACCTGTCTTTTGTCTTGGGCAGGGTCCCTCCTTTAGGGAGTGATTGAGGGGCTTTTCTGTGCAGGGTAGATTGTAGAGTAAACCCTTCCTCTTTACTGATCTATGTTTCCACTTTTACCTTTGTGTAATACCCCTGCTTGACAGTTGGAGTTCTTTGGGGAATAGTGTTGAATCGTTTCTGTCCACTAGGTGTCAGTGAGCCTCCATTCTCTGTCTGCCAGTTGCATAGAGTCAGTGTTACATATGCCAGTTTCTCACATATGGGGCCCTGATTCGCAGGGCTGCCAGAATAAAGGTAAGAAGGATGCAATCCAGCCTTATCTGTTGGTGTGTAAGTTAAATAGTGAGTTTTTATAATTCCAGTTTTCTCAAAGGTTTAAGTACCCTAAGTTCAGCGTGGGTTTTCCTTGTTTGTACTTGTTTGTTAAGATAGCAGGCTAGTTAGATGAGGGGTGTATTATAAACAGTGTTGTGCTTGTTTTATACTTGTGGAGGAGATGGGGTTAGGGCTGACATGTATCCCTTCTTCTGTGTGCACAGTCCTGTCCTATGCCCCTAAAATGGCCGCCTCAGAGCTCTTTTTTGCAGGAGTGACACTCCAACAGCAAGGGCCTCTCTGACCCCCCTAATGCAGGTAAAGATATAGCCACCCTCTATCTTCCTGCTTCTTTCCTCCAGCCCCACCAGTACTCACTTTACAGTTGGGTCTCCAGGCCTAGGGTCACAGGGTTAATGGGTAAAGCTCCTGAGGTGATCCTGTGCACCCACAGGGGCCTGGGCCTCCACCTCAGACCTTGCCTCATGCAAATCCAAGATGGCCGCCACCCGATCTTGGGGTCTCTGTAGCTTCCACTGCCAATAGTAGGTGTATTTTAAAAGCGAGAGACAGAATAACAAAACAATTCCAGAAAAACACATGCCAAAAAAGTTATAAATTGATTTGCAGGTCAATGAGTAAAATAAGTATTAGACCCCTTCAACTTAGTACTTGATGGCAAAACCCTTGTTGGCAATCACAGAGGTCAGACGTTTCTTGCAGTTGGCCACCATCTCAGGAGGGATTTTGTCCCACTCCTCTTTGTAGATCCTCTCCAAGGTTTCGAGGCTGATGTTTGGCAACTCGAACCTTCAGCTCCCTCCACAGATTTTCTATGGGATTAACGTCTGAAGACTGGCTAGGCCTTGCAGGACCTTAATGTGCTTATTCTTGAGCCACTCCTTTGTTGCCTTGGCTGTGTGTTTTGGGTCATTGTCATGCTGGAATACCCATCCACAACCCATTTTCAATGCCCTGGCTGAGGGAAGGAGGTTCTCACCCAAGATTTGACGGTACATGGCCCTGTCCATCGTCCCTTTGATGCAGTGCAGTTGTCCTGTCCCCTCAGCAGACAAACACCCCCAAAGCATAATGTTTCCACTTCCATGTTAGAGGGTGGGGATGGTGTTCTTGGGGTTATAAGCAGCATTCCTCCTCCTCCAAACACGACGAGTTGAGTTGATGTCAAAGAGTTTGATTTTGGTCTCATCTGACCACAACCCTTTTACCCAGTTCTCCTCTGAATCATTCAGATGTTCACTGGCAAGCTTCAGATGGGCCTGTACATGTGCTTTCTTGAGCAGGGGGACCTTGCGGGCGCTGCAGGATTTCAGTCCTTCACGGCGTAGTGTGTTACCAATTGTTCTCTTGGTGACTATGGTCCCAGCTGCCTTGAGATCATTAACAATATCCTCCCGTATAGTTCTGGACTGATTCCGCACCGTTATCATGAGCTTGGAGCATCAGACCAAGGGAGACTGGTAGTTATTTTGTGTTTCTTCCATTTGCGAATAATCCCACCAACTGTTGTCACCTTCTCACCAAGCTGCTTGGCGATCGTCTTGTAGCCCATTCCAGCCTTGTGTAGGTATACAATCTTGTCCCTTGGACAGCTCTTTGGTCTTGGCCATGGTGGACAGGTTGGAATCTGATTGATTGATTGCTTCTGTGGACAGGTGTCTTCTATACAGGGAACATGCTGAGAATAGGAGCACTCCCTTTAAGAGAGAGCTCCTAATCTCAGCTCGTTACCTGTATAAAAGACACCTGGGAGCCAAAAATCTTGCTGATTGATAGGGGATCAAATGTTCATTTTACTAATTGAACTGCAAATCAATTTATAACTCTTTTGACATGCGTTTTTCTGGATTTCCTTTTTGTTATTCTGTCTCCCTATTAAAATACACCTACCATTCAAGTTATCGACTGATCATTTCTTTGTCAGTGGACAAACGTTCAAAATCAAGCAGGGGATCAAATACTTTTTCCCCTCACTGTAGGCATTTATGCAAAGCTTAACAAAAAAAATGGTTTCCAACAGCCAATTAAAATAATTCCCATTTTTTTTTGTGCAGATAAATGCCCCACAGTTGTAATCTCGTCAGTCACAGGCTGTAGCACTGTGTAAATCTTGTCTATGTCTGAGATAAGTGCAGGAAGGATTTCCAAAAGATTTGGGATACACCAGAATAAACAGACACACCCTGCGAGTGTAGACATGCAAGTGGAAATAGTACAATGCTCTTACATGCCCCCTCTCTTTATTCAACTCTCTAGTGCTTTAGACATATCAATTCCTACATTGTCAGCCTTTATTTCCAATAATTTCAAACAAGCACACATGATACGATCTGTTTGTCATGGGCACGACTAAAAGGGTTGCACACACTTCATCATACTCAAAAAGCTTTCCTTCACTCTTTTATTCTGTCACAACTACATATGAAGGGTACTACACATTCTTATAAAATGTGATGAGTATTTTAAGTAATTATTATTTTAAATGTGCTATTTATTCAAACAATTAGTCATATCACTTGAACATATGCCCCCCTCCCCCAAAAAATAAGTTACCAAGCTTTATAAAACACTCTTTCTTGTAGCATCTCACTTGGCCTTCCAGCATCTTCCTAGCATATTGTAAGTTTATTGAAAATGAAACAAATGTGCTGTTGGCCACAATGTTGTTATGAATTTGATGTGCTGTATAAACAATACCGGTTTACCTGGTGGCCCAGTGGTTAGGATTCAGTGCTTTCTTTACTGAGACCTGGGTTCGATTCCAGTCAGGAAACCAAGAGGTCACACTGCCCTGAAGCCAAGTAGAGTTGGTCATCAGTTGGAAATGAGAGCACCTAGGAATATCAGGAGCTGTATGCTGTGGCCCAGTGGAGAAGGAACTGGCAGCCCACTTCAGTATCTCTGCCATGAAAACCAAGTTAAATTGTCAGTGCCATGTAGCGGATGCAAACCTTACCACCGGATAGCATTAAATATTCTATATATAGTACAATTAATTGAAATACTTTTTATACGGAGATGTAATAAATATATCATATATTCTTTCCTACTTAAGATACACAAAAAACACATGCCTTAGGTCAATTCTAATAAGCTGGAACATTCTGTTCAATTATAAGCAAAGCTTCTGTGGAAGAAAAGGACTTGAAAGAGACTAATGTATTTTAATCATCAATCAGTTAAAAATTTACTACAACTTAACAGAGACAGGGAGCTTCGTGGTTGATGGATTTTTTATGGCTGTTGAAGAACAATAAGCACTGTGTTCCCTCCTTACTGACACTTTAGGTAGTGTAGGTTACTGAGCAAAGGTTCTATTGAAATAAGAAGAGGTTTTCATTGATTATTACTCATTACTTTATGTGAATGTCAGTAGAGATACTTCTACTGCAGATATTATTAGTATTCACCAACCAGAATTATTTATTAAAGGAACAGTAAAATATAACATTCATTTGAACCAGAAATATATATTACTAGCGACTTGCCCGTCAAAAATGACTGGGCAATAAAATTGTAACGCAGGTAATGCTGTTTGCCACAGACATACATTTTTTTGGTGGTCTGAGATCCTTCGGCGCTCATTGTGAGCCTCGCGCTGTGCGCCATCGGCGTTCATTGCGTGGCTCGCAATGAGCGCCTTCGCTTGTTGTATTTTGTTTTAACATTGGCGCTTTTGCTGTCATTGTAAGGTCGGCGCTGATCTGCTTTTTGCACTTATTGCAATGCTGGGAGGGTGTAGTTTGTGTGCTATGAGCAGCGTTGGCGCTCATTGTGAGTCACGCAGTAAATGGCTTTTGTGTTTATTGCAATAGTGTTTTTTTTTGTGTATATATTTTTTTTACGCTAATTAAATAAGTAATAAATTAATAAATGAATATACTTTACCTATTTGTAAGTAATATATGCAGGAAGCATTGTGCTGAAGAGCTGACAATCTGTTTTGATGTTCCTGCAGCATCCAATGTAGGTGTGCAGTGTTGGTGAGCTGAGGTGTAAGTGTCAGCAATGTGTGTAGTGTGTAGTGTAAATAGGCTGCGTGCGCGATGGGAAGACGTTAGTGTAGCTGTGTACTTCCGCATTGTGTAAGTTAGTGTTGTAAAATGGTGGCAAATGTGTATGTGGTAGGCGGGTTTGTATGATGAAGTGTGGTGTATTGGTGTATTTTGTAGGTCGTACAGGTTTTTGTAAAAGCCGTATTTGCTTTGTGGTATTTAGCGGCTTTGCGAGGGTCCGCATTTGTGGTCGGAAAGTCGTAGGGGGTCATAGGGATAAGGGCCTACGGCGCACATCTCCGCCCGCGGTTTTCAGTCTTAATAGTATATTGTGGTTATTATTATTATTTCACTATACAGTTTTGCTTACAATAATGTTGTAAATATGAATATGCAACATACAAATGCTTACACTGTATAACAATATTCAGGGAATTCTAAAGGGTGCTCAGGGAACTAAACCTACTGATAGTTTTAATACTCCCTTAATGTGACTGATAGTAGTATTATAAACTTAACTTAATTTGATAACAAATCTCCTGTACAACTGCTAGCAGTTGTTACTTGAAGCTGGAAGTATCATTCTACTAGGAGATAGATTCTGGGATTACAGTGAGGGGGTTGCAAATATGGTATAATTTAAAATGATAGGAAATAAGTGCTTCATGAATTGAATGTTACTAAAAATGTAATTTTCCCACCGTAAACTTATACTGCATTTTGCAAAATGTAACTGTCCATTGGCATCTCTGATCCACTCACTAAAGACAGTTTGATATCTCTTGCTAATTAGAAAAAATTGCTAGTTACTCACTTGGGCTCTGAATCTAATGTCTTTAGTGGAAAGCCATATGAAAAAGAAGAGTGAGCATGCATAGACCCAAGGGAGTAACTATGCCTATTAGATAAAAAAACTCCTTGGAGCCTGAGAGACACATGGTGGCATAGAGAAGATGGGAGCATGGGCATTACAGGGAGCAGTGGTATCAAAATGACTTGCACACACTGATATGACAGTACTGATATGACAAATATCTAATACTTTAGACTAGGGGTGGGTAACAAATTTTGGTGTGGTGAATGAAAAGTGTGGGCATACTACTATCCTCTTGCTGGACTTTTCACTGCATATCCCCTGTTCCCTCCCTCCAATTTTCATCTTTTGAAGTTCACACTATCCGTATCTTCTCTCCCATCCTTCTGCGGGTAGCTGTGATCTATCGACGCCTGGATCACCCTCTCAATTTCTGGATAACTTTGCTGCCTAGCTCCCTCACCATCTCCCCTCTAATATACCTTAAGTCATTCTTGGCGATTTCAACATAGCCACAGACACACACACCTCCCCAACAACTGCAAAATTACTTGCACTTACCTCATCCCTTGGCCTCTCACAATGGACAGATTCCGAAACTCACGTTGTGGACACTCCATTGACCTTATTTTCACCAATCTCTGCGCTATCTCCAAGCTTGTCATCTCCCCACTTCCTCTATCTGACCACCACCTGCTAACCTGCAATCTCACCTAACTTTCCGCTCACCACCCTTCTTTAATCCCTGCCACCAGAAACCTGTAAGCATTGAATCCACAACAATTTTCCAATGTGCTAAAACCTCTTCTCAGCCCCCTCACCACCCTTGCCTGCCCTGACATGGCTACAGTACAACATGGCTCTCACCTCCCCACTTGACACTCTTGCCCCCATAACTACAAGCAAACGCACCTCGCTCTCATCCACAGCCATGGCACACTACACAAACACGCTATCTGCAGAGATGCTCACGCACAGCAGAACGACTATGGAGGAAATCTCGCCCTTCAGCAGACTTGCGTTCCTACTTCTCTGCCCTCAATCTTGCCAAACAACACTACTTCTCATCACTAATATCAAACCTGTCCTCCAACCCTAAATGTTTATTTGCTACATTCAACACCCTCCTCTGCCCACCCTCACCTCCTGCCCCTTCCTGTCTCACTGCTGTTGACTTTGCCAGCCATTTAAAAAATTAAATTGAAACCATCCAAAATGAACTCTTCTCCCAGCGTTGACCTAACTCATCCTCCTCTCAACAAACTGACAACACCCAGCTTTTACCCTCCCCAATGCCTCCTCTACTATGGACTCCGTTGGCCCTGTAACGGAGGATGAAGTATCGACTTCAATATCAACCTCTCACCTTACAACTTGTCCACATAATCCTATTCTATCACAGCTAATACCTCCCCTCTCTACCACACTAATCCCAGCTCTCACACATTTATTCAACCTCTCCTTAAACTCTGACAAGTTTCCATTCTCTTTAAAACATGCCATAATTACACCCATTCTTAAGAAGCCTTCATCTGACTCAGCTTCTGCCTCCAACTATTACCCTATCTCTCTACTTCCCCTGGCTTCAAAACTGCTTGAGCGGTATGTCTATAAATCGCCTTACCCAGTTTATTTCCTCCAATTTCCTTCTTGACCCCTTCGAATATGGCTTCTTGGCCTAACACTCTACAGAAAAAGCCCTCACAAAAGTCACCAATGACTTGATAACTGCCAAATCAAAGGGTCACTTATCTATTCTAATTCTCCTGGGTCTCTCTCCTGCCTTCAATACAGTTGACCACCCACTTCTAATCCAACCTCTCTAGTCTTATGGCATGCAGGACACAGTTCTCTCATGGTTCACATCCTATCTAGAAGATCATACATTTAGTGTCTCCTTCTCTGGCACCTCTTTTTCACCTCTCCCTCTGTCTGTTGGCGTACCCCAAGGTTCAGTCCTAGGTCCCCTTCTTTTCTCCATCTACACATCCTACCTTGGTACCCTAATAAAATCCTTTGGATTTTAGTATCATCTCTATGCAGATTACATTCAAATCTACTTCTCTGCACCCGATCTATCCCCCTCTCTTTTAGCTCAAGACTCCAACTGCCTCTCTAGCATATCCTCATAATTATCTTTCCCCCCTCTACTACAGCTTTCACTCTTCAAATATCTCTCACTGTTGTCAACGCCATCATCACTCCCACCTCCCAGGCCCATGGTCTGGGGGTTCTACTGGATCCCGCCCTTTTTTTTATTCCTCACATACAATCAATAACAACATTTTGTCAGTTTCACCTAAAAACATCTCCAAAATTCATCACTATCTTACAGAAGACACAGCTAAAATTGTAATACACTCTCTCATCATATCTCGACTTGACTACTGCAACTCTCTCCTTGCTGGCCTCCCCATCTCTTGTCTGTCTCTACTCCAACCCATAATTAACGCCTCTGCTAGACTCATCTTCCATACTAAACGCTCTGTGTCTGCAGCTCCTCTCTGTCAATCACTCCACTGGCTTCCCATAGCTTACCGAATCAAATTTGAAATCATGACCCTAAAATATAAAGCCCTCAACAACAGTGCACCCCCTTATATCACTGATCTGGTTTCAAAATACTCTCCCAACCGCCCTCTTCGTTCTGCTAATGACCTTCTTCTTTCCTCCTCTCTTATAACCTCCTCTCACTCCCACCTTCAAGACTTTTCTCGTGCTGCCCCTACTATCTGGAACTCCTTGCCCCGCTCAATTAGACTATCTTCCTGCCTCAAAACCTTTAAAAAAAATCACAAAAAACATACCTGTTTAAAAAACTCTTATCACCTTCAGCCTTACTATGCACAATTGCACACTCCACAGCTTAATAACACACCCACGATCTTCAGTACAATACACAGACACCTCCACTTGACTACACAAATTGCTTTCACAATGACATTTTGCATTTGTCACCCTCTTGTATCACACCTAAACCCTTTAGATTGTAAGTTTACGCGTTTTCAATCTTGTGTCAGTGCCTTGGAAACCATCACTATGAACATTTGATTTTAAGCTCAAAAACAGGCCTCTCCATTCTTTTATAAGGTGTTAATTTTGTTTTTGCCATGTACTTGACCCATGTATAGCGCTACGGAATATGTTGGCGTGTTACAAATAAAGATAATAATAATAATAATAATAAAACAATTATCCATACCATGCTAAAATTAAAAAAATAAGTCAATTGATAAAAAATGCAAAAAGTAACACTTGCTTTTGGCAATTAAACTCAAAACGTACATGTTACTCTATTATAACTTCATTAGTTGCTAGTTTCAGAAAGCAGCTCTGCTAAACTTAGTGTAAGCTCTTGTGAGGTTTAGTATGGATATATGTAAGGGGATGCTCATTCTGTACTGTGGCAAAGAGGACATGGAGATACGAGTTTACTTTATGACATCACATATATAGTTGTGAGCGTACGAGTTGTTGCTAACGCTGCGGGCTCGCATAGCGAGCCCGCGGGCCTCGCGAAGCGAGGGCCGGGGCTCGCGCAGCGAGACGCGGGCCTCGCGTAGCGAGCCCGCGGGCCTCGCAAAGCGAGGGCACTGTGCCAGGTTCTCAGTTGCTGGCATGGAGCGCCAAAGGCGCTCCCTGCCAGCAACTGAGGACCCTCGCGAAGCGAGGGCCTCAGTTGCTGGCTTGGAGCGCCGCAGGCGCTCCATGCCAGCACCTGAGGACCTCGCAAAGCGAGGTCTTCAGTTGCAGCAACTGCGACCCTTGCAAAATTTCAAAAAAAGTTTACGTCGCAACACATTACGACACTCGCAAACAACATACGACACACGTTCACACACATTACGACACTCGCAAACAACATACGACACACGTTCACACACATTACGGCCTCGCAACACTCGGACGCAACTCGCGAACATTACAAAATTAAAAACACAATACATACACACAGCACATACATAAAAAACTTACCTACACAAACAGGAAGCACCCAGGACCTCAAAAATGCAACTTACAACTTAATTGCACTCAAAATAAAAGAGTTTAGACACTAAATAGTTTGAAAAGCGACACAAAAAATGGCCGACGAATAAAACGAAAACGAGGCTACACACGCAAACACCATACGAGACACGTTACCACACATTACGACTTCGCAAACATCGGACGCAACACGCCGACATACAAACATTTAAAACTTAAGAAAGACACACAACAAACACATAAAAAGCTTACCTACAGCAAGAGGAACCAGCCAGCACCTCAAAAAAACAACTTACACCTACATTTAAATCAAAATAAAACAGTTTAGACACTATTACCATCGCTAAGCGAGAGAAAAAATGGCCGACGAACAAAACGAAAACGAGGCTTCAGACGTAACTACACTACACTTACTCGCAATAATGAAACACATACTATGCGGAACGTATCACAATCATATTAAACACCATTTTGAACAGTAATACGCAGAAAATGGCGGATGGAACGCAAATTGTAAGCTGGAACGCAAAGAGCGCATGCGTATTGCGTTCTAACGGTCTCACTTTCCAGAACTTTCTACAAGTTTATAAATACTGCCTATTTCAAACAAAAAAATACATTTCTCCTCAGGTGATGAACGGAGTGACTTCTGAGATAACTGCTGCTTTTACTTGAGAAGACAATTCTTTACTAATTTACTACTTTACATTGTGCAAATTACACCTGAGAGGTAAGCTATAATATATTACATTTTATTATCAGGACAGGTCAAACAAATAAAAAAAAAATATAGCATTTATGTAGTGACATGTATGGCACATTTATGTGTATAGGCTCAAAAAAAAAATACGGTTCATTTAACAAAACAACAAAAAAACATAATTCAATATTAAACAGAGGTTTATGTATAGTGACATGTGACACGCACATATATGTCTATAATGTATAGTCACATGTGACACGCACATATATGTCTATAATGTATAGTGACATCTGACACGCACATATATGTCTATAATGTATAGTGACATCTGACACGCACATATATGTCTATAATGTATAGTGACATCTGACACGCACGTATATGTATAGAATGTATAGTGGCATGTGACATGCACATTTATGTGTATTGCCCCTGCATAGTGACATGTGACACGGACATATATGTGTATCATATATATTGACATGTGACACACACATTTATGTGTACTGCCCCTTCATAGTGACATGTGACACGGACATATATGTGTATAATGTATAGTGACATGTGACACACACATTTATGTGTACTGCCCCTTCATAGTGACATGTGACACGGACATATATGTGTATAATGTATAGTGACATGTGATACGCACATTTATGTGTATTGCCACTGCAACAAAATTAGTTTACAACAAATTCAGTAAACAACTACATTTAAATGACATTATATGTCATGTATACTGATATGTCACACGCACATATATGTGTATCATCTATAGTTACATCTCACACACACACATTTATGTGTGTTGGAAAAAAAAATATAAGGTTAATTTAACCATTTAAATATGAGTCATGTATACTGATATGTCACACGTACACAAAATAATTACATTAAACTATGGAATGTGCTTCATGTATGTGACATATGTGTTTAGCCCCCCCAAAAAAATAAGGTTAATTTCAAAAAATTACACTACTATATTTCAATGACATTCATTTACTTCAATTCAATAGATCATATAAAGCTGAATCTTTTTATTTCTTTGAATATTCAAACAGACTCTGCATCAATAGCGTCTCTCAACAATTTGCACCGTGCACTGTGAAGCACAATCCCTTTTAAAGAACACCAACAAAGAAGAAGAGGTAAGATACAACAAGACATTACATGCTCAAAAGGCCATGCTTTGCTACATGAAAAATTATAAATATACAAATAACTATTTCACTTTCTTTTTCAAAAAGACACTACAAGAAGACCGGCGGATTAAGATTGGCAGGAGGGGACCGTCTGTCATTCAAAACTTCAACCAAGGTAAAGTATTAAGTATAAACAAGAAAGAACCATGAGCCTTATTCAATTGCGACTTCCTCAATTCAATAGGGCTCTATATAAGCACATAACATATTTTTTATACTGAACTTTTTAGTTACTGAACTTCTAACCACAATCAAGGTTTTCAATAACTAAAAACTTTGCTCAATAAATATGTTATGTGATTATATAGAGCCCTCTTCAATTGGCAAAATTGCAATTCAATGAGGACCTATATATCTTCAATGGCCAAGGGCCTCACTCAAATGTGATTTGCCCATTTCAATAGGGCTCTATATAAGCACAGAGCATATTTTTTAAAGGAACTTTTTCTTTTGTGAACACGTTGCTTTTGGATACAAGTTCACTAAATACAAAATTACGTAAAAAAATATGCTCTGTGCTGATATTGAGCTCTATTCCATTGGCCAAAACACTATTGAATGAGGAGCTCACAATATAACAAATGCAGTAACCAAAGGCCCTCATTCAATTGCTATTTTGGGCAATTCAATATGGCTATAAATAAGCACTTTTAGGCCCTTATTCTATTTTAACTAATATATGTGATGTGCTTATTTACAACCCTATTCAATTTTCAACATTGCAATTCAATGACGGCCTTAGAGTACTATTACATTGTAAAAAATGCAATTGAATGAGGGGCAAACTATGCAACATATGGTACACACAAAGGCCCTCATTCAATTGCAATTTGCACAATTGAATAGGGCTCTAAATAACAACATAACTATTTTTTTAAAAGAAGTTTTTAGTTACTAAAAATATATCCAAAATAAAGTTTTTAAATGACTAAAAACTTATTTAAAAAAATATGCTATGTGATTATTTAGGGCACGATTCAATTAGCCAAATTGCAATTGAATGAGACACAAACTGATACACACAAAACTGAATTTCTTATTCTATGTTTAACAACCTATAAGCCTTACAAAGAAGCAAAAATAAGAATAACAAAAGTGTTGTACAAAAAAACACACAAACTCATAGGAAACTAAATTAACATTCTTCTTTAATGTTTAACAACCTATAACCAGTACAATCAAGAATAAATAACTTTTGCACAAGTGGTGCGCACCAAACAGGATTGTCAAAAACTAACACAAACACATAGTAAACTACATTAATTATATTATTTCATGGTTCACTAACTATAAGCATCCCAATAAAGGTTAAATAAGTATACCACAAGTGGTGTGCACAAAACAGGATTGTACAAAAAATAACTTTATATTCTTATTTAATATATCACAACCCACAAGCCTTACTAAGAACCTTCAATAACAATAACAAAAGTTGTGGGATTGTACAGAAAGTAAAAAAAAAAAGATAGAAAAAAATAACCATAACTGATACAATACAGTCAAATTAATACATTTTTCAATTATTTAAAAGACATTTCACTCAAACAACATTTTCTATTTTATATTACAACAGATACTGCGTGAATACTATCGGACGAGGACTTTTTCCACAGGACCGGACCATCGGACGAGGACTCGGACCAGACCAGCAGACGAGGAATTTCAACACAGGACCAGACCAGCAGACGAGGAATTTCAACACAGGACCAGACCATCGGACGAGGACTTTCACCAACGGACCACAACATCGGACGAGGGATATCGCCACAGGACCACAACATCGGACGAGGGCTATCGCCACAGGACCACACCATCGGACGAGGACTTCCAACAGAGGACCACACCATTGGACACCGATTTTGAAACGAGGACCAACAAACATTCGGATTTAAATCACACTTCAACCAAGGTAAAGTATAATAAGTACTAAAGTATAAAACTAAAGACAATGCTTTCAGTTGCATCTGTGTCAACAGAAAAATAAAATAATTAATTTAATATCTCCCTTATTTTATTTAAATTGCTACTATGCAATACATAGCTCAATAACCACATCACTTTTTTTTTTAGCAAAGAAGTTTTGCAGTGGAAAATATCTATCCACAAACAACGTTTTTAATAAATAAAACCATTATTTTAAAAAAATATGTTACATGCTTATTTACAGCACTATTCCATTGGCCAAATTCTTAGCCAGTGAGGACAGGAATTATAAATTTAACTAAATATAAATGATACATTCTAAATATAAATGATACCTTAATGATTTGCCTTTTAGTTCACCAATTGTGCACAAGAATCTTTAACAGGAATTACAATTTTAAATATACACAATTACATTTACTTATTTTTCCTTTACAGATTAATATGGCTGATAACGAGACCAAAGAAGAGAAGAAAAGACGTCAAACTAGAGAAAGACAAGAGAGATGGGCCGCCCAGCAGACACCGGAGGAGAAAGAAATTCGACGAGAAAAAGAACGCAAAAGACTTGCAAATAAAAGAATATCAGCTGCAAAAATGAAAGATACAACCAAAAAAAATAAAAAGATAATAAAGCATTTACAAACTGTTCCTAATACATCAGATGACATTTTACAAGATACCAGTCAAGACAGACCAAAAAAAGCAACTACAAAAACAAAGCATTTACAAACTCTTACTAAAAACTTACAGGACATTTCAACCAAACAAGTCCAACATATACCAAGAAAAGCTACGACAAAAACGAAACATTTAGAACCTGTTGTTGAAACATTTCATGACTTTTCATCTGATGAATATGAAAGACAACATCCAATATGCTTTGCAAATTGTCCTTTACTGAAGTCTTTAGCAGTAGAGGTTCATAGTTGTGGGGACATGACTACTCAATGTCAATTTTGTGAGGCTTATTATTTTAAACAGGAGAGACCCCGAGATGGACAATTTATTAGTTGTTGTCAAAAAGGAAAGTTCAAACTTCCAGAAAGGAAACAATTTCCAACCTATTTACAAAATATTATGACTGAACCTACTTTTCCAAATTACAAAAATTTTAAGACAAACATAAGATCCTACAATAGTGCCATATCATTTGCATCTATGGGGGCAACATTGGCTGCTAATGTACCAGGACATGGTCCTTACTGTTTTAAAGTCCAAGGACAAATTTATCATCGGACTTCACATTTACATCCAGAGGAAGGAGAGCAAAGAAAATTCGCTCAACTATATGTCCTAGATACAATGGAAGCTGTTGACCAACGTATGCAGATGGAAGAAAATAAAAAATGCTTACCCAGTGTTTTTATAGAGCTAAATAACATTATGGACAACAATCCCTACAGTAAAGCTTACAAAAAATTGGCAGAAGTAGAAAATGAACAACTACTTCATGCACAAAGACATCAATTACCCATGCCAAAGGTTAATATGGTGCTTAAAAGAGACAGACATACTGATAAACGTCGTTATAACTTGCCAACATCAAATGAGGTTGCAATGGTCTTTCAGAATGATGAAGGAGAACCACCATTTCAAAGAGACATTAGAGTATATCCCAGAAATGAGGACCAACCATTTATTAATATTAATATCTTAAGTCCCAATTTAGATCCAATGACATATCCCATCTTTTTCCCACACGGAGAAGCAGGTTGGCAACCAAAATTAACCCTTCCCAGTTACCCAAATGCTAAAGCCAGAATCCGAAATAATGTTTCTATGCTTGAATTTAAAGTTGCTCAAATTGCCATTAGAGATGAATTTAATCCAATTTTATGTGGTGGGAAACTAACACAACAATGGATTATTGATTCATATTTGCAAGTTGAGGCAAATAATTTAAACTTTATAAAATATCAACAAGATAAACTACGTGTAGAACAATATTGTGGACTCATGGACTATGTTGCTGACGTGGCTACAAGCAGAGACATGACAGCTGGCAAAGCCATCATTTTACCATCTTCCTTTCAAGGATCTCCTCGAAATATGAGAGAAAGATACAATGATGCTATGGCTATTGTGACAAAATTTGGAAAACCAGATTTATTTGTGACATTTACATGTAATCCACAATGGCCAGAAATTAATCAAAATCTACTTCTTGGACAAAGTGCTTCAGATCGACCAGATTTAGTAGCCAGAGTTTTTAAGATCAAATTAAATGAATTAATACGTGACTTCACTATAAATCAGTTATTTGGCAAATGTCTTGCTTATGTATATACCATTGAATTTCAAAAAAGAGGTCTTCCACATGCACATCTTCTCATAATACTTCAAGAGAAATATAAATTAGATACTTCGGACAAAGTGGATGCAGTCATAGTTGCTGAACTACCAGATCCAGAACTATATGGTAGACTATATGAGATTGTTACTCATCGCATGATTCATGGACCCTGTGGAGACCTTAATCCACAATCACCATGTATGGAAAATAATCAATGTTCAAAAGATTTTCCAAAAGATTATAGAGACAAAACATATGCAAATTGTGATGGATATCCACTTTATAAAAGAAGAGAAGGAGATAGTGCCATTATTCGTGGAAAAAAAGTGGACAATAGATATGTAGTACCCTACAATCCACATTTACTCATGAAGTACAACGCCCACATCAACGTAGAAGCCTGCACTTCCATCAAATCCATTAAATATGTCTACAAATATATTTACAAAGGTTACGATGCAGCTACTGTAGTCGTCAAAAGTGCAGACAACCCTGAAAGTAGTGAGTTAGTACATGATGAACTTGCATCTCATGTAGATGCTCGCTATGTCAGTGCGCCAGAAGCTATGTGGCGGCTTTTAAAATTTGAAATGCATGATAGATCACATGCAGTATATAGGTTAGCAGTACATTTGCCACAACGACATTTAGTCTATTTCCATGCTGGAAATGAAATGAATGCATTGGCCCAAAGTGAAGATCGTCACACTACACTAACTGCATGGTTTACATTAAATTCCACTGATGCTCAAGCAACACAATACTTATATATTGAAATTCCATATCACTATGTTTTTGTGAATGGATTATGGAGAGCAAGAAAAACCAGAGGCAATAAAATAATTCCACGAATTTACACAGTCAGTCCAAGAGATGTTGAACGATTTTGCTTACGGATATTACTTTTAAATGTTCCAGGAGCACAAAGTTTTGAACAATTAAGAACTGTTAATAACATTGTATATGAATCCTTCCATTTAGCTGCAAGACATAGAAACTTACTCGCTGATGATACAGAGTGGGAAAGATGTTTAGAAGAAGCAGCACAATGTCAAATGCCACGACAGATGAGAGAACAATTTGCTTTTATTTGTATCTTCTCAAATGCTCCAAATGCATTAGCTTTGTGGGAGACTTTTAAAAGTAATATGGCTGAAGACTTTATGCGACGATACAATGAACCCATTGCACACTTAAAAGCCTTAATGGAAATTCAAGAAGTCTTTTTAACTCATGGATTAAGTTGTGCAAGTTTTAATTTGCCTGATCCAGGTCTAATAGATGACATTAACTTTGAAGACTATGACATTCAACTACAAGCAGAAAGAACAGAAGAAAGACTTGCAACTTTAAATACACTACAATTGCAAGCATTTCATGCCATTAAAAATGCTATAGATGATGACATGGTGACAGAGCGTTATTTCTATCTTGATGGACCTGGCGGATCAGGGAAAACATATTTGTACAATTTATTAATGAGTTCAGTACGAGCACAAGGAAAAATAGCAATGGCTACTGGAATTGCTGCACTTTTATTAGAAGGTGGAAGAACTGTTCATAGTGGATTTAAACTGCCAGTGCCTATTTTGGAAAATTCTGTGTCAGATATTCGCATGACATCCTTACAAGCAAAGAAATTGAAGAAATGTAAATTAATTATAATAGATGAGGCCACAATGATGTCATGCTATGCCCTCCAATGTATTGACCGTTTGCTTCGTGAAGTCATGGATAATATTTTTCCATTTGGTGGAAAGGTAATGTTGTTGGGTGGCGATTTTAGACAAACATTACCTGTCGTTGTACATGGAAATCGAACAGACATTATTGAAACATGTATAAAGTCAAGTACAGTATGGAAACATTTTACCCATCTTCAACTGCAACAAAATATGAGATCAGAAGGCCAAACTGATTTCAATAATTGGCTTATTAAAATTGGAGAAGGCAGAACAGAAAAAATACTACATTTACCTGACGACACTGTAGAGATCCCACCTCATATGATTTGTCAACAAGATATTATATCGGCTATATTTGAAGGGAGCATAAATAACGAAGAATATTCCGAGCTTGCCAACCAAGTTATACTGACGTGTAAAAATAAAGATGCATTAATACTCAATAATGAAATCTTAAAAAAAATTTATGCACCGCAAAGAAATTATCACAGTGCTGATTCTGTACTTGCTGATGACAATGAAAGTCAGGCAAACTTTTCAACTGAATTCATTAACTCTTTAACTCCTTCTGGAATGCCACCACATATTTTGCAGCTAAAGAAAGGTGCAATTATCATGTTACTGCGAAATATGAACCCCCAAAAAGGCCTATGCAATGGCACAAGATTAATTGTTCAACAATTAAAGGACCATTTTATAGATGCTGAAATTTTAACTGGGACCCATAAAGGAGAGAGAGTTTTCATACCAAGAATAGATTTAGCACCAAGTGAAAGTAGTCTCCCTTTTATACTTCAAAGAAGACAATTTCCCATTATTATGGCATTTGCCATGACCATTAATAAATCACAAGGTCAAACTTTCAAATCTGTGGGTATTTTTTTGGAAGAACCAGTATTTGCACATGGTCAATTGTACGTTGCATTGTCACGGTGCAAAAATCTACAGGCTATTAAAGTTTACATTGAAAAAAATGAAAGTCAAGGTGATTTATTAGAAGATGGACGTATTTTTACTAAAAACATTGTCTACTATGAAGTACTATAACTTTGCAGGATACAAACTAAAGCCATGCAAACATTTTGGAAAAACATTCAAAAATACATAACAATTTGTTGTTTAATTCAGTCATAATTAATGGAAGTACTGTTTATGAATGATTCGCCTCACAAAATACTTGCCTTGCATTTCTATGAAAAATTATGTTAAAATGTTAAGTCACTATGTTAATGTTTCTAATGTTACAAGTTTAAAAACAATATTTTCAAGTTATTTCATTCAACATATTACAAAGTTCATGTTAAGAGCTCAAGCACCTTTTAAGTCACAATGTAAATATTCTCTGTTATCTTAAGATTACTACATACATTAATGTTTATCGCCAGTTTATGTGGTCAGTAAGGAATTACTTTCATTAGTTACGGTTTAAGGAGAGTTTTTACTGTATGCCTTCCTCTACATTCAATGTATATTAAACTTAACAATTATTCTAATATAAATTGCATGTTAATGCTGATTAGTTTAAAGTTAAACTGTTTTTACATTCAAATGTTAATACTTTTTATTCAAAATTATGTTACATAATGTATTTACTATGTTCCTGTTTATAATGTTCAAAATTAGACTAATGTTTTTAAAACTTACAAAGTTACATAAAAAATAAAGTTAAATTTTAAAAATATATACTTTCAAGGTTATTGCTTACATATATTTTAAACTTCATGTTAAAATTTGGGACGTTTCAAAAAGTCTTTTTACTTTTTACTTTCCTCTGGATTCTATGTATATTAAAGTGAACAATTCTTCAGATACAAATTTCATGTTAAAAAACCATTACATCAACATTTTACAAAAATACATGTTCATATCACAATACTTACAAGGGTCAAAAATATATTTAAATAACTAAACAACTTCACAAACATATACATCACATTGCCGTCATTTTTTGACGGGCAAGTCGCTAGTTATTATATAAATAACAGATTTTACTTATGTTTCACAAAATAAGATTCGCCTTGTTGCGATAGGGCTGAGAGACATTATATTGACACCCAGGTATTTATCCCATTTACACACAACCACACAATCCAGATGTAGAAAGGGGAAACACATGCAAATGTACCATAAAATTGAACCCGCTATCCCTCTAACTTTAACAGAGCAGAGCTCAGATGTACATAAGCTTAAAAGCATATCTAAGTTTTCTGGTTTATGAATGCATCTGATAGATGAGAATCAGCAGTGTATAAAAATATTTTTGTGCATAAAAAACACCAAAATAAACATTTAAACACTTACCTTGAAGTTAGCAAAATGTCTTGCAATTTCTGACAGTTGAACACTAGGGTTAACATCCCCTCCAATCCCAGGCTAAATTAGCATAAAATTCATAATTAATTTTGGCCAATCAGTAGAAAGCACTTTAGCTGCAACATTTAAATCAAACTCTGGAGTTCCTGTTTGTGCTGCAAAGCAGCCTGGGATATGTAGTGTGGTACATTTTAGACGGTGCTATAGCAGCAATATATCACACAGCACACGGTTCACACAGGAAGCAGAAGGGAGTGTCATATGCCAAAAGGGACCTGGGGGCATCACTGCTCTTCTATTGGCAAGGAAGGGCAATGGTGAATAATGGTTAAAATTGGTCCCGTAATGCTGCATCCTGATTGGGGGGATCAGGTGCCTATGTAGACACACCTGGGTGGCATCAACATAACCATTAGTGGGATTTTTAGATATTAATAAAACTAAAATGTTTTATTAAATCTGCTGCATATAGCAAGGCTGCTTTTTACCTAAAAAAATGGAAGAATTGTTAATCCAGGAAACTTGGATATGCCTTTAATAAAGATCTAAAATGCTTGAAGCATCTTAGTAACTTTTGTGGTGCTCTAACTTCATACAGGAACACTGTAGTTTGAGAAAAAACATTTTGTTTGCAACAAACTAAAAACATTTGCAGGTGTGTAAGTCTTGAGAACAAATGCATTTAACATTTGTGTTTACATCTGAACATCTCAAACAAGTTAAAAAACTTGTTTTTATGCCCAGAATTGTGAGAAACACAGTTATTACACTGCATTCTGGGAACCTAGGCAGGGACATGCAAATGTTCCCACAAAGTCTTCGCTCTTGCAAACCATAACCACTTCAAATATGGCTTCCCTTAAGCTTATGCCTGCTGTATCAAACAGCTTTGAGCAAAGCAAGGGGGAAGGAGGAGGATAAGGCGGAAGGAGGGATGAGGATGGGAAGGAGGGAGGAGGATGGGAAGGAGGAGGAGGATGGGAAGGAGGATAAGGGGGAAGGAGGGAGGAGCAGGATAAGTGGGGGGTGAGGGGGGAGGAAAGAGACACAGGGGGGAGGAAAGAGACACAGGGGAGGGAGGGGGTAAAAAGAGACAAAGGGGAAGAAAGGGGGAAGGGACACAGGGGAGAGGGGGGAAAGAAAGCCAGGGAAGAGGGGGAAAAGAAAATCAGGGGAGAGGGGGGAAAGAAAGCCAGGGGAGGGGGGAAGAGACACAGGGGGAAAGAGGGGGAGGGAGAGGGGGGGAAGAGACACAGGGGAGGGAGAGGGAGGAAAGACACCGGGGAGGGGGGGGGAGAGACACAGGGGAGGGATGGGGGAGACACCATGGAGGGAGAAAAGGGGGGAAAAGGAGCCACAACGGAGGGAGAGAAGAGGGGGAAAATTAGCCACAAGGGAGGGAGAGGAGGTGGGATATGACACACAAGGGAGGAAGTAGAAAAGGGGAGAGGCAGGGCTCGCGATGAGCGCTGAAGGTGCTCACATTGTGTGGCAAACAGCATTGCCAGCCTTAAAATGTTATTCCCGTAATTTTTGACGGGCAAGTAGCTAGTATATATATATATATATATATATATATATATATATATACACACACAAGTGTTATTTAGGATGTAAATTCATGACTCTCTAAAGAAACAAACAACAGTTACCTTGCATATATAGTTTTAATTTATGGTTCCTAAGTTGAATTTAAACTAGAAGACAGAATGCTGATGTAAACTCTCTAGTTACACTTAAACTGTTCAAAATGTTTGTTTTATATTTTAGAAATTACATTTACTCTTGGTCCTCCACCCAATCACATACTTCTCTGTGAAATGTTCCAGCGGATACTCTTCAATTTCAAAGGAATATTGAGGTTAAATAAATCTGCGGATGGAGTTTAATATGACTGGCGTTAGCATTTTCCTAAGACACATATCAAATCAATATAAAGCTCCCAGGCTCCATTACTATATATTCTTTGGAATTTCTAGTGAAGGTTACATATTTAAAAGGACCCTAGAATCTGTAACATGTCTTAACAAGGTGCTACCCCCTATGAGAATTAAATATGTATTTTTTTTGCAAATGCAAGCATGTATTTTTCTAGCATCAGGGATTGCAGCATTTCTACATTTTCCATCGTTTCACTAGGAAAATATTTCAAGCCTGACACTATGAACGCCCAATTAACTCTTCTGGCAGTGAAGTGTTAATAAGCCAATTTTTTTTCATTTGTTTAATATTAGGCCTCAATGGAGATCACATCACGCAATGACAAGTTATGTGACTTTTCCCTGCTATAAATCTTTTACATGATTTGTAATGGCAAAGTTCCACAGAACAGGGAAATATAAATAAAAGTGCCAAACTAAGATGTAAATTAAAAAACGTGTCATTCCTTGTATGCTCTGAATAATAATCAATTTAGTCAACAAAGTCTCTCACATCAGCCATACTCAGAGGGAGTATTAAAATTTTACTGCTTATGCTAAAGTTATGCAATTTTATATCCAAGGGGCTTTTACAAAAAAAGGCCTCATGGAAAAAGCAGGAATAGCCTGAAAAACGTATTTATACAACTACAGATTTGCTATAAAGAGCATCAGTCTTGCCTTACAATTGTGATATGTCACATAATGGTATACATGTTGGGTAGTTACACTATAGCAACTCATAAATGAATGGAAGCCTTAATACTTAAAGGATCACTGTAATGACTTCGCAATAGGAGCAAGTTATATTAAGTATGTAAAGATCATTAATAAAAACCCTATTGGTTCATTTACAATTGTAATATGCAATATTAAATGCATTTTCCAAGGTTAGAGCATTAGTCTTCAGCTGAGGATGTATCTCCATTAATGGAAGAATATGAGCTTGGCTGTAAGACATGTCTAAACGTTTTTTAGAAAAAGAATAAAGAGAATAAACAACAATTTATAGGTTGCTCCAACAGCAGAAACACTTTGCCAAGGGAAACCTATAACACAGGTTTCCAACAAATGGAGATAATTGTGTTCCTGACACAAATTGTGTATGAAAATTTAGCAGCTACCTATTAGACACTTCATCCCATTGACCTTATAGTTGGTGGTTACCAGCAGCAGCTGACTCAGAACTTAGTAACAGTAAGTTTACATTTGAATATTGCTTTTAAAAAAAATATTTGAATATACATTTTCTTAATTAATTAAAAGATGTAGCTCAAGTTTTTAGGGCACTATATACACTCTATAATGTGTCTGTATTTTAATTGAAAACAAATACATAAGAAATTGTGTTGCTTTAATAATAAAAACCAACACAATATATAAGGCCCCTCCAACCTCTATAAGGACGTCTTGTTCCATTAAACTGAGATGGGTGGTCGTTATAAATGCTGTTAGGAATGTATCCAGGATATGGAAATTAAAGTATATGTTAAACATTGTTTACATTTTCTCCTTTCCTACATGTTCCTGGCAGCATTTAACTTTGGGGAAAATAAAGGAAAACAACCATAAATACTGTATAAGAGTACTTCATTGATACAAGAAAGTTTGATCCAAAATTCAAATTACTTTTAGACAAAACATTCAAATGGTAGTGTTTCATGAATGTATTGATTGAAAGCCAAGACGCTGCTTTATACACTTGATCAGTTAAAAAGAGCTCTGCTAGAATAAATGTTAAAATTTGATGGTGCTTGTCCAACAATGTGTAGGTGTTGGAAATGGAACTAGAAATTTGTTTGCTGATAGTTCTTGTACTTGCTTTGTAATGCTTTCTTGGATCTTTTCAAATTACAAATAATCCAGCGTTACATCAGGATTAGGTCCTCTGTAGGTACATATTTTGGCATCAAGCCATGTTAATCCCAGATTTGGATATCATTTTAAGAAACTCTTGCTTTATAATTGTAAAAGGTTTGTTCAAGATAATGCATAGAGGTCAGATATTATATCATATTACAGAATAGTTTCCCTGGTCAAATCCAAATTTCAAATGTCATCAAAGAGTTCAAAAGGGAAACCAAGATGAAGAATCCAGAGAGTGGTAACTTGTTTTCAGGGAGGTCTTTTTTTGAATACTTCTTACACAAGCATGTTTACTGTGTCCTGTGTTGCCTCTTGGATTCCTGTTAACTTTAGGTGGACCATACATGTAACATAGATCCAATACCCTCTGTAGATAGGAAAGAACTTGAGATAATAAATGATGCAGAATACCAATCTTGGAATCTGACTGTGTCTATTGTACAAGTCTCTTCCAGACTTTGTGATATACTGAAAATATTGAATTGTCTGCTTCTTTTAGTAGAGTATTTGTAACTTGTGCAAGAAATTCCAATATTTTCAATTTGTTCTGCTCAAGTTTATGCCACTAAACTGAAGTCTGTTGGATATGAATGTTTGATGGGGCATTGAGTCAGTAGATCTTTTTTGTATTGAAGGGTAATAGAGGATTCATGGATAGAATGTGAAGAAGAGAGAACCATGATATTTACATCCATGTTGCAGCAATACAAATAACATCTGCCCCAATTTTGATATTTTTCAATTTTCTTGACCATAGCAACTAGAGGAAAGATACAGGTTCCATTTTTTTTAGAAAGTGTCTTCAGCAAAGATTTTGGATCCTTCCATCTTGTATATAAACGATTCCACTTGATATGAGGTCTACAAACCTTGGTGTAATAAGCTTTGCAAAATGTCATAAAGTTAATTTTAATTCATGTAATTGTAATACATGTGAAGACTTACATGTTTTGTGGCAATAAGAATCCTTTAAAATGACACCCCAGATTTGGCCTCCACTGTGATGGGACTCCAAACTATTGGACATAGAAGTAGACCTTTGACAGATTTTCTTTTTTTTGCCTCAATTTGTTGAATAATGGAAATATTTTGTTTCCAATTTGAGTTTGGGATCTTAGTAAATCTGGAACCTGATTCAAGATAATAATATCATTCAGTTAATGCACAATTCTGATCCTTTTCCTTCTTAATTCTTTTTGCTTTTAGAGAAATCACAATGTTTGAAAAGGTTCTTAGGGCCGTGATAAGGCCAAGGATAAATACCAAATAAAAAAAAAAGGCAGTAGGGAACTTTATTTCAATTCTGTTAAAATATAAAAAATGCAAACTAGATGGCACATTCAAATGCTATATATGTGGGTATAATCTACAAAAAGGTATAAGGTAGATAGTGTGTTTGACTTGTGGAGAAATGTCCTTGTAACATAAAGCATACATGCAGCCACACCAAGGCCTATGTCTCACTTTTGGGGAACCTCTTATCTTAAGGGAAATTTGATCGCAAATTTACAATGCTGTATTCCCTCTGTAAATTATGCAATACCGGAGTGTGTCATTCAAACCAAAAAAACATGCACACTTTAAAAACTGGAACAAACCAATCATGCAGCCCTTGTAAATTGTATCAAAATGTGCCCTTATTTAACAGTCACCAAACCCAGTGAATATTTACCAAAAAAGAAAATGTAGACAGTTAAAGGGCAAACCCTAGATTGGTAAAGTAAAAATAATTGCATTTATTGCTCCTGACAGACCATTTCACTGCACTGCATAGCAGCTTTATCAAAGAAATGGTTTGAGGACAAATACTTCATGTGATCTGCCCGTGTTGATTGTGGAAGAAAAATCTAATATATCTCTGGTGTTCTCTTGCCAACTGAATATGGTAATAAGCATCATTTAGGTCTGTATTTGTTGCCCAATCCAATAACTTGTATGCTCATCAAAGCTTGAATTTTATCGTTGCAAATAGGTTTGAATAACATCACTTGAAGATGTCCTTCTGAGAAACTTTTTTTTAAATGATGTTTGTAGACAATAACTCTTTTATGGTTAGATGAATAGCTTTCCCTTTTTCTGAGTTTTGTGGAAATCTTGACTGAAAGAATATTTTTGGTACTGGAGAGGGCAACTCCATTCTATAACAAAGACTGATAGATACCACCCATGAGTCTGTTATCGACTATATCAAGGTTGGTTATTAATTTCTGAAGATGGGCACCAATGATTGTTATCTAGTCAGTCTGAACTTCATAAGTTCTTTCCTCTTCTCTTGGATCACGAAAAAGGGCCCTATTTATTCTGACCACTTCTCCACTGGGAAGACTATTATCTGCCTTGTTGTAGCATTCAATCCATATAAGACTTGGAGATACTGTCAGGTCATCAAATATTTAACCACAATACTTTCCTGCTGGTGAGCAAAAAAATAAATAAATAAATACATTATTCTGCTTCATAACTTGGCCAAATGTACTATACTGTAATCTTTGGAAGAGAAACCGATTGCCAGCTTTATTTTGTCTAATGCAGCAAGTATGCATGACCTTTTTTTTGTCCTTTTTGATTTGTCTCCTCATTATTTGCATCCCAGACTTTAAGAACCTTGAAGACTGCTATAACATTCACTATAGCTCTTGAGGATGCACAATCTGTGAGATAGGATAATGGATATTAACTTGAAAGAGGCCTATCTATAAAATATCTTAATGAAGGAGTATCATCCAAGGGGAGCCTCGTAGCCACCTTTTATGTTAAAAAAAAAAATCCCAAGGTTTAGGGATATAGTTTTAAAATTCTCCCCAGCATGTTAATATATTTCTCAAGATGACTTCATCATTACAAAATAACAAATACAAAGTCTTTTATCACTCATGAAAGGTAAAAACAAGTTTAAGATTTGTAAGATTTGAATACCCTTTTGAGGAATGGAGATATAGTCCCAGAATCATGGATATCCAAGAACTTTGCTTACATCTCCAAATGCCTATAGATTCCATACATATTAAACCTATTCATACATATTCAGGTCATATACTAGATAAGCCTTGAATGGGATAATAATAAAGTAGAAATAAAGGCCTCTTCAAAGAACTCTAAACACCACTAGTCAGCTACATTCACAACTAACTAGATCTGCATGTCTTTCCCTGTGCTCTTTCTTGTGTTTGTTAACACAAAAGGATTTCCAAAGTATTAACTCTCTTACAGTTTCAGTCAGTTTCTTATATGTCATAATGCAAGTTATTGGTAAAGCACCAATTGTGCAAACGCTGGTTTCTATCCTGAAATTCCTAGGAATATTTCAGAAAACACATAGAGGAAGCAGAGGTTGACAATGTCTAAACAAAGCACATTATGTTCCAGCTCATAAAAAAAAAATGTTGCCCAGGACCAGTTCACATTGCAGAGACAGACCGATTCTAATACACATCACAGAGTTCAAGTGGAAAGAACTCAAGGGCATTCTCACCAAATACAAGTCCTCGTTGACCCCTCTTTAAAATGTTTCTGATAAGAGAACATGGATGTCTACAGTTTAACCACATATTATAATTGTCGAAATACGAGATGTCATC
Source organism: Discoglossus pictus (assembly GCA_027410445.1). Taxonomy (NCBI): domain Eukaryota; kingdom Metazoa; phylum Chordata; class Amphibia; order Anura; family Alytidae; genus Discoglossus; species Discoglossus pictus. Next base: position 372,047,009 of record CM050163.1, read on the forward strand.
ACGATTTGCGTGGTGCGTACGACTAAGCGCACATGCCTGCGAGCCTCGCATAGCGAGACGAGCCGTAAAGGCACTAACACGCACAGCCCTTGGCCGATGAGCGCCAAAGGCACTCATTGCCTGCGAGCGTCGCAAAGCAAGGCGAGCAATGGAGGCAATAAAACATGCCTACAAACACTTAGGAAACGCGGGATCGCCTTACAGACTTATTAAATTCACATTCGCCCAATTGAATAGGGCGCTATATAAGCACATAGCATCTTTTTTTACAATAAGTCTTTAGTTACTGAAGACCTTGCTTTTGCATAGAAGTTCCCTAAATAAACACTTCTGGCAAAAAAATATGCTATGTGCTTATATACAGTCCTATTCAATTGCCCCATTCACAATTTAATAAGGCTGTTAAACTGCAAGCAGTTGACGAACGCGCAACTTAGGAGAAATCCGAAGTTAACGGCCAAACCGCGAAAAACAAAATACACAAAAAACACAAGAATAAAGCCATTCTGAGAGCAACCTCTTTTAGCTCACTTGTGCCCTTCATAGGGAGAAATATACTGTAGTATATCAGTCTGGTCCTACTCAATACTGTGACCCAGGCCCTAAATACCAGGCGTACGTTAGGACCTTCATTGGGACTCGTCAGTGAGGTGTAGCTGATATCTCCCTAAGGCACAGTGAGCAAGGAATCCACATCAGGAGTACCCTATCACCCTTTTTAAATAAATAAAATACCAAAAATGGGTTATCATATCCATAGAACTAACCTATTAAGGCTAGTTCCTCCTCTGGTTGAGCAGCTCTATTTTGGTATTTCGTAAGTAAATGTTCATATAATGTTCACATACCATCTAGTCCTTGGAGAAACGTCCTTGATAAGATGTCCAACACTATTCAAAGTAAAGAATCACAACCTCCATCACCCAAACATCAGTGTAAATTGATTTTTAGTGTTACTGACCTTGAAGGGGAAGGAGATAATAATGGCATGTTTTGGAGAAAATAGTTAGTTATGTTTTGCCACATTACATTTATGAAAACAGAAGGCCATCCAGGTTCCAGCTACATTAAAAAGCTCTGCCCTCTTTTTGAGTTGCAGGTCAGGTGTAGTAGAGTTGTGAAGCATCAGCATAGAGATGGTATTTGAAGCCGGTAATGAGTTCACCAAGGGAGATGGTGTGCAGAGACAACAAAAGTCGTCCAAGATAGACCCCTGTGGCATATCAACAGAACAATTGATAGATGAGGAAGAGGTGTTAGAAAAAGGTAAATTAAAAGTCTGATTAGCGAGGCAAGATAGGATCTAATACTGTGAAGTTTATGTAGCAGGAGAGTGTTATCAACACTTCAAAAGGATAAATCCTGTGATCATGTTACCTTTGTCAAAGCAGTTTCTGTTTAGTGGAAGCCAAATTGTAGAGGTTCAGAAGAGAGTTAGAATTGAGAAAATATATAGACATGAGAAGACTAGTTGTTAGGAGTTTTAAACAAAAGGAAAAACTGATACTGAGATATAGTTAGTGAGACATGAGATTGAGGGACGCCTTTTTGAGGATAGTTGTTACCATGGCATGTTTGAAGGAAGAAGAAACTGTTGTCGTGTAGAGGGAGGTGTTTAAAATATGGGCCAATGTGGGTACCAGAATAGATGATAGCGATTTGCATATGCGCCTCCCTGGAATTTGAACAATATAGACTAGTGCTCCGAGCTCCTGCAGCTCTGTGTAGTGATGAAAACAAAACAACAAAAAAATAACCCTTACAAATTTATCTGTGCAGGTATGGTATGCTGGACTCATCTACAAAATGACAACTATGGGTTAACTGGTCAATACATTGAAAACTGAGTGGAGGGAAAAGCTGCTACCAATCACCACAGAGCACCTTCGGCTATCTGTTATTACTCATGTAACAAGTAGTAGGCAGAATAGACTTTTATGTAAACAGAGACTTTAAACTTTGTTTTTTTTTACCCGTTATTACTGTAATTAAAAAAATAGATAATTTTAACATATAATCTTGTACTCTTTCACACTATGAAGAGCACTTGCAGTGAGGTAAATGGCAATTTAATGTTACTTTACCCAAAATGTTTAAATGAGTGTTACTGGTTCAATTTATAGGTGTCTGATGTTTATAATCTGTTTAAACACTGTGTCTTGAAAAAAAGACAATTTTCCCAGAGTTTCTCTAATGGTATAGATGTGTTCAGTAATTTAATGCTTACATTTTTTTTTCCACCAAAAGACATTATATACCACAATTTGATCACTTCTACCTTCTATAAGGAAAGCCAAATTCAAACCACTTGCATTGAGTTTCAGGATGTCTAAGATTAGTTCAAGATACAAGTGGAGACAGAGGACGGCTGCTTAGGTTTGGAATTAGTAGACAAGTAAAGGCTAGAGTGGCCAATGCAGTGCTTGGTTACAACCCAATAAATGACAGAATGATTTAAATTTGAATTCAAGGCAAGCCATTTAACATCACAGAGATCCAAGTCTATGCTCCAACCATGGATGCTGAAGAGGCTGAAGTTGTCCAGTTATACAAAGACATTCAACACGTCATAGATATAAAACCAAGAAAATATGTTACTATCATCATAGGAGATTGGAATGCTAAAGTAGGGAAGACACATGGAATAACTGGCAAATTTGACCTTGGAGTACAAAATGAAGCAGGTCAGAGATTAGTAGAATTTTGTCAAGATAATTCTCTGGCCGTAGCAAACACCCTCTTCCAACAGCCTCCGAGATGACTCAACACATGGACATCACCAGATGGACAACATAGAAATCAAATTGACTATATACTTTGCAGCCACATATGGAGAAGCTCTATACAATCAGCAAAACCAAGACCTGGAGGTGACCATGGCAAAGTTCAAAATTAAACTGAAGAAAAGAGGGAAAATCATCAGACCAAGTGTATTCTAAAAAAATAATATCCCTTGTGAATATGCAGTGGAGGTAAGGAATAGATTTAAGGGACTAGTCATGCAAGATAGAATGCCTGAAGTCAATCTGATGAGGCTTTGAGTAGCTCAGGAAAGTGAAAGGTAGTGGAGATAGGAAACAATTTGTCCAACTGAATGCAGAATTCCAAAGGATAGCAAGAAGAGACAAGGAGACATTATACAATGAGCAATGTAAAGAGACTGAAGAAGATAACTGAATGGGTACCTAAAAGGCACCTTTCATGCCAAAGTGGTTAACAGAAGATCAGATAAAGAAGAGGTGGCAGGAACACACTGAAGTCCTATACAGGAACGATATAACAGCAGTGATGACTTCCATAGTTTGTCCAATGAGCTGGAGCCAGACATCTTGGAGAACGAAGTGAGATATGCCCTAGGGTGTGTCTTGCTAATAATAAGGCTGCAGGAGGAGATAGAATCCCAATGTAACTATTCAAAATTCTACAGGATGATGCTGTGAAAGTGTTACTTGCCTTATGCCAAAACATTTGGAAAACTCAACAATGGCCAATAGCCTGGAAAAGGTCAGTCTACATCCCAATCCCCAAAAAAGGCAGTGCCAAAGAGTGCTCCAGTTATCGAACAATTGCACTCATTTCACATGCCAGCAAGGTAATACTTAAGATTCTACAAGCTCGACTCCAACAATATATGGACCAGGAACTACCCAATGTTCATGACAGGTTCCAAAGAGGAAGAGGCACAATAGATCAAATTGCCAATGTTCAGTTCCAGAAAAGTATTTACTTCTGCTTCATAGACTATTCTAAAGCCTTTGACTGTGTGGATCACAACAAAATGTGGCATGTTCTTAAAGAGATGGGAGTACCAGATCATCTCATCCTCCTCCTAAAGAATCTGTATGTGGACAAGAAGCCACAGTCAGAACTGAACATGGGACAACGGAATGGTTCAAGATCGGAAACGGAGTTTGAAAAGGTTGTATATTGTCACCTTATTTAATCAACTTATATGCAGAGTACATCATGCATAAGGCCAGACTAGATGAATCCAAAACTGGAATCAATATTGCTGGAAGAAATATCAACAACCTCAGATTCGCTGATGATACTACTTTGATGGCTGAAAGTGAGGAGGAACTAAAGGACTTATCGATGAGGGTAAAAGAAGAGAGTGCCAAAGTTGTCCTGCTGGTCAACATTAAAAAGACGAAGAGCATGGTAAATGGCAATCTCAGTTCCTGGGGAAGAAATGGAGGCAGTGACAGATTTTATTTTCCTGGGATCCAAGATTTCTGCAGATGGTGACTGTAGTCATGAAATTAAAAGATGTTTGCTTCTGGGGAGGAAAGCTATGGACAAGCTAGTAAAAAGTAAAGATATTAAACTATCAACAAAGGTCTTCATAATTAGAACTATGGTATTCCCAGTAGTAACATACGGATGTGAGAGCTGGGCCATAAAGAAGTCTGAGCACCGTTGAATTGATGCCTTTGAATTGTGTTGTTGGAGAAGACGGCTTAGAGTCCCTTGGAGTGCAAGAAGATTCAATAAATCAGTACTTCAGGAAATCAAGACAAATTGTTCACTAGAAGGTATGATCATGAGGCTGAAGCTCAAATATTTTGGCCATATCATGAGACGACAGGATTCTCTAGAAAAGCCTCTGATGCTGGAAACAATTGAAGGCACAAGAAGAAGGAGACGACAGAGGGGGAGATGGATAGATGAGGTCACTGAAGCAATGAACATGAATTTGATGGAACTCAGAGGGGCAGTGACTGAGAGATGCACCTGGCTTGCTGCGATCCATGGAGTCATCGGATACGACTAAACGATTAAACAACAAAATAGGCAGATGACAAACAAGCAGTCAAGGTCAAAGCAGAAGCCAGGAGGCAAACACACACCAGGTAGCAGAATATCTTGCATAGACAATTAGAGCATAGTCAGTTAATAAAGTCACATAGGGAGTTGAATTGGCTACAGCATGTCACGTGATCTTACTAAAGAATCATCCAGATAATCTTAGTTGTCTAAGGTGTCTTGCTCCTTACATAGATTATTGATGACCTAGTGAATCTTGAATTACTTGCAAAAGTACACCAATTCATGAACAGTAAATGCAATACTAAATTCGAATAAAGCTTAATACAGAGTATTGCAATGAACCTTTGCTTAAGTTTTACAATGCATTTATGATATTTTACAACTAGCAAAATGTCTCTTGAGGTTCATTGCAGTTATTTTAAACTATAATGAGAGCTTTGTGTAATAAAATAGAATAATTAGGTGATTGATTGTTTATAAAATATAACATATAATGTAGAATTATTGTGGGGATTAACAGTGTGCAATTCAATTACGAACAGTCTGGAATAAAAATAAATGGCATTATGAATAACACTATGGATGCTGTTATAAATAAAAGCGGAAAATATATAAAACAACTATAATTATTTTATCTAGGAAATACACCTGATGAGCCATTGCAAATGTAAAAGGATGCGGATATATGATTTTTCAAAAAAAAAAAAAAAGAACAAATAATGCAGTATTTATAATTCTAAATATTAAGCTCAAAATCTGTATTGTCATGACATTTTATTCATAGGCTAACACATATTCTGTGTTTCTTTAATCTACCAGTGTCAATATTTATTTGGGTGTACTTAGGTGTTATGCTGCCCTAGGCCATTTGGATGTGTGCAGCTATTCAATTCTATATCTCAATTCATAAGTTTACATTTATATATATATATATATATATATATATATATATGTGTGTCAGAAAGTGTTAAGTACACTTATAGACAGAAATATAGCTACATATAGACATGGTTGGACATATACAAACATATTTCAACGTACTGCACTGCATCTTCAGGCAGCCTGCTGCTGTCTGAAAATGTGCTGTAGCATTTACAGACCAAACATGACTGGGTACCATCCATACATTAATAAATTAACACAGTAGCACAAATGAAAACTCATAACATGGTTTACCATAACGGAACAGCTAATCCATGTTAGCCCAGGGCCCATGCCAATCCAATAGTACAAAACCATCTTAGGGTATCCCTGGGCGTTGCAATAACACAATATGGTGCCACACTGTTGTAACATTATCCATATTGGGCCAACATGGCAACCGCAGTCTGGGTATTCAGGGGTTTGGGCATTGTTCTTGTTGGGAACGGGAAAGAGCCCACAATAGTCCATAGTCCTCAAAAGTCCATTGGTCCCCAAAAGTCCATTGGGTCCTCCTGAGCATCACAATGAGGATATAGGAGGGCCACAAGGTTGGGTGTAAGAGGAAGGAACAGTTGTATAGAAGATTATATAAAATGGGGAATAGTTAATTTAAGGTAGTGCCTGGAGCAGAGGTCTTGTATAATTGTGATGTGGTACCAGTGTGTTGTATGATGTACAGTGAAGTAGTAGTAATGAAGTGCATAATAGTGCTGCCATGTGGTATATATATGTTATAAAAGAGAAAGGCAACTTATGTGGGATATGTTAATAATATGTATCTGTTATAATTCTTCCAACAACATTTCTGTATATATCCCAGTCAGGCCTAGAAAAAGTTAGCATAACATATATATTTTTTTATTAATAATCAAATATGAAGACGCAGAAGCCTGTCTGTGATTTGAAAACTTGCTAACTCATCTGAAGCTATTAAATGGTCAGAGTACTGATGCATCTGTGGCATTCAACAGGGTTACACCAGGCTGTGCACATAGGCATATGAGTCCCTGCATGTTATCGATATTCCAATTATATGTTCCACTACTAGACAATTTCCCTACTACTGCTGCATTTTGTCTGAATATGTACTGACAGTTTACATTTTTCCCACATAATGCCAATGTACAAATTGCCTTTAAAAAATCCCAAATGTGTATTTTCTTAAAATGATCTCTATAACCCTTCATATATAAAATATTCAAGTTGTAAGTGCACTTATTTTCATAAACATTCTCTATATTAGATGTTTAAAAGTATTCAGTAGAGATAATGTAATAAACCGACCAATGTGAAATTACTGTAAATCTCTCAACTTCATCATAAAACTCTGTAAGCCATTTCATAAAAATGCGAGATTATGATGAAAAAAATTCAATTGTTTTGACTGAAAATTCTGCATTTTACTCACTTCTTGTGTATACAGGTATAAAACTGCTGCAATTATCTCATTAATTTACAATAATACTTCTTAAATTTAATAAGTTAACAAATTACACCAAATACTCTTCAGAAGAAAAAAAAAAAGGAAGATTCTACTAACAAGTTATTATTTCTTACCATAAATACGGTACAACATTTTTTGTAACTGTTGTAATACCGTGAAACGTGAAGTACTTGTGCTTGTTTGAATCCTAAATTACAAATACAAGCTGATGTTTTGTAAAATCTCTTCAACGCTGACTGCACTGTATGAGAAGTATTTTCAGAACTAGTTGCTACATAAAATAAAGTTTCATGGAGCAAAGAATTATGCAGACCTAACAAATCCCAAGGTAAAGATAGAATACAAATGTCCAATATTTACCAATCATGACAAGCAGGTCAAATGTATCTACAAGAAAAATACACAGAATAAGATGGCATCCACAAATAAACATATTACTTTCACATTTCTGAATTAAATGTACTTCCATGTTTGGTGAAAATGAACTGCTAAATAATCAACATACAGATGATGTCCATTTATCGAAGAAGAGTTCCTATAATTGTCATGACACAAAGTCAGCTGGACCCGCTACCCACTGGAATCCCACTAGTTAGGCCTTATTGTCTCCTGTAAGGTTCAAGAATCTGCACTTGGAGCGCTTTTTTGCCTGCTAGAGCTTATGTATCATGGTTGTTGTTTAATCCTTCAGTCGTGTTAGACTCTTGGTGACCATAAGGACACAGCACACCAGGCACATCTGTCTGTGTTTCTGATTGAGCTTATCCATTTGGTTTTCTTGGCGAAGATACTGGATTGCCAGTGGGTTGCCAGATCGTTCACCAGTGGACTGTGATTTGTCTGACCTCTCTAATTTGACCTACCTATCTTGGGTGACCCTACATGGTATAGCTCACAGCCTCATTGAGGTACACAAGCCCGTTCGCCATGACAAGGTAGCGATCCAAAAGGGGATAAATATAGAAACCTTCCTTATCTTCCATAGGAAGAACTACATTTCTCACATTTTGTACTTCTCCAACAGGGAACAACTATTGATGACAAATCTTAGTCTTATACCACACAAAACAAATGGCCTGTTTTACTACATGTAAAAAATTTACAATTTGCAATCCATAGAAACATAAATGTACCTCCCACTCGTGTGGGAGCAGGGCCCTTCAGTTTGACTTAAATAGGGCTAGGTTTAAACAATGTGGACTCCGCATACTGGCCCATGGAGTACAAACTTGTTGCTTGGCAGAGGGTCCCTTTGCAGCCATAGGGCCTGGAGACACCTCGTCATATTGTACTAGTTCAATTTCTTTTTTAAATGGAGGTGGGAAGTAGTCATGTGTTGAACAAAGGGGGGGGGGGGGGGGGGAGCATTATTGGGCAATAGGGCCAATTTCAACAATAATATATTGTGAAGTCTCCAAAAATCTGAAGCACCTGATAACCCTGCGTAATATAATTGTATAATGTACTGCAAGACGTAAATGTAAGTTCTTGTAGTAGATATCTTTTAGAGGACCAATAGGAAAAATTCTATGTGCTTTTCTTTGAAGTATAACTATTTTAAAAAGAAATGTAAATGTTTCTAAAAACTCTTTGCCTCATCTATGAAGATCTGAAGACTCAGCTGTCATGTAAAGTACAGTGTCTTTCAAAAGTATTCACCACTTTGACGTTTTACCTATTTTGTTACATTACAGCCTTAAGATACATTTTCAGTTAATCTTAATTCTATGTGATGCATCAGAACACAATAGTCTAAGTTGGTGAAGTGAAATGAGAAAAATATATACATAAAACTATTTTTTAGAAATAAAAAACAGAAAATTGGCATGTGCGTATGTATTCACTCCCTTTGTTATGAAGCCCATAAAAGCTCTGGTGCAACCAATTACCTTCAGAAGTCACATAATTAGTGAAATGATGTCCACCTGTGTGCAATCTAAGTGTCACATGATCTGTTATTATATATACACACCTTTTTTGAAAGGCCCCAGAGGCTGCCACACCTAAGCAAGAGGCACCACTAACCAAACACTGCCATGAAGACCAAGGAACTCTCGAAACAAGTAAGGGACAATGTCAGGGATTGGTTCTAAAAAAATATTTAAATCTTTGATGATCCCCATGACCACCATCAAATCTATCATAACCAAATGGAAAGAACATGGCACAACAGCAAACCTGCCAAGAGACGGCCGCCCACCAAAACTCACGGACCAGGCAAGGAGGGCATTAATCAGAGAGGCAGCACAGAGACCTAAGGTAAACCTGGAGGAGCTGCAGAGTCCAAAGCAGAGACTGAGGTATCTGTACATAGGACGACAATAAACTGTACGCTCCATAGAGTTGGGCTTTATGGCAGAGTGGCCAGAAGAAAGCCATTACTTTCAGCAAATGGCACGTTTTGAGTTTGCGAATAGGCATGTGGGAGACTCCCAAAATGTATGGAGGAAGGTGCTCTGGTCTGATGAGACTAAAATGTAACTTTTCGGTCATCAAAGAGAACGCTATGTCTGGCATAAGCCCAAGCGTTCACATCACCCAAAGAACACCCTTCAGCAGCTGAGACTGGGAAATTGGTCAGAGTTGAGGGAAAGATGGATGGTGCTAAATAAAGGGATATTCTTGAGCAAAACCTGTACCACTCTGTGCGTGATTTGAGGCTAAAACGGAGATTCATCTTCCAGCAGGACAATGACCCCAAACACACTGCTAAAGCAACGCTTGAGAGGTTTAAGGGGAAATATGTAAATGTGTTGGAATGGCCTAGTCAAAGCCCAGACCTCAATCCAATAGAAAAATTGTGGTCAGACTTAAAGATTGCTGTTCACAAGCACAAACCATTCAACTTGAAGGAGCTGGAGCAGTTTTGCAAGGAGGAATAGGGAAAAATTCCAGTGGTAAGATGTGGCAAGCTCATAGAGACTAATCCAGTTGAAAACCTCTTGGCACAAAAAGCTCCCTTGACAAATCTTTATTCTGACCCTGGATGTATTTAAATAATGTAATCAAACCTCCTCTTAGACACTTTTTTTCTAGAGAAAATCAGCTTAATTTGGTTAGTCTTTCTTCATAACTTAGCCCCTCCATTCCCCTAATTAGTTTTGTTGTGGTTTCCATCGTGCTGTTGGACAAAATGCCCAAATACAAAGAGGGACGTTTTGCCAGTGCCTCCCTAAGCCTTTGTTAAAACACTCTCACTACAATAGAATATGCATATTATGTGAACATTCGCAGTCAAAACAAAGTCCAGTTAAAAATGCTAACCATGTGAATAACCAAATTGAGGCATATTTCAAAGTGCCATCTCGTTAATTTTGGCATAGACGCAGTGTTTGATAATTGTTTTTCTTAACCTAGCTACCAAAGCATTACATAATCTGATTCTAGACCATCTATACTTTGGAATATCTTGCTACTATATGGATTCTAGAGACCTATGTACTGTAACCTCCCCCTAAGCATTACTTTTAAATTAAGTTTAAAAAAGGTCCAATAATAGTTAACAATTGACAAAAATATTCAAAACCATTAAACGGGCAGAATCAAAAGGATTATAGAGAACTCGAAGGACTACTGTGGTCTTTCGAGTTCTCTATAAATAACAAAGTTTAAAGTAGGACAAAGTAGAAATAAATAGAAGCATTACATTTTTATCTTTTATGTGCAATTATTTTTTACTACAGGGATCCATTTTATTTTCATGTCTCATTCTGCCTTTTATTTTGTCAGGTGGGTGGGTTATTGTAAACTAATTAAATGTTCATTACTTGGACTGACATTTCTATTAGTTGTAGATACCACACTCCCATTGTGCAGACTGAGACTTCCTGTACATTCAAAGTCTGCATATAAAAGACTGTGTAACAATTATTTTACATTCTTAAAACATTTAGCTTGTTTTTAAATGTAATTCTTAAAAACAGTATATTTTTTTTATTAAACTTACCAGAAAAGGAGTTCAAGTGAGACGTATCCAGAGGTAAAAGAGTTAATGAACATTTGGTGAACTGTGGTGTAACCTTCAGCCCCTATCCACTAGCAAGACGGGTTAATACTGTGTCACAAAGAAATATGAGCTAGCAGAACACAGGTTCATGTCCATACTTGCTCTGTATTTCCTGTGAAAAAAACTATTATAGAGTTAGAGATCAAGTGGCCACCCAGAGAAAAAAAAATATGTAGATACTCCATAAAAGAACACTTAAGAATTGATTTGAACTCTTTCAAGGTTTTCATTATGTACACATACTTGTTTATCTACAAAATTAGAGCCCGATTCAATTGAGCAATTGTAAGTTAATGGAGCCTGTGACTTAATTTGCTATTCAATTGGCATCTTTTTGTGGGCTCCAAACGGTTTGAAAACCTTGCGGTTGTTAAACCCGGAACATACAGCCACCCGAAGCCTTTGATGTCTCACGTCCAGAAGAGTTAGGATTGATAAAATCGCAAATCGCTATTCAATTGATACAATTCCCCAAGCCCACAAATGTTTTTACACCCGTAAACGACAATTGAGAAGACAACCCTACGAGTGCTAAAGAGGACCCGCAAGGGAGTTTAATCCCTGTTCATAGCACAGTAAATGCAAATAAAAAATCAATACTGCATTGTAAATGACAGGAAAAGCGACAAAAGAAAAAAATTAATTGCACAACAGTCTCAAGCTTGCAAATCGGCAATACATTTTTTTTTATTTATGATTTCGGGGTTATATACATATCAGGCTGCCCACATGGACTAGAACAGTATTGGCATTCATTTTTATTATTTTGTGGTTTTGCGAGTCTGATCGCATATCGGACCCCCAGACGCTAATTAATTGACATGTAAGCTCCATGTTTTACTGCCGTAATGATGGCGGTCTCATTTTCTATTGGCTGTTTCAAAAAGGGGGCGGTTACGGTATTGCTTAATTGATCATGTTCTAACCCAGAACTGCTACGCACGAGTGTATGGTTCATGGCTTGTAGCAGAGTTTAAGCCCGCAGACATATGGCCTGTATACCCAGAGATGCAGCCTTCAAATTGGGCTCTTATTCTTTTACCCTGATTTGAGAAAATAGGTTTTCTCTGCATTTTAGAGGATCATTACAGTATATTGTAGTAACCCACCTGAGAAGGTTGCAGTTTTTTAAGTACATTATTTATTTTGACACAGCATTAAACCTACCTTTTTGCCCCCAATATTCTTTTATTGGTTTACAAAAATGTTTTATTGAAGTGGGAAATTACTGAATGTCCTTGGTTGTTATGTGAACAATCATAAACCAAATCAAATTGTGCTCATTTTACATGGTAATGTTCGTAAGAGATTGTAACATCTAAAACCAAGACAGGTTAAGTTAAACAACATTTTAAATATAAATACATAAATATAACAGAGGTATATGATGAACTATAACTAATAAAGAGAACTGACAAGGTTGAAAAGTGCTTCCATCTTGGTGAAAATGGCTTCCTGCGCCAGGATTAGAAGAAATATTGTCAGTGTGTAAGTCTCAAAATTCAGCAGACACATTATCATTATTTAAGCTTATATATGTGCAACGTTCAAAGATTGTGGCCAACACACATAAATAAAAAAAACAGTATGCTTTATTGGTCCCAAACCTAGGATTTTCATACAAAAACAAAAAGATCAAACAACAATATTCTAATCAATGTTCCATTCATATGTGGAATTAGTTACACAAACTGATGAATAAAATTCAGCTCTGGCACATAGCGAGTGGGAGAAGTGCCTCCCATTCCAAGTAAACTGATAGTAGGTGGATTTTAATTTTGGGTTGGCTGCTCGAAGGCTTCCTGCTTGAGTAACATGGCATACTTTCTATAATTCAATATTATTGGCTGAGGGCTGTTGGCCTTCAGACCTAGAAAGATAGTCTGAAGAAAGATTTATTCTACATTAGGATCTCAGTGAATAACTTCAAGTATGATATCTTCACATAAGCCATATTAAACTTCTGAGTAAAAATAAAATTAAGCTTAAAAATTAAGCTTCATATCCTGATTTCACTTTGACTGCATGCCTATTTTGAAGAAAATGTCTTATTCCATCTCTTCTATGGATTTCACCAGCAAAATATTGTATAACTTGCCATCCATGAGCTCCTGTGATTTATAAGCCACTTCCAGTCACTAAAGTAATGGTTCCCATGCATGTCTTCAAGACGCAACAAGAGATTAGCATTTATGGATAGATTTGCTTGCACATGAATGCCCAACAATTGCTTGAATGTAAGTTTGGGAGTTTTCAATCTTCTAAGGTGCTTTGGAAACAAGCACTATGGACTGTTGATTTTAAGTTCAAAGACCGGGCCTTCCATTCTTTTGCAATGAGTTAATATTGTTTTTGTCTTGTACTTAACCTGGGTATAACGCTACAGAATATGTTGGTGCATTACAAATAAAGCATAATAATATGTTTTAGCCACATATGCTCAGATAATGATATCATCAATCCAGTTAGTGTGTCTTTAGGGCCATGGTTTGAAACCATTGCTGTAAAGCATAAAGTGTGAGTTATCAATGCTGCTACAGTTTGTTACCTCTGAAGATAGAGTAACAAAACCGAATCAGGGTCAAAACAAGAGCAAAACCTTTGTATATTGATATGACTTAAAAGCATTTTGTTATTAAAAAATAAAAACAACACACTGTCTCTGAGCTCATAAACTCTGATATATAGTTTTAGAGATGCAATTAGTAGTGACAAACAATGCAAAGAATGTTAGATGACTCTTCTGGTGGCAGTGGAAATATTCACTAGATAAGTGTTTATTCTTTTCTTACGACAGGGAAGTTAACTTGAAATTCCTTGGACAAAGAAGAACATTCCTCACTTGTGTTCCCACTGCATGGAACAATCCGTTTTAAAACACGCAGACAGCATCCTCATTTAGATTTCAGAGGAATGCTAAGCCTCCTATGACTAGTACTGTACTTCCCCTTCTATTGCACTCTAGCAACAACTAGGTAGCAAATTAAACATTCCTTTGGAAAAAAAAATAGTTATACTCCGAAATCCTATTGGCTTGACTCATCTAGCCATCTGGAAAAACAGGTGAGGATGAGAACATCAACTTAGAAAGATATTATGCAAATTTTAGAGTAAAGGACTCTTTTTTTAGTGCAGAAGCATAGACATATATTATTTCTCAAAATGTTTTTTTTATACCTAGTATATATGAATACATGATTTGCACATTAAGACAGCTCTCTTAGTACAAAGCAGTACTAATGTTGTATCTTAAAATTTGTGAATGATAAGAGTGATACACAGTTGTATTTACTGCTAAGATTTATAATTAATGTACACTTTTGGTAGCCATATTATGGTGGAGATGAACACATGCATATGTTTTTAACACATTTTTTATATTATTATCAACGCACTCTTCCTCCTTCCACTTCAATGAAGAGCAATCTAAGTTGGATCCATCAAATACTGGTCATGGTCCGCCTCTCACAACCTCCTCTCTTTGATAGACCGTGCCAAAGATATATCTTATAGTCATCCTAAAAGATATCCCCACTTTCTTTTTCTGCTTGCTCCAGTGTGCGGCTGTTCTTCTGGGTGTGTGGTATATATAGAGGACAGAAGTGTGTATGTTCTGCTTGGTATATGCAGACAGAATTGGGGAATTTGCTCTTTGACATATTCATGTATATTGAGGTCAGGAGTGTGCCCCTTCTGTATTGTGAGTGCATACAAGGAGAGTATTTACTTCACTGAGATAAGTATATAAACGACCATCATATGTTTCATTATAGATGATGATTTAGAGAACAGTAGCATTTTAGCTATGCGTGTATAGTGGGAGGCTATGTATTTGTTCTACATTGTGTGTGTGGATAGAGAGGCCAGTAACTTATTCAGCTTGGAAAGAAAGGAGAGCGAGAGAGAGAGAAAGAAAGCTAAGAGAGACAGCAAAGCAAGAGTTAAGAGAATAAGAGTTGGTCTATGCTGTGGTATATGTGAGCACTGACCAAAAATGGTGAAACTGGGGCCATAAAAAGTAATATTTTCCTTGTGAAAATGCCCAGTTAAGAATGATCTTACTTTATTTTTTCAGGCTTGGCTGCCAATGAGCTGTATGATCAGTGCCAGACACTCAACTATCTATAATACATTTGTATCAATATTAATTGGGTAAGCTCTGAAATTGAACATAATTTCTGCAAGTTTCAAGTCAATTTATATAGCTTTATGCAAGGACCACTTTGTAGCTCTAACAAGAAGAGCTAGTAGTTTTAATGGTTTACTTATCATTAATACAAATTGTATTTAAAGATTTATAATAGCAATACTGAAAATGTATTTCATTTTTAAATGCGAGAGTTTCAGCTGCCAGCTGAGCGGTTGTCTCCATCCTGATAAGGTCATCATGGGATATGACAGGGTTTGGATAAGAGATTATTCTTAAAGACCTTTAGACATATCTAATTAGATACATGGTCAAACAGTCCTTCATAGGCTGCCCCACAGCAAAGCTTGTTTTGACAGGAACCAATTTAACATACTTGTTACTTTGTGAATGAAAACTTAGCACTGCCTGTTAGACAAAGACATCTATCCTTAATTGACATTATAGTAGGAAGAAGTAATTTGCAAGTAAATATTTAAAATCGCTTTAATAAATCACTGAATATTAATTTTGTTGATGATCAATGCCTAATCAAACATCTAGCTCATCGAATTGCTCTGCTTTCAATATGCATTTTTTAAGTTTACTTTTTATACAAACTTGGACTATGAACAAAAGCAATGTTTGTTTTATCTAACTTTTCAATGGAAATACAAATATACTTAAGCTCAGATTCTCAGAAGAGAGAACATCCAGTAGGGTTTTTGGAGCTGGATTGTCAACGGCATTGGACATTTCACTCCTTTCGAAAAATAAGTAAATTTTTGAATCAACAATACAGTGTGAATATTTGCATGTACATAAATCCATCTTCTACCATACCTCTGTCCAGGTATGTAGTTTGTTACAGGTTCACTGTGATTTGCTCAACTTGGCTTTCATTCCCTGGCTCACAAGTAGTTAATTTTACTGAACGTTCCTAATCGCTTATTAATATCACTTAGTCACAGACAATTTCCTGACATAACCGTATTCTTAACGAGCAGCTCCCTTGTGTAATGGCTTTGAAAAATTAGCAGTGACTTTTCACAGAAGTGCAGATCCCCAGGACAGCAGTACCAGTGAATATCTTGCCGTTGTAACTATATCTTGCTGTTGTCAAATACAATGGGCCTGGTCTTCCTGTCCAAATTCAGAGCAGCTCATGTGCAATGTTGATTATCTTTTCATATTTCATTCCTGGAATATTAAGTCTGCATACAGTACGAGCCAGTACGTCAGAAACTTCATTGGCAGCTTCCTCTGTCTGAGTCATCTGAGAGAGAGGAAACAAGTAAAATTATCCTCAAATGCCTTTCAATATTTCACAAACATAAATGTTACATTCTGTTCCAAATGCTAATAAGCTAAACTTTGACTGAAAACAAACAAATTTAATCAATTTCAATCAAGCTGGCAATTAAAGAGCCAGTACCCTTCATTTTGATCTTGTTATGGAGTTTTTTTTTTATTTGGTCTTGTCCTATTAGAAATGTAAGAGCTTCAGGATCATAACAGGAAGATAAATATAACTGATGAGAAAAAGAACGTCAGTTTCCAAATACCACATTCTCATATGCCGATGAGTCATGTACAGTAAGCTAGCTGGAAATGATAACATTTCTATAGGCAGCTTTCTGCAAGCTTTGGAAGCCACCCAGATCTTGTTTGCCTGACACCTAAAATTACTTTATGCCCTTGGAAAACACTATAAGTTAGGTGACTCTACAATATTTTGATATTTGATAGTATCAATCTATCTAAACATTGTTGCTTTAGGTTCTCATGGATACTAGACACTATATAACGTTCTATACACCTCTATCTTATTCTCCCATCCTCATCCCAAACCTCTCTCTCATGTTAGCTCTTCTGTCTCTATATTTATTGTAAAATTGAAAATGTACAAACTTACAGTGTAAAGGAATTATTGTATAATTGAACTCCATAAGTTATAATAAATACTTTATCAACAGAATGTTATCAATAAAATGCTTCTTTATACTGTACACTTACACTAAAATTTATATTTTTTCATCTTTAAATCAGCCTTTCTCATCAAATACACAATGCATAGAGGAATACATTTTCGAATGAGTGATTATTGGCACAATCTGCTAAATAACCTTTAGGGCTCTGGGTGTATTGTTTGTGACCAGGAAGACCCTATGACGGTGCCAACAATGTCCTGGACCCTTCATATATCTTCTTAATTGGGCCAAGAAAAGTGCTGAATGACTCAATACTGATAGACTAAAAATGCTGTCCGACGGGTTTCTCCCCCTTTTTCGCCACATTGGCTTTTTCAAAGACTAATGAGTGCTAAAACAGCAGGCACCACTAAGTAAGAGATTATAATACCTTATAGGAGATTGTATACTGCTTCAAAATCAATTTTGAGAGTAAATACAGTTGATATACTCTCATTGTAATCAAGTGGATGGCAATAAGTGAGAATAGAAATAATTAAATAAATACTAAATATATAACAAATATATGCTATATGAACGTATGGTGATTGTTCAGAGACACAATAATTAAATACACAATAGTTGTTGATTGTGAATGAAAGAAATGTGGATCTTAGAATAGTCTGAATCAAAAACAAGCAAGGTGAGAACTGTATATATAAACCCGTACTTCAGTGTGATGCTAGCATACTGTGAGAAATTGTGACAGTGAATTATACGCTCAACTAGTTAAAATATGTTCATACTATAGCTGGAAAGCCATACCTGCACAGTAGACAATGTATATGAATATTGCATCAGGATCTGTGTCCAGAAGTAAACATCAAAATAGAACTTGCAAGATTGCTAATGATAAGTCAATTTGTCAAATGAATGGGGTAAGAGCAGACCCCTCATTCAATCCATTAGGACAACGTTTTTCATTTATAAATCCATTTGGATTCTTTTTGTAGTGAGATCATGTCCAAGTTCCCTTTTCTAGGACTCAGCACCACATTGTTTATAAACACAAAATCTGATTACGTTTACATAATTTCTATGATGCATTTTGACCAGGAAGGTATACAAATTCGTTTTTTGGGTTAAGATTAGTGCTGATGTTTGTCCAGAACATTGCGTTTTACTGTTCATTGATATATATTACTAGCGACTTGCCCGTCAAAAATGACAGCAATAAAATTTGAAGCCTGGCATTGCTGTTTGCAACACATTGGAAGCCTCTCCCCCCTCTACTTTACTGGGATTGCGATGAGCGCCTTTGGCGATCATCATGGGCCTTGCAATGAGCGCCAAAACCTCTTACCTCCTCTACCCCTCCCTCCTCTACTTGACGGGAGATGCTCAAAGCGAGCTTCTTCCCCCCTCTACTCCCTGCCCTGTGTCTCTTTCCCCCCCAGAGCCTCCCCTCCCTCTACCTTTCCCCCTCTATTTGAAGGGAAGCGCTCATTGCAAGCTTTCCCCCCCATCTACTTCCTTTCCCTCCCGTGTCTCTTTCCCCTCTCCCCTTATCTCTTCCCACCCCTCCCTTTCCTGTGTCTCTTTCCCCCTTCCCTGTGTTTCACTCTCCTCCTCTCTCCCGTGTCTCTCCCCCTCTCCCTCCTCTGTGTCTCTCCCCCCTCCTCTCGTGTCTCTCTCCGCTCCTCTCCCTCCGCTGTGTCTCTCACCCCTCCTCTCCCTCCCCTGTGTTTCTCCCCCCTCGCCTCTCCCTCCCCTATGTCTCTTCCCCCATCTCCCTCTGCTGTGTCTCTTTCCCATCCTCTCTCTCGTCTCTTCCCCCTGTGTCTCTTTCCCCCCTCCCTCCCCTGTGTCTGTTGTGTTAATAAGTGTGTCTGTGTTTTGTGGATGAGTGTGTATGTTATGAGGAATGTATGTGTTTAGTGGTAATTGTCCATATCTGATTTGTTAATGAGTGTGCACGTATGTAGGAGATAACTCTGCATGTCTGCTTTGGGGATGAGGATGAGTGGTGTGTTCTGGTGATGAGTGTGCCAGATGTCATAAATGAGCGTACATGTGAGTTTGTGTAGTTAATGAGTGTGTGTGTGTGTGTGGGGAATGAGGGTGAGTAGGTGTGTGCTGGGAATGTGTGTGTTGTACATAAGTGGGCCTCTCTGCAGCTCCTCTCCCCTCAGCACACCGGCGCACCATGAACTCCCGCCCTGTGGAGGAGGTTGTGGGAGGGAGCCGGTCTCACCTCATGCATGGCGCAGGAGGTGTAACCTCCCCAGCAGCAGCTTGAGCTTCACTGCCGAGGACAGGCTGTGAAAACACAGCCACACGTTATCGACCACAGAGGCAGTAAGCAGGGAGGCGATGCTCGGCGGCGTCCTGACGGGACCCCTCGTGCTTGGTACTTGCCGTCCTTCCCACTCTGCTCCCGGTATTCCTGACTCGCCTCGCCATTCTCCTCCCTGCTTTCGACCAGGTTAATGTACCGGAGCCTGCAGACCGCTGAGGCTGCACCTTCCAAACTCTCCATACTGTTACACCACACTAACTAACCCCTGCTGCCGAGGCAACCGCGCAGCCAATCACAGAGCAAGCTGTGAAACTAGCAACCAATCACGACGCCCCCGCCGACAACAATAGCCTATCAGGCTGCTTAAAGTTAACATTGAGTTACCAACATTTGTCTGCTCACAACTATATATGTCAGTGAGCTCCAAAATGCATGGCCCTACTTCTACAAAAACAAAAATGGTTGCAAATTATCTCTCATACTAATCCATAAACAATTCCAAAACTATAATCTGAGCAACATGTACAAAATCTGAGGCTATAAACAAACAGCACACTGACCTCTAATTACGGATTTGCAACTCGGCTCTCACATTACACATATTAAACTTTAACCTTTCAGTTGTGGTTGTGAACCAAATCAAAAGGCTGTATGTTGAGGTTTCTGGAAAAACCCATTGATTTTTTCCTCTTCCAGCTATTTTACTGTGTTAGAAAGCATAAAATACACACAACTAGTTATTTTGTTAACCTGTTACAGCAATAAAAAAAACAAAAAAACATTAGGTTAAACACTTACCTTGAAGTTTGCAAAATCTCTTGTAATTTCTGACAGTTTAAAATAAAGGTTAACACTCCCTCCATAATTTGTTTTGGCCAATCCAGTAAGATGAAAGATTTGAGACAAAGCACTATGTTAGTTGTTATGGCAACACCTCACAGCATACAGGAAGCAGGGATGAGTCATATCCCAGCAGTGACTGGGAGGCTGACAACACTGATGTACTATTGGCTGAGCAAGCAAGAGCAGGTAAATAGTGGGTTAATATTGCTCCCCGGATGCTGCATGCTGATTGGGTGGGGGTCAGGAAGTTGTGTAGACACCGCCTGGGGGTGTCAACACAATCCTTAGAGGGATTTTTAGATATTAATAAAAATAAAATGTTTTATGAGATGTGCTCTATACATATAGGCTGCTTTTTGCCTATAGAGTGCAGAAATGTATAAAACCAGCAAACTTAGATATTTCAGTAAACCCATCCTGAGTTAAGTTAGTGAATATGTACAGTGCCTCGCAAAAGTATTCACCCCTCTTGACTTTTTACCTATTTTGTTATATTACAGCCTTAAGTTCAATGTTTTGTTAACCTGAATTTTATGCGATGGATCAGAACATAATAGTCTAAGTTGGTGAAGTGAAATGAGAAAAATATATACATAAAACAATTTTTTAGAACTAGAAAACAGAAAATTGGCATGTTCATATGTATTCACCCCCTTTGTTATGAAGCCTATAAAAAGCTCTGGTACAACCAATCACCTTCAGAAGTCACATAATTAGTGTAATGAAGTCCACCCTGTGTGCAATCTACATGTCACATGATCTGTCATTACATATACACACCTTTTTTGAAAAGCCCCAGAGGCTGCAACACATAAGCAAGAGGCACCACTAATCAAACACTGTCATGAAGATCAATGAACTCTCCAAACAAGTGATGGACAATGTTGTTGAGAAGTACAAGTCAGGGTTAGGTTATAAAAAAAATATCCAAATCTTTGATGATCCCCAGGAGCACCATCAAATCTATCATAAGCAAATGGAATGAACATGGCACAACAGCAAAGAGACAGCCGCCCACCAAAACTCATGGACCGGGCATGGAGGACATTAATCAGAGAGGCAGCACAGAGACCTAAGGTAACCCTGGATGAGCTGTTTTTACCAAACACACTGCTAAAGCAACACTTGAGCGGTTTAAGGGGAAACATGTAAATGTGTTGGAATGACCCAGTAAAAGCACAGACCTCAATTGAATAGAAAATCTGTGGTCAGACTTAAAGATTGATGTTCACATGCGCAAACCATCCAACTTGTAGGAGCTGGAGCAGTTTTGCAAGGAGAAATGGGCAAAAATCCAAGTGGTAAGATGTGGCAAGCTCATATCGACTTATCCAAAGGGGCTTGGAGCTGTGATTGCTACAAAATGTGGCTCTACCATGTATTGATTTTAGGGGGGTGAATAGTTATGCACATTGACTTTTTCTGTTATTTTGTCCTATTTGTGGTTTGCTTCACAATAATAATAAAAAAAAAAAAAAACATCTTCAAAGTTGTGGCATGTTCTGTAAATTAAATGATGCAAATCCTCAAACAATCCATGGTTGTGAGGCAACAAAACACAAAAAAATGCCAAAGAGGGTGAATACTTTTCCAAGGCACTGTATAAATCATATTTCCAGAAATCATCTGCATGACGATATTAATAATATATGGATATCAGTATAATTATATTTATATATAAGTAATGGTTGATGGTAAAATATATATGGGCACTTCTATGTCTTCATGCATTTGATTACTGTAATCTTATGCTTGCATGTCAATAAGGTTATGTCAATTAGTAAGTCATGTTGTAATGGCCAACAATCTCCATGTCAAATTATGATATTAAACATCATATTTAACAACAAATCACATATTGGTGCACACCTTGCATTAACTGTGACATGTTGATCAAATATTTAGCCGTTTTTTTACTCTCAAAAACATTTTCATGTGAACAGTACTGGCCATAACAGTGACACAGGCGTGGTTTTCCATATGTCTCCTGAATTTATATGCTCAAGCAATATGTTAAAGCAGTATTTTATAAATTATTAGCACATATTTCTACATTATGCAAGAATAACACTAGTATTTATTTGTGGATGTAATACTCCCAAATCATTACATTATAATACTGTTCTGGATTATCAGTACGCTAATGGGGTTTTAAATAAATCGCATATAATTTTCATAATAAAATAAAATAACACTACAAATGATTTAACATATTTATTGTATATATACATACAACAGCAATGAGGGAAGGGACTTAATAGGACAGGTGCACCCAATATTCCTGTAGATAGAGGTAAGTTTCCGGAGGACTCGTTCTCCTTGTGCTCTTGCTGGCCTTCCTCAACAGCTAAACCACATTAATGCAATCCCCCTTGTCATCAGTTGGCCCTATATCCCCATGTTCCTGTGCCTATAACACCCTGTCCCTTACGCGCTCCCCAAGACAATCCTTTGCATGACCTTCTGAGGTTCCCTTCTAGCATAGATGACCAGTACTGAATAATGCCACACTTCCACTTCTCTTTTAAAGGCCTCAGACTGCCCATGGTGACAGTTCTCACAACCCAGTGTATAACACACAACGGTATTGTGTACATGATATACCTTCCCATGGATGTGATATACATGATCACTCTCTGTACTGTGATGTGGTCAGGACTAATGCTGTTGAGTCTGTGTTACCATTGCACTTGATATATGTTATGTGATTGTATACTATTGGCAATAATACACTGATTCACATATTATAATTAAAAAAATAGTTTTGAATGCTACGTATGTGCCTATGAGAATGTGAAGTATTCATGTATAATGCACTTGCATGTTTTTTCATGATTTTCTGGTACAGTACTGTCTCTAACAGCTTTTGAAAGGTCTTAGCAAGGCTTTTTAGAGCACTTTCGGATGATATTGCATACAGGTACCTTTTTTTGAAAAATTACCTATCGTAAGTCCTTACGCAGCCTCAGTAATTTCAGTAAAATTAGATTGGAATGGCCTTTGAGTCAAAATCAATAAAATAGCAGACCATATCTTGGTATCACTGGTTGTTTCAACCTATTTTGCTATAGCTTCTCCCAGCCCTGCAAAAAAGCCTGATTTAGACTGATAGGTTACTAAGTTATTGTGACACACCATAATGGCATCCTATATATCTGGCTGTTTACTGGTACCTTGGCATCAGTCTGCATGATACTTTTTTCCATTTATTTTATTTTGCATTAATCGGCATAAGTATGGTTGGTGACTATGAGTCAACAATACCATTTGCTAAACAAGCTCACGCATTATGCTATAGCTTTACCAAAGTCTGTCCTGATAACCAGTGATAATCATATTTTCTTATGATTTCCTATCTTTTCTCTGCAAGCTCTCTACTCCATCTTGCTCAGTCAGCCAGCTTGGAGAGATGGCCTAATCTTTACTTTGTTGTGATAAATATCTCCCATGTAGTAAAAGCAATATTGATGATTTTTGTTATAACATATACTAATATTTTAAGGTTTTTTGGTTCTTTGTAGATTGCTCTCTTGCAAAAGTAATTTTTGAGAGAAATGCTCAATATAAATAGACTATTTTCCTTACATTGCTTGGTCTATTAATTTACTTTAGTTTCAAAACAGGATGATACAGATCATCGTATGGTTTATTGCAACTGTAATCCAATATGTTTTAAAATGGACAGAAGGCTGTTCTAGATTCTTTTTATGAGTAACTACCAATAGACGAAAAAATAAAAAAAGTTAAATGCAGGGGAGGGAAACTACCTGCATA
The DNA here is from genome assembly GCA_027410445.1 of Discoglossus pictus. NCBI lineage: Eukaryota > Metazoa > Chordata > Amphibia > Anura > Alytidae > Discoglossus > Discoglossus pictus. The sequence continues at coordinate 372,071,105 of CM050163.1, forward strand.
AATTACATGATAATACAGTGGGAGAACATTTTTTACTACAACAAAAACAAATGAATAGACTATATAGGCAATCCTAACAAAGAAATTCACCAATTCAAATAATTGTATTAGATTTTAGGTTCAAACAAATGCAAGGGTTGTTGAAAAGAGTTAAGATTGAAATTAGCTATCACTGGATAGTTTGCTTAATATGTTCTTATTATAAAACACATATGATTTCCAAGGTGTGCTGAATTAAGTGGCCCTTTAAGGTTTAGTGGGTCCTTAATTAGAACATTTCAGTGGGTCTCTACCTACCTCGAGAATGAAAAATATGTTTGCCTGTAATATCTCTTGTGGTAATGAAACATGATTAAGTTGAAAAGATGAATCATTTATGTTTAAATCATTTCCTGGAGATTTGGCTTATTAGACTGTCTTTAAAATCTCTGCTAATTTGTTTCAATTGTTCTGATGCTTATTTTGTAATTTTAGTGTGTTCCAAATATTTATCAATGTTTACATTTTGTTCCTGTATGATTGGAGAATGGTGATATAAAGCGGAGTAGTATTTCTCGTAAAATTTGGCTATACGACTGGGGTATTTTTCATGATTATAGTATTTTTGGTTTTAGTCGGTCTCAGACATGATGCTAACATTTTGTCAGCTTTCTTGAACCTTTCAAAGTAATGTTGTGTGGTGTGTTTCACAGCATGCACAGTTTGTAATAAATGTAGTTGCTTGATTGTTCTTCTAGTAGATAAAATCTGTTGAAAGATATGTGTGTACGTGTTGTTTGTGGATGTGCGAAGCTAAGGAAATAAGATGACCTCTCATGAATGCTTTGTGGCTGTCCATAGAATCACATCTGAGGTTTCAGAAATATAATTTTACTGGAAATAGTCCTGGAGCTATTTTTCTGTGAATTGTTTATGGAAAGGGTTTGAAATAAGGAAGCCATTTCATTTCCAATGGTTTGTCAAGAAGTTTAAAATGAAGCCAATGTGGGAATGGTCAGACCAGTCTTTTAAACCAACAGTTGGTGAGTGGATTTTGTGAAATGTATTTCTACCTCGAGATAATTTATCTGAGAGTAGGCATCATGTGTTTGACAATAGAAAATAAAGTCTTCTACAATTAAATTCTAAATTCTCCAGGGATTCTCTCAACGAAAGTGTTAGAGGTTTGTTACTGTTGTTTACTTATGATGTGTGACTTACTGGATTTAGATCAGTCCATTGCGGGACAGATTATAGCGTTGAAGTCACCACATAAGATCACAGGTGCTGAAAGGTATTTAAATTATGAATTGTGAGAGATTTTTCCAAAAGTGTGAGCTATTTTGACAGGGGGCAAATATGTTTACCAAAGTAATTGCTATTGATCCCAGTGTGCCATTCAGAAGGACTACTCTACTATCTTTTCTGCATGTTGATTTATTTTTTTTAGAGAGCGGAGGGGCATGATTTAGCAACTCCATTATATTTAGTAGTATCAATGATTGGTAAGCTTGCTTATACAGGCCCCGTGTTAGGTTTGTATGATGGTTTTCTGCAACAGATTTTTAGATACAGGGTGACAGTCATATATTTTCTTTTATGATTACCGTAAGTGTTATGATGTCCTTTACCCTCAAAGACTAAATGTTGCAAGTCCATCATGGACAGCATATGTCAATAGCAGGAAAAGTGCATGGATCACTCCAAACCAGTGACATACAATATAATTAGATTACTTCGTCAATGGGCATGTGGAGAAATAATCTGTGAATTTCATCTTAAATATAACCATTGGGTTATCACTTTACTATATTTTGAATACTCAAAAACTCAGAATTAAATGATTGTAGAATCCCTCACTAACGTTAAGAAGGGTTTACTGTGTTTAATTAACATATTTTGTTACATCACAAATAGAACATCACATATTATAATTGTCAAACTGCAATTCGTCGTCACGCTTGCAAGCCTCACAAAGCGAGGTGAGCCATTGAAGTCTTTCGAGCTCGGAGCACTTAGCTGATGAGTGTCGAAGGCGCTCATCGGCTGTGAGGCGAGCAGTTGAGGCATTGAAACTTGGAGCAGTTAGGCGATGAGCGCGCCTGCTCGCCTCGCAAAGCGAGGCGAGCAGTCGAGGCATTGAAACACACAGGAAAAGTAAGCCAAAGGCACTCATGCGAGCCTCCTGAAGCGAGGCAAGCCGTTGAGGCATTGAAAAATGCAGGACTTAGCCTCCAAGCAGTTAGGAAATGCAGGATTGCCTTAGGCTGCAAGCAGTTGAGGAACGCAGGAATTAGAAAAAATAATTGCAAGGCGCAGGACTTAGAATTCATTTTTTATGAGGTCGGAAAAATACAAAGTTAACAAATTGAAAAACACACACAAAAAAAAACCTAATTTACAGCACGGGGGGACAGCCAGGACGTCTGGGAGTGAGGTTGCACGCAAATTTAAGACGAATTTGCCAAGTTTCGGGACTGGAAAATCAGCCAAGCAAGAAAAAAATGGCGGACGAAAACAATGAACGAGGCCTTTGCAATGAGCGCTGAACATGATTGTTGCAAAGCACAAAACTTAAAGTACACGAGGGGAGAGCCTTGCAATGAGCGCCAAAAGTGCTCAGAAGAGCAAAAGTACACAAGGAGAGAGGCTCGCAATGAGCGCCAAAGGTGCTCAGAGGAGCAAAAGTACACGAGGGGAGAGGCTCGCAATGAGTGCCGAAGGCGCTTAGCGCGTGGCTCGCAAGGAGTGCCGAGGGTCTTCAGAGGAGCAAAAGCCTTACATTTTGTGGCAAACAGCATTCCCATGGTTCAAAATTTTATTGCCCCGTCACTTTTGACGGGCAAGTCGCTAGTATCAACATATACAGCACCTGACTGTGCATTTTAAGTACACATATCAGAAAAATATTTTCAATGAAATGGAGTTCTGAATCCTGAAATGGTAGTGAATTTTATAAAATGAGACTGCGAAAACATCATCAAGAGTCATACAAGAATTGTAATTTTATCTTATGGTATAACTAGTTTTTGATCAAAGGCTACAGCATCTTATTTAAAAATAAGGAACATCAGTAGTTTACTTGTTAGAAATGAATTCTGTCAGTCTTGTGACAATTTGTAACTGAAGAGGAAATTGATTCCTATATGCAATTGAATTATAAGCAATTTACACATGCACCTAATAGTCTGAATCCCTATATTTAAATGCCAAGATAGTGGTAATATTATTTCAGAACAATGGTGCAGATTGGTTATGATTATGGTTAGTGCTCTGCCAACATCCAGAGCTGTACAGCTGCAGAACACAATGGCCCTTCAGTTTGAAAATAGTTTGGATATCTGGGAAGGGCATGGGTGTGCACTTAAACAGAGCTGCTCCTAGTCTGAAGCTCACAGCTTGTTTTAATGCAAACAACAAACGCCTCTTTCAAGCTGGAATAAAAAGGTGGGATGACATAGAATATTTTAGACTATAGATGCGTGGCTTGGATATTAATGTTGCTGTTGCCTGATTTGTATTGGGTGATTTTGGTTATGTGATCTTGCTTTTCTTATCATCAGTTCAAATACAAATAATTTATCGTTCAAGAGGTCAAAGACAGCAGCACAATTTTGGTAAACACTATTCTGCTCATCTTGAATTTAGAAAATTAATAAAAAATATTTAAAGATATGAAATTTAGTGTCGGTGCAACTATATTAAAACCTATTCACATTCTGTATTTTATACATCAATAAAATTGTGCAACACCAACAGAGTGAATAATAAAACCTTGAGGTGTAGGGGACTTTTTGGAATAATGTGCTGTTAACTTACAAAATAAAAATGTATTTTTTTGGCCTCAACCTAAGAAGATACATTTGGAGAAAAACTTGTAAAGCCTTTGAAGAAAAGAACATCTAGCCAACAGTTAAGCATGGGGGTCAATCTATATTGCTTTGAGCTTTGGTGCAACTAGTGGCACAGGACATACTGTGTGTGAGTGTAAGGAATATTGGATTCAACTAAATATCATGTAATATATTTAAAAATCAATTGTCAGAGAGTCAGTGAATCTGAGAATATCAGCCATTAAGTACTTACAGACTTGGGAGTCCAAAGGCTGCACAGGCCTCATGTGCACCAAAAAACACCAGTATCCATCAAATGCTGCCAGTGATGTCACAAACGTGAGACAGGAGAGGTCGACGCCAGCGTTTCGCATCACAATGCTTCCTCATGGGTTGTGAATAAACTATGAACTTTTACTGAATATTTTTTGTCAGCTCATTTAAATAACTGTTCATTATTGCTCATTATAACTACGGATGGTATACAGGTGTGGATATATAGGTGTTCTTTTTCTTCTGTGTTTTCATCATACAGATCATACAAAAAGATCTAAGAATGTGTTTAAAAGTAAAGAGATCTCCAGGTAATATTTTCTAAAATCAAAACCAATAAGACTGTTAACAGGCTTCAAGAAATTTTTGAAAATTGTGATTTCCGCCCAAAAAAATAATACTAAACACTGACCTACAGGTTGCCCAAAGATATGCATCTCTCACATTCACAATTTTATTATTTAAATACCCACAAAACTGTAATTAAATGCAAATTGAATATTATAATGTGCCTAAAAATAGTTTGTTTATGCCAAGGAGAGATTCTGTAAAACATACCATTTGATAGTTAAGGTCTGTGAAGGTATAATGAGCGAGTGATGGGCAACAAGCATTAAGGGTCAAGTTTGTGGTCCCCAAATGATCAAAATGTCTGCACATTACATTTAGCACCTTCATAATTCACAGAAGAACTATATAAGAAGATGTCATGAGGGAACATTCTTTCTGTAGTGAAACTGAGTGGATATGTGCTGTGGGAGAGAAACATGTTTTAATGTTTCAGAGGGTAGTACTGGCCCTCCCAATAGCAGTCTATCACAATTAATATAATAACTTCATTAAAACAACATAAATTGAGAAACTGCAATGTCACTTACATATGCAATGAACTCCTTAGCAAGGCTGTGCCATTCAGTGGTGAAAAGAAGGAAGGTAACACAGAGATGTCTAACAAGAGGTAGTGTACATGGGTGCCACTTGCTTGATTTCACTCCATCTTCAAATATATCTTGTAAATTCAAGGCACTTACAGAGGTTTTGTTACGAAGCGTTACCAAGGAATTATAAACTGCTCTGGACTCAACCTAAAAAAACAAAACAAAAACAAAACAATGTAAAATGGCAGTGGTACAACAGTGTATGAGTTAGGTTGTCTAAGCACCGGTCAATGCTTTGATTTACAACGTCATAGTGGGATCTCAACATCACTGTCATATAGATAAAAAGATTTGTAGCTACCTCCGAAAAAAAAAAAAAAAAAAAGATTAGTGACAGCTGAAATCATGTTAGAAAATCAGCAGACCATTCATTTTAAAAAGCAGAGGCGTTCATGCACTCAGCTTGACATTAAAATCAGAATAGGCGAAAACAAAACACCCTGAACTTCTTTAGCTTCCATGAGTAAGCTGTCAAGGCATTTAGCCAGACTCTAACCTTTTAGGTTGCATAAAGTACAGACTCCACAAATGCTACCATTGTTATTTGGTAAAAGCACAACAATATGGGAATAATCTGAAAGTCTTCTACTTCACAGCTATTAATTAACACATCTGGTGCTGCACACACAGATTATGTTTTACCACCTCCACTGATTGTGTGCCAGAGTCTGTAAGTGACCCATGCTAATATAGGGTTAAGTATGATTGCTAGAATTCAAGTCAGGGAATGAGAATATCAGAACTGAATGCTGCTTATCTTATGGTTAATTTCACTGTCAACCTCCCTCTCAAACCTATCTTAAGAGAAAAACATAGGAGCAAAGTTCAAAATTTGTGGGACAATAAACTAATAATAATGTTAAGGCACGATAAAGAATATTAAAATAAAACTATCACTTTTTTTGGAGGCTACATATTTTGGTAGTTCATAACTACCAATTTTTTACTAAATGGAAAACCTAACAATAGCAATTATTTGGGCTCCACTCCATCTTAATAGCCCAAGCATTCCCCACGTCTCTACTGATCCATGGCTGCACAGATCTTCTCATAGTACATTACCTTAACATCAGACATATTCTCACATATTGTATAGTGTTTTAACTAATGAGAGTAAACAAATTCCTAAAAGGCCAATGCCAGCAGGCTTAGAAACCAAATAATCTAGTTGAGGTAGGAAGAACACTCAGTAAGCACCAACTCAGTAAATGTTATTGTTCTTGCTGTAAAATATAAGGAAACTAGCGAATTGCCCGTCAAAAAATGACGGCAATGAAATTGTAAGGTAGCTAAATTAGTAAATGAATATAGTGTACCTATTTTGAAGCATTGTGATGAAGAGCTGGCAATCTGTGTTGATGTTGCTGCAGCATTAGTGGTGTGGAGCTGCTGTGTAAGCGTGATGAATGTGTGCAGTGTAACACTGTGCGTGCGCGAGACCAAACCGTTAGCGTAGTCGTGTACTTCCGCATTGGCGTAAAATGGCGAGTAATGTGTGGTATAGGTCTGTATCGGAATATCCGTAGGTGTTTTGTGGTGTGTTGCGAGTTTAGAGTGCTGTAGCCTTGTTTTCGTTTTGTTCGTCGGCCATTTTTTCTCTCGCTTAGATTTTTTTTTAGTCTCTAAACTGTTTTATTTCGAGTAAAATCGAGGTGTAAGTTGCATTTTTGAGGTCCTGGGTGCTCCCTCTTGGTGTGGGTAAGGTTTTTATGTATGTGCTGTGTGTATGTATTGTGTTTTAAATGTTTGTATGTCGGCGTGTTGCGTCCGATGTTTGCGAGGTCGTAATGTGTGGTAACGTGTTTCGTACGTTGTTTGCGTTCCTCGTAAAATTTAGCGAGTGTCGTAATTTGTGTGTCGTGTTTTTTGAGTAGCGACGTGAAGTTTGCAAGGGTTTGAGGCCCTTGCCCAGTGACCTCGCCAGCAACTGAGTCCCTCGCTTCGCGAGGGGCCTCAGTTGCTGGCATGGAGCGCCTTCGGCGCTCCATGCCAGCAACTGAGGCCCGTGCCCAGTGACCTCGCCAGCAACTGAGGCCCTCGCTTCGCGAGGGGCCTCAGTTGCTGGCATGGAGCGCCTTCGGCGCTCCATGCCAGCAACTGAGGCCCTTGCCCAGTGACCTCGCTACGCGAGGGCCGCGGCTCGCTTCGCGAGGGCCGCGGGCTCGCTACGCGAGCCCGCAAGCGTGAGCAACGACCCGTACGCTCACAACTATATATGTGATGATAAAAGTTAGCAAGACTCCGCTGTGCTTTAGTGTTATTGTGAGCCCTCATGTTAGACTTGTTCACCTATTGTGACTTCAAAGCTTAAGTTACTCCATTAATGTCTATGGACATTGCTTAAAGGGACATGGAAGGTTTGTAGATTTCACAAGGATTATAATATACCTAAGTATCTATCTATTTTTATGTACTTTATTTTATTAAGAAGTGCTTATAAGCTCTGTTTTTTTATACCTATACCATACAATGTATACTTCTTTGGGTCTGACCTACAGTGGATATAAAAAGTCTACACACCCCTGTTAAAATGTCAGGTTTCTGTGCTGTAAAAAAATGAGACAAAGATAAATAATTTTAGAACTTTTTCCACCTTTAATGTGACCTATAAACTGTACAACTCAATTGAAAAACAAACTGAAATCTTTTAGGTAGAGGGAAGAAAAAATATGAAAATAAAATAATATGGATGCATAAGTATGCACACCCTTTAACTAATACTTTGTTGAAGCACCTTTTGATTTTATTACAGCACTCAGTCTTTTTGGGTAGGAGTCTATCAGCATGGCACATTTTGACTTGCCAATATTTGCCCACTCTTCTTTGCAAAAACACTCCAAATCTATCAGATTACGAGGGCATCTCCTGTGCACAGCCCTCTTCAGATCACCCCACAGATTTTCAATCGGATTCAGGTCTGGGCTCTGGCTGGGCCATTCCAAAACTTTAATTTTCTTCTGGTGAAGCCATTCCTTTGTTGATTTGGATGTATGCTTTGGGTCGTTGTCATGCTGAAAGAAGAAGTTCCTCTTCATGTTCAGCTTTCTAGCAGAAGCCTGAAGGTTTTGTGCCAATATTGACTGGTATTTGGAACTGTTCATAATTCCCTCTATCTTAACTTAGGCCCCAGTTCCAGCTGAAGAAAAACAGCCCCAAAGCATGATGCTGCCACCACCATGCTTCACTGTGGGTATGGTGTTCTTTTGGTGATGTGCAGTGTTGTTTTTGCTCCAAACATATCTTTTGGAATTATGGCCAAAAAGTTCAACCTTGGTTTCATCAGACCATAACACCTTTTCCCACATGCTTTTGGGAGACTTCAGATGTGTTTTTGCAAAATGTAGCCTGGCTTGGATGCTTTTCTTCGTAAGAAAAGGCTTTCTTCTTGCCACTCTACCCCATAGACCAGACATATGAAGAATACAGGAGATTGTTGTCACATGTACCACACAGCCAGTACTTGTCAGATATTCCTGCAGCTCCTTTAATGTTGCTGTAGGCCTCTTGGTAGCCTCCCAGACCAGTGTTCTTCTCGTCTTTTCATACATTTTGGAGGGAGCTCCAGTTCTTGGTAATCTCACTGTTGTGTCATATTTTCTCCACTTGATGATGACTGTCTTCACTGTGTTCCATGGTATAGCTAATGCCTTGGAAATTATTTTGTACCCTTCTCCTGACTGATACCTTTTAACAATGAGATCCCTCTGATGCTTTGGAAGCTCTCTGTGGACCATGGCTTTTGCTGTGGGATGCGACTAAGAAAATTTCAGGAAAGACCATCTAGAGCTGAACTTTATTTGGGGTTAATCAGAGGCACTTTAAATGATGGCAGGTGTATGCTGACTCCTATTTAACACGATTTGGAATGTGATTGCTTAATTCTGAACACAGCTACATCCCCAGTTATAAGAGGGTGTGCAGACTTATGCAACCACATTATTATTATTTTTTTTTCTTCCCTCCACTTAAAAGATTTCAGTTTGTTTTTCAATTAAGTTGTACAGTTTATAGGTCACATTAAATGTGGAAAAAGTTCTGAAATTATTTATCTTTGTCTCATTTTTTTACAGCACAGAAACCTGACATTTTAACAGGGGTGTGTAGACTTTTTATATTCACTGTATGTAGCTCATGCAGCTCATGAATACAGTCTGTGAAGTGCAGTGTTTAAAATGAGCAAATCAGTCAAGCAGCATGTTGCCACTGATTGGTTTCTATGAGATAGTGCAACCCCTGTACTTTGAAGTACACTGTCTTCATGAGCTACAGAGGGAAGAAACCAGTTAGGAACTATTTGTAAGATTTCAGGCAAAGAAACAGAGTTTGTAAGCACTTCTTAATAAAAAAAAAAGTACACAAAAGTAAATATATAGACATAGGTATATCATATTCCTAGTGAAATCCAGAGACCATCCATGTCCCTTTAAGGAGTAATTATTGCAGTTAAGAAAAATTTTCAGGCCTACACTGTGATGCTATGAAGATAAGATAAACACTCTTTTTTTTATCATGTCTTGCCCTTGTTTTTCATTACCCCTGTTTTCATGTTTGTCTTATAATGTGAAGCTGCGGAAAACAGTTCCACTAAAATCAATATTGCTAAAAGCTGAAAGGGGATTTTAACAAGACCAAAAATTTGCAAATATTATTTTTGGATTTATTTTTTTAAGTTAAATGCATGAAAAACTTTTTCCTTAATTTGAAGGGAAAAAAACTATGCTGCTATGCTATTTTTGGGCTTGAGGAAACCCAGTATTAGAAATATTTGTTCTGTTTCCTGTGCATCCTACACAGGATGTAAGGGATATCACATTTCTATTTTTTAAAACAGGAAGAAGCAAGTTTAGAATATTTGAATATGGTCTACAAAAATAATTCTGGGCTAGACGATGTGTAATAGGGAATATTACATGAACAAGATGAATCTATGATATGTTTTGTTGACTGAATGATTGCCTCCTGTTGAAAAGCCATAAATCTGGCAGAATTAGTTTTTTATTTATTTGCTAAATAGATTATTATATTTGTTTACAGAACCTTTCATCTGCATCATCTGAGTCACACTAAGAAAAACGAAATTAATAAAAAAGAAAAAAACATTTACTGTTTTATTTTGTGACTTTATATATGTTTTGCAACTAAATTAATACAAAATTCAAGTGAACCTAAACAAGCATTTTCAAGGCCGGCATATTCTTGAAAATTTTGCTTATTGCAGCTACATATGCAATTTTCATATATTCAGATAAAATGAAAAATCTGGGATAGTTGCTAAAGAAATGGTGATCATGCAAGTTGAGGCAGTAAATATATATTTCAAATATTTTAATTATCCTATACAGTTTTCAAAAGGTCAGACAAAATAAGAATGTTTCATTGCCTCACTATTAAATATACTAGAAATAAAATAATCTTGCTTCAAACACAATGGAGGTAAATCACAGCTTCACAAAAGTATTATTCCTGTAATTTAGTTAGATATAGTTACATAGGGCCTCATTCTATTAGCGGCCGTAAATCGGCCGTAAGGCTGCGATTCCTTGCGGGGGTTCTGTTAACTCGCGATTCTATTATACGGCCCCGCAAGGATCTCATCTTACGGCCGGCCGCATATCTTGGAACCGGCCGTAAGCGCAGAAATCTAAAAACGCAAAAATAAATTCAAGCCTGCACTGTACAGCTCTGTAAATGCTAGGGATCATATTGGGGGACATGAGGATTAAAAGTAACCCACTCTCAAGCTTGCACATCAGCCCAAACCCGAGTTCAAATTAACTCTTTATTTTCCGGCTGAGGCGTGGGCGGGTCTGAGGTGCTCCAAGCACTCTGGACTTTTTACATGGATATTTTACGGATATTAAAAATAAAATATTTTACGGATTTGAGTATCGGATAATTATGTGCTATTTTTTCTAACACCTAAAATCCCTTTATAGTCTTCTCAAAGTGCAGGATGGCTTTATTTGAGCTATTTTATGTGCTTAATTGGTGCTAGCGGGACCTTTTTCCTGCAAGTAAGCAGCGGCTCGCTTTTAGCCTTGCAGAGAGGTTTCCCGGAGCAATTGAATTGCAAATAGGAATTTCTTACGGCAGAAACTCTTGCGGCCGTTTTAGATCAAAGGCTTTCCTCTGGCCCCCGGCCGTAAGGGAATAGAATAGCCGAATAGCTTGCGGCCGGTCCTTGCGGCCCCGCAACGGCTGCGGCCGCTAATAGAATGAGGCCCATAGTAATTGAAGTTGAAAAAATAATTTTAGTTCATCAAGTTCAACCTTTTTAAATCTCCTCTGATCTGCAATATGCAGATTAATTGTTAATTGATCCAGAGGAAGGCAAAAAAAAGAAAACCCCAGTGAAACGTTGCCAATTGTCTCAAAAGGGAAAACAATTTAATTCCTTCCTGACCCCAGATACTGGTGATCGGATTCCTCCCTGGATCAATACTTCCTCTCTAATTATCCAGGATAGTCCTGAATGTCCTTTTTATTTAAAAATATTTTGTCATGATCTGCTACTTCAATTGGACTTGGTAAGAACCTGGTTCAAACCTATCCAGCAGAATTGTGTGGTCCTTGTACAACTCTGAAAGCAGAAGATGGACCAAATGCAAGTACCACGCCCAGGAGCTCGCTTTAACAGACCAGGATATCAGGAACTCCATATAATCGCTTAGAATTAGGATTAATGCACGTAATAATTACTTGCTGTTGCTTGCTCAGCCAATCTCCTTGCAGCTTCCTGTCTCTATGTCAGAAGCAATACATAGCACATAACAGTCATACACTACATAGCCCAGGCTGCTTTGCACCACAAACAGGAACCCAGAGTTAATTCAAAAGTTTCAGCTAACCTGATGGGCCAAAACAAATCATTTTAAATTTGATGCTAATGGGTTTGGAGGGCGTTAACCCTAACTTGCAACGGTCAGAAATTACAGGAGATTTTGCTGACTTCAATGTAAGTGTTTAAATGTATATTTTGGGATTTGTTTGCATACAATACTAATTCTCCTCTATCAGATGCATTCATAATCCAGCTAACTTAGATATGCCTTTAAGGTGGAATCTTTTTACTTCTAACCTCAAAGGATGCCCTCTGATATATGATGACAAGAAAATCACATACATAAGATCCTTAACACAAGATAGTTATAATTTCCCTAAGTGAACACCGTTCTCAGCTTGCACGGTATATCCTCCATTAAGTGACATATACCAAATATGGTATAGGTAAAAGTCTTTAGGGTAAAAACTTTAATTATCCTGTGTGGCCTATGGGGGTTTTCAGTTGCAGATGTGCTTATATTAAACACAAAAGATTCAGCCCCCACATGGCTAATTGTCAATAATTACTTTTTAGCAAGAACTTTTGCTGTGGCCTTAGTGGGTGGTTCAGAAAGGCTGATTGACAGCTTACAAAATCCATTTTTAATAACATTCAACTGTTAAAGCACTAGTTACTATTCATTGTTTTAAATTATACCATATTTGGAACCACCTCTGTTTCACTTTAAGATACAGTTTGGGTAAAATATAAAAAATATTAGTTCCACACTGAAACTTATGAAAATAAAAAAAGAGCTAAATTGGCTCCCTTAAAACCCCCCACAGGCTTAAAAAAAGAATTAACCCCAAACTGTGCAATAAATAAATGCCATATATCACACTTTATGTGTTTGTGGTTTTACAATGGTGTCTGTCAGTGTCTCTTTTAATTTGTAAATTCAAGGAAGGTTTCTGAAATTTGGTCATGGACTGGAGCTGTCAGTTTTCTTCCCGTCCGACAGCCAAGATGTACTTATCATTGTGGAAAGGAAGCATCTGATGTTTCCACAAAAACAATTCCATGATGCTAGTGAGATTTCGGCCAGATTTGGTTAATGAGTCAGTGTTACCAAAGCAACAGTAACATGGACACAGGCTCTTTTATGTTCTTCTAAGCTCTATGAATCATGGACAGAGAATGAATAATATATGGAAGGCAACTTTTTTTTTTTTTTACATGGTTTTCAGATATAAAGAAATTGTACAAAAAAAGAATTTGAAAATTTGGAATGCAAACATGGATGGTTTAAAATTAGTTTGTATAATGGTAATATAAAACAAATCTGAAAATTAAAAATGAGCAAGTGATGAATGCACATCTCTAGAGGCTTTTAGGGTTTTCCTGGATGATCAAAGATAATTATTTTTTTCTATACATCCAGAATTGAGTATATATATATATATATATATATATATATATATATATATATATATATATATACATACATATATATATATATATATACAGTGGATATAAAAAGTCTACACACCACTGTTAAAATGTCAGGTTTCTGTGCTGTAAAAAAAATTAGACAAAGATAAATCATTTCAGAACTTTTTCCACCTTTAATGTGACCTATAAACTGTACAACTCAATTGAAAAACAAACTGAAATCTTTTAGGTGGAGGGAAGAGAAAAAAATAAATAAATAATGTGGTTGCATAAGTCTGCACACCCATGGGTACTGTTAACTGGGGATGTAGCTGTGTTCAGAATTAAGCAATCACATTCCAAATCGTGTTAAATAGGAGTCAGCATACACCCGCCATCATTTAAAGTGCCTCTAATTAACCCCAAATAAAGTTCAGCTGCTCTACTTGGTCTTTCCTGAAATTTTCGTAGTCGCATCCCACAGCAAAAGCCATGGCCACAGAGAGCTTCCAAAGCATCAGAAGGATCTCATTGTTAAAAGGTATCAGTCAGGAGAAGGGTACAAAACAATGTTCAAGGCATTAGATATACCATGGAACACAGTGAAGACAATCATCATCAAGTGGAGAAAATATGGCACAACATTGCAGTGACATTACCAAGAACTGGAGCTCCCTCCAAAATTAATGAAAAGACGAGAAGAAAACTGGTCTGGGAGGCTACAAATAGGCCTACAGCAACATTAAAGGAGCTGCAGGAATATCTGGCAAGTACTGGCTGTGTGGTACATGTGACAACAATCTCCCGTATTCTTCATATGTCTGGGCTATGGGGTAGAGTGGCAAGACAAAAGCCTTTTCTTACGAAGAAAACCCTAAGAAAAACATCCAAGCGAGGCTACATTTTGCAAAAACACATCTGAAGTCTCCCAAAAGCACGTGGGAAAAGGTGTTATGGTCTGATGAAACCAAGGTTGAATTTTTTGGCCATAATTCCAAAAGATATGTTTGGTGCAAAAACAACACTGCACATCACCAAAAGAACACCATACCCACAGTGAAGCATGGTGGTGGCAGCATCATGCTTTGGGGCTGTTTTTCTTCAGCTGGAACTGGGGCTTTAGTTAAGATAGAGGGAATTATGAACCGTTCCAAATACCAGTCAATATTGGCACAAAACCTTCAGGCTTCTGCTAGAAAGCTGAACATGAAGAGGAACTTCATCTCCCCCTCCCTCTCCCCTGTGTCTCTTTCTCCCTCTCCCCTCCCCTGTGTCTCTTTCTCCCTCTCCCCTTCCCTGTGTCTCTTTCTCCCTCTCCCGTCCTCTGTGTCTCTTTCTCCCTCTCCCCTGTGTCTCTTCCCCACCCTCCTGTGTCTCTTCCTTCCACCTCCTCCTCGGCAGCTCACAGTTGTTGGTGCAAGCTGCGTATGCACGGCTCTGCTGCGCACTCGCGACTGCAAGCTGCGCATTCACAGGGTCCATACAGAGCTGAATAAATAGAGCTGATACTGTAAAAAGTATCTGCTTCCAAGGTACCCTCCTTGGTGACAAAACAATATAATATAATACAATGGCAGCCCACATTTTGGAAATGTGCATATAGCAGTTCTTTCATTTCATTTCTAAAAACCTTTACCCAATATGAAGTCTGGCTATTCAAAAGAGCATTCAGTAGTCCTTTAATCATATTTAAAACCCTTTAGACTATCAAAGCTAAGGCAAGTTGACTGAATGCTCTCATAATATTCCCAAGATATTATAAAAATACATAGTAACTAGTTAAAAGTGCATAACTATTTAAATTACCTAAACTATCAGTGAACTAATCAATGTTTCTTTGATGTCACATTACTCATATACACTTTTCAAGAATAATTCCAACATTAATGTATAAGATTAAAAATGAAAAGTGCATTATTTTTGATGTATATTGCTAAATGAAGCTCCTGGTTATATAAGAAATGAATGTCTGTACAAGTATATTCAAGTTAGGAAGAAATAGTCGTGAATATAAAAAGTAACATTCAATATGAATTGCTTACGATAATGGAAATGGAAAATAGCTCAACCACAATGAAATCAATACTACAATTCCAGACTGAAAAGCACAAATATAAATGCTTCAAAGTGACGTGAAAACAAACAAGTATTTTCTAAAACTATTGACAAAAAATGATATTTTCTAACAGACAGGCTTCTACCCTGCACTAACAAAACTCATGGTTATCAACCAATCTAAGTGATATAGCCACAGAAACTATAATAATGTCTGTAACTAAAAATCCCAGTGCTTGAGGAGATCCCTTCACTGCCTGCCCAAGTCACTCACGCTGAATCGCTCAACCCACCATTGTTCTACCCCTCTCTTGGTTCTCATTGCATGGATTGTAGTAAAATGCCAAAAGCCACAGCAGGTCGTCTGAAGTTTCAGAGTCTGACGTCAACAGCTGTTCTGCTGCAATATCTACCCAGTCTCCGAAATGAATTAGTAAAAGCCAGGACTCAAAGACATTTCCGTGAGATCTGGAAGAGAATGAGATGAGTCACAGTATGGGAGAAAAAAAATTCAATACAATAAATCCATATTCCCCTCTGCGAATTTCTAGAAAACGATGCACACAGATTACAGGAATTACACCATACACATTGTGGCTTTAGAAAAAGAATTTGAACTTGAACTGGGGAGCCATGGCAGTCTCAGTACAATGAACAAATGCTATAAAAACCTTGCATAATGTAATGCTAGATTAACAAGGGATATTGATGTTTAAGACCATGATAATGGGCAGTAAATTTTACTAGGAACTTGCCCATCAAAAATGACGGGATTAAAATTGTAAGGCTGGCAATGTTAATATTTAGCTTTGTCTGAACCTAGTTTATGTACAGCGCTAGGGAATATGTCGGCTCATTATAAATAAACTATAATAATAATGTGAGGCTTTCATTGCGTGCCTCTCCCCCCTGTACTCCAAGTTTCCTGCTGTGCACTGATCACCTTCGGCACTCATCACAAGCACTACGCTGAGCGCCTTTGGCGCTCATTGCGGGGCATGCAAGGGGCCTTTGGTGCTCATTGCAGCCTAAGTGCTGTGTGGCTGCTTCAACCTCGCTTTGCGAGGCTCGCTTGTGTGACCGCGCAGCTCTATAGCAATTGATTTGCTTTGCTCCTTTACACAGAAAATTACCATGCAGTAGATTATATTTTAGTTCATGATATCCGTTGCTTTTTTGTTCCCACACAAACAACTATATAATGTGACCTGAAAGTTTCTGAGAGAAATTGTTACCACCGTGTGGGAAGCAAAATAAATCCTTCTTGCTATTTTTAGTGTTTCATCCATTTTTCAAAACTTGTTCAATGAATTAAAGGAGTTCATATTTTCTTTTGCTTTTAATATGTTTATTTATGGTATTTAAAGGGACATTGAAGTGGTAATAAGAAAAAGTTTTTTCACTGTAAATGTTATTAATATTATTCCTTAATCTGTAACGTGCCAACATATTCCAAATATAATATAAAGGGTAAATTCAAATCAACAATAAAATTGACACAATGGAAAAGAACAAAGGGTCCTGTCTTTGTCACACAGTGCTTATTTTCTAAACAATTTAGTAAGACAGAAAACTTGCAAACTTACAAACTAAGTAATGCTTTTTTAAACATGTGTTTTTAGTGAGGTTTTCGAGATTTTGAGGCAGGAGGATAATATAATGAATAGAGGCAAGGAGTTCCAAAGAATGGTGGAGAACACAAGAAAAATGAGAGGAGCTGATGAGGGGAGATGAAGAAGATGGTCATTAGCAGAGCGAAGAAGCCAGGTGGGTGAACATTTAGAGACAAGAGCAGAGATATAAGGGATTGAGGGCTTTATACGTTAAGTTAATGATTTTACATTTTATTCTGGAAGCTATGGGAGGCCAGTGGAGTGACTGACAGAGGTGCTGTAGACACTGAGCATTGAGTTGCGTAGATGAGTCTAGTGGAGGGGTTCATTATGGATTGGAGTGAGGAGAGACGAGTGATGGGAAGGCCAGCAAGGAGTGAGTTGCAGTAGTCGAGGCAAGATATAATGAGAGAGTGAATTAGAATTTTAATTGTGTCTTGTGTAAAATAGTGACATATTTGGGCGATGTTTTCAGGTGAAAAGGACAAGATTTAATTAACTTTAATTAGGAATGAGGAATGAAGGAAGGGGCAGGATCCAGTAGAACCTCCAAACAATGGGCCTGGAGGTGGGAGTAATGATGGCATTGTCAACAGTGAGAGATATATGTGGGGGGGAAGCTATGGTAGAGGGTGGGATGATTAAGAGCTGAGTTTAGGTTGACAGGCTGACATCCAGGAGGATATACTAGAGAGGCAATTAGACGATTGTGTTAGAATAGATCTGGTGCTGAGAGGTAGATTTGAGCATCATTAGCATATAGATGATACTGAAAACCAAAAGATTTTATTAGGGAACCGATGGAGGCAGTATAGATGGAGAAAAGGAGAGGGCCTAGGGCTGAGCACTGAGGTACGCCAACAATATGAGGCCAAGGGGAAGAAGAGGTGCCAGGAAATGAGACACTAAATGACCGATCTTCAAGGTATGATGTGAGCCATGAAAGAGCAGTGTGACGGATGCCAAGAGAGTGAAGAATTTGGATTGGAAGGTGGTGGTCAACGGTGTCAAAGGCAGCAGAGAGATCCAGGTGAATTAGGGTAGAGAAATTACCCCTTGAGTTGGCACTGAGCAAGTCATTAGTGGATCTTATGAGGGATGTTTCTGTGGAGTTTTGGGGTTGGAAGCCAGATTAGAAGGGGGCAAGGAGGGAGTTGGAGGAAATAAATTTGGTAAGTCGCTCAAACAGTTTGAAGCCAAGGGAAGTAGAGAGATAGGTGACTGTTACATGGAGAAACAGTCATATGAGGGTCTCTTAAAAATGGGTGTGTGTATGGCATGTTTTAAAGATGAGGGAAGCTTGCCCATATTAAAAGAAATCTTGAATAAATGTGTGAGGGCAGGATTAAGTGTGCTGGAGAGGGGGGTGGGTATGTTGTGAAGGACTAAGGTATATGTGGAGAAGCTGTAAGGCAAGAGGATGATGATTGACTGGAGACCTCATTCTCTGTTAAAAAGTCAAAGGAGCCCATGATGGTTGTGGGATTGGGGAAGGGTAAAGGCTGGATGTTGTCAGTTTGGTGAGAGGAGGGTGTGTTAGGGCCATGCTGAGAGGAGAGTTCATTTAGAATGTTTTAAATTTGTATTTTTAAAGTATGTGGCAAAGTCAGCTGTGAGATAGCAAGGGGCACGAGGTGGGCAGAGGAGAGTGTTGGTGAACAAACGTTTGGGGTTGGAGGACAGATTTTAATATTAATGATGTGAAATAGTGCTTTGTCAATACTGAGGACGGCATTACAATTATATATAGAGTTTTGGCTAATATTTTTTTCCCTCTATCCTTCCATGTGTGAATCTCCATTTTGCATTTACTACTGCACATACTATCAATTTCCAATTGATGTTGGTTCCTGCACTAGAAGCTGCACCATATAACAGCAAAATTCGCAGCCTGCAACCTTTCACCTCACACAGTGATGCACTCTGAAAAATAGAAGAAGGCGAGACCAACATGGCAGCCTCTTTTAGATATGGCAGCCCCCAAGACATGATCTGAGAGAAATTAAAAATATATATTTAATAACTTTTTATTACTGGAATAATGCAATTTACACTTTCAAAAGGGATGTGCCTTTTGTTATCTTAGTACTGAACAAAATAAAATATGATTCCTTAATATTACTTTAATGTGTTTTGGTCAACATTTTTAAACAAATGAATTGGCTTACATTTTTCAAAGGCAAACACTTTCACCTGAATAAGGTTTATTTTACTAAGCATCAGGCAGAATTTCATGCCTCCTATGCTGAGGGACGCACTGCCAAGATTTTGTTATCAATATAGACACAGATTTCTAGTGGGTGCACAAGTCATCCATTTTCAAAGCATCTGCCTTACAATGGCATAAAACCAAAACAAATGACGGTAAGAGTTTGAACAAGGTAAGAATGGGAGAGATACTCTTTGCTAAAACATATCTCTGCTTCTCTAAGTTCAATGCTTCTTCCCCTTTACAGTCTACATAATGAAAGACACAATAACCCTTTCATTTAACATATTTGTTTTATCCTAACAAGAACAAATGCACAAGAGAATGCATATGATTTCTATTTCAGTGGGGAAGGAAATTTATACTTGTTTTTTATATTTCTTTCTCCATAATATACATGAAAAGAAAGTGTTCACAAACTACTGTATTTTAGTTTGTAGTAGGCCATTCCAGATCAACCTCATTGACAGCAAATCGGGAAAGGAAATAAATAAATTCCTTTGCAAAACAAATATTCATGGGAGCCACATGACATCATAAGAAACTTGGAGCAGGACTCACGAGCCTAATAATAAATCAATAAAAGAAATGTATAGGAATTAAATTGTTGGTTCATGCTATTATAATAACTTCATCTTATTCTTGCTCTTTTGTTTTATTAATATTTAGTAACTGTAGCATGACACTTGTGAGCACTAATCCTCACTTCTTGTTGCTTTCTCTCCACGGTATACTGTGGAGCAAAATCCATTGAATACAGTATTTAGAAAATACACAGGAGTCATCCACAAGACTAGTGAAATATGGTGCTGCTAGAAACTACCATACCAAAAAAATGTAACGTAGCACATTAAAAAAGAAGTGCAGAAATATCAAATTAATGACATAAAATAGACTTTAAGTCTTCTGTCAATTTCAGATTCAACTGAGAAGAACATTTAAATCCATTTAATTGAATAAAAGCATAAATAAAATACAATCCTTGTTACATGTCAATCATCCAATAGTCTTTTTGCAAGCATTTACTTTATTGCCATTTCTCTTGTTACTCCAGTCTCTCCGACAAAATAAAGAAACACAGGCAAAGAAAAGGGGCAACGAGTTTCCAGAAATCCATATCGAATGTGACTTTTGCCATATAACATTTTGCAAAATAAACAAGGGCTTGCTATTGATAAAATAATCTGAATTTAAAGGAATATTTTTCAAAAGAATTTGTCTGATATATTATTTTTAAATACTACTAAACTGACCCAAAATTGACATTACCTGTTGTCTTTGTCCACAGACTTTAGCATTTTAACGATACTTTGCAGATGCTGAAGGCACTTATCAGATGATAAACCTGAAAGACAGAAAATTGCTAATTATTTTTGAGGCTGAGATACTGTTCTCTACTTACTAATGTGAACATTTTCTTTAGTAGTGAGATGAGATTGCTTAAATTCAAATTATTATTTGGAGTTTCCCCACATTCTTTTCCCACATCCATTTGGTTTATAAGCAATGCTATATTTAGGATATTTGCTTTCCTTGTATATTTAAGATGGGTGAACCCTACATACTTAAAATGACACAGCCAGTACAATTTAAAACTATAGGTAACAACAAGTTCTTTATCAACTGAATGCTTTTATTATTATTTCTAGCCACTTGCCGGTCGAAAATAAAATTTTAAGCCTGGCAATTCTGTTTGCCACACAATGCGAGTACTCTCCCCCCTCTAACTTGCAGGCCTCATTTTGAGCGCCTTTGGCGCTCATTGCGAGCCTCTCCCACGCCTCGCAATGAGCACCTTCAGCACTCATCGCGAGCTACATAATGAGCGCCTTTGTCGCTCATTGAGAGACTCTCCCCCCCTCTAGGTTACGGGCCTAACAATGAGCAGTCTTGGCGGTCATTGCGAGCCCCAATCATTGCTGGCGTCGTCCAACCCGCCCCCTCTCCTTGCCCTTTGGTTTTTATCCCCTTATTTCCCTGTGTCTCTCCCTCCCCCCCCCATCACCCCTGTGTCTCTTTCCATCCTCACCCTCCCTTGCTCTACGTGTCTGAAACCATTTGCGGGCTTGGGGATTTGATCAATTTCCCCAAGCCCTAAATGTGCTTCGGATTTACGGGCTTGAGAAAAAAAATTACATCTTTACAGCCATTATTTTTTTTCTCGCATAGCTGTTTTCTGACTGTTCAAAAAACGCCAACTGAATAGCAGATTAGCTTTCAACCTCACATACAGGCTCCCTGCCTCTCCCCCTGTGGTGTAGGAGGTTGTAAGGTAATTTGGTAATCAATTGGGGTCTTTTAGCCAACCCCGAACGGCTTGAAAAAATGGAGGCAGTTAAAGTCTTGGGGGCCTCGCAATAAGTACCCCTTTGGAAATTACTCATCGTGGGCTTGTCAATGAGTGCCTTCGGTGCTCATTGCCAGCCTTTTTCAAAGAATTGCGTGCCCCACAATGAGCGCTTTTGGTGCTCATTGTGGGCCTGGCAATGAGCGCCTTCGACGCTCATTGGCAGACATTTTCAAAGTCTTGCAGGCCTCGCGATGAGCGACTTCGGCGCACATCGTGAGACCGGCAATGAGCGCCTTTGGTGCTCATTGCAGCCCCCGTCAAACTCGTAACTTTCGGGCCTTTGGTGCTCATTGAGCATGCGCAAGCCCGTAATTTTTAACATAGCGTGACCGACAAATGGTAACTACCACAACTATATATATGATAAACTTTTATTTGTAACGCAACAACATATTCCGTAGGTCTATACAGGAGATAAGAACAAGGAAAAATACAACATTAACAACTGCAGAAGATGGAGGGCCCTATTTTGAGCTTTGAATCTTATAGAAAGTGCTTTTTTCCAAGGCACCCTACAAGAATGGAAACTCAATACTTAAAAATAAATGTAAAAAACGTAAGGATTTAACTTATTTTATTTTAAATACTTTTGACCATTATCAAGTAATGTTATCTAAACTACTATATAGTGGTTTGACCTAAGTGGTCCTTTAATTGTTGAGACATTTACCAATTTTCAGGTTTTATATTATCACAATAGAGACCTTCTCGTTCTAGTACAAATGTATGCGTACTTTGCCACTTAGATATTGCAAAGTAAGTGAATAATCCACAATATTTCTCTTTTTTTGTCTGAATATACATCTGATTCAGGACCCTGAATACATCTGAAATACCTGACTTGCATTTCAGTAAATGAAAAAGAGCAGCACACAGTATTTTTCCTTTCAATTTACTTATGAATGCAAGTGAGAACGACAGAATAAGAGTTTGCTACAAGAAGCACTGCCTTTTCACCCTTTGGAAATTCCCAGAACCACTAAGCTTTACAAATTAGAACATAGCTAGAGGAATGCTAAGAGAGAGATTTATTTTCCTGCCTGACCTCAGATCCTAGAACTTGTTGAAATGAGATGTGAGGACGTTCAGCTGTAGAGTGATGTAGAAGCACCCGATATCCTTGAGAATCTCAGCATTGCATGCACACCTTGTTAACATGACAATACTGCACATGATAGATGAGATGGGAAAGTGGTCCTCTCGTGGTTTGCATTCACTGGAATAACTGTACAATCTATTAATAGGACATATTTAATAAATCACATTTTAGGGAAGAGCAAGAAGATGGGCTGGCCATCTCTAATTTTAACCACTTATGCAAAAATATGTATCTACTAAACATAACTTACCTAATGAATGTCTGAGCAAGGTCATCACAAGAGCGAGATTATTGTGTGGAAAGAAAGCTCTCAGAGGAAATCGTGGCTAAAACACAGAAAAAATACCATGAAAACAGAGTAACATTCTGAAAACACTGCATTAGATATTGTATATTTATTTAAAATGCACACTATAATTCATATAAAATATATATCCATTTAAAATACATGAAATACAGCGAACCTGGTAAGTTAACCTGTGATTGTATTGTTAACAATGTGAGCAAATTATAATTACTGAAAATTACAGTTTATACTCCTCCTGCTTCCTCCCATCCAAAGCTTTTCCATAAACTCTGAGTGTGCATTCTAGCAATGCACATACTGAGTATTGAATTCACTGGGATTACTGCCACATCAGTAGTGAGCAACATCAGCTTGACAACACAAGATCAAGAAATAACACAGACTAGAACCTGGTTAGTAGAGTTGAGGAATGGTTGTTAGTCAATTTGGAGGTTCAGTAGCAAGTATCTGAAGCTATTATCACTGAATCAGGTAACTAGAGATACAAAAATGTGATCTAAAGCAGAATATTTTAGTAATTTAAATTCCAAAGTATTTAGCAAGAAAAGAGCAATAAAAAAAACAATTACAACTGAGTGATTTAGTGAAAAACTTCCTATCAGGACTTCCTTTAGAAGAACAAGAATTACAAAATATTAAGAGCACAAAGTTGGTGTATTAATCTCAGCAAGGTGTGATCATGGACTGTCAGAAAAGACACATACTGGTCCCAGAGGAGAAATTACCAGCACAACACAATTTTTCTAGAAAGGGAATGAGGGAGAGAGGGGGTCACTCCTGAAGGAATTGCCATTTGTTCCAGCAAACTTCAAGAGCCTGTATTCTCTCATGCTCCATATCGTGCATTTCAATGCCCTAGTGTCCCATTCCGATACCATCTGGAAATAGGTCCTTCCACCTAATGAGGGGAAGAGGCCCCTGTGAAGGGTCCTATATTCTGCTTTGATACTATGACCCATTAAGGACTTGAATTGGAGAGTGCGCCATGGTACACTGAGCATGAGAGAGTACCTCGCTAATTTCACAGACTCTCCAGCCGTTTGTCCATTTTGTAACAAGGGAGAGTCTGTGTACTGTATTTATTTTTATTGCGTCTGACTGCAGACCCTCTAACCACTCCTGCAGTTCTGGTTGCATTTCTCCCCTTGCATTTTTTGTTTGGTCCCTCTGTGTCCTGGAGCAAGTAAGGCCGGTTACCTTGTCATTAAAGGGCCACTTAATTCAGAATAATTTGGATCAAACTACTGTAAAAATCTCCTAAAAGCATGTTGAAATACATTTAGCATTTTTGGAATACAGGCATTTTTCGAAGAGAAATTAATAAAGTAAAAGTATGTTCACTGGCCGCCCCCAGACAGACCCACTGCAAGAACTCTGTGCATTGAGAATAAGCAAAAAAAGAGTTAACCCTTCCCAAATTCATCTGTGCAGAGAAAGGATTGCTGGGATCAGCTAAATAGGACAGTTGTGGGTTAACATCTCCTGGTGCATTCCTGAGTTCAGGGAAAACCGACATAAATCTTTGTCTTCACGGTGCCTTCACCACATGTGTAACGCACCGCACGGTGTTGGCATAGGTTATTATTCATGGAAAAGTAAGGATGTAGGCTACAGTGCGTTTGTAAACAGACCTAATACTTTAGATTTTTTACGCACTGTAGATAGGTTCCGGGAAATCGGAGTGTTAAGCAAGACATCGCTAAACTAGGTCATTTCACCATAGGTAAGATAAGGATAGGGGAACCAGTAGGGAAAAAAAAAAGACACAAACAGGATTTACAAACTTTTTAACTTTATATGAATTTTAAAGAAACTGCAAACATAACAGCAAGAGAAAAAGAACCCTTTTTTCAAATAAAATTTAAAGAAACAGCACATTACAAAATAAACAGTCCATTTTAACTGGTAGACGTGGAAGCTTTAGGCTCATCCTCTAACCTGTCTTTTTTGTGACAAACTGGTCCAGGGACATTTGTCTCTGCTTTCTGTGCCCATCCAGCAGATTCTGGTAGCAAGACACTGCCCCAATAAGGCTGCTTCTCACATTTCTGCTCCTCCCTGCGTTCGGATTATTTGCCACTAAATCATCCATCAGGTCATGTATGGAATGCAAAGTCTTCCTGAGGAACTCGGTAGAAAGTTCTTTATGTTCCTCTGTGTCAGAGTCACTGCTGTCCTGGGCTTCCTCGATGCCCTGTTCCGACAGTTGTTGGAGGTACTCGTTGTGCAGGCTCTCGCCTGAAGCCCACTATCTCTGTTATGATGGGCTGTCCTGGTTGCACATCTGCACACAGCTCTGACCATATCCTCCTCCACACAACTTTTAGACTTTGCTGGGTCATCTTCTTCCAGGACAAATCAATGTTAGTGACGGCCTGCATGATGGCGTACTTCTTCCAGAAATCCATAATGGATTGTTTGTCCTTGCTGTCTGTCTGATCAATGAGCTGGTGGAACTAGTGGCAAAGATGGTAGGTCTATAAGGTTGCAATGACCCCTTGATACATACGCTGGATAAGGGAAGGAGTGTTGGGTGGCAGGAACGCTACTTCAACTGTGATGCAGCAATGGTGCTCAGCCAAGTTGGTATACTAGGGAACAGTGAGCACTTTTTTTTAATTGTTATTTGCTTATATTTATTCCATTGCTGCTAATTTGTAGTTATTATTATTGTATGAAATATAACTGCCCCCTAGAATTTATTATAATTATTGCCATCTACATAGAATCACATATATAGTTGTCAGCAACACGGGTTGTTGCTAATGCTTGCGGGCACCCTCGGTTCCTGGCAAGGAGCGCCAAACTGGCAGCCACGACGTCTAGGAGTCAGGTTGCACGACAATTGAACCACAATTTGGGGAGTTTCCATACACGAAAATCCCCTACGTGACCAAAAAAATGGCAACCGAAAAAAAAATAAAACGAGGCTACACAACTAATAAACACGCAAACACCCGCCAGACACATAAGACTTCTACACAAGAGCGTACGGGGTATAAAATACACTATTAGGGAGGACGCTAAATGCTTCACAACCGCCTAACACATAGACTGTCGCCGCCATTTCACAACACTAACTTGCAACTAATAACATTACCAATCCAAAATGCAGAATTACACACCTAAACAAACGTTTGCGCTCGCACCCTACTTATCCTACACAGGCTACACGACCAATACACACGCAAAAAAACACCAGACACATAAAACTTTTACACAAGCCCGTACGAGGTATAAAATACACTATTAGAGACGATGCAAAATGCTCCACACCCGCGTAACACATACACAATTGCCGCCATTTTACAACACTAACTTGCAACTAATAACATTACCATTACAAAATGCAGAATTACACAGCTAAACAAACGGTTTGCACTCGCGCATGCAGCCTACTTATACTACACACTTCACACATTGCTGACACTTACACCTCAGCTCAACTAGAGTGCAAATGTACATTGTATGCTCCTAGAACATCAAAAAAGATTGCCAGCTCTTCAGGATATTGCTTGCTGTATATATTAATTACAAATAGGTAAAGTAAATTAATGTATGATTTAATTAATTAATTATTATAAAAAAATACATATAGAGGCAAAAAAAACAAACAGACGACATGATCGCAATAAACGCCGAAGGCGTTCAGCGCGCAGCTCACAATGAGCGCAAAGGATGCTCAGAGGAGCAAAAGTACACTAGGGGAGAGGCTCGCAATGAGCGCCAAATGGCGATCAGCGCGGACCTTGCAATGAGCGCCGAAGGGGCTCTGATAACCAAATATTTCTCAACCAAGAGGCTCGCAATGAGCACCGAATGTACTCAGATGACCAAAAGACTTACATTCTGTGGCAAACAGCATTACCTGCCTTACAATTTTATTGCTGTCATTTAACGGGAAATTCGCTAGCATTTGATATGATTTAGTAGACCCTGTTAATACATTATTCTGCTGTGTCCGAGTTCGCCTCTTCTCTTGTGATCTTTATGTTGTAGAGCTTGTTCCTCTTTCTGAATAGGTAAAACAAACCACTACTGGCAGAGAAGCTTTCCATCACATCTGAATATGGCCGTATATGCTTCTAGCCTTCTCCATTACGATGGCCTGGCTGAGTTCAATCCAGATGGACAACCACTTCTTCATCTCCTCCGGGGTGTAGCACCTGGAGCAGGTAATCTCTGGTGGCCAAAAAACAATGATATAGCGGGGAAGGGCTAGTATTAAGCACAGTATAACTAACAATAGTTCTGTAATTAGATATAATCTTTTTAAAAATTCTTCTTCTTTAGAACTATACACATTTCAGTATTCCCGTAGTAAAATTTGCTTTACTTTGGGTGCAGTTTATTTTCTTCCTTATACGTGCTGTCCCATTATATTGTTTTAATTGTTATGCATAGTATATTTCAATATTTCTTTATTTCATGCAGAGACTTTATCATTTTTGTACACTTAATTATTTTTGGATTTCTTTTGTATAAGGCTTTCTGTGTCAAGTATATGTTTATGCACTGTTCCTTAGCAATAACATAAACTTTGAGATGAATGTGAAAACACAAATGCATGTAGTCACATGTCGCACGTAATCCCTGGAGGCTCAGCATCAGGTGTCTACAAGAATTGAGTTTACTTTTAAAGTTCATATAACCCTTGAGAAAGATTCCACGTCTATGGTATATTCCTCATTATTAATCTATTCCAATCTTTCATTATTTGTTGGATGTTTTAAGTGATATGAAATCCTAATACCATTTTAAATGTGAGTCATTATTATAGGCTGCAGAAATTTTTAAAACTTTTGTAAATACACCCTGTAACCTACGACTGAGGCGGTTCAACTAACAAAAAGAGCTTAGCCAAGATTGAACTGATGCCCTCAGAGAAAGCTATGCTGTGATCCCTGAGCTCAGCAGTCTACGAAAATGCCCAATAAGGAATTGAGGGAGGAACTGGAGGTCCCCAGGAAAAAGAAGCAAGAACCCCTGGCAACATGGGGGAGAAGTTCTTGGGGATGATCCAGAGGTGTGGATACAGAAATTGATGGTGGGGCAAGAAATGAAAATGGAAAAGAGTTATGCCGATCTGCCTTCTCCAGATACGTCTCAGAGCTATCTAAATTATAGTTGGAGGTAAATGTGGACATTCTGTTGTTGTCATCTAAACTTTGTGACCAGAACAGCCATGCACTATGAAAGATGGTGTTTTATCACCCAGAGGGGTCCTTTGCTTTCAGGGAAATGTAATGGATCACTAGCAAAGAAGCTGTCTGGTAGTTAACTTACCACCAGTCCTTCCTGCAGGACCTGTGCAATGGGCAGATTAGAACTTATGCATTTGACACTATCCATGCCCAGCTGCTGTCGGAGGAGGCATGGGAGGAGGCAAAGAGGATCCAAGCTGCAAAAAGGATGCAGTGCACATGGCACCAGTGCTCCCCAGCAACAGATGGGAGGTAGACTAGGTCAGACACTCTCTAGCAGCATGGTTGCATGGGCGTGGCATGGAAGAGACCGGAAATTCCCAATGTCAGATGAGAGGGGCGATGGAAGATGCCAGATCTTCCCAGTAACAGATGAGAGGTCGCCTAGGTAAGTCGGGTACTCCCCAACCACAGATGAGAGGTGGCATAGGTAAGTCAAGAATTCTGCAGCAGCAGCATGATTTCATGGGAGGCAGCATAGAGGATGTTAGTGTCCCCCAACATCAAATTGAAGGTGGTGGGGCAGACGTCAACACTCTAAAAGCAGATGGAAGGTTTCCTAGGTAAGTCAGGCACACCCCACATGCAACAGGATTTCAGGGTAAGAGATAGGGAGAATGACAGCATTGCCCTACAGAAGGGAAGTAATAAAGTTGGCACTAGTGTTCCCCAGCAGCAGATAGAAAGTGAGGTAGGGGAAGTCCATTCACAGCAGAAGAAATTGCAGCTCTTTAACAGGGACCACATAGAGAAATGGAGTCCCCTTAGCAAAAGCTCAACTCCAGTTTGGGAGACATTATGGTTGGCAATAATCTTCCTCAAGAGAAAACTGTATGTGACGCAGGTAGAGTACCCAACAGACAGATCTGTGCCAGTGATAAATGCCTTCTGTTTGGCAGCAGAATAGTTGAGGCAAAGAACAATCAGGACCCAGCCCCCGAACCTGGAGCGGGGAGGCAGTTTATGTGACTCTACTCCCCTTTAATTGAACCCTTCCTGGGCTAACAATGCAGTACCAACTGACTGTGGCACAATTAGGTATCGAATATTGCACCTGCATTCAGACTTGGGAGGCAGGGCACATGGAAACAGACCTGTTGTGGGTCTTGCTCTAAATATGTTATTTTTAAAAGGAGGAGAAATGTCACATACCTCATGTTCCAGTCAGGACTTTTTGAAGTATTCTCATTGTACTAGGCCTTTAGGCAAAGGACTTCACAGTAAAGGTGATTCTGTGTATAGCGCAGGGTGTTTTCACTTTACTATAGTGGTAGATGTTTCATTGTAATACTGTGTGCCTTATATTTGTAAGTAACAGCTTTCTGTAATAATTACATTCATGTTTAACATGCATGAGATTTGTTTGTATTATTTTATAAGTAGTTTTTTTTATTAATTCAAGGTATAAAGGTAAACCTGGTCTATGGAGGTGTGATCAAAGTATTATTTGCAAAGGCAGATCTAAGAGGTAATTTATGAAAATGACACAATGCTTCAAATAGGATGGTTTATCATTAACAGTCTTTTGTAGAGAAATGCAAACAAACAGATACTAACCAGTTTCATATTATGTAGCAGCTTCGAGTTATTTGGTTAACCTCACCATCTGATCTAGTTATATTAATTGTGTAAAAATATATAGGCCCTCATTCTATTACCGGCCGTAAATGGGCCGTAAGGCTGCGATTCCTTGCGGGGGTTCAGTTAACTCGCGATTCTATTATACGGCCCCGCAAGGATCTCCTTTTACGGCCGGCCGCATATCTTGGAACCGGCCGTAAGCTCTGAAATCTACAAAGTCAAAAATAAATTCAAGCCTGCACTGTACAGCTCTGTAAATGCTAGGGATCATATTGGGGGACATGAGGATTAAAAGGAACCCACTCTCAAGCTTGCACATCAGCCCAAACCCGAGTTCAAATTAACTGTTTATTTTCCGGCTGCGGCGTGGGCAGGTCTGAGGTGCTCCAAGCCCTCGGGACTTTTTACATGGATATTTTACGTATATTAAAAATAAAATATTTTACGGATTTGAGTATAGGGTAATTATGTGCTATTTTTGCTAACACCGAATATCACTTTATAGACTCCGCAAAGTGCAGGATGGCTTTATTTGAGCTATTTTATGTGCTTAATTGGTGCTAGCGGGACCTGTTTGCTGCAAGTAAGCTGCGGCTCGTTTTTAGCCTTGCAGACAGGGTTCCCGGAGCAATAGAATCGCAACCAGGATTTTCTTGCGGCCGATTTCCTTGCGGCCATTTTAGATCAAAGGCTTTCCTCCGGCGCGATCGGCCGCAAGAGATAGCAAGGCGCCGGCCGCAAGCCTGCTGGAGTCCCCGGCAGGAGGGGAATAGAATAGCCGGAAAGCTTGCGGACGGTCCTTGCGGCCCCGCAGCGGCTGCGGCCGGTAATAGAATGAGGAACATAGTGTTTAATGGCACCACTGTTTACTTAGTTTTTTTATTAGTTAACATAGTATTTTTCCTATAAATGTTTTGTATCATGATCATTAAAGATAATTGTCTAGTTAATGCATAAGTGGTGGAACTAAGTTTTTTCCTAGATTCTGGGATTCCATGCTCTGTTTGTGACTGTCCGTTCAGATGAAAGGCTACCAATAGTCTACTGTCTGCTCCAGATGGCGTAGAAAGGAATCCTGTGCATGGACTGAGAGTTGACATTGTATTGTCACACATGATTTCTTTGCTTTAAATAAATATACTTTGCATGTGTACAGAACTTCTCCAAATAAAGATCAAATGTAGCAAATTATACTACTGGCATTGTAAAAAAAAATGCTGGTCCCACTAAAATGCCCGGCTTGTGCTTGGTTTATGTACTATGGTTGTAGAGATATCTTACAAGCATTCATCTCAGTCATTATAAAAAATTAGACAAGGCTTCGGTTAATAGCATATAGTTCAGTAAGACACTTAATTGCGATAATATGGTGAAATATAATACGTTGGTAAAACAGATATTGAGAATGTTAAAATTAAATGTCCACACAGCAACTCCACATTATCTTTTCAAAGGAATTACAAAAGAAATCCACATTACATATCGTCACACAAGGATATATATAGTACCGCCACGTAAACCGTTTGCAAAATAAAATGACAGTATTTTATAAGGAGACAGCTGCAATTGCAGTTTTTCAACTGTATTGCTTTAGGGGACAGCAATCAAAATTACAGACTCAATTTTCTATTACCTGTTTTGTTCTCTTTCAAGGAATGAGAACATTTTACAAATGCTTCTCTAAAGTATGAAGATTAAGAACGGCTAACGTATGAATTATTTGCCGCCTCAGGTCTAATTGTTAACTTCTCCAAGTTTGAGGCTGTATGTATTTTAAGGTAACATGAACATAATATTTGAAACTATCGAAGTTATTAGTCATAATGTGATGAATGAACACTAACACAGTTAAATAACACATGTGAATTTTCATGTTTACAACTAAAGTGCAAGAGAACAGACAAGACTGCCAGATACTCAGATACGAATGTCTTGAGTACTGATTGCAACATGGCAGATTACAGATTACACCAGTTACAACATGGCGTGTTAACTCAATAAACACATGGGTACTTAATGAACAAGCCAATTATAGTGTTATGGAATTAAAAGTAAATTTAAAGTACAGAGGGATACACATGTTGCAGGGTAAACAAAATGGGAAATACTCTACTCTAGTCTTTGGTGTGAATCCATGGTGCGTGGCAATGTATGGAATATGAGTAGCCATGGAACATTTCCATGCACACCCTTCCAAAAGCATTCACCCCGAAAAGAAAAGAAGGATTTGTTTGTAACAAATATAGTTACAGGAACATGGCTTACAAATCATTCTATTAAGCACTTAATATTACCGTATGCACACAAATGGCAAAATAATATCAATGAATGAGAACAGTAACGACAAGCTGGCACCTTGAAATTAGTCACTGTAATCTCTTTTTTCTACATACCTTCAATTTGATCAGAAATATTATATATATATTTGTTAAAAAGAACAGAACGGGAGGGTTTGCAAACAAACCAGCACTGCATTTAATAGCTAAACTAAAATGTTTTTTATTTTTATTTTTTAACCTTTTTTTTTTTTTTTTATTTGAACATTATAATTTGCTGTTTAGAATTGCTAGAATTGACAAATATGGGACTTCAATGTCATATTAAATTAGATCAGGGTGAATTTTGCCTAAAACCTGCACCTCTCGCAAAGGTCAGTTTAAAAATAAAGCCAAGTAGTGTTAGTAGTAGTGTACTGTAGTAGTAGTAGTAGTAGTAGTGTAATGGAATACCCATCCCCACCTTTAGCTGCAGTGTGCACACAGGATTTTATGATTTTTTGATGTAGCAATTTCTGTTATATACATGGAGGGAAGACTGTGAAATAACAACAGTACCTGCAAGTTATCCTTCTGGTACACTTGGATGAAATGATGTGTAAATAAGCGAATAATAGTAATTACTTTAATGTCTCCATCACTTTCCAGAAGTGCATTCCTAGATATGAAGAAACACATAATCATAAACATGCACTTAACCAGATGGTCTATCATGACAGAAAATAGCAGAATGTACAGAGAACTGCTTGGTGTGGAATATAGAACGATAGGTAAAAAAACACACAAATCAGATGGAAAGAAGCTGCAATACATTATTATCTTAGGTAATACAAAATAATGACTTAAATTAAAATGACAAAATCGACACTGGTATTTTGACATAATAATAATCATATTGATAATAATCTGTGATACCTAATGTTAGTACATGCCACTGCTCCAGGTTGTGCATTTATACCTACATCCATTAATTAGTCCAAAGTAGATTTATAAAAGCCCATGGACCCCAAAAATGTTAATAAACATAAGGAGTTCCTCCCAATAGTTGCCTGGTGAGCTTTCAGTATAATGTCTGATCAGCTGTTGAATTAGAAGCACTAGTGCAGTAATCAGCAGAAAATGTCTAAAGGGTTTTAGATGAAGCTTCTGAAAGGCCAACCTCAAAAGTTCATATCAGTTTGTATTGCGCAAATATATATAAAAGGTTCCCTGTTTATTTCTGGCCCTTTCATACTCCCTCTCTCTCAGAACAATAAATAGTCCATGGTAGTATTCACATACACAACAGCATACAACGAGGGGTTTGCTCCCCAACAAGCCCCATGCAAACTGACTTTTATACTACTGACTTTATGCTTCCATTTGTAAGAGATATTTATATTTATTAATTCACTTTTGTTTTGTTTTATCCGGTGTTGACTAGGCTTATTTGCCTATATGGGGGGCAAGCTCCTGTTTCAATGCAAATGTCTCAATTAATTGATTGCTACAGCTCTAAGATTGATATTACGTACATAGAGGATTATTACTATTATTATTATTCTTTATTTATAACGCGACAACATATTCCGCAGCGCTATACAAGGGTTAGGTACAAGTATAAACAATTTCCCCACAATAATGGAAGACCCTGATATTGTGCTTTCAATCAGATATACACTGTGCTTTCCCTAAAGCACCTAAAAAGATTGAAAACTCTCAAACTTACATTCTAAATGATTATTACAATGCATACATTTACACATCAAATATTAAACTAGCAAAGAGACAAACTATAATAAAGTAACAGCATGGAGAATTATTCCTTAATAAAGATGATGTTAACTACTAAGCTATTTTTTACCCCATTTTGCGGGTTGGGGACTTGATTCCTGCTCCCATCTATGCTGATTTTTATACAATTACAACATACTATAGGAATTTGGTCATTAATACATGCTCTGAAAGTAAAAATAAAGTAAATGGTGAGATGAGAAAGAAATAAGAGAAAAACACATGAAAATATATAAAAAGCAACTACGGTAATAGAAGTAAACTAAATTAGATATAAATAGTACTATTGGAAAGGGTTGTGTAGTATGAACATTTTGCCAATATTCACGCTCCACATCAACCTAGGAGGAAAGTAAAAAAATAAGGGGGGTTGGAAGCAGTGTTTAATTTTAAGCCAGCAGGCGACCACAAAGAAATAGTTCTGGGTGATCTAAACTTTACATAGTGAAGGCAAGGGACCAGTGCAACGGATTCATGCCATGATTAAATCTTTTTGCTGCCAACATACTAAAACACCTCTAAATACGTCTGGACAACCTTAAAAACACCAGAAAAGTCACTGACAGGTTTATGTTATTAAAATGTATTGTAGATGAGTAGTGCCCCTATTGTATTCAGGAGGGCAGTAATGTTTTAAATGAATGACCAAATGAGTAACGCTTAGCCACCTTGTGGTGAATTTGGGGCATTACTGTTCCCTCTATTTCTGTATAATAAACCATTCACATACACAACAGGATAAATATACTTTCTTCAGTATTTTTCAAATTTATTGATGGTTTTTGCAAGTTACACAACCATCATTTTATTGTGTTTAAACTAATACAGACTTTATGCAAAGTTCCTATAAAATAACAAGCAAGGCAGAAAAGTATATATATATATATATATATATATATATATATATATATATATAGTGTATATAAAAAGTCTACACACCCCTGTTAAAATGTCAGGTTTCTGTGCTGTAAAAAAATGAGACAAAGATAAATAATTTCAGAACTTTTTCCACCTTGAATGTGACCTATAAACTATACAACTTAATTGAAAAACAAACTGAAATATTTTAGGTAGAGGGAAGAAAAAATATAAAAATAAAATAATATGGTTGCATAAGTATGCACACCCTTAAACTAATACTTTGTTGAAGCACCTTTTGATTTTATTACAGCACTCAGTCTTTTTGGGTATGAGTCTATCAGCATGGCACATTTTGACTTGGCAAGATTTGCCCACTCTTCTTTGCAAAAACACTCAAAATCTGTCAGATTACGAGGGCATCTCCTGTGCACAGCCCTCTTCAGATCACCCCACAGATTTTCAATCGGATTCAGGTCTGGGCTCTGGCTGGGCCATTCCAAAACTTTAATGTTCTTCTGGTGTAGCCATTCCTTTGTTGATTTTGATGTATGCTTTGGGTCGTTGTCATGCTGAAAGATGAAGTTCCTCTTCAGGTTCAGCTTTCTAGCAGAAGCCTGAAGGTTTTGTGCCAATATTAACTGGTATTTGGAACTGTTTATAATTCCCTCTATCTTAACTAAGGCCCCATTTCCAGCTGAAGAAAAACAGCCCCAAAGCATGATGCTGCCACCACCATGCTTCACTGTGGGTATGGTGTTCTTTTGGTGATTTGCAGTGTTGTTTTTGCGCCAAACATATCTTTTGGAATTATGGCCAAAAAGTTCAACCTTGGTTTCATCAGACCATAACACCTTTTCCCACATGCTTTTGGGAGACTTCAGATGTGTTTTTGCAAAATGTAGCCTGGCTTGGATGTTTTTCTTCATAAGAAAAGGCTTTCGTCTTGCCACTCTACCCCATAGCCCAGACATATGAAGAATACGGGAGATTGTTGTCACATGTACCACACAGCCAGTACTTGCCAGATATTCCTGCAGCTCCTTTAATGTTGCTGTAGGCCTCTTGGTAGCCTCTCAGACCAGTTTTCTTCTCGTCTTTTCTTCAATTTTGGAGGGAGCTCCAGTTCTTGGTAATGTCACTGTTGTGCCATATTTTCTCCACTTGATGATGACTTTCTTCACTGTGTTCCATGGTATATCTAATGCCTTGCAAATTCTTTTGTACCCTTCTCCTGACTGATACCTTTTAACAATGAGAGCCCTCTGATGCTTTGGAAGCTCCATGTGGACCATGGCTTTTGCTTTGATGCGACTAAGAAAATTTCAGGAAAGACCAACTAGAGCAGCTGAACTTTATTTGGGGTTAATCAGAGGCACTTTAAATGATGGCAGGTGTATTCTGACTCCTATTTAACACGATTTGGAATGTGATTGCTTAATTCTGAACACAGCTACATCCCCAGTTATAAGAGGGTGTGCAGACTTATGCAACCACATTATTTATTTTTATTTTTTTTCTTCCCTCCACCTAAAAAATTTCAGTTTGTTTTTCAATTAAGTTGTACAGTTTATAGGTCACATTAAAAGTGGAAAAAGTTCTGAAATGATTTATCTTTGTCTCATTTTTTTACAGCACAGAAACCTGACATTTTAACAGGGGTGTGTACACACACAGCTATACTTTGTTTAATGCTGTAGATAGGTTCCAAGCAATAGGAGTGTTAAGCGAAACAGCTCTAAACAGGGTGATTTTAACATATTGCAATTGCAATTTAAACTTTTTTTGTTTTATATGAACTTCAAACAAACAGCAAACATAACACAAACTGAACATTAGGAGAAATAAAAACTTTACATTTGTGATGTTGAAGCTTCTGGCTCATTTTGGATTCTGTTTTTTTTTTTTTGAGAATAAGAGCATTAAAAGGAGTTTGACAGCAAAAACAGCATTACAGCGAGGCAGGGCGTTATACAGGGAATTACGGGTCAAAATAGTATTATAGCGAAACAGAGCTAAAAGGGGTAGCGTTAAGCAGGGTATACCTATATATAAATATCTGTGTTATATCCAATGGAGGTGTGCCAGGCAAAAACAGCTTTATAGTGAACTAGAAAAAATTGTAAGGCTGGCAATGCTGTTTCCCACACAATGTGAGGCTTTTGCTCCGTTGAGCACCTGCGTTGGTTTTATTTTCGAAGTCCTGCGTGCCTGGCTTTGTTAGTGTAAGTGTTATGGTCTTCCGCGTACCTGGCGATGCAGAGCATCGTTTTCATCCTGTTTCAGAATTTTGATGTTTTTTGTCCGCAATTTTCCGCCTTGCTTAGCCGATTTTCGTTCGACGAAAAACGCAAAATATGGCTCAGATTTGTTTGCAACTTCACTCCCAGGCTTCCTGGCTCTCCCCCTGTGCTGTGTGTGTTATTTTGCCTCAACTGCTCGTCTCGCGAGGGACGCAAGTGCGTAACCAACATTGCAAACGTCACCAACACTGACAACTATATATGTGATCAGTGATAAATGGGGTAGTGTTACAGTTGGGGAAAAAAGTTTATGATCCCCTGTTGGTTTTGTACGTTTGTCCACTGACAAAAAAATATCCAGTCTATCATTTTAATGGTAGGTGTATTTTAAAAGTGAGAGACAGAATAACAAAAAAAAAAAAATAAACAAGAAAAACACATGTCAAAAAAGTTATAAATTTATTTGCAGGTCAATGAGGGAAATAAGTATTTGACCCCTTCGACTTCCTCCTTCCTTCAGCCATTGAAAATGGGTCATGGATGGTTATTCCAGCATGACAATGACCCAAAAAACACACAGCCAAGGCAACAAAGGAGTTGCTCAAGAAGAAACACATTAAGGTCCTGGAGTGGCCTAGCCAGTCTCCAGACATTAATCCCATATAAAATCTGTGGAGGGAGCTGAAGGTTCGAGTCGCCAAACATCAGCCTCACAACCTTAATGACTTGGAAAGGATCTACAAAGAGGAGTGGAAAAAAATCCCTCCTGAGATGTGTGCAAACCTGGTGGCCAACTACAAGAAATGTCTGACCTCTGTGATTGCCAACAAGGGTTTTGCCACCAAGGACTACCATCGTCCCTTTGATGCGGTGCAGTTGTCCTGTCCGCTTAGCAGAAAAACACCCCCAAAGCATAATTTTTCCACCTCTATGTTTGATGGTGGGGATGGTGTTATTGGGGTTGAGGATGGGGAAGTTGAGGATGGGGGGGGGGGATTGAGGAAGAAGGGGTGAGGTTTGGGGGGTTGAAGACGAGGATGGGGAGGTTGAGGATGGGGGGTTGAGATTGAGGAGGGGGGTTGAGGAGGGAGTTTGAGGATGGGGGGGTTGAGGATGAGGAGGTTGAGGATGGGCGGTTGAGTATGAGGGGGTTGAGGAGGGA
Source organism: Discoglossus pictus (assembly GCA_027410445.1). Classification (NCBI taxonomy): domain Eukaryota; kingdom Metazoa; phylum Chordata; class Amphibia; order Anura; family Alytidae; genus Discoglossus; species Discoglossus pictus. Next base: position 372,109,052 of record CM050163.1, read on the forward strand.
GGTTGAGGATGAGAAGGGGTGTTGAGGAGGGAGGTTGAGGATGAGGAGGGGGGTTGAGGAGAGAGGTTGAGGAGGCGTTTAAGGAGGCGGGTTGAGGAGAGAGGTTGAGGAGGGGGGTTGAGGAGGGAGGATGAGGAGGGGGTTAAGGTTGAGGAGGGAGGATGAGGAGGGGGGTTGAGGATGAGGAGGGGGGTTGAGGATGAGGAGGGGGGTTGAGGAGGGAGGATGAGGAGGGGGTTGAGGTGGGAAGATGAGGAGGGGGGTTGAGGAGGGTGATAAGGGAGGGGGAGGGAAAGAGACACAGGGAAGGGAGGGGGAGGGAAATAGACACAGAGAAGGGAGAGGGGGAGAGACACAGGGAAGAGAGAGGGGGAAGAGACACAGGAAAGGGAGAGGGGGAAGAGACAGAGAGGAGGGAGAGGGGGTGAGAGACAGAGAGGAGGGAGAGGGGGGAAGAGACAGAGGGGAGGGAGAGGGGGGAAGAGACACAGGGGAGAGAGAGGAGGGAAGAGACACAGGAGAGGGAGGGGGGGAGAGACACAGCGGAGGGAGAGGGGGGGAGAGACACAGGTGAGGGAGAGGGGGGGAAGAGACACAGGGGAGAGAGAGGGGGAACACAAGAAAGGGGCACAGAGGGCACACAGAGGGCACAAGAGGGACACAGGGGGCCGCACATTTCCTACCCTTGGCTTATACTCGAGTCACTAAATTTTCCCAGTATTTTGTGGTAAAATAGATGCCTCGGCTAATACTCGGGTCGGCCTATACTCAAGTATATACGGTAATTTGTCTTACCATGTTTGAACAAACTTTATATTTTTTTAATAACCCTTTGCCCAATGCAATGAACAAACAGCAAACAAGAATCTGAGAAAAAATGCATGAAGCTTTTTTTTTCTTTTTTAATTATCTTGCCGAAACATAATATACCACATTTCAAGGGAAATTATTCCCCCTTCTCCTGGAGCGTGGAATTGTTACTCCAGAAATATGGTGAATCAAGTTTCAGCAAAATAAAGTTGAATAAATGCAGGGTTTATTGCCCTTTACAGTTTGCAACTCAGATCCTTCATTCTCAGAATATGGCATTTCCAATATCTTCTCTGCATCGATATTAATTACATCCAAGCAGTGTATTTATGATTTGTAAATATTCAGACCACAACACTCTAAAATAAAATGTACAAAAAAATCTCAACAATAATATTTTATTATTATTATTATTATTAACTTTTATTTGTAATATTTCATCCAATTCTTAATAAAATAATCAGTAATCAATGCAAAATATATTGTATGATGAATAAATATAATGTTAAAGCAAATGGTTAAAATCTGATTTGTTAGTGATCATACCTGAAAATGTCATCAATAACTCTGAAAACGGCCGGATGAGTGGCAGCTTGTGGCTAGGGAGAAAGAATCAAAAGAAAGTAGTCAAGGAATCTTTATGGCAAGATATATATATATATATATATATATATATATATATATATATATATATAAAAGTAAATAAATAGTACATTTGTGCTCACATTTGAACAGGCTAAAAAAAAAAATCCTACTCAGAATTCCGAGAAATACAGTTATTACACTGCGTTCTAGGAACCTGTGTAGGGACATGCAAATGTGACCACAAAGGCTCTTTAATCCAAATACCATTTCAAACATGGCTCCATTTAAGCATATGCCTGCTGTATTACACAGCTTTAAGCAAAGACCAGGATGAATTAAGAACAAGCCAGGAAACCTATCCAAGAACTGTTCCCTATAAACACACTTTCTGGGCACATTTGAATGTCCCTGCCAAAGTTCCCAGAATTCAGTGTAATAAGTGTATTTCTCAGAAATTGTGGGCATGAAACAAGATTTTTAACTTTAGACATTTAAATGTAAACACAAATGTACTATTATACATATACTAGTAAATTGCCTGTGATGGTATAGTTTTATTTTTTTCTTTCCCTCCCTCTCCCTCGTGTCTCTTTCTCCCTCTCCTCTGTGTCTTTTACTCCCTTCTCCCTCTCCCCTGTGTCTCTTTCTCCCTCTCCCCTGTTTCACTGTCTCCCTCTCCCCTCCCCTGTGTCTCTTTCTCCCTCTCCCCTCCCCTGTGTCTATTCCCCCATTCCTCCCCTATCTCCTCTCCCCTGTGTCTCTTCCCCCCCACTCCCCTCTGGTGTGTCTCTTCCCCCCTTCCCCCTCCCCTGTGTCTATTCCCCCTCTTCCCTCCCCTGTCTACCTCCCCTTCCCCCTGTGTCTTCCTTCCCCCTCTCCCCTGTGTCTTCTGCCCCCCCACTGTTTCTTTCTCTCCCTCTCCCCTTCCCCACTATGTCTTCCTCTCTCTCTCCCCTGTGTCTTCCGCCCCTCTCCCCTTCCCCACTGTGTCTTTCTCTCCCTCTCCCCTGTGTCTTCCTCCCCCCTCTCTTCTGTGTCTTCCTCCCCCCTCTCTTCTGTGTCTTCCTCCCCCTCTCTTCTGTGTCTTCCTCCCCCTCTCTTCTGTGTCTTCCTCCCCCCTCTCTTCTGTGTCTTCCTCCCCCCTCTCTTCTGTGTCTTCCTCCCCCCTCCTCCTCTGAAGCCTGTCGCTGCGCATGCGGGCACCTCGGTACAGACTCAGGATGTACTGGTAAGTGTGTACGCTCCCATGGAGCAATACAACCATTGATAAAGTCCTCCCAGTGCCCTTATGGCTTTATCTCTCGTGATTAATTATCTTTCACAATGAATTTCAATGTTTTAAATAAATTGTTACAGTCCTCATGTTGACCAGTGCTACAAACAGTATCTCACAAAAGTGAGTACACCCCTCACATTTTGTACATATTCTATTATATGTTTTCATGTGACAACACTGAAGAAATTACACTCTGCTACAATGTAAAGTAGTAATTGTACAGCCTGTATAACAGTGTAAATTTGCTGTCCCCTCAAAATAAGTCAACATTACTGGAGCCATGTCCTGTGGTCTGATGAGACCAAGATAAACTTATTTGGTCAAGATGGTGTTAAGCGTGTGTGGCGAGGAGTACAAAGGAGGAGTGAGGAGTACAAAGACAAGTGTGTCTTGCTTACAGTCAAGCATGGTGGTGGGGGTGTCATGGTCTGGGCCTGCATGAGTGCTGCCGGCACTGGGAAGCTACAGTACATTGAGGGAACCATGAATGCCAACATGTACGGTGACATACTGAAGCAGTGCATGATCCCCTCTTCTTCGGAGACTGGGCCGCAGTGCAGTATTTAAACATGATAACGACCCCAAACATACCTCCAAGATGACCACTGACTTGCTAAAGAAGCTGAAGGCAAGCATTTCTCCAGACCTAAACTCTATTGAGCATCCTCAAATGGAAGGTGGGGGAGTGCAAGGTCTCCTACATCCACCAGCTCCGTGATGTCATCATTGAGGAATGGAAGAGGACTCCAGTGGCAACCTGTGAAGCTCTGGGGAACTCCATGCCCATGAGGGTTAAGGCAGTGCTGGAAAATAATGGTGGCCATACAAAATATTGACACTTTGGGCCCAAATTGGACACTTCCACTTAGGGGTGTTCTCACTTTTGTTGCCAACAGTTTAGACATTAATGTCTGTGTGTTGAGTTATTTTGAGGGGACAGCAAATTTACACTGATATACAGTCTGTACACTTACTACTTTACATTGTAGCAGAGTTTAATTTCTTCAGTGTTGACACATAAAAAAATATAACACAATATATACAAAAATGTACACATGCCTTCAAAACAAACATGACATGTTACACAGAACAATATATTCACATATGTTTAACATTTTCATCAAGTACAATGTATTTCTATGACTGGGGTTTCTTCCCTAGCCCCATGCGTTCTGTTCAGCTCCAACTACATCTGCCTGGCTCCTAAATATTATATATTCTTCTGCACTCCTGTTTGTACATACATATGTTTCCCACTTATTTTTGTATTATTTTTTATGCATGACATTATTAATATAATTAAAATGTTGCAGTATAATAATTTCATGCATACAAACACATATACTGGTATTTTGCTAGTGTAAAGTTAATTATGTCATTAAAGCTGTCCCTATTGAGCAAAGTTAAAGTCCATAATTCCTTCCAAATAAAATTCTAGGCAGACTTGGAGTCTGTATCATTTAAATAGACTCAGAGCTCTGATATCATTACCAAAGACAAATGTAATGTCTTACCGCTAGAACAGGATGCAGCTCACATGACTCCCAGAGGCTAAAGAAGAGGTAGGTTTTAGAGCCAGCTTCTTTACTAGAAACACTGAAGCTATTCTATCTCTCCAGCACCATAAAAAATGCAACAATGTCACTGGTGACAGGAGTGGAGGACATCGGAACCTATAATGCAACTACTGCTATGTAGGAATTGATGTTAAAACGTGTTTTAAAAGATCCCAAGCCAAAAGGAATGCAAGTGTAAAGTAAAAGTACAATAGCTTGGAGATTCCATCAAATATGGAAGATACACAGGTAAGATATAGTTCTTACTATGTTATTGTAAAGAAAAAAATATTTACATTTTTACAACTGCAATCCTTAAAGGGCCATTTACTTACTTCATGGTGTGAAAGAGCACAATATGATATGTTAAAAGGATATTTTTTTTATTACACTAAACGCTAACGTTTTAAGTCTCTGTTTACATACAAAGAGTTTCCTGCCTACTGGCTGTTGCATGAGTGATATCAGATAGTGAGGTGATTTTCTATGGGAAAGGCAGCATAATGTGACTGAACAGATAGATTTGTTAAGGGTTAATTTTTGTGTTTGTTTTCATCACTACACAGAGCTGCAGGAGCAGGGAGCATTGCTCAAATTCCAGCAATGCAAGAGAGTAGAAACCTGACATTTTTGTTGTAAGAATTTTTTTCCCTTCATCCTGGAAATATAAATATTCTAACCACTCACTTTAATGGGAAACACACCCATGCAACCTAATTGGCTGCAGTAATGCAAAGGCATGTGGGTATACATGTAACTGTGCTGAGTTATATGGCCCTTTTAAAGGAATAATTGTCTCAACAATAATATTTCACATTAAAGTGAAATCTATACATAGTACTTCACTACATGTATATATAATTTGTGATTGACAATACATGGCGAATACAGCTTTGGCTTTGGATATACCAACAGGTTGCACTAATAAAATGCTCCAAATTATTGTGCTTTGACAATTGTCTCCTAGTGCTTCACAAATGTGATATTTGTTTTGCATACATTGGTATGCTTTACAGCACAATCTAAATAATCTATCATTATATTTCATCTTTAGCACCCCTAAAATCAACCTAGTTCAAGCCTACCCAAGCAGGACCATGTAGTTCTTAGTACCTCTGGTACAGAAGATGGTCTCAGGATATCAGGAACACCATATAATCCCTTAGAATTAGGATTAATGCAAAGAATGATACTTACACCTTGTCTATTTAAGTACAGATAACATTGTATACCATTTTTAATTGGCACATTTTATACAATTTTCTGACACACAGGCTGGCCAATCAGTAAGCCCCATCCCTAAATAATAGGCTGCCCCTTGCTTACTAGAAAAACCCTGTACCTCAGATCTTTCATCTCATCCTGTTGATTATATTTACGTGGGCTGAGGGAGTTATCCCAGATAACATCATCACATATATAGTTCTCAATTCCAGTGGTCCCAGGGGCCTAGCCAGTTCCAGTAACTGCAAATCATGGTCCTCCTTTCCCCCTTGGTTAGAGAAAACATTATTCTGGGGCATACCATAAGACAATAGTTCCACTAAGGACTGTACCAGCTGCATCTGCCAGTCTGTACTCCTTCTGATGGACTCGTCTGGGATGTCGACTCCTTGGGGCTGCATTGTGCTAATTGTCTCCCAGCTTCCTTCTCTGGAACTACTGTCTGGGTACAACTCTCACCTCCCTCTGGCTCTTTGGTCTCTTGATCCTCAGGCAGAACCTACTGGCTCTCTCCATCTGATACTATCTGGCATGTGGATGCAGGAAGTCCTTGAGTAACAGCTGTTACTGCCTCCTGCACAGTCTGAAGAGCAGGGCTGCTTGCTGTTTCTGCTCCAGGGTCTATGGCTAGCTCCTGGACAATGGATATCCAAGGAAGCACCCCACTAAGATTACAGTCCATTGGTAGGGTCCAGTGCTCATTAGGTTGTTCTATGACTCTAGGTAGTTTCCCCCCAGGTCTTCACCTGGCACTGCTGTGGTTAGGCCCTGTCCCCACGTCTCTAACTGGGCAAGGCTCAGCCCCCTGAAGTAAGGAACCAGTTCTTCCTCTTCCCAGTCAACCCACTGTATAATGGAGTCCTTGTTAAATTCCCTGTAATCAGAATTTCCCCAACAGTCAAGACTCTTTCTCTTCTGACCCAACCTTGGAAAAATGTAGCGGAGCCCCTGTAGTCTCTGCTAGATGGTTCTGTTCCATGTCTGGCTGGCCTGAGCCCTCTCAAGTGGGTGGCCACAACCCATCCAGGGATGCTTCATCTAGCAAGTCTACATAATCCACTTCCTGCTGTAACTCCTGCTGGATCAAAACCCAAAGTAAGCGAACGGTCTGGGAGCCTGGCTCCAGTCCAAGTATTTGACAGTGCTTGGAAAACAAACTCAGCTGTCTTTTTTCAGTCCCCAAGTCGAAATCCGGATCCCCATATACAATGTCCCAAAGTGCCTCCTCCATCCTCAATGAAAAACAGGACCCCTCCATGATGTATCCCAACAGGTACCACCTATTAAGCATATTGCTCCTCCAGGGCGATCTCCTCATCTATCAGTTCCTTCAGTGATTCCATTAGCTTGTGACCTGGCCATAGTCCAAGAAACGCCATCCATTTGTTTAGAAGGCCCAATCCTTGACAGTTCTTTAAAGTCAACACAACATTCTCTGTCTCTACTGGGGATAAACACACCCCATCCACAGGCGCTGGGAAAGGGCCATTGCTTACCCCTCTCAACTCCTGTACCTCCTGTATGATCTGTGTCCTTAGGTCCATCAACTGCTCCATAGTCAAATCCTCTGGCATGGCTGCATTCCATCTCTGGAATCTCCTGAACGCTTCCTCCTCCTCTGTTGCAGACATCTCTTTATAATTTGCCATCTCTCTGTACTCCACAGAGGTCCCAGCACTGCCACCAATGTCACAACCTGCTTCTTCAATGGGGCTTGACAAGAACCTAGTTCAAGCCTACCCCAGCAGGACTGTGTAGTTCTTACTACCTCCGGTACAGAAGATGGTCTCAGGATATCAGGAACACCATATAATCCCTTAGAATTAGGATTAATGCACAGAATGATACTTACACCATGTCTATGTAAGTACAGATACCACTGTATACCTTTATAAATTGGCACATTTTATACAATTTTTTGGCACACAGGCTGGCCAATCAGTAAGCCCCATCCCTAAATAATAGGATGCCCCTTGCTTACTAAGAAAACCCTGTACCTCAGATCTTTCATCTCATCATGTTGATTATATTTAGGTGGGTTGAATGAGTTATCACCAGATGACAACATTGTAACATTATATGCTGGTGCAATAGCCTCCAGACTAGCTAATATGTTTCTTTACGACAATTCCTATAACATGAAACATAATACATAAACCAACATACATACATACAGTATAACAGTGTAATCATATTTTAACCATAAGCAATCAAAAATACATAACTTTGACCATAAACAGGATAACTAATACCCAGTCTAGGCCAAAGCCATAGTTCAGTCAGGCCCTGGCATGACATGATATATACAGTATATATATATTGTCACAAAGTCAGGAGGACCACGGAAACATTGTAGAAGGAAGATATGTCAGCACTAGGTTGATGGGGTCCGTTAGTCCAGTATGGAGTTAAAGCAATTAGCTTCACCTGAAGCAACAAGCAGACTATTTTAATCCCCAGGAACGAACAGCCAGATAATGCAGTCTGGGGGAAAGTAAGAGGACAGACGCAGGAAGTGTGGGTGCTGGAATCAGAGAGAGAGACAAACCAAGGAAGCTGCTATTGGAAACATGACCAATCTGCTGAGGACCTGTGCTGCAGACTAAAGGCACCTGCAAGACTGACTACATTACTGAAAGGTCAGAAACTCCTTTTGTTTATTTCTTAACCCCAGGGAAGAGACTGTTGTGCTTAACAAGACTTTATCTTTTAGAGTACACTTGGTACTCATTACAAGGGTCCCTGGGGGTGGGTACTCAGAGAAAAGGGTGGACCGGTACCCTGGGCACAAGGTGGCACTATACCACATATCAGAGAGCGTTTGTATCCTGGCCACAAGGCGGCACTATACAAAATACCAAGAGACAGTGTTGGACTTAGCTCATAGTCATCTTTTGGGAAGCTACCTGGGAGTGCACAAAACTTTGGTTAGTATACTAAAAAGGTTCTATTGGCCCCGGATATTTGCCGAAGTAATGAGACACTGTCTCTCATGTCCCGAATGACAACTGACGAGTACAAGACCCAGACTGAGGGCTCCCCTCGTACCATTGCCAATCATAGATGAACCTTTTGACAGGATTGCAATGGATCTGGTAGGACCACTGGAAAAAACTACTAGGGGACATCAGTATATTCTGGTTGACCTGGATTACGCGACCAGATACCCAGAGGCATTTCCCTTGCAGACTGCAAGCTCAAGAAATGTGGCCAAAGAGCTGGTACTCCTTACTGACCAGGGAACCCTGTTTGTCTCCAAGTTAATCACGGAGATGTGTAAATTATTGCCAATCCGGAGGCTACAGACTTCCATGTATCATCCCCAAACGGACGGGTTAGTGGAACAGTTTAACCACACCCTGAAAGGCATGTTTCGAAAAGTAGTTGACCGAGATGGAAAAAATTGGTATTTGCTATTATGCTGCCTCCTGTTTGCCATAAGACAGGTACCCCAGGCCTCGACTGGGTTTTCCCAGCTTCTAGCTGTTATATGGACGCCATCCCTGGGGAATCCTGGACACAGTTCGTGAAGCTTGGGAAGACCAAGAAATGCCTGTCCAGAATGTCATAGAATACGTGCAAAGTTTTAAAGAGAAGATGGACCAAGTGAGATCTCTCGTAAGAAAGCACCTGGAACAAGCCCAAGCTAAATAGAAGACGTATTATGACCAAACTGCGCAAGTTCAGAAATTTCAGCCGGGAGATCGAGTGATGGTGTTGGTTCCTACAGCCGAGAGTAAACTACTGGCTCAGTGGCAAGGGCCAAATGAAATTATAGAAGCACTGGGTGACGTAAACTATAAAGTTAGACAACCTGATAGACGGAAACAGGAACAAATAGACCACATAAACTTGTTGAAGCCATGGCGGGACAGGGAAGTCGCAGTGAATTTTGCCTCTCCTGTTTCCAGTTTGGAGGAACCAATACACGAGATACAGATATCTACCAAGTTGTCCCAAAGCAGAGAACCGAAATGCTGCAGATGATGAACCGAAATGCTGCAGATGATCTACCGAAACGTCTTTTCAGCAATTCCAGAGAGAACAACGGAAATAAGTCACTACATTACTACCAAATTAAATTTCGGAAGTTAAACGCCATATCCCAGTTTGATGCCTATCCACTTACGCGGATTGACGAATTGGTGGATAACCTAGGAAAAGCCAGTTTCCTCTCAATGTTGGACCTTACCAAGGGTTATTGGCAGGTTCCATTGGCCCAATCCATCAAAGAGTAGACGGCCTTTTTTTACACCGGAAGGTCTTTTTCACTATAAGGTAATGCCGTTTGGGTTACATGGGGCCCCAGCCACCTTTTAGCGACTCATGGATAACATTTTACGACCTCACCAAGACTACGCAGCCGCATACCTGGATGATATCGTCGTGCATACCGCTGACTGGGAAACGCATGTGGAAAAGCTGGAGAGAGTCTTACAAAGCATCAGGAAGGCTGGTCTGACCGTAAAGCATGCCAAGTGTAACCTGGGACAGATGAGGTGAAATACCTGGGGTAAGTAGTATGTTGTTGATTAGTCCGACCTGAATTACAAAACGTAGAGGCCATACACGCATGGCCAAAACCACTAAGGAAGAGAGAGATATATGCTTGCCTGGGCTTGGTGGGCTACTACCGACTATTCGTTCAAGATTTTGCTACAATAGCACCCCCATTAACTGAGAAGACCAAGTCTAGAGCTCCAGATACGGTCAAGTGGAATCCAGAGACAGACGCATTCTGCGGTTAGCCTTGTGCTGTGAAACCGTTGTTGGTGGCTCCTGTTTTCGACAAGCCGCACCCCGTGCTTTATTTAAGTAGGAAACTGTTACCCAGGGAGACAAAGTACTTAATGGTAGAGAAGGAATGTTTGGCCATTAAATGGGCAGTGGATTCCTTGCGATACTACCTTTTTGGTCATCGATTCACACTGATCACAGACCACGCCCCGCTACAGTGGATGCACCGCAACAAGGGAGCCAATGCAAGAGTGACGAGGTGGTTCCTGTCCCTGCAGCCCTTCTATTTTGATGTGGTTCACAGACTAGGGAGTCTCCAGGGTAATGTGGATACCATTTCCAAGTTCCACTGCCTCTCGGCGGACGCTCAACCGCCTGGTTTTGAGCTGGGGGGGGCTGGTCACAAAGTCAGGTGAACCCACAGATACAATATAGAAGGAGGATATGTCTGTACTAGGCTAATCAGGTCCGTTAGTCCAGTGCTGACATAGTTAAAGCAATTAGCGGGACCTAAAGCAACAAGCAGACTGTTTAAATCCCCAGGAATTAACAGTTAGAGAATGGAGTCTAGGGGAAGGTAAGAGGACAGACACAGGAAGTGTGGGTGGTGGAATCATAGAGAGAGACAAACCAAGGAAGCTGCTATTGAAAACATGTCCAATCTGCTGAGGACCTGTGCTGCTGACTAAAGCCACCTGCGAGGCCCTCTACATTACTGAAAGGTCAGAAACTCCTTTTGTTTCTTTATGACCCCAGGGAAGAGACTTTATCTTTTAGAGTACACTTGGTATTTGTTACAAGGGTCCCTGGGGGTGGGTACATATCAGAGACCGTTTGTATCCTGGCCACAAGGCGGCACTATACGAAATACCAAGCGACAGTGTTGTATCCTATCCACAAGCTGGCGATACTAACATTACCAAATTCAGGAGACTGATGTGCTTGCTATCCAAAAAGACACAATACTCTTGGAAAAGGCAAACCCTGCTAACCTCCGCTGGAAGTAGTACGACAGGATGCATTTTATTTGTGAAGTATATTTCTCCGGAGCAGAGAAACATAAAATAATTGCCAGTCTCCCTCGGTCTCATGCTCCATGCATGATCTCACCTCGTGTAGTTTTAATGATCATGAGAACAGTGGGGAATAAGTCCAGAACGACATGGGAGGATCTTGTTAATGATCTCAAGGCAGTTGAGGCCATAGTCGCCAAGAAAACAATTGGTAACACACTACGCCATGAAGGACTAAAATCCTGCAGTTCCCGCAAGGTCCCTCCTGCTCAAGAAAGCACTGAAGTTGGCAATGAACATCTGAATGATTAAGAAGAGAACTGGGTGAAAGTGTTGCTGTCAGATGAGACCAAAATCAAGCTCTTTGGCATCAACTCAACTCGCCATGATTGAAGGACGAAGAATGCTGCCTATAACCTCAAGAACACCATCCCCACCATCAAACATGGAGGTGGAAACATTATGCATTAAGGGTGTTTTTCTGCTAAGGGGACAGTACAACTGCACCGCATTAAAGGGATGAAGGGTGGGGCCATGTACAGTCAAATCTTGGGTGAGAACCTCCTTCCTTCAGCCAGGCCATTGAAAATGGGTCGTGGATGGGTATTCCAGCATGACAATGACCCAAAACACACATCCAAGGCAACAAAGGAGTGGCTCAAGAAGAAGCACATTAAGGTCCTGGAGTGGCCTAACCAGTCTCCAGACCTTAATCCCAAATAAAATCTGTGGAGGTAGCTGAAGGTGCGAGTTGCCAAACATCAGCCTTGAAACTTTAATGACTTGAAGAGGATCTGCAAAGAGGAGTGAGACAATCTGGTGGTCAACTACAAGAGATGTCTGACCTCTGTGATTGCCAACAAGAGTTTTACTAAATCGAAGGGGTCAAATACTTATTTCCCTCATTGACCTGCAAATCAATTTATAACTTTTTTGACATGCGTTTTTCTTGTTGTTATTCTGTCTCTCACTGATAAAATACATCTACCATTAAAATTATAGACTGATGATGTGGACATTCAAAATCAGCAGGGGGTCAAATACCCCCCCCCCCCCCCCACTGTGCATATATACAGTGCCTTGCAAAAGTATTTACCCCCCTTGGCATTTTTCGTGTTTTGTTGCCTCACAACCTGGAATTAACATGGATTGCCACCTTTTGCGGCAATCACAGCTCCAAGTCGCTTTGGATAAGTCTCTATGAGCTTGCCACATCTTACCACTGGAATTTTTGCCCATTCCTCCTTGCAAAACTGTTCCAGCTCCTTCAAGTTGGATGGTTTGCACTTGTGAACAGCAATCTTTAAGTCTGACCACAGATTTTCTATTGGATTGAGGTCTGGGCTTTGACTAGGCCATTTAAACACATTTACATGTTTCCCCTTAAACCACTCAAGTTGCTTTAGCAGTGTGTTTGGGATCATTGTCCTGCTGGAAGGTGAAACTCCGTCCTAGCCTCAAATTGCGCACAGAGTGGTACAGGTTTTGCTCAAGAATATCCCTGTATTTAGCACCATCCATCTTTCCCTCAACTCTGACCAGTTTCCCAGTCCCAGCTGCTGAAAAACATCCCCACAGCATGATACTGCCACCACCGTGTTTCACTGTGGGGATGGTGTTCTTTGGGTGATGTGTTGGGTTTGCGCCAGACAAAGCGTTTTCTTTGAAGGCCGAAAAGTTACATTTTAGTCTCATCAGATCAAAGCACCTTCCTCCATACATTTTGGGAGTCTCCCACATCCCTTTTCGCCTTTACGTGCCATTTTGTTTTCTTGCTGAAAGTAATGGCTTTCTTATGTCCACTCTGCTATAAAGCCCAACTCTGTGGAGCGTACGGCTTATTGTCGTCCTATGTACAGATACTCCAGTCTCTACAGCTCCTCCGGGGTTTCCTTATGTCTCTGTGCTGCCTCTCTGATTAATGCCCTCCTTGCCCGGTCCGTGAGTTTTGGGCGGCCGTCTCTTGGCAGGTTTGCTGTTGTCATGTTCTTTCCATTTGGTTATGATAGATTTGATGGTGCTCCTGAGGATCATCAAAGATTTGGATTTTTTTAATAACCTAACCCTGACTTGTACTTCTCAACAACATTGTCCCTTATTTGTTTGGAGAATTCCTTGCTCTTCATAGCAGTGTTTGGTTAGTGGCTTGCTTATGTGTTGCAGCCTGTGGGGCTTTTCAAAAAAGGTGTGTATATGTAATTACAGATCATGTGACACTTAACATTGCACACAGGAGGACATCATTTCACTAATTTCTAAAAAATTGTTTTATGTATATATTTTTCTCAGTTTACTTAACTAACTTAGACTATTGTGTTCTGATCCATCACATGAAATTCAGATTAACAAAACATTGAACTTAAGGCTGTAATGTAACAAAATAGGTAAAAAGTCGAGGGGGGTGAATACTTTTGCAAGGCACTGTACATATTCACTAACTTAACACAGGATGGGTTTACTGAAATATTTAAGTTTGCTGGTTTAATACATTTCTGCACTCTATAGGCAAAAAGCAGCCTATATGTATATAGCACATCTCATAAAACATTTTATTTTTATTAACATCTAAAAATCCCTCTATACACATACACACACACACAAACTGAAGAATGATAAATAAACTATAAAATCACACTCAGCTGTGAATTACTGGACAACTAATAGTTTCTTGTAACATCTAAAACACATGATAGATGTTCTAGAAACTTAACAAGCCCAGTTATTCCTAAAAACAAATATTTTACTATACATGTGAATATAGTTTATGAACAATAAAGTGTTTGAACCTATAAAATAAAAACATTCTTACTGCTAAATAAATAAATCACATAAAAAGTGTCAAGAAGCCTACTTTATGTGCATTTATTCCACCTAATTGTATTGGTTTTATGTCATTACAGAATAAGCTGTGAGGTTACAAAAAAGTTACTGCTCTCTCACTATGATGTCAAATTTCGGGGAAGTAATTGGGGAAAATATGCAACCTGGTTACTGTAAAGTTTTCCTTCTTTCAGATATTGCCCCCTAGTGTCTATAAAACTAAATTTCTCAACAATTAGTTAGCCAGCCCAGGATAATGCTGCTGCTCTGCTTAGACAAGGAAAAAATATAAAATGACCCAAAAGAAAATTAGACTTTTTCCAGACAAAATACTAGATGAACGGATTATTGCTTATGAAATAAATGACTGAACACAAGGCTATAATTTTGTATAACTGCTGTGCTATGATATAAGTTCATAGAGCCATATAAAATTCCAGCATCTTAAGTCCAATGTGTAGCACTAAGGGCTAAGTGCTTCAATTTGGTAGTTTACGTTGCTATTAAATAAGAAAGAGCTGCGAGCAAGAGACGCTATTTCATAAACCAGTTCTCGACTGTCGGAGTTGCGTGCTCGAACACAAACAATTAAGCAATCTCATAGCTACAGGTTCAGATGGAGCCAATGGAAACAGAGATTGTCAGCATTGCGTCACAAGAAAATGAAGGATGGATTTCAAAGTCCTACGGGTTTAATTACTAGCGAACCCACATTCCAGTCATGATGCAATATTAATAAAGCCGCAAATATGATATTCTATCACATGCGAGTAACGTTCTTAGCACATTGATTGCAGGGATCAATATGACAATAGCCGATTTGCGGGCTTGAGAATGTTGTGCTATTAATTCTAAGACCTAACATCACTTTCACTTTTAATAAATGTACAGTAGTGTGTTTTTATTTGAATTACAAGTCCTAGGTATTGGACTTTACCCCCTTTGCAGGTGCTGTCAAGCACACATTGGGCTCCATTTGTGTGTTACGTGCTTGCTAGCGAGTGACCACGTTGCAATTTAATAGCTGAATCTAAAACGTAGAGGTTACGGGCTCAACAGATCAAATGATTTACGGCAGCAAAGTTTAACGTTGCTCAAAACGTAGCCTATTCTCGTCCGCCCTGCGTGTGAACACGCAAGTCTGATAAGTTCTACGTAAAAGGGCTAATTTAATACCCGTAACCCGTAAATTTGGAGTTACGGGCTACGTTCTACAATGTAGGCCCAATTTAATGAGGCTCTTAAATGGCAATGTAAAATTATGATTCAGTAACAACTTTACTAAACCCTACTTTGTTCTTATTTTTAAAGAAATATTGAGCTGAGATTACAAACGAATTGCATTTAGAGCAGTTCTATTTTTAAATTAACCATTTGCATTCATTCACTTAGGATGCTATAATAACTAAATACATAAAATATAAAATCTGGACATTGGGTTTATTTACATGCAGAGGAAATCCAAAGTTGTCTACCATATATTCCAAAAAGCATGTTTTAAACATTACACAAGAAAGTTTATAAAACAAAGCTATTTGATTAAACAATACTGTCCAAATGTTTACTACTACTTTTTATAATCTAGATGAGGACAAGAGGAGGATCTAATATTGCCGCAGCAGCTTTTGTTTGCTGCTGAAACAATTAAATATTTTTTTTTTAAAGTGGAAAAACATTGATTGGTAATGTAAGACTGCAGTATCTCATCAAAAGCAAACTTGGGTCCTTTCCTGTTATAGTTTTGCCGCCTCGACTGGCCCATGACTTGCAGGCTTGCGGCGAGTGGCTGGTCCAAGGATGCAGTGCACAATGTTGTACTGTTAAGTTTAGGAATTAGTGTTAGGGTTACTGCTGCTCTGCTACTCAAATAGCCCTATTAAATTCCCTCAATGTTGAAATTCGTAGTCCGTACACTTACAGCTATTAAATTGGCTTCTTAAAGCTACCCGCGAACGATTTGTGGGTTAGTTGCGATAAAACCCTACGGGACATGGAAATTTCAACTGCGTGCCCGCAAATCCTTTGATCTATCAAGCCCGTTGTTACGTTTGTTACGTTTCCAATCAAACTATTAAATTGCAACAAATTCACTGGCGTTCAAGCCTGTAACCCGCAAATGGAGTCAAGAAGCCAATGGGTGCTAGAGGGACCCGCTAGAGGGGTAAAATCCAATCCGTAGCACTGTAAATGCAAATATACACACACTGCTGTACTCATAAAAGGGAAAGTGATGTTAGGTATTAAAATAAATAGTACAACATTCTGAAGCTCGCGAATAGACAATATAAAATAATTTATTTCATGTTTAAATTCCGTGCTATATAGATCCCAGCAATCAATGTGTTAATACATATAATGGAGCTCGCATGTAATAGAATATCATATTTACAGTTTTATCAATATTGCAATATTTCTGGAATGTGGGTCCAATCGTAACTCGTAATTTAAGCCTGTAAGACTTTGAAATCCAACCTCCATTTTTTCAGTGACGTAATTATGCCGATCTCTGTTGCCATTGGCTCCATCTAAATCCGTAACTATGGGTTTGACTAATTGATCATGTTCACGCCGCACATCCAACATTCGACAAATGGTTTACGGGTTTGCGTCTCAAGCCCGTAACTTGTGGAATGGTCTAATTTAATAGCTCTGTAACTCACGTTGCAATTACAGGGTTCTAATTTAATATGGCTGTATATTTTACTGTCCAAGTTCTCAGCTGCGGTCTTCTGACTGCGGGCTTGGGATGGAACTCGCTGCTGCAGGCTAGGGGCTGCGGGCTTAGGGTGGCGTAACTATAAAAGGAACGATCCTAAATATGTTTTTTTTATTAGTTCATACAGAGATAAGGTATGTAATAGTTATAGATCCTATGAGCCTATAGGAAGTTTGGTTGGGCCTACTGGTATTCCAGCCAATCAAATCAAACAGTACCAAAAGAAGTTAAATGACAGATACCTGTGTCCTCAAACATGGCAGTAAAAGGAAAATTAGATAGATAATAAATATAATTTTAAACTATTCTAAGTATCTTTAAAAGAAGTGGACCTTCATAAATCAGGGATGCAGTAAACATTTGAAAGCTATATAATGGTAAACGAACACTGTTAAAACATTGTTAAAAGTACACAAGTTTACATCAAATATAACTACACCCATATCAACAAATACTCGGCTTACTTGAGTGTTTGCATGGTATGGAAGAATGTTTAGTCCATGATTACAAGAATTAAAAATGGTTCTTGTTAATTTTCTCAAAAAATTTGTGTGAAACTGCAGGTAACCGTGGAGGGAATCAGTGTTGTCCCAATGCTTAGCATTCTCCTGTAATGCGTGGCAAGCCTCTAAATGGCTCCCTTAAATCCCAAGGCACACAAGATACCCACACCTATAAATCTTTCTGTCACTTGTGGCACTCGACTGGACTCTACATACCATGACACACTGCAGACTATCCAATGTACTCTCAAGTAGTCTATTAAAACACACATGGGCATCTAAGAGCAGTCCAGGAATGCCGTCTGGTGACCTGTGACATTGAAGTATCCAGCTAATTCTCCTGGAAATAGCAGATCACATATTTAGACACTAAATTGGCACTGCTCTTTATCTATTCAAAGTCCTAGTTAATGTTACTGCGCCTTATTACTGGACTGCTGTGAGATTTGAAGCTGGATGTCATTAACCTCACTATACAGGCATTCAACAGCCAATCTCCATCTTGTTAATCATCAGGGATACCCGATTTGTACACCTACTGGACTGATTCTTATACATGAAACTGCAATGCTTACAGCATTTTACTATACCAATGGATATTTTATTGATGAAAGAATTTTTGTAAAAACAATTCTGCACGTCATGTTATGTCCACTGTAAGTCTAACCTTTCACTAGGTCTTACCTCTTGTACTGTAAGCTATGCATGCATATGCGCATGTGAGCGTGTTTGAGTCTTGTTTGCTCCACAATTGGCACATAGCATCAACATATATGTGGAGTGCATGCCAAGCTCTGCACACTGTCACCAGTAACTGACAACAATGATTCGCTTTATTGTCAGATATAGTGCAATTATCGGCCGTGAAAGATCAAAGGCTTGAGGGGCATTAACTTGCAATGTAAACCATCGGAGTGAATCGGAGGCTGGAGCCTGTAACCCGATTGGAGCCCGCAAAAAGACGCTAATTGAATAGCAGAATAACTTGCGGGCTACATTTGCGAAGCCCGCATCTCCCGAAGCCTCGATTGCATGAGGCTCATAGTTTTTAGGTTTGTACTATATACTATGTTTTACAGTAAATATATATATATATATATATATATATATATATATATATATATATAAACATTTGAACACTTTCATTTATCTAATAATTCATGCAAATGTAAAACAGTCATACATTTATATTACTGTGATACTGGCCCATTTCACAAGTTTCTTGTACAGAGTTCATGGACAATAACATTAAAATAGTGTAAATTTCTTGATGTGGTTGAGATCACGTGTTTGACTGGGCCAATCAAGAACATTCTTATTTATACATAAATTGCTATGGCGTTTTCTTGGTGAATATTCTTGCAAGCTCCACCACAAGCCAGTTCCTTTAAGTATTTCATGTACTTTTGACCCAGTCCATGCTGATAAGTTACATCCTCCTTCATGATGTTGCCATCAAAATACTTCATGGTAATAATGTTTTTTCATCATGCAAATACAGTGTTCGCTTGGTGTTACAAATAGTACTCTGTCAAAAATCCTCTGTCTCACCTGACCACAAAACTTTTTTTTTTTTTTTTTTTTAATTATAGCTGTGTCATTCTTATGCACTCCAGACAGACTTTCAGATTGTTAATTTTGAGCATCTGCTTCTTTTCTGCTTCAGAGCAATGATATGTAAAGTTCTTGATACAGTTGATTGATGTACCTTTACTCTATTGTCAGACACTGAAATCTGTAGGTCATTGAAACAAACCAAGACTCATTACAATACCCCATCCATAAAAGTGTTGCTGATACTATCTAGGGGGACCAGCGGGAGCCTACCAAGTTGGCCACAACCAGGTAAGGAATGATAGGCCCAGTTTAATATTCTAATCAAAGCCATTGAACCTTTATTCTGTCAGGCACATCCTCCCCAGACTGAAGAGAGCTACCTTAGCCTCCTAGATGCCTTTATCATTAGGGGTCACTAGGTGTGTGACCCTTGCTAGTCACATCCTTGACACTGAGTCAGTGTCACTGCTGCCAATGCTAGACCATGTTATTCTTCTTAGGTAGCCAGCCCCCATATCATTTGATGGTTTAGAATTCCTGGCATTGCCAGGTGGATCACTGATTGGCTGAGCCCTGGAATACAAAAACTAATGAACAAAGCGCCAACATTTTCATGCCAGCCATTGGATACAGTCCAGAGTGAGGGAAAGCCAACTGTGCATTCCCTGGTTAATTGTAATTATTTCTGATGCTTTATGATCAATAAAGTGTTCTCTTGTCTTGGAAAACAAGACATTTTAACTCCAGGGCAGTGCGCCGTTAAGCAGCGTTTATACCAAGTTTCAGATAAGAGTGCATAAAACCAGCTGCAGGAGATGCTAGATTTGGGGATCATTTAACCTTCCTGTAGCCCATGGGCCTATCAAGTGCTTGTACCTAAAAAGGATGACACTACAAGGGTTTGCTTGGATTACTGAAAACTAAATGACAAAACAGTCACTAACACTTACTCTATTCCCAGTGAAGATAAGCTTTTAGAACAGCTTGGAGGGGTTACTTATCTTGCTAACCTGTGTTTATTGACGGGATATTAGTAGATCCTGCTATATGAAACAAGCTAAGGGAAAGTCAGCATTTGTTATCCCCTTTGGCATGTACCGATTTATAATTATGACTTTTGGGATGAAAAATGCCAAGGCTACTTTTCAGATATTTAGTTGACAGATTGCTGTATGGATACCAGGATTTTACCTGTATCGGGATGGCATAGCCATTTACAGTGGCCCCTTGGGATAGCAACTTGAGCATTTCATTCTAGTCTTGAATAGGATTCTGCAAGCTGGGTTCACTATTCATCCATATAAGTGCCAGTTTGCTTGGGCAGAGGTACATTACATAGGATATTGGGTAGGTGGTGGTACTGTACATCCCGAGCCACAGCTAGCTGGCCCACTCCTAGCTAGTCATGTTTTTTCTAGACACCACTTGGTACTTATTTGCAAATCAGTGTCCAGAATCCTTAGCAGCCGTGGAAATACTGTTCACTGAGAAAAATAGATCTTGTGGCCTGCTTGGGATCATAAATGACACATCACATTTCTACCTACCATAACTGGTTATGGTATTTAATTAAATTCTTATGGTTTGATAGGCTATTCATAAATGTGCCACTCATTTACCCTATGAGCTCCAAATTGTAGTTCTATATCATCTTTATCCAGTCTACATAACTGGTGCAAGTGAAATGTAATATTCTAAAGGTATGTCAAAGCTCAGCTCAGCAACTTTTAATATTTCAGAATATTCTGGCAGTTATTGATGTACAGTGCCTTGCAAAAGTATTCATCCCTTGACTTTTTACCTATTTTGTTACATTACAGCCTTAAGTTCAATGTTTTGTTAATTTGAATTGTATGTGATGGATCAGAACACAATAGTCTAAGTTGGTGAAGTGAAATGAGAAAAATATATACATAAAACTATCTTTTAGAAATAGAAAACAGAAATTTGGCATGTGCGTATGTATTCACCACCTTTGTTTTGAAGCCCATAAAAAGCGCTGGTGCAACCAATTACCTTCAGAAGTCACATAATTAGTGAAATGATGTCCACCTGTGTGCAATCTAAGTGTCACATGATCTGTCATTTCATATACATATACCTTTTTTGAAAGGCCCCAGAGGCTGCAACACCTAAGAAAGAGGCACCACTAACCAAACACTGCCATGAAGACCACGGAACTCTCCAAACAAGTAAGGGACAATGTTGTTGAAAAGTACAAGTCAGGGTTAGGTTATAAAAATTGCCCAAATCTTTTATGATCCCCAGGAGCACCATCAAATCTATCATAACCAAATGGAAAGAACATGGCACAACAGCCACCCTGTCAAGAGACGGCCGCCCACCAAAACTCACGGATCAGGCAAGGATGGCATTAATCAGAGAGGCAGCACAGAGACCTAAGGTAATCCTGAAGGAGCTGCAGAGTTCCACAGCAGAGACTGGAGTATCTGTACATAGGACGACAATAAGCTGTACGCTCCATAGTGAAACATGGTGGTGGCAGCATCATGCTGTGGGGATGTTTTTCAGCAGCCGGGACTGGGAATCTGGTCAGAGTTGAGGGAAAGATGGATGGTGCTAAATACAGGGATATTCTTGAGCAAAACCTATACCACTCTGTTCGCAATTTGAGGCTAGGACGGAGGTTTGTCTTCCAGCAGGACAATGACCCCAAACAAACTGCTAAAGCAACACTTGAGTGGTTTAAGGGGAAACATGTAAATGTGTTGGAATGGCCTAGTCAAAGCCCAGACCTCAATCCAATAGAGAATCTGTGGTCAGACTTAAAGATTGCTGTTCACAAGCGCAAACCATCCAACTTGAAGGAGCTGGAGCAGTTTTGCAAGGTGGAAAGGGCAAAAATCCCAGTGGTAAGATGTTGCAAGCTCATAGAGACTTATCCAAAGCAACTTGGAGCTTTGATTGACGCAAAAGGTGGCTCTACTAGTATTGACTTTAGGGGGGTGACTAGTTATGTACATTGACTTTTTCTGTTGTTTTGTCCTATTTCTTGTTTGCGTCACAAAGTTGTGGGCAATTAAATGATGCAAATCCTCAAACAATCCATGTTAATTCCAGGTTGTGAGGCAACGCAACACGAAAGATGCCAAGGGGGTGAATAGTTTTGTAAGGCACTTTACATATAGTTTTGACATGTTCTTAAAGGGCCAGGGTAGTCTCAAATTTATTTAATGTACTTAACATATGTTTAAACAAATTTACATAATTTTTTAATGTATAAGCATGGGCAGAATTGTTTTCCTTTCCTCTGTCAAATTTCAAAGAGGCATTGACAGGATACAGAGTGTCAGAGAATCTGGTGATTGTGCATTCAAAAGATAATGTTTACATCTGCCCCCTTAAATGCAAAACTAGTAAAGCAAATACAAATATTGTACCAACTGAGAAACTAGAGAACACCTCCTCCCCATTGTTTCAATTTACTTGGCATTCCATGCTTTGCATTATTCCTTAACCTAATATCACTTACAAAAGTACTTTTTAACATGAAAAGTAACTAATAAAATACATTCCTTGAAATGCATGATGTGAGACTATAGTGGTTAATTACCGGAGTCTCTGGCGTTTAAGCTGGCACAGAGAAAGTAAATAGGATTGTGTTAAAACATTATAATAGTATTAATCCTCATATTTTGGGCAAACATAATTTCACACAAAATATAAGTGCTCTGTCACTGCAGTGAAGAAAAACTACTAATTTTGACTAACAGTTTTAGCTCAGAATAGGCGATATAGAAGAAAAAGCTTTTCTTTAAACAGTTTCAAGAATGATAGTTTTTCAAACAGGTTTATTTAATATATTGTATATTATAAATTAACTTAATTGTGCCAGCTGGTTAATTACAATCTTAATTATTGATACAGCACAATTAGTGAGGTAATATGACTCCGTGGTGATGAAGTATGATGAATAGTGATGATTCTATATCAAGCCTTTTCTTAGCATCCCACAATAGGATATTGAGGCAAACAATCACATATATAGTTGTGAGCGTACGAGTCGTTGCTCACGCTTGCGGGCTCGCGTAGCGAGCCCGCAAGAACTGCGTCCCTCGCGAAGCGAGGGACGCAGTTCGCCGCAAATGCGGGTCCTCGCGAAGCGAGGGCCCGCATTTGCGGTTGTCGAGGCTCAACGTCGGCTGTGTTAACACACACATACACACACACGACTTTTTTAACAGAATAAACCCAACCGCCCAGCCAACAAAAACCCAAGTCGTTGCTCACGCTTGCGGGCTCGCGTAGCGAGCCCGCAAGAAACTGCGTCCCTCGTGAAGCGAGGGACGCAGTTCGCCGCAAATGCGGGTCCTCGCGAAGCGAGGGCCCGCATTTGCGGTTGTGGAGGCTCAACGTCGGCTGTGTTAACACACACATACACACACGACTTTTTTAACAGAATAAACCCAACCGCCCAGCCAACAAAAACCCAAGTCGTTGCTCACGCTTGCGGGCTCGCGTAGCGAGCCCGCAAGAAACTGCGTCCCTCGTGAAGCGAGGGACGCAGTTCGCCGCAAATGCGGGTCCTCGCGAAGCGAGGGCCCGCATTTGCGGTTGTGGAGGCTCAACGTCGGCTGTGTTAACACACACATACACACACGACTTTTTTAACAGAATAAACCCAACCGCCCAGCCAACAAAAACCCAACAACGTCCCCGCAAATGCGGATCCTCGCGAAGTGAGGGTCCGCATTTGCGGTGGTGGGAGCATCCCAACATCGGCTGTGTTAACACACACATACACACACACACAACTTCATAACAAAAAAAAACTCAAAGTCGCCTCACACCCGCTTACACCCAGACACACAGACGCAAGACTTAACAAAAAAACAGTAAAAAAGGCCCCTCACACGCTCTTAACACACATACGCACGACTTAGAAACAAATACACTGCGTCGTACACGTAAAAGCTAACTGCGTATATCGCAACAAAATACGGCCGCATCGGAAAAAAATACGGCCGCGAAAGACCCATTCCAACCGCCGCGCATCAAAACATCACAAACACAAGAAATAAACACAACGAACACATAAAAAGCTTACTTACAGCACGGGGGGGCATCCGGCACCTCCAAAAGTTCATTTACACGTCCATTTAAGTGAAAACAAACAGTTTAAACGACCGAAAATCGGCTAAGCGAGAGAAAAAATGGCCGCCGAACAAAACGAAAACGAGGCTCCAGACGTAACTACACTACACTTACTCGCAACAAAATACGGCCGCATCGGAAAAAAATACGGCCGCGAAAGACCCATTCCAACCGCCGCGCATCAAAACATCACAAACACAAGAAATAAACACAACAAACACATAAAAAGCTTACTTACAGCACGGGGGGGGCATCCGGCACCTCCAAAAGTTCATTTACACGTCCATTTAAGTGAAAACAAACAGTTTAAACGACCGAAAATCGGCTAAGCGAGAGAAAAAATGGCCGCCGAACAAAACGAAAACGAGGCTCCAGACGTAACTACACTACACTTACTCGCAACAAAATACGGCCGCATCGGAAAAAAATACGGCCGCGAAAGACCCATTCCAACCGCCGCGCATCAAAACATCACAAACACAAGAAATAAACACAACAAACACATAAAAAGCTTACTTACAGCACGGGGGGGCATCCGGCACCTCCAAAAGTTCATTTACACGTCCATTTAAGTGAAAACAAACAGTTTAAACGACCGAAAATCGGCTAAGCGAGAGAAAAAATGGCCGCCGAACAAAACGAAAACGAGGCTCCAGACGTAACTACACTACACTTACTCGCAATAATGAAACACATACTATGCGGAACGGATCACACTCATATTAAACACCATTTTAACCACTACTACGCACAAAATGGCGGATGGAACGCAAATTGTAAGCTGGAACGCAAATAGCGCATGCGTATTACGTTCTAACGGTCTAACTTTCCAGAATGTTCTACAAGTTTATAAATACTGTCTATTTGACAGAGAAAAATACATTTCTCCTCAGTTGATGAACAGAGTGACTTCGAAGATAACTGCTGCTAAAACTTGAGAAGATAATTCTTTCCTAATTTACTACTTTACATTGTGCAAATTACAACTGAGAGGTAAGCTATAATATATTACTTATTTTCAAGACAGGACATCAAAAAAAAAAATTAAAGAAGACAAAGAGGTTTATGTATACTGACAAGTGACACGCACATATATGCGTATAATGTATATTGACAAGTGACACGCACATATATGCGTATAATGTATACTGACATGTGACACGCACATTTATGCGTATAATGTATACTGACAAGTGACACGCACATTTAGGCGTATAATGTATACTGACAAGTGACACGCACATTTAGGCGTATAATGTATACTGACAAGTGACACGCACATTTATGTGTATAATGTATACTGACAAGTCACACGCACATTTAGGCGTATAATGTATACTGACAAGTGACACGCACATTTATGTGTATAATGTATAGTGACAAGTGACACGCACATTTATGTGTATAATGTATACTGACAAGTGACACGCACATTTATGCGTATAATGTATACTGACATGTGACACGCACATTTATGTGTATAATGTATAGTGACAAGTGACACGCACATTTATGCGTATAATGTATACTGACAAGTGACACGCACATTTATGCGTATAATGTATACTGACAAGTGACACGCACATTTATGTGTATAATGTATAGTGACAAGTGACACGCACATTTATGTGTATAATGTATAGTGACAAGTGACACGCACATTTATGCGTATAATGTATAGTGACATGTGACACGCACATTTATGCGTATAATGTATAGTGACATGTTACATGCACATTTATGTGTATTGCCCCTGCAACAAACTAATTAAACAACTACATTTAAATTACATTACAAAAAAATAAGTTGGGACTATTAAAATACTATTAAAATATGAGTCATGTATACTGATATGTGACACGCACATATATGTGTATCATCTATAGTCACATGTCACACACACATTTATGTATGTTGGCCAAAAATAAAAATAAGGTTAATTTAACAATTAAAATATGATTCATGTATAGTGATATGTCACACGCACACAAAAAAATTACTTTCAACTATGGAAATGTGCTTCATGTATGTGACATATGTGTGTAGACCCCACCAAAAAATAATGTTAATTCAAATTAATTACAGAAGTATATTTCAATGAAATTAATTTACTGCAATTCAATAGATCACCTAAAACTCAATCTTTCTACTTTTTTAAATATTCAAACAGACTCTGCATCAACAGCGTCTTTCAACAATTTGCACCGTACACTGTGAAGCACAATCCCTTTTAAAGAACACCAACAAAGAACAAGAGGTAAGATACAAAAATACTTTAAATGCTGAAAAGGCCATGGTTTGTTAAATACAAATAAAAAATTCTATAATTCACTATTTCACTTTATTTTTCAAACAGACACTACAAGAAGACCGGCGGATTAAGATTGGCAGGAGGGGACCCTCTGTCATTCCACACTTCAATCAAGGTAAAGTATTTAAGTATAAAAAAGAACCGAACCATGAGCCTTATTCAATTGTGAGTTGGCTAATTGAATAGGGCTTTATATAAGCACATAATAGGTCTTCACTAACTAAAAACTTCTGTCAAAAAATATTTTATGTGCTTATATAGAGCCCTATTCAATTGGTCAAAACGCAATTGATTCAGGACCTAAATATGTTTAATGGCTGAGGGCCTCATTCAAATGTGATTGTTTAACAATGTATAACCATTAGAAAAAACACTACATAAGTATAACAAAAGTGGTGCCCATCAAACAGGATTTACATTTACATTCTTATTTTAATGTTTAACAATCTATAAGCCTTAGAAAGAAGCCTAAATAAGCATACCAACATTGGTGCCCACCAAACAGGATTGTATGAAAACTCACACAAACACATAACAAACTACATTTACATTCTTATTTTATGTTTAACAACCTATTAGCATTACAAAACTACATTAATAAGCATACCAACAGTGGTGCGCATCAAACAGGATTGTATGAAAACTCACACAAACACATAGCAAACTACATTTAGATTCTTATTTAATGTTTAACAACCTATAAGCCTTAGAAAGAAGCCTAAATAAGCATACCAACAGTGGTGCCCAACAAACAGGATTGTATGAAAACTCACACAAACACATAGCAAACTACATTTAGATTCTTATTTAATGTTTAACAACCTATAAGCCTTAGAAAGAAGCCTAAATAAGCATACCAACATTGGTGCCCACCAAACAGGATTGTATGAAAACTCACACAAACACATAGCAAACTACATTTAGATGTTTATTTAATGTTTAACAACCTATAAGCCTTAGAAAGAAGCATAAATAAGCATACCAACATTGGTGCCCACCAAACAGGATTGTATGAAAACTCACACAAACACATAGCAAACTACATTTAGATTCTTATTTTATGTTTAACAACCTATTAGCATTACAAAACTACATTAATAAGCATACCAACAGTGGTGCGCATCAAACAGGATTGTATGAAAACTCAGACAAACACATAGCAAACTACATTTACATTCTTATTTAATGTTTAACAACCTATAAGCCTTAGAAAGAAGCCTAAATAAGCATACCAACATTGGTGCCCACCAAACAGGATTGTATGAAAACTCACACAAACACATAGCAAACTACATTTCGATTCTTATTTTATGTTTAACAACCTATTAGCATTACAAAACAACATTAATAAGCATACCATCAGCGGTGCGCATCAAACAGGATTGTATGAAAACTCACACAAACCCATAGCAAACTACTTTTACATTCTTATTTTATGTTTAACAACCTATAAGCCTTAGAAAGAAGCCTAAATAAGCATACCAACAGTGGTGCGCACCAAACAGGATTGTATGAAAACTCACACAAACACATAGCAAACTACATTTAGATTCCTATTTAATGTTTAACAACCTATAAGCCTTACAAAGAAGCCTAAATAAGCATACCAACAGTGGTGCGCACCAAACAGGATTGTATGAAAACTCACACAAACACATAGCAAACTACTTTTACATTCTTATTTTATGTTTAACAACCTATAAGCCTTAGAAAGAAGCCTAAATAAGCATACCAACAGTGGTGCGCACCAAACAGGATTGTATGAAAACTCACACAAACACATACCAAAGTACATTTAGATACTTATTTTATGTTTAACAATCTATAAGCCTTAGAAAAAGGCCTAAATAAGCATACCAAAAGTGGTGGACACCAAACGGGATTGTAGAAAAACAAAGAAATAATGTCATTTTTTACTTCATACAAATACATTAAAATAATATTACATTTTCATTTTTATTTTATATCAGATACTGCGTCAAGAACATCGGACCAGGAGTTTCAACTGAGGACCACACCAGCGGACGAGGACTTTCAACAGAGGACCAGACCATTGGACGAGGACTTTCAACAGAGGACTACACCATCGGACGAGGACTTTCAACAGAGGACCAGACGATTGGACGAGGACTTTCAACACAGGACCAGACCATCAGACGAAGGCTTTCAACACAGGACGAACAAAGATTCTGCTTCAAATCAAACTTCAACCAAGGTACAGTATAACAAGTAAAAAAAGAGAAAAAATAATTAATATTCTTCTTTAATGTTTAACCACCTATAAGCCTTAGAAAATAGCCTACAGAAGCATACCAAAATTGTGGCGCACCAAAAAGGATTGTAGAAAAACACAGAAATAATGCCATTTTTTCATTCATACAAAGACATTCAAATAACATAACATTTTCATTTTTATTTTATAACAGATACTGCGTCAAGAACATCGGAACAGGAGTTGGAACTGAGGACCACACCAAAGGACGAGGACTTTCAACAGAGGACTACACCATCGGACGAGGACTTTCAACACAGGACCAGACCATCGGACGAAGGCTTTCAACACAGGACCAACAAAGAATTTTGCTTGAAATCAAACTTCAACCAAGGTACAGTATAAAAAGTAATATCTATCATCTATCTCTTATTTGTCTTTTAGGGCCAATAATCTTTAACAATAAATACAAACTTCAATGTAAACTTAAAAAATAAATTGGCATAGTCCAAAAAAGTCTAAAAACACAGAATCTATATAATTTGTCATTGTAACATTCCAGTCCTAAACCCTAATTTAATTGCCATTTGACAAATTGAATAGTGCTGTAAATAAGGACATAACATCTTTTTTAAAATACCTTTTTAGTTACTGAAACACTTGCTTTTGGATACATGTTTAATAAATAAAAATGTCTTTAAATAATTATCTCATGCCCTTATTTAGACTTTTATTCAATTGAACGCATTAAAATTGATTAACTATAAAATGTTAACACACTATTGATAACTATATGTCATGAAAAACAACTTAACATCTCAAAATAAACTAATGGTACATTATTTTATTTTTACAGATTAACATGGCTGATAATGAGAGTAAACAAGAAAAGAAAAGACGCCAAGCTAGAGAACGACGACAGAGAGCAGACAGCCAGCAGACACCGGAGAAGAAGGAAATTCGACGAGAAAAAGAACGCAAAAGAATTGCAAGCAAAAGACTGTCACTTGCAGAAATTAAAGATATGTCAAAAAAAACTACAAAGAAAATAAAGCATTTACAACCTGTTGCTCAAACATCAGATGACATTTTGCCAGAAAAAAGACAAGAGATACCAAAAAAAGCAACAAAGAAAACAAAGCATTTAGAACCGTTTCATGAAACATTAGATGACATTTTACCTCAAACAATACAACATATACCAAGAAAAGCAACGAAAAAAACAAAACATTTAGAACCTGTTGTTGAAACATTATATGACATTTCACCTGATGAATATGAAAGGCAAAATCCTATATGCTTTGCAAATTGTCCTCTACTCAAGTCTTTAGCAGTAGAGGTTCATAGTTGTGGGGACATGACTACTCAATGTCAGTTTTGTGAGGCTTATTATTTTAAACAGGAGAGACCCAGAGATGGACAATTTATTAGTTGTTGTCAAAAAGGCAAGTTCAAACTTCCAGAAAGGAAAGAATTTCCAATTTATTTACAAAATATTATGACTGAACCTACTTTTCCAAACTACAAAAATTTTAAGACAAACATAAGATCCTACAATAGTGCCATATCCTTTGCATCCATGGGGGCAACATTAGCTGCTAATGTACCAGGACATGGTCCTTACTGTTTTAAAGTCCAAGGACAAATTTATCATCGCACTTCCCATTTACATCCAGAGGAAGGAAATAAAAGAAAATTCGCTCAACTATATGTCCTAGATACAATGGAAGCTGTTGACCAACGTATGCAGATGGAAGAAAATAAAAAATGCTTACCCACTGTTTTTATAGAGCTAAATAACATTATGGACAACAATCCCTACAGTAAAGCTTATAAAAAATTGGCAGAAGTAGAAAATGAACAACTACTTCATTCACAAACACATCAATTACCAATGCCGAAGGTTAATATGGTGCTTAAAAGAGACAGACATACTGATAAACGTCGTTATAACTTGCCAACAACAAATGAGGTTGCAATGGTGTTTCACAATGATGAAGGAGAACCACCATTTCAAAGAGACATACGAATATATCCTAGAAATGAGGACCAACCGTTTATTAATATGAGTATCTTAAGTCCAAATTTAGATCCAATGACATATCCCATCTTTTTCCCACACGGAGAAGCAGGTTGGCAACCAAAATTAACTCTTCCCAGTTACCCAAATGCTAAAGCCAGAATCCGAAATAATGTTTCTATGCTTGAATTTAAAGTAGCTCAAATTGCCATTCGCAATGTATTTAATCCAATTTTATGTGGTGGGAAACTAACACAACAATGGA
Source organism: Discoglossus pictus (assembly GCA_027410445.1). Lineage (NCBI taxonomy): Eukaryota > Metazoa > Chordata > Amphibia > Anura > Alytidae > Discoglossus > Discoglossus pictus. Next base: position 372,139,772 of record CM050163.1, read on the forward strand.
TTATTGATTCATATTTGCAAGTTGAGGCAAATAATTTAAACTTTATCAAATATCAACAAGATAAACTCCGTGTAGAACAATATTCTGGACTCATGGACTATGTTGCTGACGTGGCTACAAGCAGAGACATGACAGCTGGCAAAGCCATCATTTTACCATCTTCCTTTCAAGGATCTCCTCGGAATATGAGAGAAAGATACAATGATGCTATGGCTATTGTGACAAAATTTGGCAAACCCGATTTATTTGTGACATTTACATGTAATCCACAATGGCCAGAAATTACACTAAATCTACTTCTTGGACAAACTGCTTCAGATCGACCAGATTTAGTAGCCAGAGTTTTTAAGATTAAATTAAATGAATTAATACGTGACTTCACTATAAATCAGTTATTTGGCAAATGTCTTGCTTATGTATATACCATTGAATTTCAAAAAAGAGGCCTTCCACATGCACATCTTCTAATAATACTTCAAGAAAAAGATAAATTAGATACTTCAGACAAAGTGGATGCAGTCATTGTTGCTGAACTACCAGATCCAGAACTATATGGTAGACTATATGAGATTGTTACTCATCGCATGATTCATGGACCCTGTGGTGACCTTAATCCACAATCACCATGTATGGAAAATAATAAATGTTCCAAAGAATTTCCCAAAGATTATAGAGACAAAACCTATGCCAATTGTGATGGATATCCACTTTATAAAAGAAGAGAAGGAGATAGTGCCATTATTCGTGGGAAAAAAGTGGACAATAGATATGTAGTACCCTACAATCCACATTTACTCATGAAGTACAACGCCCACATCAACGTAGAAGCCTGCACTTCCATCAAATCAATTAAATATGTCTATAAATATATTTACAAAGGTTACGATGCAGCTACTGTAGTCGTCAAAAGTGCAGACAACCCTGAAAGTAGTGAGTTAGTACATGATGAACTTGCATCTCATGTAGATGCTCGCTATGTCAGTGCGCCAGAAGCTATGTGGCGGCTTTTAAAATTTGAAATGCATGATAGATCACATGCAGTATATAGGTTAGCAGTACATTTGCCACAACGACATTTAGTCTATTTCCATGCTGGAAATGAAATGAATGCATTGGCCCAAAGTGAAGATCGTCACACTACACTAACTGCATGGTTTGCATTAAATTCCACTGATGCTGAAGCAACACAATACTTATATATTGAAATTCCATATCACTATGTTTTTGTGAATGGATTATGGAGACCAAGAAAAACCAGAGGCAATAAAATTATTCCAAGAATTTACACAGTCAGTCCAAGAGATGTTGAACGTTTTTGCTTACGGATATTACTTTTAAATGTTCCTGGAGCACAAAGTTTTGAACACTTAAGAACTGTTAATGACATTGTATATGAATCCTTCCATTTAGCTGCAAGACATAGAAACTTACTCGCTGATGATACAGAGTGGGAAAGATGCTTAGAAGAAGCAGCACAATGTCAAATGCCACGACAGATGAGAGAACAATTTGCTTTTATTTGTATCTTCTCAAATGCTCCAAATGCATTAGCTTTGTGGGAGACTTTTAAAAGTAATATGGCTGAAGACTTTATGCGACGATACAATGAACCCATTGCACACTTAAAAGCGTTAATGGAAATCCAAGAAGTCTTTTTAACTCATGGATTAAGTTGTGCAAGTTTTAATTTGCCTGATCCAGGTCTTATAGATGACATTAACTTTGAAGACTATGACATTCAACTACAAGCAGAAAGAACAGAAGAAAGACTTGCAACTTTAAATACACTACAATTGCAAGCATTTCATGCCATTAAAAATGCTATAGATGATGACATGGTGACAGAGCGTTATTTCTATCTTGATGGACCTGGCGGATCAGGAAAAACATATTTGTACAATTTATTAATGAGTTCAGTACGAGCACAAGGAAAAATAGCAATGGCGTTTGCCACTACTGGAATTGCTGCACTTTTATTAGAAGGTGGAAGAACTGTTCATAGTGGATTTAAACTGCCAGTGCCTATTTTAGAAAATTCCGTGTCAGATATTCGCATGACATCCTTACAAGCAAAGAAATTGAAGAAATGTAAATTAATTATAATAGATGAGGCCACAATGATGTCATGCTATGCCCTCCAATGTATTGACCGTTTGCTTCGTGAAGTCATGGATAATATTTTTCCATTTGGTGGAAAGGTAATGTTGTTGGGTGGCGATTTTAGACAAACATTACCTGTTGTTGTACATGGAAATCGAACTGACATTATCGAAACATGTATAAAGTCAAGTACAGTATGGAAACATTTTACCCATCTTCAACTGCAACAAAATATGAGATCAGAAGGCCAAACTGATTTCAATGATTGGCTTATTAAAATTGGAGAAGGCAGAACAGAAAAAATACTAAATTTACCTGACGACACTGTAGAGATCCCACCTCATATGATTTGTCAACAAGATATTATATCGGCTATATTTGAAGGGAGCATAAATAACGAAGAATATTCCGAGCTTGCCAACCAAGTCATACTGACGTGTAAAAATAAAGATGCATTAATGCTCAATAATAAAATCTTAAAAAAAATGTATGCACCACAAAGAAATTATCACAGTGCTGATTCTGTACTTGCTGATGACAATGAAAGTCAGGCTAACTTTTCCACTGAATTCATAAACTCTTTAACTCCTTCTGGAATGCCACCACATATTTTGCAGCTAAAGAAAGGTGCAATTATCATGTTACTGCGAAATATGAATCCCAAAAAAGGCCTATGCAATGGCACAAGATTAATTGTTCAACAATTAAAGGACCATTTTATAGATGCTGAAATTTTAACTGGGACCCATAGAGGAGAGAGAGTTTTCATACCAAGAATAGATTTAGCACCAAGTGAAAGTAGTCTCCCTTTTATACTTCAAAGAAGACAATTTCCCATTATTATGGCATTTGCCATGACCATTAATAAATCACAAGGTCAAACTTTCAAATCTGTGGGTATTTTCTTGGAAGAACCAGTTTTTGCACATGGTCAATTGTACGTTGCGTTGTCAAGGTGCAAAAATCCACAGGCAATTAAAGTTTACATTGAAAACAATGAAAGTCAAGGTGATTTATTAGAAGATGGACGTATTTTTACTAAAAACATTGTCTACTATGAAGTACTATAACTTTGAAGGATACTAATTAAAGGTGCCAAGATTTTTTAAAAGCATTGCAAAATACATAACAATTGGTTGTTTAATTCAGTCATAATTAATGGAAGTCATGTTTATGAATGATTCGCCTCACAAAATACTTGCCTTGCATTGTTAGTAAAAATTATGTTAAAATGTTAAGTCACTATGTTAATGTTTCTAATGTTACAAGTTTAAAAAATATATTTTGAAGTTATTTCATTCAACATATTACAAAGTGGATGTTAAGAGGTCAAGCACCTTTTAAGTCACAATGTAAATATTGTCTGTTATCTTAAGATTACTACCTACATTAATGTTTATCGCCAATTTATGTGCTCAGTAATAAATTAGTTTAATTACGTACGTTTTAAGAAGAGTTTGACTGTATGCCTTCCTCTACATTCAATGTATATTCAAGTTAACAATTATTGTGATAGAAATTGAATTTTAATACTGATTAATTTAAATGTCAATTGTTTTTACATTCAAATGTTAATACTTTTAATAAAAAATTACTTTACAAAATGTATTCACTATGTTCATGTTTATAATGTTCAAAATTATACCAATGTTTTGTCAACTTCTAAACTTACATAAAAAATAAAGTTCAAGTTTAAAAATATATACTTTGATGGTTATTGCTTACATATATTTTAAACTTCATGTTAAAATTTGCAACGTTTAAAAAAGGCTTTTTACTTTTGGCTTTCCTATTCATTCAATGTATATTCAAGTTAACAATTCTTCAGATACTAATTACATTTTAAAAAACCATTACATCAACATTTTACAAAAATACACGTTCATATTAAAATACTTACAAGTGTCAAAAATATATGTTAATAACTAAACAACTTGACAAACATATACATAACATTGCCGTCATTTTTTGACGGGCAAGTCGCTAGTTCTATATAAAAAACTACTGTGTGCATTCATTATTTTTAAGTGCTGATATAGTTGGCATCAAACACCTATAAGCCACACAGATCACATCAGGTAGAGCAAAAGAAACAAAAACATATACTAATTATAACATTTAACATATGCAATTTTCATATTTTATATACATACAAATTATCTACAGATTTCATTGATTTCATTTTTGTATGATCATATAATAGAACAATTTTTTGCAGACAAAACAAAGCTAGGATGGAGTCAGGCTACCCCAATGAAAACAAAAATGCTGTGTCTTTATACCTCAATTTTATAACTTCCTAGCTACTATAGAATTTCTAGAACTAATTTGGTTTCATTCTCAAGGGACAGGAAACAAAATTAACAGCACACCATATAAAATAGAAGTTACTAGACCATCACATTTTAATTACTTTCACAAACCAAATATAATGCAGTGAATATCAAATTTCTTCTTCATGAAAGAACAGGGGTCAAGCTGTATTTGGGCTGTGCAGATCTTATAGATAATTTATTTCAGAATTATGATCTGTAATACAGTATATATGTACTCACATTGTCACATATCCATGTTGCTGCATTTCCTACTGCATTACCATAGTGATCTGATCATAATATCATTAGATCAATACAGAACATTTGACTCTATGCCCTTCATACTAATTACCTAACACCATATGGTTCACACAGAGGCCATTCAAAAGCCCATGGCAGAACACTTTGCTCATTAACATTGGATTTGAGAATGGAATGAATATGTTCAGTAAAACAGGACGTTCCAGCTAAGCATAACTTACTTTTATATGAAAGACCTCAACTAGAGAAGATTAAAAATGTATGTAAAACCTGAAGAACTTAACAATGCTTTGCCTTTACTGCTCTGTATTTAAGGAGAAGTGAAACTGACATTTAATGGTTATTTTCTGTGCTGGTGGTGGATTAAACTTTTGCGTCCACAATCCAATCCCAAAAGACAAACCTGGTCACATTCTCAGTATCATTGGCACCATCAAAAGATAATTTATTACTTATTTGAGGAGTGCTAGCCAGCTTGACATAATCAATTGATCGATCTATCTATCAAGAGGTGTAAAACTAGTCTTTTTTCCTTAATCTACTACAAAGTGAACTCTAATTTAACAATATTATTTCAATAGGCAATTAATCGGTTGAAATTTGTTGTTTCCATACTGTCTTTTAAAGCATTCACAAAAAGCAAATATATTTTAACACATTTAATTGAGCAAAAAATATCGCTTTTAAAGATAAAATAAATACAAAAATATTACTGAAAATTCATATTTACTGTATGGTCCTTTTGAAGAACTAGAGTTGACAAAAATGGGTCTGAATTATTAAATGCTGTATTGGTGCCCACCTAGGCTGTTTTAAGCATGCCTATAAGTGTTTGTTGATCATGTAAAGAGGAATGGGACTTTATATTCAATTGGACTAATATGATCTTTATCAAATGTTTCCTGCACATTGACAAGGCATGAAAACTAACCAACAGAAGAGGGCTTATAGACAGATATACAGGGGGTATACAGGTGGTCCCTGGGACAAGATCCGTTCCTGAGAACATCGGATTTGTATGTGAGTCGGTTAGCCGATGAATAATAACAACACTATAATGGTTCATATGTGGTAATAATAACACAGTGTAATAAAAATAAAACCCCTGTACCATAATAATAAGTTACAGAAACTAGTCTTCTCTTTTTTTTTTAGTTCAAACAAACAGAACATAAAAAAACTCATACAAAAAGCCTTGGGAGGCCATTCTTAAGTATGTGTCGTCTGTAAGATGGATCATTTGTAACCCGGGGACAACCTGTATTTATAGAGCTTGTTTGGATGTTTTATTCGAGAAGCGCAGCTAACCATATTCCCTGGACAGATGTAACAAGATCACATTAACATTTTTTTTTAGGTTTTAGAATATTTTGCCGAATTATCAGGTGTACCTGCACAAATAAAGCATTCTATAAATATGGGAAGACAGTGGTCATAAAAAAATTATGACAAAAGCGGATATCAGGAGTTTTTAGAATTGTCATAATTTTAAATCGGGAAAGAACAGCACAGTTATTGTAAATGCAGAATTACAATTACTTAATTTTTTTATTCTGTACATCAAAGACAATCATGCAAATGTCTTTAATTTTTTACAGGAAAATATAAGCTGCTTGGCACTGTGAGACTGCAGCACTTACCAAGAATGAATCTTTTATAATATGTTCCATTTCTTTCAATGATTTACTCTGGATGCCAATTAATCTTTGAAATAGATCCAACACGGCTTTTTCAAGGCTCGGCAAATGACGAAGCCACAAGCTAAGTACTGCTGATTCACTTACTGCAATCTTCTTCCTTCATTTGTAAAGAAAAACACAGACCAATTTTAGACTAATCTCTCCCACTGACAGGCAACATTAGAAATTAAAAAAGACATTTCCAGTCTGTACATGCATCCTGTGACATCCAAACATCTAGGGATCTTTTTTTTCTTTGGCAACTAACTGTTCAAATATTTTTCTATTCGTTTTATAAAACATTACATTTTCTTTATCCCTTTATTGTATTTTATTCTGAAGTTACAGGTGGTAGATGACATTTGAATATTGACTGAGAAAAGTACAAGCCTTGCATCAAACATGAGAACTGATAATGTGGTGAGAAGCAGGGGGAAGAAAGCGCAAATACATTTATAATGTGGTATATTACACTAACATTGTGTGACAAGATATAACATTGATATATGTATTGAAATTGTGCTTGCAAAAACTTCAGTTCTTAAAACTTTTTGAAGATTTGGTTGCAAAGGGTAGAATGAGTGTGTAGATCTGTAATTTGGATTTGCTTAAAAATATGGCAAAAGGTGACATTCTCTCCCTTCTGTCACTTTGTTTCACTTATTCCAACTACCTCCAGTAGCTGAGAAGAGACACTGGAGTGATATGTCTTGCCCCAACTTCCTTTTATCCCAGTTAATCTGCTCTCAAGCAATGGATTATTAAGGAGTCTAGAGCTGCAGCAATGGCACAAGGTCAGCCACGATGCAAAACATGCAGAATGTGAGGCTTAGGACATACGCATGATTAGACAGCATTTCCCTCTATTTAAATGTCTATAAATCACTCCTCATGTGAATTATGGTAAACTGAAGACAATAACTACATTCTATTGGACAAATATTAATCTAAAATGTTAGTGCCATGCTGAGATAAGAAGTGGCCAATTGAGACAAAGAACTCCACTCCTGACCCATGTCTTGCACATGGGAGAGGTATTGTACCAGTGCTTGGGAGATTTATAAGGCATTTAGGGAGATAAACAAAGCAGCCAATGGGGACTTACGTTTTAGCATTTTACCATCCAAATTTAAAGAACATGTAAAATTAATGTCACAGTGTATTAGCAGTTTTTTTCTAAAGTAAATTATTCTTTGGATATTCAGCAAGTTTGCACTGTATTTTATGATAATGAACAGCTGGTAAATATTAATGCACTACTTTGATGTCTAATTAATGACGATGTTCTTTAAGCTATTGTGATCTACAGACTAAAGTATACTCCCTGTATTTCCTGTTAATTTGACGTTTAAACAGATTTTACTTCATATTTTTTCATGCAAAAAAACAAGTTTTGCAAAGATTAAAACATGCTCTTTTAAATGCACTATAAAACAGTTATGTTCCAAGTTTCTCTAAGTAATGTAACAGTTGTAATAGTGTCAGGATTGAGTTCACTGAAAACAGGAACATTACAAGATCGAAATATAATTTATCAGACAATTAGATGCTAATTAAATAGTTAACTAAATTGGTAAAAGGTTCTACATGAGATCTGAATGTTCTTTTATAGTAGGAATTTGTTCATAATGTTGTGAGTATTCTTCCATAGGAACACTTGTGAATACTATGGAGAATAATCCCCATAAAATCAGGGGTTTGAAATAATTAAAGCAGTATACCTTGCGGGTATACACAAATACACATTTTGGTTCTTTTCTACTATCTTTCCGCACAGAGTCTGAATGCTGGGGTGAAAAAGAGGTAGTGCAGACAAAACAATATCCCCCCCTCCGAAGTGGTGCATTAGGTGCGCCGACAGATGAGTCCTTGAGATCTCTGTCTCTCTCCCCCTCTCTCTCCCTTCCGCCATGTCCACCTACCTCTCTCCCTCTCCTCTCCGGCCTAGCAATAGGTCTGGCCTAAAGAGGACTATTGCAACCTTTCTCAGGTGCAGCCTAATTGTGCTGCGTGAGAGTCTTTTAACTCATGCAGGCTTTATTGATTAGACTCACATACATGCCTTTTATGATTCTCACATACCTCTATCCAGCTTTATCAAAATATCCAGTACATATAATATGTATGTGATTTCATGAATAAAAAATAAAAATATGGTATCTGTTCTATTATCGTTCCGCACAGAGTGCGAACGCTGCAGTTGAACGCTGCGCCACAGGTAGTGCAGGCAAAAAAATATTCCCCCTTCCGACGAAGCAACAGCAAGGCAATAGCTATAATAATAAGAATAATAGGCCCTCGATTAGGCTGCACCTTAGAAAGGCTGCAACAGTCCTCTTTAGGATAGATGTATAGCTAGGCCCGAGAGGAGAGAGCGGAAGGGAGAGAGAGACAGAGAGCGAGAGAGATGAGAGTAAAAGAGAGAGAGAGAGAGAGAAAGACTTATGCAGACATAAGAAAAGCAGTTGAGAACAAGAGGATTCTGACAGAGGATATTGCATGCAAACCTGCAACAGCCCAGCTGAGAGGAGCAGAGACCCAGTAACTGACAAAGCAGAGAGGTGCTGAAAGTACAAGGTACCCGAATTGTATTACCTATAAGGAGCCCAGGGAATAGACTGTGTGTTTTGGACTTACAGTGTAGTTAACAAAAATGTAAAAACTACTGTCCCTGGGGTGGAGCATTTCCCCCCTGTGACAGCTGTACAGGTGTTTCTGAGGTCAGACAGCCTAAATATGTAGATTGTTATTTACATTACTACATTTCTTGTAGTACATTTCTTGTCTCTCAGAGCGGTTACAAGATGACAAAAGGACTCTGCAGGTCCACTTTGTCACTCCAGTCTCTGATTAGGGATTACCTGGTCTTGGATTTGAAGACCCCACTAATACTAATGCAGCCATACAGAATGCCGGAAGCAAAAAGAGACGAAGAAAGTATGCTTTAATAACTGAAGATTAAAAAAGTGAATGATGGAGTCCAATTATATTGATTTCAAAGCCTGATGGGAAAATACGCTGCTGGAGCAACTTCAGAAAGTTGAATGAAGTATCTAAATTTGACACAAATCCTCTTCCCAGAATTGATGAACAGATAGATGACCTGGGAAAAGCCAAATTCCTGGATCTGATTAAGGGATAGTGACTGGTCCCTGACGAAAGCACCAAAAAAGAAAACTGCTTTTTGCCCCCTGATGAACTTTTCCAATGTCTTGCCATTTAGACTATATGGAGCCCTAGCTACATTTCAGAAGCTTATGGACAAGGTCCTATATCCCCACATGAAATATGGTCTGCATATCTGGACATCATATCAATATAAACCTCTTATTGGGATTCTCATTTGAATGAAACAAAAAGAGTCTTAGATACACTAAGGAAGTGCGGCCGACAGTTAATCTGGCCAGATGTAACCTGGGACATGAAAAGCAATAAAAAAAAGTGAAGAAAAAAAAAACTGGGATATGTTGTTGGCCAAGACTTAATCTTGCCTCAGTTGAATAAGATTGATACCATTTGATCTTGACCAAGACGCCTTAAGAAGAAAGCTTCCTGAGGATTGTTGGCTATAACGGACATTTTCAATTTTGCCACGATTGATTCTCCCCTAACTGATTTGACGAAGGGCTTCAGATGATGTTAAATGGAATCCGGATGTAGGCTTCTGAAATGTTAACGGTTGTACTATGGCTGGAACCTATATTGGTGGCACTGGATTAAAAAAAAAATGTTTCATTCTCCAAACTGACGCATCAGTGCAAAAGTAGAAAAAGAGAGACACAGGCACTGCTGCTATAAGAGGATTCTGTGCTTGTCAAAATATATATATATCACATTTATAGTTTTCAGCAGTGCGGGTTTGCCAAAAAACGTTGGTAACGTAAAGCGAAGCGAGCCTGCTGCAACTTCGCCCCTCGCAAAGCCACGGTTGCGTCCAGGCAAGGAGCGCCAAAGGCGCTCCTTGCGCTGGTGACTTTGACCCATATGACTTTGGCAGGGAGCACCGAAAGCGCTCACTGCGCTGGTGAAGATGAGCACCATAGGCGCTCATCCCTACGACCCCACACGCATAAAATACACTATTAGGAAGGACGCAAAATGCTCCAGACCCGCGTAACACATACACACTCGCCGCCATTTTACAACACTAACTTGAAACGAATAACATTACCAATCTAAAATAACGCATTATACAACAAAACAAACTGTTTAGCCTCGCGCACGCAGCCTATTTACACTGCACACTAGCCACATTACTGACACTTTCTCCACAGGTCACCAACAGTCCAAATGTACATTGTATGCTGCAGAAAAACAACAGCGATTGTTAGCTCTTCAGCATATTGATTCCTGGATATATTCATTACAAACAGGTAAAGTATATTAATTTAGCATTTAATTAATCAATTATTATAAAATAAATATTTTTAGATAAAAAAAAAAACAGAGCAGAGGAGAGACTCGCTATGCCAAAGGCGCTCAGCACGGAGCTCACTATGAATGCCTAGGCTGCTCAGGAGGAGCAAAAGTACATGAGGGGAGAGGCTCGCAAAGCGCTCCAAAGGCGCTCATTGCAAGCCTTGCGATGAGAACCAAAGGCGCTCAGCGCAGGGCTTGCAATGAGCCCCAAAGGTGCTCAGACGAGCAAAAGTAGATCAGGGGAGAGGCTTGCAATGAGCGTCAAAGGTACTCAGAGGACTAAAAGCATTGTGTGGCAAACAGCATTACCCGTCATTTTTAGACTGGGAAGTCGCTAGTGTGTATGTATATATATATATATATATATATATATATATATATACATATATATATATATATATATATATATATATATAAATAAAAAAAACACACACAATATAACACGTCAACATATTCCATAGCGCTATACAAGTTCAAGGCAGCAAAAGCAATAGCAATATTAACACATTGAAAAGGATGGAGGGACCTGTCTTTGAGTTTAGAATCCAGCACCATGAGAACCATACAAGATTGAAAACTTGAAACTAAACAATCTAAAGGTTTTGGGTATGGTGCAAGAGGGTCAGAAAAGTTATGTGCATGTTAGGGTGGAAGGTGATAAATTTAGATAAAGATATACAGCAGTTTTTTAACTTGTTTTAGACATTAAGATGTGAACACGGATGTACTATTTATTTAATATATATATGTATATACACAGTAGACTCTATCCGGCACCCATGGGGATTGGTAGATGCCGGGTAAATGTAGCATTTATCCAAATATCTGTTTGGCCTCAATGAAGGCTTCACACACTCCCCCTTCATGTAAGTTTAGCCCCTTAAGATGACACAGCTAATGATGACAGATCCTCTGTCTACTCTGAGACTCTCCTTGCAAACAAGAGTAGAATCTTGTTGTATAATGAAAGTTTCAACATTGTTACAGAATGTAACTCCTAGATTAGCTCCTCATCATTGTACAAAGAAAAAATGACTAGAGCACATGCTAATTTGATTTATTGTATTGAAGCATCTTAACAGTAAATATATTAACCAATAAGAAATTATATGAGTTAAAGAATAAACATAAGCTGACAAACATTATTCTAAACTAATATATGATATATTAAGAAAATCATCTAATACATTTATAAGCTCACCGCTAAAATGGGAATCACTAAAGCTATTCCCCTCTAATTAAGAATGGATTCATCTGGCATTCAAATATAACGTTATTTATCAAAAAAATATATAAAGTTGGACTTAAAGACATAGATCAGAAATTAAGACATCCCATGTGATCAAATGAATAAGATAAAGTTACAAATATGAACTGCCTATAGATTGAAAACTGGCATTTTGCACTAAGTGACATCACTAATTCTGTAACCAACAGAACGGTATTCCCCATTTTAATAAAGCCCGCCAAACCAAAGGAATCTGATCACCACTAGCCTCTGAGGAAGCCAGCAAGGTGAAACCGGTCAGGCTGAGCATCTGATGGACCCCACCGCAAGACACTCTACATCGCAGAGCATTTGGACAATAATGGTGCACATGCAGCAGTTCAGCACTAACGCAATACCCGAGAGAAACAACTGAAAGGTTGGAAGCTGCAGTATACTCTGTCAACAGAGTTGCAGAACTGCAGCAAAAGTTTCTCTCTCTGCTTTTTGAGTGCATTATATTTATACACTGTATCTATACACATATGGTTGCACAGGGCTACACAGAACGCTTGCCGTGAGGCTCCCAGTATTGGGTAAATCCCATAGGTTGGGGTAACGAACGGCATATGGCATTAGTTTAGTTTGTAAGACACCTTAACACCATGATGTTGTAAAGTCCATTTGTATATATAGTGTGACAAACCACTTCTTTTACAGGTAGGATTGTCACCGATCTTGCAGTAACCACAGCCTTCTAGGGTATACAAAGTCCAGGACACCTTCAGCTCAGTTTTCCTTTTTATTCAGTTTGAAAGCAGGTACTTTAAATAATAACAAAACAAACAAAATCCCTTGCTCTTACTTGAGCTCTTACTAGACAGTACTTGCTATCTGCAATTGGGTGGCTTTCCCACTTACCAATTTCCCAAACAAAAGCAATGTCTTTGCAATAAGCGCAGCCTCTCCTAGCTGTCTTTTCCTCTCCCCCTTGGAGCAGGCTGCTCTCTTCTTTTAAAGGCCTGTCTGCTAATTGAGTAGCTACAGGTGAGTGCCAATTAGCTAACTCTTAAAAACCAGATCCAAGCTGTGGTCTGTTATCCAGCAACTAGTGCTGTTGGAGCATTGGCCCCCCCTGCTCTCCAAATACTCCGCCCCAGGGACCCATACCATGTTTTGCAGAGCATCAGCTATGCATATTGCAAACTGTAACATCTCTCCCTGGGGCATTTAACTGAGAAATCCTCTGGTTGCTGTCTAGCAAATCAGGTCTGATGTATCTCCCATCAACCACTATTCCACCTTTATGCTCACATATCCTCCCCCCCAGCTCATACCCAAGGGTTTGAGCGACCATGGAAATCAGGGAGTGTACCCTCGAAAGCCCATCAGCATTACCTTGTTGCAGACCAGCCCTGTGTTCCACAGTGAAATTAAAAGATTGCAAACTCAAAAACCATCTGGTTACTCTGGAGTTACTTTCCCTGTTCTGATACATCCACGTCAGAGGAGCATGGTCCGTTATCAATCGAAACCTTCTGCCTAGTAGGTAGTATTTAAGAGAGTCTAATGCCCACTTAATAGCAAGACACTCTTTTTCAACAATAGAGTAGTTCTTCTCATGTGGGTTTAACTTTCTGCTCAAAAAGAAAACAGGGTGTTCTTCACCCTGGTATTCCTGTGAAAGAACAGCCCCCAAGCCCACATCAGAAGCATCTGTCTGAACTATAAAATCCCTGGAAAAATCTGGGGTCACTAAGACAGGATGGCTACAGATAGCTTCCTTCAGACTCTTAAAAGCCTTTTCTGCCTCAGGGCACCATTTAACTATGACTGGGGATTTTGCTTTAATAAGGTCTGTCAGGGGTGCAGCAATGGTAGCAAAATCTGGAATGAACCGCCTATAATATCCAATTAAACCCAAAAATGCCTTTACTTGTTTCTTTGTAAGGGGCTGTGGCCATTTTTGTATGGCTTCTACTTTGGCTTCCTGTGGTTTAACTAAACCCCTCCCAATAGAATAACCTAAGTACTTAGCCTCCTCTAAACCAATCGTACACTTGGAAGGATTGGCAGTTAAGCCTGCTGAGCGGATAGCATCAAGTACCGCTTGAACTTTAGGGAGGTGGGATTCCCAGTCTGCACTGTGGATGACGACATCATCCAAGTATGCTGCAGCATAACGAACATGAGGTTTAAGAATTCTGTCCATCATTCGTTGGAATGTGGCAGGTGCCCCATGTAACCCAAATGGCAATACAGTGTACTGAAACAGGCCACTGGGTGTTGAAAAGGCTGTCTTTTCTTTGGCTCTTTCAGTGAGCGGGACCTGCCAGTAACCCTTTGTTAAATCCAAGGTTGTTAGATAACGGGCTTTGCCCAGTCTTTCTATTAACTCATCAACTCTTGGCATTGGGTAAGCATCAAATTTTGAGAGGGCGTTTAACTTGCGGTAGTCATTGCAGAACCTCCATGTGCCATCAGGTTTTGGCACCAATACAATAGGACTACTCCAGTTACTCTGGGATTCTTCAATGACTCCAAGTTTTAACATGCTCTCAACCTCTAAGTTTATAACCTCCCTCCGGGCCTCAGGAATTCTATAGGGTTTGAGGTTAACTCTTTTCCCTGGTTCGGTTATTATGTCATGTTTAATCACTTTAGTCCTTCCTGGAACTATCGAGAAAACATCCCTATTTCTTCTGATGAAATCTCTGACCTCTTGCTTTTGATGGACAGACAGAGTCTTAGATACGTTCACATCTGGCTCTACTATAGGAGGTTCTGAAGGTTTTAAAGCAACCAGGACCTCCCTGTCCTTCCATGGCTTTAACAGATTTATATGATACAACTGTTCAGGCTTTCTTCTTCCTGGTTGTCTGACTTTATAATTGACATCACTCACTTTCTCTATTATTTCATAGGGTCCATGCCAAGTCGCAAGGAACTTATTCTCCACAGTAGGGACCAGAACCAATACCCTGTCTCCAGGTTGGAACACTCTGACTCTAGCATTACGGTTATAGCTATTTTTCTGAGCCTGCTGGGCTTCCAGCATGTGTTCCCTGACAATAGGCATGATGGTGGCCATTCTATCCTGCATTTGAGCTATATGCTCAATTACACTCCTGTGAGGAGTATTCTCCTGTTCCCAGGTCTCCTTAGCAATATCCAATATTCCCCTGGGATGTCTTCCATATAATAATTCAAAAGGAGAGAAGCCCGTGGAGGCCTGTGGGACTTCCCTAATGGAAAACAGTAGATATGGCAATAAAAAATCCCAATTTCTTCCATCTGCATCAATTACCTTGCGTAGCATACTCTTAAGGGTTTTGTTGAACCTCTCTACTAAACCATCAGTCTGTGGGTGATATACTGAGGTCTTAAGATGTTTAACCTGCAAGAGCCTGCACAACTCTTTTGTGACTCTGGACATGAACGGGGTCCCCTGGTCTGTCAGTATTTCTTTAGGGATACCCACCCTACTGAACATCAACATAAGTTCCTTAGCTATTAGCTTTGCAGAGGTATTACGCAAGGGAATGGCCTCAGGGTAGCGAGTTGCATAGTCTAAGATGACTAATATATATTGGTGTCCCCTAGCGGACTTTACCAGTGGCCCCACTAAGTCCATAGCGATCCTTTCAAAAGGCACGTCAATTATGGGTAAGGGTACAAGTGGACTACGAAAAGTCTTGAAAGGAGCCCTGTACTGGCACTCAGGACATGAGGAGCAATAGTTTGTAATAGCAGCAAACACTCCAGGCCAGTAAAACCGTCTAAGGACTCTCTCTCTAGTTTTTCCGACTCCCAAGTGTCCCCCTAATATGTGGCTGTGAGCCAACTTTAGCACTATATTCTGGTAAGTCTGAGGAACCAACAGCTGCCTAATGATGTCTGAATCCTTTTTTTCTACACGGTAAATTAGGTCATTTTGTACTTCAAAATAGGGGAACGGCAGTGCTCCTCCTGGCTGATTAGCAACCCCGTTTACAACTTTAATATCATTTCTAGCTGTCACTAAAGTGGGATCTTCCCACTGAGCGCTTTTAAAGTTACCTGGACTAATTCCAATATCAATTAAGTCCTTATCCTTGTCTGCATTATTAGTAGGCTCCTCACTAGTTTGAGCTGGGTTATCTCCTATTAATACTGGTTTAGGGCAGTATTTTTTCTTTTTCCTTATTTTTCCGTCACAGTGGCCAAAACCCAAGTCAATATCGGAAAAAGGGAACACATCATCCTCGACAGACTGACTCATTTCTGATAAATTTTGGTCTGTCTTTTGTAAAGCTGCCCATAATTTTAGAAAATGAGGAAAGTCTCTACCGATCACTACCTCATGGGCTAATCTAGGTACTACACCCACTCGGTACTTTAAATCCCCATACTGGGTTCCAATATTTACTTCCGCAGTGGGGTATTCCTTTTTATCACCATGAACACAGATAATGCCTATTTTCTGTCCATGATCAGGTTTTACACAAGGTATTATAGACTCTGCTACCAACGTAACCATACTACCTGAATCAAGTAATGCTTTAGACATTTTTCCATTCACAGTTACACAGCATTTATGAGCGTTATTATCATAGTCATTGTTAACAGTACCATAACAACTGAGCAAAAATGAACGTGTTCCCTCATTTTTGCCCATATTGCATTCCATAGGTTCATCCTTAAATGGACAGTCTTTGGCCATATGACCATCCTCTTTGCACTTGAAACATTTGACAGTACAGTCTGACCACCAACTAGTTCCTTTCCCAGGCCTACTAGACCTGGATGCCCCCCTTAAACCTTGAACAGTCTTACCCGGTCTTGCAGAATCTTGGGGCTTAGGATTGCGAGGGTTTGCCTGTGAAGTAGGACATAGCAGTTCTCCTGCAGCCGCATATCTTTCCACCAAGGCAATCAGTTGGTCAGCTGTATGGGGGTCACCTTGGCTGACCCAGCGACGCAGGGAAGCTGGCAAACCACGCAAAAACCGGTCCATTACTAAGGTTTCCACAATGTGGCTAGCTGAATGGATTTCAGGTTGTAACCATTTCCGTGCAAGGTGTATGAGGTCAAACATTTGGGAACGTGCGGCTTTGTCTGAAGAATACGACCATGAGTGGAACCTTTGGGCACGTACTGCAGAGGTTACACCCAGTCGTGCCAAGATTTCAGCTTTCAATTTGCTGTAGATACTTGCATCGGCTGGTTCTAGGTCATAATATGCCTTCTGCGGCTCTCCACTTAGGAACGGTGCCAGTATGCTTGCCCACTCACCAGCCGGCCATCCGTCCCTCTCAGCAGTGCGCTCAAATGCCAGAAGGTACGCCTCAACATCATCTGAGGCGGTCATTTTCTGAAGATAGTGGCTCGCCCGAATCACCTTTGGCCCCTGGTATCTTCCATCAGGGTCTCCATTCAGTTTTCCAGAGATCGCTTGGATTACCTGTTGTAGTCCCTGGGTGACTTTTTGCTGCTCCTCACGGGCTACTTTAAACATCTCCGCTTGTGTCACAACAAGCTGTTTCACCAAGGACTCAGTGCCCTCCATTTGTGTTTTGGCCAGGACTTTAGCACACTCTGCCTGGGCCAGCACCAGTTGCTGCAGGGCTGCACTGTT
Source organism: Discoglossus pictus (assembly GCA_027410445.1). Lineage (NCBI taxonomy): Eukaryota > Metazoa > Chordata > Amphibia > Anura > Alytidae > Discoglossus > Discoglossus pictus. The sequence goes on from CM050163.1 coordinate 372,157,370, forward strand.
TTCTGCAGCTCTCCTGTTAGTCTCCTGTTGCACAGCGGAGGATTGGATCAGAGCCTTGATAACATCCTCCATGTTGAGCTTTAAATGACTTCTACCCTCAGGCTTACGTGGATGCCCGCATTCTCCACCATATGTGACAAACCACTTCTTTTACAGGTAGGATTGTCACCGATCTTGCAGTAACCACAGCCTTCTAGGGTATACAAAGTCCAGGACACCTTCAGCTCAGTTTTCCTTTTTATTCAGTTTGAAAGCAGGTACTTTAAATAATAACAAAACAAACAAAATCCCTTGCTCTTACTTGAGCTCTTACTAGACAGTACTTGCTATCTGCAATTGGGTGGCTTTCCCACTTACCAATTTCCCAAACAAAAGCAATGTCTTTGCAATAAGCGCAGCCTCTCCTAGCTGTCTTTTCCTCTCCCCCTTGGAGCAGGCTGCTCTCTTCTTTTAAAGGCCTGTCTGCTAATTGAGTAGCTACAGGTGAGTGCCAATTAGCTAACTCTTAAAAACCAGATCCAAGCTGTGGTCTGTTATCCAGCAACTAGTGCTGTTGGAGCATTGGCCCCCCCTGCTCTCCAAATACTCCGCCCCAGGGACCCATACCATGTTTTGCAGAGCATCAGCTATGCATATTGCAAACTGTAACATCTCTCCCTGGGGCATTTAACTGAGAAATCCTCTGGTTGCTGTCTAGCAAATCAGGTCTGATGTATCTCCCATCAACCACTATTCCACCTTTATGCTCACAATAGATATAGACACAGATTGATAGTCCACCGCTGCATTAGGTATATAGGGTGCCTTCTTTTTATTTTAATATTTGTTTTATTGCACTATGTATTTGGATCACCTAATGGCTCTACAATAATTTAGATGTTTGCATATTAGGAAAGCCACACATTTCAAACTAGATCCAACTAATTTTTCTGATACCACAAGAGAACATATGTAATTTTGCATGCAGCAATTTATTGGTCGCAGTAATCATATGACTATACAACAGGCATGTATTAACCCCTCAAGTGCTGGCATAGACCAATCACATACCTGCAACAAATGTAAATCAGTTGTGTGCTACCATTTAAAAATATACTAGTATATGAATACAGCTTTTTTCAGACTGGGGGTATTATTTTCATTACATATTAATTTAATCAATACATATATTTACTAGCCTTTATATTTAGTAATCAGGACTATAACTTGTGGATCATTAGCTATGGAGGCCCTGCAATTCCAATATTCTGGAGTATATGACATTTATGTGATATTCACCATAGGAGGTATATAAATACTAATTTTAAATTGTGAGGCAACACTTTTTTCTTTTTAATGTAATTAATAAAGTTATTCTCTATACCATTACAAGTATCTGAAACAGGTGTTAAGCACCACAGAAGAGAATAGAAAGGATTCCCAGCCTCCTGGGCGCAAATCCAGCCAGGGAACCAAGAGGTCACACTGGTCAGTACTTGGATGGGAGACCACATGGAATTACCAGGAGCTGGTTGCCGTGGCCCACTGGAGAAGGAACTGGCCACCCACTCCAGTATCTCTGCCATGAAAACTAAGTGGATCAGCATTGTGTGTTGTCCATGAGGTCACGGAGTGTCGGACACGACTGAGCAACACCATTTACTAAGTCGAAGGGGTCAAATACTTATTTTACTCATTGACCTGCAAATCAATTTATAACTTACTAGCGAATTGCCCGTCAAAAAATGACGGCAATGAAATTGTAAGGTAGCTAAATTAGTAAATGAATATAGTGTACCTATTTTGAAGCATTGTGATGAAGAGCTGGCAATCTGTGTTGATGTTGCTGCAGCATTAGTGGTGTGGAGCTGCTGTATAAGCATGCTGAATGTGTGCAGTGTAACACTGTGCGTGCGCGAGACCAAACCGTTAGCGTAGTCGTGTACTTCCGCATTGGTGTAAAATGGCGAGTAATGTGTGGTATAGGTCTGTATCGGAATATCCGTAGGTGTTTTGTGGTGTTTTGCGAGTTTCTTGTGGTGTTTTGCGAGTTTAGAGTGCTGTAGCCTCGTTTTCGTTTTGTTCGGCGGCCATTTTTTCTCTCGCTTCGTTTTTTTTTTAGTCTCTAAAGTGTTTTATTTCGAGTAAAATCGAGGTGTAAGTTGCATTTTTGAGGTCCTGGGTGCTCCCTCTTGGTGTAGGTAAGTTTTTTATGTATGTGCTGTGTGTATGTATTGTGTTTTAAATGTTTGTATGTCGGCGTGTTGCGTCCGATGTTTGCGAGGTCGTAATGTGTGGTAACGTGTTTCGTACGTTGTTTGCGTGCCTCGTAAAATTTAGCGAGTGTCGTAATTTGTGTGTCGTGTTTTTTGAGTAGCGACGTGAATTTTGCGAGGGTTTGAGGCCCTTGCCCAGTGACCTCGCCAGCAACTGAGTCCCTCGCTTCGCGAGGGGCCTCAGTTGCTGGCATGGAGCGCCTTCGGCGCTCCATGCCAGCAACTGAGGCCCTTGCCCAGTGAGCTCGCCAGCAACTAAGGCCCTCGCTTCGCGAGGGGCCTCAGTTGCTGACATGGAGCGCCTTCGGCGCTCCATGCCAGCAACTGAGACCCGTGCCCAGTGACCTCGCCAGCAACTGAGGCCCTCGCTTCGCGAGGGGCCTCAGTTGCTGGCATGGAGCGCCTTCGGCGCTCCATGCCAGCAACTGAGACCCGTGCCCAGTGACCTCGCCAGCAACTGAGGCCCTCGCTTCGCGAGGGGCCTCAGTTGCTGGCATGGAGCGCCTTCGGCGCTCCATGCCAGCAACTGAGGCCCTTGCCCAGTGACCTCGCTACGCGAGGGCCGCGGCTCGCTGCGCGAGCCGCGGCCCTCGCTTCGCGAGGCCCGCGGCTCGCTTCGCGAGGGCCGCGGGCTCGCTACGCGAGCCCGCAAGCGTGAGCAACGACTCGTACGCTCACAACTATATATGTGATAGTGTGTGGGTAGGTGTATATATAAAATGTTTATTTTTTATATGAGTTAGCATTTTGTATACTATGTAAAACACGTCACATTTTTTTCGTCAAGAACTAGATTAGGATAAACCATATTAGTTCAATTAAAGTGCCCACACATGGAGTTTTAAGATTTTTTTATTTAAAGACATTTTTAGAAGTATTTCATAAAATAATAAAAAAAAATTCATGCAGGTATCATTGCCGTGATTGAATAATATAATAATAGTGTGTCCACTAGTGTTTTGTTTGTAAGTCTAAATGGTAGCAAATTGTATCTGTATTTCCATTCAATTTAATGTGGATCAGATAAAAATACATTTAGCAAACGACCTATGAGTCTCTGTTTACACTTCCTTTCAATTTACTGATAAAGGTGGATCATATTCTGTTTATTTAATGTATCATGAAAAAAAGCTTTTCTAACATATAAAACATGTACTTTAAAATGCAGGATAGAAAGTTTATACTACAGTGGCCCTTTAAGCCCAAGAGAAGTATAACAGTTATAAGGGTGGTGTTTGGATAACTAGCTTTGTGTCTTTAACTTCTGTATTGCCTTTGAGATGGCTAATAATAGTGAATTATTTGGATCAATTTTATTTAAACAACTAGTGACTTGCTTGTCATAAATGACTGTGCCATATGTTATGTTCAATTGCTTTTTCTGTCTCTGTGCACATTCTCTCTCTTTCCTCTCTTTGCATGCTCTCTGTCTCTCTCCCTCCCCCCTCTCTCCATGCCTCCCTCCCTCCCCCCTCTCTCCATGCCTCCCTCCGTCCCCAACTCCCTCTACCTCCCTCCCCAACTCCCTCTACCTCCCTCACCTTCTCTCTACCTCCCTCCCTTCATCTCCTTCCATGCCCCCCTCCCTCCCTCTGCCAACCTCCCTCTCTCTCTCCCTTTTCTCTCTTTCCATCTACCCCCCTCTCTAACACCCCCCTGGTGTGCCACACATGCTCAATGGCAGACAATCAGTACTTTTACATTTAAATGTTTATTTAAATGTCTATATACAAAACAATACAAATCCACCAACAAGCTATAATACAATAATCTACTTACCCAAGAATAGCATTGTTTAGACTCTCTAAAAACTGTTCATCAAGTGCCTCTCTTGGCTCAGAAGCATGGTAGGCAAGGAGTGCTTCAAGTAATGGGACCATAACAGGTAATGTGAGAATAGGGATGCATAAAATAGATATGGAGTGTACATGATCTATTAAGAACCTGTGCAGAGAAAAAACATAAGCATTACAAAAAATTTTTTAAAATAAATAACTGCTGTAAAATATTCAATGTTAAATATGCAACATAACATTTATAAGGCATGATTCAGAAAAAGTATTGTATCTTAAGATGAATCTGTGAAGTCAGAGCAATTACAATGTGTATCTGAACTACTGTTGTCATGAACTAGCAAAGCTGCTTCTATATTCACTATTTTTACAAAGGTTTGAGAGGATCTGGTCATGACACTGTCCTGGTAATAGTTTTAGCTGCCTAATTCACTACGGATGTGGACCATACAGAAGGCTGAGTGCTGTAGAATTGACACCTTTGAATTGTGTTGTTGGCGAAAACTCCTCAGAGTTTCCTGGACTGCAAGAAGATCCAATAAATCAGTACTGCTGGAAATCAAGAGAAACTGTTCACTAGAGTATATAAGGTATGATCATATTTTGGCCATATGATGAGACGGCAGGATTCCTTAGAGAAGACTCTGATGCTGGGAAAGATTGAAGGCACAAGAAGAAGGGGACGACAGAGGCGGAGATTGATAGCTGTGGTCACTAAAGCAATGAACATGAACTTGATGGAGCTCAGAGGGGCAGTGAATGTTCGATGTACCTGACATGCTGCAATCCATAGGGCCACAGAGAGTTAGATGCGAATGAAAGACTAAAGAACAACAACAACCATAAAGCAGAGCAGGCAGGGGAAAATAGTAGAAAATCATCCTGGACAGATGCCATTATACACACCTGATACCTAGGGGTGGACAGAAGCAATTCTGCTAGAGTCTGCAAAACTAAAGTTCAAATGTAAGTTTAAAAAGCTAAATTAGTTTATTTTCATTAAATACTGATGCTATTCTTAATCTGGTATTAAAAAAACTAATGAGTCTCTATGATAAGGTCACTGAAGTAACCCTTAACAGCCTTATTAAATCGCAATTCAGCAAATTCTAAAGCACAGAGCATATATTTTTACAGAAGTTTTTAGTTAGTGAAGACCCTGCTTTTGGATAGAAGTTCACTGACTAAAAACTTCTGTAAAAAAATATGCTGTGTGCTTAAATAGAGCCTTTTAGAATTTGCCGAATTGCAATTTAATAAGGCCGTTAGTTACTTACAATCATCAACAACTTTGTATTACTGATATACTATTTTGTTAGCAAGTGAAGAAAGTATTCATTTTTCACTCCTCAAGGCACCGGAGTTTTTCCTCATACATGCTTTTTCTACATATATATTCTATCTGAAGAACACAGCCTGGATAAAGCACTTAATACCCCAAGAAGACCTCCATACTTTGGTTCATGCCTTTATGTCGTCACAACTGCACTATTGCAACAACATATATCTAGAACTAAAGAGCTGCATCGGTTACAGTTGGAACTGAATGCTGCTGCAAGGTTAGTAGGAAACCAACCTTATTCATGCCATATAATAAAAAATAAATAATAATAATTTTATATAATTTTTGAGCACATAGAAACTTTATTGAAGTTTATATTTATATTGTACTATTCTGTGTTTCATCCAACCTCACCCACACACCTCTCAGTTGTTTTTTTTAATTAGCTCATATTCTCTGGATCTGATCTCTTCTGTTCCTCTCTTTCCAGTAACTGCCTCCATCTTAGTTCATAGAAATTGCCTTCCCTGAAGTATGAAACTTGCAACTGCTCTCTCTGCCCTCCCTCCCTTGCATTCTCTTTACTTATCGAAACTCTTTTGACTTGAACCTGCTCAGTCAACACCACCTGATAAAAAAAAAAAAAAAAAATAACATTGTCATACCGTATTGGTCCGAATATAAGCCGCACCTTTTTTCCGATTTTTGAGCTTGAGAGTTACGGGTGCGGCTTATATTCGCAACCGTAAAAAAAAATCATTGGCGATTTGCTTGTTATGTGTGTGGCTTCTATTCGCGAACGCGAAATTACTGCCGATTTGCGCGATTGCGAGTTAAGGGTGCCGATTTTCGTGCTTTAGACTGCGGTATTGAATAGCGATTTATGGTTTTAGTGATTCTAACATCCTGTAAAGCCTCTAACCTGCAAAAAAAGCTACAGTGCTAATCAGAAAGTCTGTTTCTAGCAATGGCTGATCACTTTGAGAGTCTTTTTCTCTCCAATTTTACGGGTGCGGCTTATATTTGAGTACTATCTTTTTTCTATTTTTTCCCCTTGAACTTTACGAGTGCGGCTTATATGCGGACCAATACGTTAAGTCTCTTAGCTACTCACCTACCCCAGCCATTCTGATAAACCTTATCACACTATTTTCCCTGCTCCTGAATCTATATTACTACTTCTACCAAATCTTAGGATAATAATTCTGCCCCCACAAACTTCTAACCTATTTTCCTAATCTCACACATTGTCACAATGCTTTCTCACGCTTTCCTCTTTCTTATAACCTACTGCCTCTCTCTCAGACTCTCCTTTGCAGCATCTCCATATGACATCCCCAACAATATTACCATCTCACCTTCCTTGCTGTCCTCCCCTCTTCTTTGCTCCCATGAGCTCCTCTCCCTCCTCCAGTCACAATATCATCCCCTAACACTCACAAGCAGAAACAGCACTGTAAGTCCCAGTCCATTCTTCTCTCCCTTTCACTCCTCCTTCTCCTGACTGAGGGAGATATATCCCCTAACCCAGGTCCTTCGCTCATCTCCACTCGCTGTCAGCCACACTCTGTTTCAAGGCCAGCAAACACCCGTAACACCCAGAATCTGATATCCATCACGTCACAAACCTTCAACTCTACCTTTCTCCTGCGCCCTCTGGAACGCACAATCTATCTGCAATAAACTCACATTTACTCACGACTTATTCACTACAAACTCCCTCAATCTACTGATTCTCACTGAAACTTGGCTCTCATCCTCAGACACTGCCTCCCCTGCAGCACTCTCTCACAGTGGTTTTCACCTCAGCCACACACCTAGACCTGGGAACAAACAAGGTGGTGGTGTGGGTATTTTGCTTTCCACTCGCTGTACACTTGACCTCATACCCCCTGTCCCATCCATCCAATTCTCATCCTTTGAAGTTCATACAATCCACCTCTTCTCAACTATCTCTCTACATGTAGCTGTGATCTATCGCCCCCCAGGCACTCCCTCTCAATTTCTTGATAACTTTTCTGCCTGGCTCCCTCACTTTCTCTCCTCCAATGTTCCTTCACTGGTACTTGGAGATTGTACTCTGGTACTCTTCCCTTGGCCTCTCACAACTAACAGATTCTTCTACTCATCATGCTGGACATTCTCTTCACCTTATCTTCACCAATCTCAGCACAACCTCCAACCCAGTCATCCGTCCACTCCCTCTATCTGACCACCACTTCCTTACCTTCAACCTCACCACATCACCCTCTCTCCACCCCTCTCCAACCCCTACCACCATCACAAACAGAAACCTGCGAGCACTTGACCCTACTCAGCTCTCCACTATTATCCAACCCCTTCTGTGTCCCATCACCAACCTCAACTGCCCTGACACTGCCACCTCACTCTACAACTCTACTCTCTCTTCCACCCTTGACACTCTGGCCCCCATATGCACACGCAGATGCCCTCGCTCTCATCCACAACCATTGCACACTACACAAACACGATACATCCAGAGGTGCTCCCGCACTCCTGAACGACTATGGAGGAAATCACGCACTTCAGCAGATTTCCTCCACTACAAATTTATGTTACGCTCCTATTCCTCTGCCCTTTACCTTGCCAAACAGCAGTGATTTACATCACTAATATCAACTCTGTCCTCTAACCCCAAGCGTCTGTTTGCCACTTTCAATACTCTCCTCCGAACACCACCTCCTCCCATCCCTTCCTCTCTCGCAGCTGAAGACTTTGCCAACCATTTTATTCATAAAATTCAAAACATCCGCAATTAACTCTTATTTCATAGTGGTTTACACACTCCACACTCTCAACTAACCAACAACGCCCAGTCTTCTCCCTTCCCCAATCCCACTTTGAACTGCTTTATTTCCTCTAACTCCTTTCTTGACACCTTCCAATCCGGCTTTCGGCCCCAACACTCCATTGAGACAGCTCTTACTAAAGTCACCAATGACCTGCTTACTGCCAAGTCAAAAGGTCACTTCTCAATTCTTCTTCTTCTAGAACTCTCTGCTGCCTTTGACACTGTCGACCATCCACTTCTACTCCATATCCTCTTCTCCCTCGGTATTCGACACACTACTCTCTCGTGGTTCTCATCATACCTACAAAATCGATCATTCAGTATCTCCTTCTCTGAAACCTCTTCTTCTTCTCACCCTGTCTGTTGGTGTAGGATCCCCCTCCTCTTCTCCATCTACACTTCCTCACTTGGTACCCTCATAAACTCTTTTGGGCTTCATTAACATCTCTATGCAGATCACACCCAAATCTACCTCTCCGCACCAGATCTATCCCCCTCTCTTCTAACACACGTCTCCAACTGCCTCTCTAGTATATCCTCTTGGATGTCCACCCACCAACTCAAACTCAACATGTTTAAAACTGAACTCCTAATCTTCCCTCTCTCACCCACAGCGTCAATTCCTCACATCTCTCTCAGTGTCAACAAAGACATCATCACCCCCTCCTCCCAAGCCCGTTGTCTTGGAGTTCTACTGGACCCCGCACATACAATCACAAACTAAATCTTGTCTTCTCCATCTAAAAAACATCTCCAGAATTCATCATTATCTTACACAATACACAACTAAAATCCTTATACACTCTCTCGACCTTATACACTCTCTCATCATCTCTCGACTAGACTACTGCAACTCGCTTCTTGTTGGCCTACCTACCACCCGACTGTCTCCACTTCAATCCATTATGAATGCCTCTGCTAGACTCATCTTCCGTACACAACGTTCAGTGTCGGCATCACCTCTCTGTCAATCACTCCACTGGCTTCCCTTAGCCTCAAGAACAACATTTAAAATCATTACATCTCTGCTCTAATTTCCAAATACTCCCCCACCCGCCCTCTTCGTTCTGCTAATGACAACTCGTCACCTCCTCTCACTCCCGCCTCCAGGACTTTTCTTGTGCTGCCCCTAGTCTCTGGAACTCCTTGCCTCACTCCGCCAGATTATGCTCTTGCCTCAAAACATTTAAAACCTCACTTAAAATGAATCTCTTTAAAGAAGTGTATCACCTTCCACCCTAACACACTTATCACCTCTCTCTCCCTCTTTTACCACTCACTATCCCTTAGATTTTTAAGTCTGCGAGTTTCTATCCTAAGTACTTTGGGAATTCACCATGGCCATTGGATTCCTAGCTCAAAGCCAGGGCCGTCCTTCCTTTGCTAAATGTTAATCTGTATTTATCATTGTCTGAACCTAATTTATGTACAGCACTGCAGAATATGTTGGCGCGTTATAAATAAACTATAATAATAATAATACTTGTCCTCCATGAGCTCCCTGTGAAAGACTGTATATATTTCAAACTTGGCCAGTTGACATAAAAAGGTCTCAGCTACATGAGGGAGCTCCTCATTCCTTATTTTCCAATTTGTGCTCCATCAGAGATGGCCCTAACTTGCACATTTTAAAAAGAGACCAAAGACCAGTAAATACATTTAATTCTCTCTTTTTTAAGTGCAATACAACTACAACTTAATTATAGGAATTATCATTATACGCAATTTAAACAAACTTTTCAATCAGTTTCACAAAGGCACCAAAAACTCTCTCCAAATACACACTTACAGTGCCTTGCAAAAGTATTCACCGCCCCCCCCCCCCCTTGACTTTTTACCTATTTTGTTACATTACAGCCTTAAGTTCAATGTTTTGTTAATCTGAATTTTATTTGATGGATCAGAACACACTAGTTTAAGTTGGTGAAGTGAAATGAGAAAAATATATACATAAAACTACTTTTTAGAAATAGAAAACAGAAATTTGGCATGTGTGTATGTATTCACCCCCTTTGTTATGAAGCCCATAAAAAGCTCTGGTGCAACCAATTACCTTCAGAAGTCACATAATTAGTGAAATGATGTCCAGCTGTGTGCAATCTAAGTGTCACATGATCTGTCATTACATATACACACCTTTTTTGAAAGGCCCCAGAGGCTGCAACACCTAAGCAAGAGACACCACTAACCAAACACTGCCATGAAGACCAAGGAACTCTCCAAACAAGTAGGGGACAATGTTGTTGAGAAGTACAAGTCAGGGTTAGGTTATAAAAAGATATCCAAATCTTTGATGATCCCCAGGAGCACCATCAAATCTATCATAACCAAATGGAAAGAACCTGCCAAGAGACGGCAGAGTTCTACAGCAGAGACTGGAGTATCTGTACATAGGATGACAATAAGCCGTACGCTCCATAGAGTTGGGCTTTATGGCAGAGTGGCCAGAAGAAAACCATTACTTTCAGCAAAAAACAAAATTGCACATTTTAAGTTTGGGAAAAGGCACGTGGGAGACTCCCAAACTATATGGAGGAAGGTGCTCTGGTCTGATGAGACTAAAATTGAACTTTTCGGCCATAAAAGAAAACCCTATGTCTGGCGCAAACCCAACACATCACATCACCCAAAGAACAACATATGTTTTTCAGCAGTCTGGACTGGGAAACTGGTCAGAGTTGAGGGAAATATGGATGGTGCAAGGATATTCTTGAGCAAAACCTGTACCACTCTGTGCGTGATTTGAGGCTAGAACGGAGGTTCATCTTCCAGCAGGACAATGACCCCAAACACACTGCGAAAGCAACACTTGAGTGGTTTAAGGGGAAACATGTAAATGTGTTGGAACGGCCTAGTCAAAGCCCAGACCTCAATCCAATAGAAAATCTATTGTCAGACTTAAAGATTGCTGTTCACAAGCGCAAACCATCCAACTTGAAGGAGCTGGAGCAGTTTTGCAAGGAGAAATGGGCAAAAATCCCAGTGGTAAGATGTGGCAAGCTCATAGAGACTTATCCAAAGCGACTTGGAGCTGTGATTGCCGTAAAAGGTGGCTCTACAAATTATTGACTTTAGGGGGGTGAATAGTTATGCACATTGACTTTTTCTGTTATTTTGTCCTATTTGTTGTTTGCTTCACAATAATAATAATAAAAAAAAAAAACATCTTCAAAGTTGTGGGCATGTTCTGTAAATTAAATAATGCAAATCCTCAAACAATCCATGTTAATTCCAGGTTGTGAGGCAACAAAACCAGGGGGGTGAATACTTTTGCAAGGCACTGTATGAGTTGGCAGAAATACAAGAATCAAGTAAACAAATACAACATTTTTATCATCAGCTTGAATGTTGAGTCTTTTAAGCCTAAATTAGATGACAAGACATCCCTTATCTTCGGTCATTCCTTATCTCTTAAGGTCTTTGGTGATGAGACACAAGAATATGCCCAGTTGGATGAATAATAAAATAATTTTATAAGAGAAAATCTTATTGTAATCTATACCAACGGTGGTTTATCCCCCATAGCTGTGAAACATGGCACCTTACATAAGAGAGAAGTGAAGTGTTTATGATAATAACAATAAGGTAAAGATTAATTAATTTGCCTAGTAAAAAAATGTATATTTAAAAGTTGTCTAAAGATGTACCTTCAAAAAATGTCAGTAAATTTGTATAATATTAGATGAATATATTGATTTTATTCATGATAAGCACCTACCTTTCTTTACTGCCGACTTCATTTCCTCTAAGCTGTTTAATTAATGAAGACACAATCTACAAAAAATATATAAAATGTTACAAATATAAACAATTTAGAAATAAACTAACATTTTCACCATACATTTAGAGGGGAGAAAAATGGGGGAGATTCACTGCACTGAAACTGCATTTTTACTCATTTTTACAAAGAGGGGAAACACTTTATATATGTCTGAGGGACATAGTCTAAGAGGTAATTTGTTATTAAGCTACCGAGAGAAAAAAAGCAATGTTTCAGCAAGGCTGTACATTTGTTAACTGGCTATTATAAGGCTACAAGCGAATTGCCCGTCAAAAAATGACTGCAATAGAATTGTAAGTCACGGAATGGTGTTTGGCACACAAAGTAAGTGTTTTGGTTGTGTGAGTACGTTTTGCGCAGATTGCGAGCCTCGTGATGGCTGGCAATGAGTGCCTTCGCCGTTTACTGCGATCGTGTATTGTAGTGTTTTTTTAAGTTTTGTATATATGTATGTTGTAATGATAATTAATTACAAAATAAATTAATTGATAAATGAATATAGCTTAGCTATTTGTAATTAATATATGCAGCAAGCAATGTGCTGAAGAGCTAACAATCTGTTTTGATGTTCCTGCAGCATACAATGTAGATTTGCAGTGTTGTTGAGCTGAGGTGTAAGTGTCAGCAATGTGTGCAGTGTGTAGTGTAAATAGGCTGCGTGGGCGGGGAGAAACAGTTAGTGTAGCTGTGTAGTTCTGCATTGTGTAAGTTAGTGTTGTGGCGGCGAATGTGTATGTGGTATTCGGGTGTGGATGATTTAGCGTCCTTGCTAATGGTGTATGTTGTACCCCGTACAGCTTTTTGTGAAACTCTTATGTGCTTGGCGGTGTTTTGCAGCTTTAGGGGTTGTGTATCCTCGTTTTAATTTTTTCCGGCGACTATTTTTTCTCTCGCGTAGGGGATTTTCGAGTGTCCAAACTTTATAAATCGGACTGAAATCGAAGTGTAACCTGTGTTCCAGACGTCTTGGGAGTTCCCCCTTGCTGTGGGTAAGGTTTTTATTTTATTTTTGTGTGTATTTTGTTTTTTATGTTTTCTGCTGTGCGCGGGTTGTCCGTTAAGGTCGTATTTTTGTGAGTCCGTAATGGATTTTTTCTAAGTCTCGTATTTTTTTTAGTGTAAGTCCCGCGGCTCGTATTTTTTTGTGTAAGCCTGTATGTAGTCATTGCGTGTTGTTTGTATTTTGTTAAAGTGCCCCTTCTGTAGGCGTTTGTAGCCGCTTGTGAGGCGACGTTGGAGCCTCCACCTCTGCAAATGCGGCATTAGCAGTCCGAAAGTTGTAAGGGTTCGTAGGGATGAGCACCTATGGCGCTCATCTCCCCCAGCGCAAATATCGATTTGCGAGGGCCGCAGTTTCTGCTTTGCGTCAGCAATGGTTTTGCCAAGCCTGCTTGCTGACAACTATATATGTGATCATGTAGTCTTAGCATCTAGAAAAGAGGTTCCAAAACTGTATTTTGTGTGGCTGAACAGAACATTTACTCTTAAAGTTATTGCACTATTTTAGCAAATATATTGTACTGACAGCGTGTTAAAAAAAAAATTCAATACATTTGTAGCAGAGACCAGGAAAGTTAATGAAAAATGCAGACACACATAAGAAATTCTTACATTCTTCAAAAGCTTGCCATAATAATCAGCGGTCATACTTCCAAGATGGTCAATCGTTTTATGTTCTTCGTCATATCCCAGTTCAGAGGAAGAAAACATATGACACAGCATATTCTTTGAAGGAATAAAAGAAAGTGAACAGTTATAAGTAGTACAAATGGATAATATTGTATTTCTCTGTACATATTATTGTAAATAGTTTATTTTTTTTCTCATATTAAAACATGGCTATACAAAACGTATAGTTGTGATGTGTTTGTGTCGTTCAGTGGTGTCCAAATCTCCATGACCTGGTTGGCATGTAAAATTACAAATTTCTATGTAGGATTACTGTAACATTCAAATCATTAAGAACTGGTTATTACCTATATTGTTAAAATGATACCACATTTTGAACTGCCTTTTCTGCAAAATATATATATACATTTAAAAAAATCACTTATTATATTACCATAAGATTTCATCACGGACGCAAGCTGATGACACATACACGACTATTATAGCTTACTGGCTGAGAGGGACACACCTTTCTGGGCAATTAGATAATTCATAGCTATTTATTCAGCACTGGGATCTTTGCATTTAAAATAAAACACACCAACACATTTAGAAAATAACTTTCAGATGAATGAAAATGTGTTCTCCATGTCCCATTGAAGAGTTGCAAAACTGTTTAAATAATATACTTTTTTAATGAATTATTGATCCAAAGCATTAGTGGAATATCTTTTTCTCAATGAAGAAGGCCTTTTACCGACTACCTAGTAACCTGGAGCTCATGAGAGGACGAGTGGAGTGCTGCTAAGTGGTTTTTATTGCCCTATAGCTCAAAAAGAAAAGAAGGGTATTTAAAATGTTACCTTCCAACATTCAAGAAAAAAAATTAAAAACAAAAAAATAATAAAAAAGCAGAATAACTGGGTTGTTTAAGAGAATACCTCCCTGGTGGAAGCATGTGTTGCTTGAATTACAGCCTTGAGTCTGTTTGGATACATCTCTACCAACTTTGCACACCTAGAGGGAAGCATATCTGCACAATTCTGTATTTTCCCTTTAATTCTCACAAATGCCCCAGGCCCAGCTGAGAGAAACACCCCCACAACAGGATGCTACTACCATTGTGCTTCACTGTAGGTATGGTGTTCTTCGGATTGTAATATGTATTGGGTTTTACATTCTGGTCAGAAAGTTTGATCTCATCTATCCCCAGCACCATTTACCACTTGGTCACAGAATCTTTAACTGCTTTTTAGAAAGAAAGAAATTAGACTTGATATGGCTTTTATTTAACAAGTGTTTTTTTCTTACCACCCTCCAATGCAGGCAAGATTTGGGTAAAGCTTGTGATATTTTTTTGTCACATGCACACAATGTCCAGGCTTTGCCATAAAGACCTGTAGCTCCTTCAAAGTTGCCATTGGCCTGTTGGAAGCCTCTCTGATCAATTTCTTTCTTGCTCAGTCATACAGACTGGAGGGACGGACAGATCTTGCCTGGGTCCCGGCTGTGCCATAAACCTTGATGGTCTTGACTGTGCCCCAAGAAATACTTACATTACTAACATTCTTTAAAAAAAATTTACACCCATTTCTTGACTTGTGACTTTCCATATCTTTATCTCTGAGTTCTTTTGAAAGCATCATTCCCCTTACAACTTTTTTTTTTTTTTTTTTAAATGCACTTCTAAGCAGTGTAATTCTCAAGAAACAGCTGCTTTTATTCTGAGGTAAACTATGCATTGCATAGATACAACACGTGTTTTGGAGCAACATAAAGAGATATAGTATTTGTGGGGGGAGAAAATGTACTTTTTATAGTGGAAGAGGGACATGATTTGACCAAACAGTTTATCCATATTTGGGTACTGGCCCACACCAAGTCACTAAACTTACTATTTAAGGGGGGCCTAAAAATTGCTGCGTGTCTTCTGTCACTTCATTGCACTTTTGTTCTATTCTATTTCTAAATCTACTGAGGAGCATTTTGTACATATTAAACAGAATAAATATTATCTATGTATTTTTTTTATAAAGGGATACACCAGACTTTGATAAAGCAGCTGAAGCTGCAAAACCCGCCGTTAGGCTTTAATGTAGGGTATTTGTTGTAAGTTGGTTATTTATGGCATTTATATGACTTTACGCCCCTGGTTCTCTCAGAGGCAGTTCTATTATCTCCAACTAATGAGATTGGATAATTTAGTCACCTTGCTAGTTGGTTGATATGCACACCTATTCTGTCCTACAGTGGTTGGTCTGTACTAGTTTTAGAGTTTTTGTTTTAATCTACCCCTAGATAGGTAACCTGGCAAATAAATGGGAAATAGTGTGTTAGGGCACACTAGTCTTTTTATGAGTATATCCCTGTTTGTTGTGGTCAAGGATTTTCTCTTCTTTGCTATTTAGGTCTGTTTTTGTGCTTTAGCTGCAGGGCTATATGTCGGAAATGTGGCATTGACATGGGGTTTCCCTCGGGTGGGGGGGATTTGAGGCTATTGAGGGGTTCTCTTTCTCTCAATCTATTACTGTTAACTATATACTACTACTACTACTACTACAACTGACCTTTGTTATCATGCTGGATTAAGGGCTCTTCTCCATTGTTTAACAATTGATATTTTTCTCTACATTGAGAGGCCCTATTATTACCAATTGCAAGAAATTGCAAAGTCTGTACTGTACCACATATCATTGAACTCAAAATATTGATCCCTATAGTATTGTGTACCAGGTCACCTGGGTTTTTATGGTTTTAAATACAGCATTTTTATATCCTATAGTTTGAAATCCATTGGGTGTTAAGCACCATACTTTCACTTAAATATTATATAAAGGGATACAAACCATAATGGGGGGCCTGCACAACAGGAAGTACTTTATAAATATGGATCCAACATTTCATATTGTTGGTCATGAAAATCGCTGATGGCAGATAAGTTACAAATAATTAAAAGTGATAAACATATTTATCTGATTTGATTGATGTGACATTCGCCAACCTCATCTACATTAGACAATACTTATGTTTATGATGTTTCATGATAATGATAACGAGAAACAGTGCAATGCATAAAAAACATTTACTCACTTTATTATTGATGCGTTATACCAGTAAAATATCTGTAAATGGGATGCTTTCAGTCTAATGTTGTAAATGGAATTTCAGATGTAGCAATAAGTAGCCACAAGGGGGCAGTAAAATGTAGAGGATATAATTCTAATGAAACTTAAAAGCTATTACCAAATGCTAGTATCATAAGCACAACTACTTTACTATAATGACCTTTTTTTCCCATTTAAGATGTACTGATGAGCAACTATGTAGATATGTGAAATATGTGAAAGGAAATTTTCAAAAGGTTAAAGAGAAGAGAAGAAAAACTCCAGTTATAAAGCTGGACCAATTACAAGAAGATGAGTGTGTCTTGGAGAGGAGGCAAATGCATTAATTTAAACTAAGTGTGCGTGGAGAGAGTTATTAAGAGATTGTTCACATAAGAGAGTATGAAATGTAGTTCATGCACATAAAGGCAGTCAACAGAGAGTGCAGTTTGTCAGCTGCATTCGTCATAGTTTGCAGAGAACGTGGCAATGGGAATACCAGCTAGGAGTAGGTTAGTGGTTAAGATGGCATGACAAGATTGTAAAGTTACAACTGGAAAACTGGAGTTGGTCAATATGCCTACTTGATCATATACTGCCCATCTCACACCAATTCATGGACTTAATGTGTTGGCCTTGACATATAGTTATGAGCTCACAAAATCTTATGACCCAATGGTTTACAAAGAAACAAGATGAAGAAGACTGGGGAAATATAATCCACACTAGAGAGGAGGGATTCCAAAGAATGAGACCCTACATAAGCAGTAGAAGACAAAGACAAAGAGTTCAGTGAAGATGATGATCAGGAACAACGTCAAAAACAGCAGTTATTGTAACATTTTGTAAGAAGTATAGAAGACTACAAACGACCAAGTTCAATACAAAATATTTATTTAATAGTTGAATTAAAATAATAAAATAATGTGACAATAAATATTTTTTTCTGGCTTAATAAAATGTCTATGTTTCCTATTTTATTGCAAGTAGGCGTAACAGGCGCATATTCTTCCCAGTCTTGTGAGTACAATATTTTATAGCTGTAAGAAGAATTACTTATATAAAATCATATCCACCAGTCGCTTCTCATATTAAAAACATTAACTAATGTGAAGGATTGTTATTAGTTACATTGGATATCGGTTGATAATGATACATGGTCTTCATAAGCACATGGGCTTAACAGACCAGAACCAACATATTATCTGCCTATTCGTTATGCTTGCTCAGGTTAGCCAAAAAAAATGAAAATAAATGGCTATGATAACTACATGTAATGGGACCACCCAACGCCTTGTGAAACCTCAGTCTCCCTGAAGTAAGCTAGATGTAATTTCTGAACATATAAATCAAATGATATAATAAATGTAAAGATTAGTTTTCTTGCAGGTCTTAAAATACACTGAAAATATCACGTCATGTTTTATATAGGTGGAGATGAGTGAAATCCTAACTTTTCTGACCACCAAGGAAACTCCAGACTCTGGATTGTTGCTACAAGGCAATATTTCAGTGAATACGGTTCTGGAACAATTTCCAACAAAATGTGGAAATAATCTCAAATTGATTCTTGGATTGATTTACTTCCATAAGATTCCACTTAACAGGGGTGCATGCTGACTTATATTATGCTTGCTTCCAAGGATACAGGACATGACAACTAGCACATTTACATTTGAATTATGTTTTTTTGGTGGATTTGAAAGTATACCACATGAAGCACAAATAGTGTAAAGCATGATTTGCTTGTGACAGGAGATTTCCCTTCCTGGACATATTCTAGTGAATGGCCAAACTTGCTCGTATTCAATGAAAATAGAACAATGGTTATGTTTTTAAATGGGTGGAAAAATAAATTCCTATTTGAATCTTTCACACATATTTTTGTACAGATCTTTTAAAGCAATAAACATTTCAAGTAAATTCTGAATATCAGCTTTCTGCTTCCAGTCTTTATCTGGACCTTTACAGATTTAAACAGTCAATGTTATGGTCCAGCATTCATGATGTGTAAATAGTAAAGATCAGAATTGTTTCTATTTCTTGTGATTAAAAATGGTTGCATACTTGTGAGAAAGCAATTTGCTGGATCATTCCAGTAACCCTTTAATTTTGCACAAGATTTATAGTTCTACGGACTTGAGGTTGCTTTGAATCTGACACAGAAAAGGGTCACATTTATTGAAGAAATGAAAACTACACATAAAATAAAAATAATTGCAATTAGTTGTAATTAAGTGGAAGTGCCTTAAAGGCATATCTAAGTTTCCTGGATTATGAATGCATCTGATACAGGAGAATCAGTATGCAAACCTTTTTTTTTTTTTTTTTGCATGACAAAAATACTAAAATAAACATTAACAAAATCGTCCTTTTGTTTGCTAAGTCTCTTAAGTTTGCAAGCATCAGCTTTTGTGAGTTAACAACCCTGAAAATCATTACTAAAATTAGCATAACATTAATTATTATTTTTGAACAGGCAGCTATACATTTTAATACAATGTAACTATCAGCGATAGCAGTTTGTGCAGAAGGGAATCATGGGATATGCAGAAGGAAGCAAGGAGGAGTCTGTAGATCTCTGCATTGAGCTGCTGCTGGCTTGAAGGGCAGTAACGAGTTAAAATCAGTATTTGAATGCAGTGTTTCTATTGGTAGGTATCAGGTGCCTATCTAAGCAGCTCTGGGGGTGTGGAAAACAAGTTTTATTTTTTAATAAAAAAAATCTGTATGTGCATAATATGAATCAATGTAATGTGCATGTCTGATATTAGAAAAAGGAAAGAACAGGGACATTTAGATATGCCTTTAAAACTGATACAGAAATTAGTTATTTTATGTTCAAATTAACTGATCCATCCTCTAATTTAATTGTTCCATTGTTAAACACCTCTTTCCCTATTACCATTTTTACAATTAGACATGCCCTTCTGTATTGGTCTTGAAAGCTATTCTTAATAAATTTGTGTTGATAAGGCCATTGCCGCAGAGGGCGCATCTTTCAGTTAATTTATTTGTAAAATAACTAACTTCTCCATCAATTTTATCAGAATATTTCGCTACAACCAGTTGGAATTATGTTTATAATTTTTTTTCTGCAATAACTGAGACCTTTTCGGAGTTACTTTAAATTCCAAACTGTATTAGTGTACATATACATTAAAGTGAGAAGAGAAGCAAAAAGACAAACATGTAATTTCACAAAATCCTTGTCTAACTTTAATGTATATATTGGGTTACGTGTGGAATTGCAGATCTTGGGAAATCATTATGTTACTACACTAATTTGCAGAATTTCAAAGCCACTAACCCCCATACCAAAAAAAGAGCTAAAAAAATAAAAATAAAAAAGAAGTAGCACAGACTCTTTTTTATTTACCATATTATTTTTTACACAAGAAAGTAACAGGATGTTCCCTAAATGTCCCTGTTAAAGTTAATTTTAGATGTAACCGACTGTCTTTCAGACACACTGTCTCACTGAAAGAACCAAGAATAATTAATTAGTTAGTTAGCCAGAGACTCTCCCATAGCACAAATAGGGCCCTATTCTATTGCCGTAAATTTATACACACATAAAATCACTCTTAAAATTGCCACATATTCTATTAGCTACTCGCAATCCAATTACAAGTTTGTTATTGTTCTGTTCTTCAGTCCTGTCCGACTCTAGGTGACCATATGCATGCAGCATACCAGTTACATCTGTCTGTGTTTCTTGTTGTGCTTATCCATATGGTTTTCATGGCAAAAATACTGTGAGTGGGTTGCCAGCTTCTACTCCAGTGGACCGCAATTTGTTTTAAGTCTGCTATGACCTGCCCATCTTGGGTGACGCTACATGGTATAGCTCACAGCTTTATTGAGGTACACAAGTCCCTTCACCGTGAAAAGGTAGCGATTCAAAAGGGCGATTACGAGATCCACGCCCACAATCACTACGGGCCAGCCAAACCCGCAAAATCGGCCTTAGAACTCCATTGGTTTTAGCAAACTAAAACTTTATGGGCTCTACATAATTAACGTTACACAAAATCGATATTCTATTAGACCCGTAGCTCTAGCTCGCAAATAAAGTCTGACCCGCAACTGAAACAAGTATCAAGTTTCTGTCAAAAATATTAGGAGTGCTAAATTAGACTTGCAAAGCAAGCTATTCAAAACACAATACAGTACTTTAAAAGCATGGGGAGGCATGGTAAGACATTAGAATTACAAAATATGCAATTAATATTATATATATACAAAATATTAATTTGAAATGTTATTTATGAGTTTTTTTCGATCCCAGGACTCACAGGGTTAATACATATCATGAAACCCACATGGACTAGAACAGATGATCTAATGCATTTTATAGATTGCTTATTGGCACTAATTAATTCTTAGCCCTTGGTTGCAGATTATGTCTAACTTCCATGTTTTACTGACATCATGATAACAGACTCATTAACTAACACCCACAGGCAAATTTATGAGTTTGAGGCACTGGCAGGCTTCTAATAGAATAGGGTCCATAGTAAATAAAACTCAACTAACTCATAACTATTGAAGGGCCATTTACCTCACTGTAAGTGCTCTAACATTCATGGTGTTAAAGTGCATAAGATTGTATGTTAAAATTATCTATTTATATTACACTAATAACAGCTAAAAAAAATCTACACTAATAACAGCTAAAAAAAGGTATGTTTACATACAAGTGTATCCTGCCCACTGGCTATTGCATGAATAATGAAAGATTGTCAAGTGCATGTCCTTGCTGTGTGGTTCTCTATGGGGAAGGCTATGATTGATAGGACAGGAAGAGACACACAGGGGAGGAGAGAAGGGGAATAGACACACAGGAGGGGGAAGAGACACAGGGGAGGGGGAAGAGACACAGGGGAGGGGGAAGAGACACAGGGGAAGGGGGAAGAGACACAGGGGAGGGGGAAGAGACAAAGGGGAGGGGGAAGAGACAAAGGGGAGGGGGAAGAGACACAGGGGAGGGGAGAAGAGACACAGGGGAGGGAACAGACAGGGAAGAGAGAGGGGAGGGAAAACACACAGGGGAGGGTGAGGGGGGAGACACACAGGGAGGGAGAGAGGGGGGAGACACACAGGGAGGGAGACACACAGGGGAGAGGGGGGGAAGACACACAGGGGAGAGGGGGGGAAGACACACAGGGGAGAGGGGGGGAAGAGACACAGGGGAGAGGGGGGAAGAGACACAGGGGAGAGGGGGGAAGAGACACAGGGGAGAGGGGGGGGGAGAGACACATGGGAAGGAGAGGGGAGCAAGAGACACACTAGAGATATAGGGGGGAGGAAGAGACACAGGGGAGAGAGAGGGGGGAGGAAGAGACACAGGGGAGAGATAGGGGGAGGAGGAGACACAGGAGAGAGAGGGGGAGGAGGAGACGTGGGAGGACCAGATGCAGGGGAGGGAGACGTGGGAGGACCAGATGCAGGGGAGGGAGAGGTGGGAGGACCAGATGCAGGGGAGGGAGAGGGAGGAGGAAGAGACATAGGGGAGGGTGGAAGAGACATAGGGGAGGGTGGAAGAGACATAGGGGAGGGTGGAAGAGACATAGGGGAGGGTGGGAAGAGACACAGGGGAGGGTGGGAAGAGACACAGGGGAGGGTGGGAAGAGACACAGGGGAGGGGGGAGAGACCCAGGGGAGGGGGGACCCAGGTGACCCTTATCCTAAACAGCTGCAACTATAGAGGAATTTTAGGAAGAAAGATGGTAGTTCTGGAAACTGTGAATATATTACTCTGGAGGTTGTTAGAAGTAAGTGAGGATAAAATTAATTAAGAAACCAAGTTAAAACATTTATATAAAACAAAAAAATATTTCCCTAAAGAGCCTTGATCTGTTTTGATTCGCATATACCAAGTTACAGTAACCACCTGCCAGTGTTCCTTTCATGTAACTTCTGGACTGACAAATAATATAAATGTACATAAACTCAAATGCCAGACTGTAATCTGATTTTGTTGGAATGACAAATACATCAAACCACATTCAATGCTCCCCCATGTCAGATCCTGCCAAGCAGCAAGTTGTATTTTGTTAGTCTGAAACAAATATCAAAAACTTACACTGGCACAGACTGTACATGAGAAGTGATCGTTCACATCCACACAATATCCAAGAACCAATATTTATGCAGCTTTTGTCCAGGTAATAACTCTAGGTTTCCACAAATATTTTCCAATTTTTTTTATTATTTTCACTTGCAATATCTATTGCTTGATTTAAAATTTGTTATGAACGTTTCATAATTTCTGAATAGTTAAACAATTAGCAGATACATTCAATGACTTCTGCCAACTGTAAATTATGTTACAGGAGGGAGGTAAAAACAGATTTAATTTACAGATGGTTCTATTGTTTGCTTTCTAAACATGCATTTCTTGAAAGAAAAATTAATAAAAATATACCTTTACTTAGTGCATATATTGGTACTATAAAAATGACAATTTTGATAGCGCAAAATAATTGGATGTGTATTAAAGGACTTCGGATCAACTGCCCTCTGTCAAAGCATCAGAGTACCTAATAGATTGTGTTGGGTTTGTGTCGCTCAGTCGTGTCTGACTCTCATGCACCGCAACATACCACTTGGTATTCATAGCATTAATACTGGAGTGGGTTACCAGTTACTTCTCAGTGGGCCACAGCATGCAGTACTGACTAGGCCCAACCCTGCATGGCTTCAGGGTGGTGTGACCTGTTGATTCCCTGACTGGAAATGAACCCAGGCTGCAGTGGTGAAAGCACTGAATACTAATCAGGGAACCCATAACTAATAAATTACTGCATTCTATTTTTGAAGAATTTTGCAATGCAAATGTTTTATAGAAAAGGAAACAAAAATATAAACATTTATATATACCTTTCAATATTTAATAAACCAAGAAAGTACAGACAGACTTTCTACATGAGAATATACTACCTAAATAAAGAATAAAACTTAGTCATTGTTATGACTAAAAAGGGGCAAAAAAGTAAAAACAGACCCCAACGGAATTCAAACAAAAGAAACGTACGTTAGACATGAATGGGAAGTGACATCATTAGGGACAGCTTCAGATAAGTGATATCGAACAAATGTAATAGGGTCTGTGAATAATATCTGCAGTGTGCATAGACTTCTAGGATGGAGGATCTTAGTGTTATAGAAAGCAGTTAATCACCCTTTATGAATACTAAATTTTGAATAGAGTCCAAGCTTGATATGGGGTGTTATCTCCGTAAAATGTTGTTAGCCATTTAGAATGAATAAGGCAACTGATAATGCTGTTTATAAAGGACAAATAAACAACACTGAATCCTCCTATTACAGAGTCAGTTTATTCAGTTCACCTTGAAGCACACCACTGTAAAGTTCTCATAAAACCATGTAGAAATACTTTTAGAATTTTTGAAATATGTTCTTTTTTTCACAGAAATGTATTAATGAAATGTCTGTTTACATGAGATCCTGACATTTCCCCAGACAGACCCACAGCAGCAGCTCCGTGCAGAGAGCATAAGCAGAAATAGAGTTAAGCCTTCACAAATTCATGAGTACAAGGAAAGGAATGCTGGAATCAGCTAAAAATATCAGATGGGGGTTAACATCTCCTGCTACATTCCTGAAGTTCAGGGAGAAACTATAAATCCTTGTGCTCACGGAGCCTTCACCGAAGAATCAGCAGATGTTATTAATCATGGAACAGTTAGGAGTGTGTTTGTAAACAGACCTAAGACTATAGGTTTTTAGCTGTTATTAGCGTAATAAAAAAAACAATAGACTATTTTAGCATAGACTCTTGTGCTCTTTCACACCATGAAGAGCATTTATAGTGAGGCAAATAGGCCTTTAAGTTTCTGGGGTGATCATATTTCTTGCAGGCACTATATGTGCTTTGATTGTATTTATTATGTGTATATTCTTTGGTCACCAATTACCACATATATTTATGTAATCAGAGCAACATTACAAAAGCTTTTTGTTTTTTTTGCCCAGAGCATAGAATGTCTTTCTTTTTTTCAGACATGTATGACTCATACAGCCATGCAACAAAAACAAAATACCTTTGAAAATCATTTAAAGGTGCACACTTTAAAAAAAAAAAATGTTTGTGTATCATTTGTATTACCATGTGAACGTGATTGAGAAATAGTATTACCAGAATTTTAATGGCGTATAATTTCCCTTTTGAATTCTCTTTTTTTATTTTTTTTTGCACTAAAAGAGGATGTATTTTTTGTATTTGTAAAATATTACAATATGACCTTTATTTTATCATTAACGTTACATCATTATAGACAAATGATGCACAATAATTTGTATACTGTTTAAAGTTTGCATGACAGAATATTAACTCAGCAGGTAGAGGGCAGTGTTGTCATTTTGAATAGTTTCCAACATTATAATATCCTTTATTAGAGACGTTTAGGTGTGAATGTTGTGAATAAAATCATTAACACAATATTTATGTACCAAAAATATCTATTTAGTAATTATAATTTTTTTAAATGATATATATATAAATATATATACGGAATAGTACAGAATTTCAATAGAGCACCAGTCTCTAAAATATCAAGAGGGTACAGAAATTATTATTTTTTTAATACGAAGAAAAATTAAATGTGTCTAGCAAAAAGTAAAATCTATAACCATGCCCATTAACGGGAATCATGACTAATAATATGGAATAAATGTAAATCACTGTAATTAAAAAAAATAAATGTATTTTTCTGGTCTCATTTTAAAGGAAACCAATGTTCTGAAAGTCAAATGTTTTTGTGTTTCTCTCAAGACCTCGGTTAACCACAGTGAATCTAGGTTGCAATCGGGAAAGAGCCAAAAATACTAGGAGGAAGAAAAAAAGTCACTTGTGTTACTCTATTCCCCTCACAGATTCCAGCTCATTTCCTTGTACCTCTATGTAACTAGGATAGGAAAACTTATGCTGTGCTGCTACTGTGGCTAAGACCACACAACTGCTTGATGGAAGAGTTCCAAGTCTGAAAGTTCCATCTGTGAGTCACGCTCAGCATTGGTTGGAGGCTTCAGTTATGCAGCTATGATACCCATCAGGGTTACAAGTTTACATTTGGCAAGGCAAAGAAAACCAATTGCCGTTAACTGATTCATTCCTGGAAAAGGGAGGACCTGCATTTCTTAAAAAATAAGTTATACAAGGTTGATTGTGATATATCAGATATAGATGTAATGTTACTTTTCAAATTGCTACATAGAGCGGAAGTTCCAAATAAACATACGTTTTTTTTATATATAGAACAGGGTCGTTAAAATGGGTGAGATGTGGCCCTAAAGAAATCTTCTGTGGCCCACTGACAGATAAGGAGACCTAATATTAAGAAAACAAAACACTTGGGACATCATATATAAATTCCCACGTGTTAGCTCATATAAAATATATATATATACTAGCGACTTGCCCGTCAAAAATGACAGCAATAAGATTGTAAGGCAGGTAATATTGTTTGGTTCAGAGATTAATTTTGTTTGTTGTTGTTTGTTTCTCGTAAGTCTGTAAATTTTGCGATGTCCGCAGTTGCTGGCAAGGAGAGCCTTCGGCAATCAAAGAAAACGCTATGTCTGGCGCTAACACATCAACTTACCCAAGGAACACCAGCAGCCGGGACTGGAAAAATGGTCAGAGTTGAGAGAAAGATGGATGGTGCTAGATACAGAGATATTCTTGAGCAAAACCTGTACCACTCTGTGCAGGATTTGACGGAGGTTCACCTTCCAGCAGGACAATGACACCAAACACACTGCTAAAGCAACACTTGAATCGTTTAAGGGGAAACATGTACATGTGTTGGAATGGCCTAGTCAAAGGCCAGACCTCAATCCAATAGAAAATCTGTGGTCAGACTTAAAGATTGCTGTTCACAATCGCAAACCATCCAACTCGAAGGAGCTGGAGCAGTTTTGCAAGGAGAAATGGGCAAAAATCCCAGTTTTAAGATGTGGCAAGCTCTTAGAGACTTATCCAAAGCGACTTGGAGATGTGATTGCCGCAAAAGGTGGCTCTACTGAATACTTTTGCAAGGCACTGTACAGACAAAAACGTATTATGTTTATAGAGTTTATAGCAACACTGTGCTACCAACTAAACCAGCACATAATGATGAGAACAGTTATCTCCTACTGGTTATATATTTGTTTGTAGTAGCACAATAGTATAGCAAAATACGCTAATTTGACCAATTAGAATTAAATACAGAGCATCATTCTAGGTTTTCTCAAACTATTGGTCATTTACATTTCCTACCCCAGGCAAAGAAAAAACATTTTTTTACTTTGCTTCAATCAGATGGATACATCAATTTTAGGGGAATGTAGTCGCCATATTTTGTATCAAGTACTGAGAATTATTTAACCAGATGATCGTTTCCCCGTTTGCACGGCTTCCTCAGTGGTTTGTATTAGTCAGAAATTAGCTAAAATCGCTAAAAAGCGCGGGTTTTTAAAGCCTGTGAAACGTGCGTAATGACGTCATTACGTGAAACCGGGAGTGACATCACTTCCGGTTCCCGGAGAGCTACTTACGGTTTTACAAATCCGCAATCTAAATATGAAGACTGCAACTTCATCTGAACCACATCAGATAAACTAGGTCACAAGGTTTGTTATAAGGATAACCATATTATGCAGATGTGTATATATATATATATATATATATATATATATATATATATATATATAAACCAAAAAATGGATCACTGACATAAAAACGTTATCCCGTAGGACCGGAATTAGAGTATTTTGCTATTACTATTGTGCTACTACAAACATATATGTAACCAGTAGGAGAGAATATAATTATGTGCGGATATAGTTGATAGCACAGTGTTGCTATAAACTCTATCAATATATTGAGTTTTTGTCTGTATATCTAAATTTTATACTACACAGTTTTAACTTTTTTTTATCCCCCCAGTATATATAGTATAAGTGTTTTTTTCACCTGTTATTATTACTTGTTGTCTCCAACAAAGGGAGAATTGTGGCACACCCCTGCTATACTGTCTGAGTTGTAGGGTTTATAGCCAGAAAAAAAGGGTCTTCCTACATAGGTAGAGTCCCTGAGGTAGGAGGCATCCACAGAGATAATAAGGTTCTTACTTCTCTAACCCAGGTGTGGGTTACCACATTTATTTCACCCTTTCTCCAGTGAGATATATTTATATATTTTTCACGTATATCAACATATTGTACTATGTATGCTGGTGGGTTTAGAAATATTTTGTGTTTAATAAAGTTTACATTTTTTTCTTTTTATATATTGGACATAAACAAAGCTCCACAAAGACCATTAAGCTCAAATGGACATGGAATGTTTCTTAATGTCACTTGGTATATAATATACCGATCTATCTATCACTTTACTTTTATGTACTTTATTTTATTAAAAGTGCTTTAAAGTTCTGTTTTATCTGTCCAGATCTAACAAATAGTTCCTAACTAGTTTCTCCCCTCGGCAGCTCATGAAGACAGTGTTCAGGGGTTGCACTAAATCATAGTAACCAATTAGTGGCAACATTTTCCAACATGCTACTTAAGAGAAGTGACTGAGAGGTTAATTTGCTTATTCATATGATGATGAGCTACAGATGGCAGACCCAAACAGATATACATTCTATGATTTTAGGCAGAAAAAAAGAGATTTTAAGCACTTCTTAATAAAATACAGTACATAAAAGTATATAGATACATATGTATACTGTATTATATTCCTAGTGAAATCCAGAAAAATTCCATGTCCCTTTAAACAGCTTTGTAAAGATGAAGTGGGACATTTGTGTATGTATATATATATATATATATATATATATATATATATATATATATATATATATATATATAAAGAGTGAGGTAGCCGTGAATGTCCAGTAATCCAGATGAATAATCAGAGTATTGCAGTATATAGTGATACCTTTTTTATTGGACAAACATATTTATAGGTTTCATGACGAGCTTTCGAGAGCGTTCCTCTCTTTGTCGAGTCAATACTGACTCTGACTCGACAAAGAGAGGAACGCTCTCGAAAGCTCGTCATGAAACCTATGAATATGTTTGTCCAATAAAAAAGGTATCACTATATACTGCAATACTCTGATTATATATATATATATATATATATATATATATATATATATGTATATATATACACATAAACATAGAAAATAAATATAGTTAGACAGACACTTTGAATAATACAAAAAATATGATATTTCTTACCAACTTGTTGCTGTGACAATTGAAAAGGTTTACACCAAAGAAAAATCTATTTTTTTCCAATAAAATTGGAGATTTGAAAACTTCAAATGAATGTATAGCTGACACCCAATAGCAAAGAAGTGCTTTAGACTGACTCGTGGCTGAAAATGTACACCTTTCTGCAATGCCAAGCACAGACCGCCAATTCCCTGATATCTTTAAATGGGAATTTTATCCATCCAAGATCTTAATAATAAGAACTTGGACATGGCAGAGTTTATATTTAGAATTTTAAACCTATTATTGATCAAAATTTGTGTTTCCAAACCCATAATACAGTTCCCTCAACTGATTTATACTTGAATTAAATCTACATATTAAATACCAATAGCACTTCCAGTTATTAAATCTCCCTCCACCCACTTTCATTTTTCTCAAACTCCTTACCTCATCTTTCACCTTACAACCCCAAAAAGGGCTATTGAAGGCATATTTTTCAGTATGTTTCCTTTTTTGAAAATAGAGCTCCTGGAGCAGAATAAACTGCTTTGAATGTACACATGTCTTTATACCGGTCAGCCAATGTCTAGCAAAATAGTTGTAGGAGTCCTAAATGTCTGCCAATAAGAGTTGTGCATCCTCTGATCAATAACAGCTATTTCCTGTGGCATTTCCTGTTAGTTTCAAATACGTTTAAAACAAGTTTTTTCATTAAAAAATGCTTAAAATATGTCCTTTTAAATGCATAATAGAAAAAATGTGCATTCCATGGATTCCATGTCCATTATATCTACATCGTTGACTTCTGTCTCTACCACTCCCCTTAGACTATAACATTTTGTGACCTTCAATCTCGTTAAGTGCATTTTATAAGAGTATAATAATTTAGATTATTAGCTCAAAGACCCTATGATCATCTGATATAAACTGAAAATTGTATTTTTATATGTTCTGTAACTCTGTATAGTGCTGTGTAATATTATTATTATCGTTTATTTATAACGCGCCAACATATTCCGTAGCGCTGTATATAAAATTGACATGTTACAAATAAATACTTATAACAATAATAAAAATTCCTTTTTGGTTTAAATTACTGGACCACTGAAAATATATTTTCAGTTTCATAATAAATACTTATAGGCATCTGGAAAAAATATAGAAATCTTTTTAAAAATAATAAATGCCTTTTTTAAAACTAAGTTTGTACCAGACAAAGTAGAAGGAATGATCACTAAATTATGCAAATAAATGGTAGTAGCAGATTTCATTGACCAAAGTAATACTCCGAATACTCCCAAAGGGTAGTGTTCTGAAATGCTATATGTTCTGCATTTGAGTTGCCACCTGTTTGGATCATCTCAGTAGGTTGGAGTTAGAAGATCGTTCTACCATATCGGCTACAGATTTTAAAACTGTATATTAATTTAAAATATTTAACATTTGTGTGCCGCAAAAACGCCTGCCTACACATATTTATAAATAAAATGAAAAGCTTAAGCTTTCCTGGCTGTTTAATTTTATGACCGTATATAAAAATATAGTGCCAAATAAATATGCCCAAAGCCTAACACTCCCGCTCCATAAACTTTAGATGTCAAGTCCCCAAACATGTCCAAACAGGTCAACACATGTTAATAACGACTGGGTTAATCTTTTTAAAGGTTATTTTTCAGATATACTTCCATGAAAACCGCACCTGTTGGTACCCGTCACTGACTGAACTTGTGCATCCCCGTTTTAAAAATCATCACTCAGCTAACATCTTCCTATGTCAAAGTCATTTTCTCAGTGCTATACATGTAATCCAAATCAAACATGAACCTATCAAGTACATGAGGAATATATTCAAAGTAAATACAATCCATCATTAAGATTTATAAAACCTAGACAGGATCTGTAAGACCAATATTTACTGTCTCATGCTTTTGGGAATGCGCCTATTTGGCCACAAGAGAATATGTCTGTATGACTGCACTAACATACACATGGGTCAATTACGGTTTTATAGTACGCAAAAGGCTACCAACACCGGACATTGTAATTATACAATATCAAAATAGTTAATTCTAACATTTGTCCTTTGTTGATTTTTTTTGAAGGATTTATGTATAAAACATAATATGAAAATAAAAACTTAAACATTACTTGTGGAAGTCTAATTTGACATCTGTGGTGCTTCATATACATTAAAATATTTTAAAGAGTAAAATGGACCATCAAAAATCTAATACTAAGAAAATAAAACATCTAATTTGTGCATTAACTTTTCTACTCAATTTGGGGCAAGAAATATATAAAGCTGAAATCTAGTATTTATCTTCCTTTAATGTATCAATCATATTGACTACCAACTAGTCACTGAGATTTTACTGTAAACCTGTATGTGATTTAAAGCAATTTGGGAATAATAGAAGAAAATTTAACAGTTACCTGTTTGGAGATCCATGTGGCTATTTGGATATCTCTATTTTAGAATTGTGCTTATCTGTTTAAGCAATCAAACCAATGACAGCATGTATCCATTTGTTTTATTTTACATTTACATGATATTTCCTTTTTATATATTAATTTTAATTAGCATATATATTTAAATGAATTCAGCTACTTCTGCTATAATCCAAGAGACACATAAATACACACACATTAAAACTACTCCTTAATATGTTATTCATGATACAACATAGATATAAGCCATACACTTAAATTCCAGTTAGAAGCATTAGCTTCAATCTTAAAAGCCTACTAAATGGTGTATATGCACGTGTGTGTGGTTGCTCTCAGGATTTATGACGCATTCTGCCATATTTTCTGTTGGACAGCAGTGGTCCAACCAAAGCTTCCAATTACACACAGCTTATTCTTAGTTGACTGCTATTTTTACTTGGATTTAACATTAATATGAATCTATGGAAAGGGAATAGAAATAACAGAGTAAATTATACTTTGTCTGATGCCTTGTGAAGCAACCCTTTCATTTGCTTGCCCTAAGCCAGTGGCCACATTTAGTCTACTATGTGCATAGTTTCATCTTGAAATGAGGTAATTGCTCGTCTGTACAGTTGTTGTTGTTGTTGGAGGACAGGAAGAGACCAAGAAACAATGCACATAAACATAAGACATTAACACGAAACAAGATGAAAGCCGTTGTAATATTAACAACTAAAAACCAGAACACTGGAAAGCTTAGTGCACATATTTTGATGTTTTCAACATGCATAAAAATACTATTTTCTAATTCAACAGCTAACAGAAACTTTAACAGAAGAAAGTGTCCTTTTCTGCTCTGACAAAACTTTGAAAGCTCTGTGGAATGCTGTTTACTCCGGTTGTGCTTTAAAAACCACTGTAGCATGGGGAAAGGATTGACTGAAATGCCTTTAGACTGTGACCACCCACATTATGGGAAGCACTATGATTAAAGGGAGTTCTGTGTTCCAATATCTGCCAGCACAGTCTGCTCCATGCTGTAATTATTATATTTGCAGTCTTCTCATAATCTGTTGCATGTGTTGTGGCAAGTCCCCCTTACATTACCCAACACGAAAACCACTAGGCAACAACGGCAAACTATATTTAATGTGCAGTAACGGCTGGAAAGCTGGATACTTTGTAATCACTAGTTTTAATTCATACAAAAGGATTTCAGCTCACAAAGCTGATCCAACAGTGTAATGGAAAAAGAGGCAGAGAAAGAAAGAAGAACCACTAAACATTCTTGTGTAGCTGTCTTCTAATGAACTAGTCCAGTCCAGTGCCCCTCCCAATCCCCCTTCTAATAATGAGCCAAGTCATTAACTTGGGTCTTAAAAAGCCTGAAACCATGTAAGTTGTGGTTTAAGAATGTACCAGGAGAACAGTAAAAACACTCAAATGCATCTGTCACTTTGTTAAAAGATTACACAAATTGTACATTATTGATTAACCCATGGATTTACAATTTCAATACTTTTTCCTGTAATGGTTTTAAGGATCCTTGTAAAGAAAAGTAAAAAAAAAACAGCAGTCATTGCACTAATAAAAGAACTTAAGCAGGCTTGTAATGAAAAACAGTGAAGAATAAAAAGGAAAAGAAATATAAAATAGGTAAGCATTATAAACTGGAAGCAATGAGTTACATCTGGGGCCACAGAACAAAGCAGTCAAAATAGCTGCATGGGCTGAAACATCACAAACAAATATATGACATATAAAAATGTGTATGTGATGTTGAACATGGCATTATTATACTGTATAGGCATCTACACCAAGAACACGGATGGATTTGGAAAATTAACAGCCCTTTGGAAATCTTCAGGCAACATTTGTAGAAGTTTGTTAATAATGATATGGACGAAGTTCAGAGTATGTAATAAAGAAACTGAATTTACTTAACCAGGGGTAAATAAATGTTATAATTGCAGTACAAACTTCTTTTGAAACAATGTCAGAATTTTCTTCTATTTTTATCATTATGAAATCTTTTGCTTGCATCAGGCACAGCCAGTAGAGGGAGTAATTCCATAACTTGACTTGCAATGCACATGAGAGTAAGAATAATTTCTTAATATAAAAAAGCAGTATTTTATATACAAAGGAGGATTCAACAAAAACACAGAATAGTTACATTTATAAAAGATAATTATTATAAATTATTTGCTAACATTTAACACCCCCTTTTAGAGCTCTACATTTTTGTTGTGAAGGGGCTTTTATACTTAAAAGGGCAGTGGCTGATAGATGTGTCTGGCGTGCTGCAGTCCATAGGGTCACGGAGAGTTGGACACTGACCAACAACATTTTACACATCAATATACAGTTGATGTAGTTACAGATTCAATTGGCAGACAACCAACCAATAAGACTTTGCTAGCCAGATTAAAAACAAAATTGAAACTTTCCGTAACAAACTCTCCACTCAACATGATCCTACCTCATCATTCCCTCAACTAACCAACAGCCTCCTGCCTTCACCCTTCCCCTATCCATTATGAACTCCTTTGACCTTGTATCTGAGGATGAAGTCGCTAGGCTTTTATCAACCTCTCGTCTTACAACTTGTCCACATGATCCTATTCCATCGGAGCTGACCCATCCCCCTCTTTACCACACTTCCCAACCCTCACACATCTTTTCACCCTTTCCCTTAACACTGGCAAGTTTCCATCATCCCTTAAAACACATTATAATTACACCCGTTCTTAAGAAACCCTCTTCTGATCCAGCTTCTCCATATCACTATCGCCCCATCTCTCTATTTCCCCTGGTTTCAAAACTGCTTGAGCGTGTTTTTTACAATCGCCTTACTAAATATATTTAATCCAATTCCTGCCTTGACCCCTTCCAATCTGGCTTCAGGTCCCAACACTCCACTGAGACAGCGCTAACAAAAGTCACTAATGACTTACTCACCGCTAAAGCCAATGGGTCATGTATCTATTCTAATTCTGCTGGATCTCTCAGCTGCATTTGACACAGTTGACCACCCTCTTCTCATCCACATTCTATGCTCTCTTGACATTCATGACACTGTTCTCTCATGGTTCACATCTTATCTAGAAGATTGAACATTTAGTGTCTCAGGCCCTCTCCTTTTCTTGATCAATACATCCTCCGCTGGTACCCTAAAAAAAGCTTTTGGATTTCAGTATCATCTCTATGCAGATGGCACTCAAATATACCTCTCAGCACCGGAACGATGCCCCTCTCGACTAGCTCAAGTCTCCAACATCCTCTCTAGCATATCCTCCTGGATGTCTGTCTGCCTGTCAACTCAAACTAAACATGTCAAAGACTGAGCTCCTAATCTTCCCTACATTCCTGGCCCGTTGTCTTGGGGTTCTACCAGACCCCGCCCTCTCTTTCATTCCTCATATACAATAAATCACAAAATCTTGTCATTATCATCTAACAAAAGACACAGCTAAAATTCTAATTCACTCTCTCGTCATATCTTGCCTCAACTACTGCAACTTGCTGGCCTCCACATCACCTGTCTGTCCCCACTCCAATCCATATAGAATACATCCGCTAGACTCATCTTCCACGCTGAACACTCTGCAGCACATCTACATTTCTTCAGCACCTCTGTCAGTCACTCCACTGGCTTTCCATAGCCTGCAGAATAACATTTAAAATCTAAAAACAATGCACCCTCTTACATCTAACCTCTCAAAATACTCTCCCAACCTCCCTCTTCGCTCTGCTAATAACCTCCCTCTTCGCTCTGCTAACAACCTTCCCTCTTCGCTCTGCTAACAACCTTCCTCTTTGCTCTGCTAACAACCTTCCTCTTCGCTCTGCTAACAACCTTCCTCTTCGCTCTGTTAACAACCTTCATTTATCCTTCTCTCTTATCACCTCCTCTCACTCCTGTCTCCAGGACGTTTTTTGTTCTGCCCCTATTCTCTGGAACTCCTTGCCTCGCTCCACTAAACTAACCTGCTGCCTAAAAACCTTTAAAACATCATGATCATTACATGTAAATACACTACAGTGGTTCTTTAAAAAAGCATCAAGTCCTGATGGAATACATCCAAGGGTACTTAGGGAACTTGGTTCTGTAATAGCTAAATTATTCTAATTTGTCAAGCCTCACTCTGCACAAGGTCAGACAGTACCAGATGGCTGGTGAAAAGCAGATGTGAAATCTTTAAGAAGGGAGCAAGAGCAAATCCAGGGTTCTACAAACCTGTAAGCCTCTCATCTGTAATGGGAAACTAGTTGCCAATATACAGGAATATATCCATGTGATTAAGATAATAAGTAGGAGTCAACATGGATTTATGAGGGATATGACTTGTCAAACAATTCTAATTTTAATTTTATGATGAGGTAAGTAGACACTTGGACCAAGACAATTCAGTAGATGCAGGCTTTTGATACAGTACAAGATGCAAGGCTATTGTACAAAGTAAAGGGTTCAGGAATTGCAGTAAATATAGGAACAAGGATTAATGACAGTAAACAAAGGTTTTTTCTAAATGGAACATATTTAGATTGGACTAATGTGTCAATTTTGGTTCCGCTGGGTTTAGTATGAGGTCCCCCTTTTATTTACCAACGTTATTAAGGATTTAGAAGCAAGACTGGAAAGTAATGTATCCAAATTTGCTAATGACACCCTGTAGTACGAGGTAAATAAATCAGATAATTTACATTCACTGCAAAGGGACTTACATTAGACAAATGGGCAGCTAATTAGCAGTTGAGATTTAATAAAAATAAATATAAAATAATGCATTTAGGAAAGAAAAATCAACATGAAGCTTATAAACAAAATTGAACAATTTAGCTATATGAGTAATAAAAAGGGATATAGGAGTGCTTGTGTTGAACAACCGGCTTAACAGTTCTCAATGCCAAGTAGCTTCTGCAAAGCTAAGTAAAATATTAGCATGCAATAAGAGGGGTGTTGAAGAAAGTAAAGCAAATATGAGTCTTCCACTATACAAACCCCTACTAAACAATCATTTGGAATATAGAATAACATTTTGGGCACCACTGAAAAAAATTAAATTTTAGAGCTAGAAAAAGTACAGAGAAGGGCAACAAAAATACTAAAGGGTAATGGAGGGACTAAGCTAAGAAGAATGAATAACCAAATTAAACTTATTTTCTTAATAAAAGGTGCTTAAGAGGAGATATATTTACCTTATATAAATAAGATATTGTCAGGAGAACTTTTTGTGCCAAGAAATATTCAACTTCTAAGAGGACATCCCATGAGGTTAGAGGGGAAAAAAAAAAGATTCCACCTTAACGATAGAAAATGTGAAACACAGTCAGACTGTGAAAGTCTATCAAATAAGGTTGTGGCTGTAAATTCAATAGACAACTTTAAACGGGGATTGCATATTATTGAATAAAAAGGCCATAAAGGGTTATGTTGGATAACTAGATAAGGATGGGTATTAATCCAGGGAGATATCAAAATGCTAAAAAGTTGAGGTCAGAAAGTGTTTTTCTCTTTATGTCAGTGCTTCAATCTGGATAAATTAAGAATTATTATTACTGTTTATTTGTAACGCGCCAACATATTCCGTAACGCTATACATACTTTGTGATCAAGGCAAAACAATATTAACACATTACAAAAGATGGAGGTCCCTGTCTTTGAGCTTAGAATCCAGTGCTCATAGTGCTTTCCGCAAAGCACATTGCAAGATTGAAAACAAGCAGACTTACAATATAAAGGTTCACTAATTACATGATCAGTGGAGACCTGGTGGCCCTTGAAGTATTTTCAATTATAAAATAATATTGTGCTAGGATTTTTACAGTGGCAAAAGTAACAAACTTCTTAAATACAACAACACAAAGTATACAAATCATGAGCCCAGTGACTACCTAATATTCCTACAATCCCCTATATTACTACAATTCACAATAAAAGTTCAAAATTGATTAATCTTGCTGCATAAATATATGTATTTACTTGGAGTTTACAAGAGATATCTGTAAACCATATACAGTAATTACATTTTTTATTATTTTCCCCCGAAAGATTAAATTTCAGCATTATTCTTCTGCACTTTATTCTCTGTCTCAAAACTTGCAATCTTCTTTTATGAAAAATAAATTAATTAATTAATTTAAAAAAGCATTTATCCCACTAGCCCACTCAACATCCCACCAGCCGGCTTGGGTCTTTTTAGAGAATTATTTAATGCACCCCTATACCTGGGACATTATCTGCCAAGCCAATTCTCATTCGGTCATAAAAACACGGACCAATACGATAATAAAACTTTCCCTAGATTGCTGCCAATGAGTCTGTGCCAGATACGACATCCTGCCCACATTCTCCTCTTTAACTCCACTTTTCCCCAACCCTAAATTCCCTGAGGGACTTTCCACCACCTCAAAGAACTGGTGGAAGACTAACGGCCTTGACAGAGTGGGGGCATGGCTTTACAGACGGAAAAATTATTTCATACGAACGGCTGAGAGATACCCATAATACTCTTTTCCCCTAAACCTAAATTCCCTGAGGGACTTTTCACCACCTCAAAAAACTGTTGGAGGACTAAATGCCTTTACAGAGTGGGGGCATGGCTTTCAGACGGAAACATTATTTCATATCAACAGCTGAGAGATACCCAGAATATCCCCCTAGGGCAGTGTTTCTCAACTCCAATCCTCAGGGCCCATCAACAGTTCACAGTTTATGTATGTCCCTGCTTGAGCACAGGTGAGTTAATCAGATGATAAACAGAATTACTGAGCCCCCGATTAGCTCACCTGTGCTCAAGCAGGGACATACATAAACTGTGAACTGTTGGTGGGCCTGGAGGACTGGAGTTGAAAAACACTGCCCTAGAGAAACATTTACATTTTTGCAGATTGAGACATATGGTCACATCCATAATTCACGAACTGGGAACATCCACAAAGATCTGGCTCGCACTCACCTGCGAAAAAGTTACACATATGAAAGGTGCACTAGGAGCTCTATATGACACCTTTAGCATACCTTAGGCGACATCTAAAGATCAATACATGAAAGAACGGAAGAAAGATCTTAACCAAAGATCAGACCCCGATATATAAAAGGAAATTTGGAATACAGCAGCGAAAGGGTCTCTCAATTACAGTTTCCTTGAGACCTCAATAAAAATCTTACATAGGGCCTACATCACCCCGGAACGCTTGTCCAAATGGAAACCCTTTGAGAGCCCATAATGCTTTAGGGGATGCTTTTTGATATGGTCATTCATATATATTTGGTGGCAATGCCCGAAGGCACAGCAAATCTGGCTGGATACCATGACTCTAGCCACTAAAATATTTAATAATCAATTGACCCCAATTTTTGACACATGTTTACTGGGAATTTCTCCCCTTCTCTAGAATCCCAAAACATTAAACTATTACAGTTTATATTATTAGCAGTGAAACACCATATCCCTAAACAATGGAAATTTCAGTACTTAGTAATGGCACAAATCAAACACAAATTAAACTATTTAATGTTAAATGAGAGGCTAACACATATCTTATCAGACACATTTGCTTCCTTTTCACAAACTTGGGGACCATGGCTGAACTTTCAAGATAGCACCCTCCTGAGACAACCCCCCCAATATGTAGAATAGGTTACGAGGCAGAGTTTGGAGGGACTGCAGTCCTGGTCAAAGTTTGAGAGACACTCAGAAAAGGTATGTAGATAATATTAAGATACTAGCGACTTGCCCATCAAAAATGACGGGGCAATAAAATTGTAAGGCAGGTAATGATGTTTGTCACAGACACATATTTTTTTTGTTGGTCTGAGATCCTTCAGCGCTCATTGCGAGCCTCTTGGTTGTATTTTTTTCAGTGGCGCTTTTGCTGTCATTGTAAGGTCGTCGCTGACCTGTTTTTTTGCGCTTATTGCAAGGTTGTCCCCTGGTGTAGTTTGTGTGCTATGAGCAGAGTTGGCGCTCGTTGTGAGGAGCACAGTGAATGGCTTTTGCGTTTAATGTGATAGTGTTGTCTTTTTTTTTTTTGTGTATATGTATTTTTTTATGCTAATTGTTTTTTTACAATAACTAATTAATTAATTAAATCATTAAATTAATATACTTTACCTATTTGTAAGTGATATATGCAGGAAGCTTTGTGTTGAAGAGCTGACAATCTGTTTTGATGTTCCTGCAGCATACAATGAAGGTTTGCACTGTTGTGGAGCTAAGGTGTAAGTGCCAGCAATGTGTGAAGTGTGTAGTGTAAATAGGCTGCGTGCGCGAGGGGAAGCCGTTAGTGTAGCTGGGTACTTCCGCATTCGGTAAGTGTTAGTGTTGTAAAATGGCGGTGAATGTGTATGTGGTAGGCGGGTTTGTATGATGAAGCGTTCTTGCTTATGGTGTATGTTGTAGGTCATACAGGTTTTTCTAAAAGCCGTATTTGCTTTGTGGTATTTAGCGGGTTTAGGGGTGTAGCCTCGTTTTCGTTTTTTTCGGCGGCCATTTTTTCTCTCGCTTAGGGGATTTTCTAGTATCTAAACTTTGTAAATTTGACCGAATTCGAGGTTTAAGCTGTGTTGCAGAGGTCCTGGGTGTCCCCCTTGGTGTGGGTAAGGTTTTTATTATATTTTCGTGTGTATTTTTCTGTTTTTTTATGTTTGCTGCTGTGCGCGGATTTTCCGTTAAGGTCGTATATGTGCATGTCCCGCGGGTTGTAATTGTTTTTGTGTAAGTCCGCATTTTTTTTTTTTCTAAGTCCCGCGGCTCGTATTTTTTTGTGTAAGTCCGTTGTTAGTCATTGCGTGTTTGTTTGTTTTTTTCTAAACTCCCGCTTGTGTGGTCTTTTGTAAGGGGTTGTGAGGCGCCGTAGAGCCTTCCGCGAGGGTCCGCATTTGCGGCTCATTGCAGTCGACGCCGGAGCCTCCCCCTCGCTTTGCGAGGGGCCGCATTTGCGGTCCCAAAGTCATAGGGGGTCGTAGGGATGAGCGCCTATGGCGCTCATCTCTACCAGCGCAAGGAGCGCCTTCGGTGCTGCTTGCCAGCAACTGCTTCCCTCACTAACGCTTGCGGGCTCGCGAAGCAACAACCCGCATTGCTGACAACTATATATGTGATATTTAATCACATGTAAGGATAGAAAAGTTGAGATGCTACCTTCTATTCATCTAACACTTTTGTTCCCTTATTATTGGAGTTATTTAATTTGTAAAAAGTTGTTCCTTTTTTTATTTTCTTTAATATTTTTTTATTTTTAGATTATTTCTCCATATACTAATGTAAGGCTGGCAATGCTGTTTGCCACACAATGTGAGGCTTTTGCTCCTCTGAGCACCTTTGGCGCTCATCGCGGGCCCCGGGCTGAGCGCCTTTGGCGCTCATTGCAAACTTTTCCCCGTGTACTACAATTTTCCTGCTTTTGCACTGATCACCTTCGGTGCTCATCGCGAGCCCTACGCTGAGCCCCTTCGGCACTCATTGCGAGCCTTTCCTCTCGCCTGCGCTCAATGCAAGTGTGACGAAGTGCCCTTCGCCACTTGGTCTTGGAGAGGACTTATTGCCAGCCTCCTGCCCTGCGACTATGGCCCTGGGACATATTGCCCTTTAAAAACAGTATTCGGCCATACCAGAGTGTATGTCACTCATTCTGGCCCTTTAAATACAGTGGGGACATACGGTACTTGCCCTGTGGGAGCGGTGATACCCCAGATAGCTATGCCATGGAGCCCATTCATATAATGAAAGACTATGGGAAAGACTTTAGCTACATGGCAATTTAACTGTGTGAATAGGATCTGAGCGCTATTCGGTAGTTTTGTGCGCTCAGATCCCAGCTATCTGGGGATATGTGAAATATCTGTGAGTTATGTGTAAAAGGTGACTTTATGTATTTTAAAGTGGTTTATGTCTTTTTGCAACCATGTGCTCAATGGAGTCTGCCTCTATCCCTGGATAATTGGATTACTTTCCCCATTGTCTCCAGTACAGAGGCCTCTGTAAAACCTGTTTGAGCCAGGGCCCAAAATATACTTTTACTAACGTTTGAAACCCTGGTCTGATTCATGCCATTTTTTAATATGTTGTTCCACAATTTATGTTGTTCATAAAAATTTAAGTTTTATTTATGTACTATGTAAAATCATAAAATTATAAAAAAGTATAAAAATGTGTAAGTTTTAGCTGGGAGATAATTGAGTAGATACAGTAAGAAATTCAATTATCTCCCAAGCAGAGGGGAGGGAAACTGTGGGCGTTACTATTATGTTATTGGTTGTTTTATACCTTCCCCTGGGTGTGTTCTGTTTGTACCTGACTGTAATATAAACCAGGCTGGGTGTGCCAGCACCTGAGTTCTACTTGACCCTGCAAAACGTAGCCTCGTCTCGTTCTTGGAGGGAATTGCTATGCGCTGCATACTCCCTTGAGCTTTAACTACTGAACTTTTGTTTCTGATGTACTCTCCTTGGAGGAGAGGTCTTCCCCACATGGTCCTGGATGCTGGAGATTCATACAGGGTGGAAGGAAGATGGCGCGGCTCCAGTTAAGCTACGGAGGTTGTGGAGTCTGTGGTGGTTGTGATGTCCGGTGCGGTGCTTGTAGTCCTCGGCGCAAGCTAGGACGCGTCCATCAATGGAGGTACCCAGTCGGGGTGC
This sequence comes from Discoglossus pictus, assembly GCA_027410445.1. Classification (NCBI taxonomy): domain Eukaryota; kingdom Metazoa; phylum Chordata; class Amphibia; order Anura; family Alytidae; genus Discoglossus; species Discoglossus pictus. Next base: position 372,199,317 of record CM050163.1, read on the forward strand.
CAGTAGATCCGTTACAGCAAGTCTCTCCCGCATACGGTGCTCATTGTGAGCCTTCTGCGTTCATTGCGAGCCTTTCCGCTCGCCTAGTGTACGGGCTCATTGCAGGATTCGTTAACCTGCAAGTTTTGTGCTTGGGAATGCCATGTGTCTCTTTCCAACATCTCCACCCTGTCCCTTCCCTGTGTGTTTCTCCTCTGCGTGTGTGCCGAATGTTTGTGTGGCGCGCAGTGACTGCCGTTGGTTTTAATTTCAAAGACCTGCGTGCCTGGCGTTGTTCGTGTAAGTTGTTTTGAGCATTGTGTGTTTTGTAAGTTTTGCGAGCCTGGCGTTGCTGAGCCTCGTTTTCATCCTGTTTCTGAAATTTTGCGTTTTATTTCCTCCATTTTTCTCCTTGCTTTTGGAGTGACAAAAAACGCCAAATATGTGTGTAATTCACTTGCCACCTCACTCCCAGGCTTCCTCTGTCTCCCCCTGTGCTGTGTGTGAGTGTGTTATAATTTTTTGTACATGTTTTTTTTTGTTTCTGGTGGGTTTTTCTAGAGTTACGCGCTAGAAGAGTGCCACGCCGCTGGCGAGCCTCGCGAAGCTGGCCATCGCCGCTCATTGCAGCCTAAGTACTGCTCTGCCTCACTTCTTTATATTTCAACACACTCTTACCCTCTAGAACCACCCTTAAAAGTTCTAATTTAGCTACATCAGGAAAGAATAATACCTATCTTTTTGAGGAAAAATAACGAAAATAGGGAAAATTGGATAATAAGGGAGATGTAGAGTAAATGAGGAAGAAAGACAGCTGGCAGCAACAAAAATAACAGAGCAAAACTAGTAAGTTTATTATATTTTTATACAAAGCTTTATTCTCAGCTCAAATCAAGTACAGATTTTGTATTAGCATAAAGAATTAGAAATACATACAATGTTTGTTACTTGCTAAATGAAACTGAAATGTTTATGCTGATATTTCCTACTGTACTTTCTCTTTACCCTCAATAAAACTTATTGGAAAAAAAATAAATAAATAACAATCTGAAAAAGAATTTATAGGTCCAAAATAGAAAAAGTAAGTGTAGTTTTCCAAAAAAAACATGATGGTTTGAAAATTGTTTTTTCAAATGAGTCAACAAAGAACGTACTGCCATCAACTCTGTCTCCTTCCAATGTGTTCACCACTGTTTACGTGCAAGCAAAACACACAGAGAGATTTCCATTGGTAATTACCTCACACCCTGGGTGCTGCCAGCCACCCACGAACTGTTACTCCAGAGTAAACGGAAAATGATGGGGGGTTTAGAAAAAAATTGCTTTTGAGTTGGTTGGTAGCACAATATTTATACTGAATTGGAATTCTCTTGATGGTGCCAGGTTTTCCCCCATATATATATCATCTATAACTGGTGATTGAGACATCTGAAGATGGTTTGGAGTAAAAGAATAATAAATAGTAAATATTTCACTGCTAAAGTGGAAGATATTTCAGAAATGCAGAAGAATTAAAAAAAACTGATTTTTATATACATTCAAATGCATGCATAAGATTATATTAAAGAACAAGTTCCAACTGGCTATTATGTTTCATAAATTATATGAAACTTAGTAGCCTTATATGAGAACAACTAAATAGTTGGGAGCTAATAGTGCAGTTTAAGGAGTTGTGGTTTTCTAATTTGTGAAACTCTCTTACAGCAGGACAGGTTGCACTTACAAGGAGGACTTTGTATGGAGAGGAGCTTCTATCTGCTGCCATTGAAATAAGGCAGCAGAACTAATTGGGAGCTCATATTCTCATCTGGTATCAAGTCCAGTTATTTTCAAAGACGGTACAGAAAAAACTAGACCAAGATGGGAGTTGTATTAATATGTAAAAGCACAGGCAATAATATTTGTCAAATGTTTATTTTGTTACGTTATAAGAAAGAAAGATTAAAAGAGAGTATTCAAATATTAAAGTACAAGTCCTGTTAGTACATTGTTATTTCTTATATCAAAAGCTAAAATATTTACATAGAGAATGCTTAGAAGGTGTTTTACATATACAGACAGACCCCGCTTAACACTACCCTGTTTGACACAGATTCACTACAAAGCTGTTTTTGCCGCATGAGCTCCCCTAACCCATTGTCCCTTATATTAAAATGACCCCGTGTCGAGCTGTTTCACTTAACACTTGGAACCTATCTACAGCGTTAAACAAGGTATAGCTGTAATTATTACACAGGGGCTCTGAACTTCATGTTGGACTTGTTTGAAATTACCTTACTATACCATTATATTTAACTCAGACTGTCCACTATCAAGTAATGTCTATGGATATTACTTAACTAGTAAATTGCCCGTTATAAATGATGGTATCATATGTTATTTTAATTGCCTGTGATGTCTCTCTCTGTGTGCCCTAATTCTCTCTCTCTGTGATCTGTTTCTCTCCATCTCTTTCCTCTCTCCGCCTCTCTCTCTCTCTCCCTCGTCTTTCTCTTTCTCTCCCTTTATTTCTCTTTTCCCTCCCTCCCTCTCTCAGCCTGCGTCCCTCCCTCCCCTCCCACCCTTCTCTCCCCTTCCCTCTCTTCTCTCCACTTCCCTCTCCCTCCCTTCTATCCCCTTCCCTTCTCTCCTCCTCCATCCTTTCTCTCCCCCTCCCTCTCTATTTGCGCAGCTTCTCATTGGATGTGGAGCAGCTTGTGATTAACGCCTGTGCAGAATGCATCTCGCAGTCGTTACTTACGACTGATAACTATTATAGTGGATGTATAAATTATAGGACTTATAGGAAATGTTGTTGCATGCTTGGTGTTACTATAGAAGTTAAACAAAACCATGCTTTTTCTTATCTTATTTTCACAATCTGTCCTTGGCTGTATTTTTAAGTTACTAGACCTAATTAATAAATCTGTTTGTAAGCAGGTCATTTTGCATGTGAAGACAAAATAAACATACTCTTTAAATGCGTGGTAAAGAAACTGAAAATATGTACACACCACTTTACTATAGAATAAGATGATGTTTTGGTGGAATAAAAAGAACAAAGTTATCACTAATATAGTTGTCGTACTGCAAGTCTGTGTGTAACGCTTGCAAATTGAGAGTTGCGCCAAAGGCGCTCATTTCGAGGTCCGCAATGGGCGCCGAAGGGGGATTGGGAGGGAGAGAGGAGGGAAAGAGAGGGAAGGACAGAGAAGGAGAGGGAGGGAGAGAGAGAGAAGGATAGAGTAGGAAGGAGGGGGAGGGAGAGAAATTGTGAGGAGGGAAAGAGAGAGAGAGAAGAGAGACAGAGGGAGAGGGAGAGATAAGGGGAGAAGGAGAGAGAGAGAGCGAGAGCAGGATAGAGAACGAAGGAGGGGGAGGGAGAGAAAGTGTGAGGATTAAGTGAGAGAGAGAAGGAGAGGGAGGGGAGGGGGAGAGAGATAGATAGATAGATAGAAAGAAAGGTGGGAGAGAGAGAACGAGAGATAGAGGGCACACAAAGAGAGAGAGAGAGAGAGCACAGGGAGAGGGCACACAAACAGACAGAATACACAATTTTTAAAACCATATTATACCGTAATCTTTGACGGGCAAGTGACTAGTATTCAATAAAGAGACAATAAAGACTAATAGCATATGAACTGTTTCAACGTGACAATTCAGCAATATTATTTTTAATTATTTTCTATTATTATTTTCATGCAAGGAAATGCACTTATATATTTTTATGGCTCAATCTTTTTTTTCCATTTACAAATTTTGTTAGAAAAAAGGCAGCATCTCAGCAATTAGATGATTCAATTCATATATCATTTTTGCTAACATCAAGTACTAAATGTTATACAAATATTATTTCCCTCCACAGGAGGAGCACAAACAAAAAGTTGTTTTTCTGCCAAGACAAAGACATCCTTAAACGCTTGTTTTTTTCCTTTCCAACCTCTTCCATTATGACAAAAAAGGTAGCTCTCTCTCACATCCATATGGCTAGATCTTTTAAAAGCATAATAGGAAATGTGTCACATTAAAAAACATCAAAGTACATCAAATATTCAGATTAGTCATTAAAAATATAAATGTATATTATTTTTATTCTGAGAATTAAATATTTTTGAGAACTCCTTTTAAATGTAATAAACATAAAGTCAGCTCAGAATATATATGTGTGTGTGTGTGTATATATATATATATATATATATATATATATATATATATATATATATATAGTCAGAGTGATTAAAAAAAACACTGCTCCATAAAATGACCCGAGTCAATTAAAATATAGTTGTTGAATGAAAAAGTCAAGGTGATCATAAAAAGCAGGTCATCCGGAGAACATCACTAAAAACTCAAACATCCTGTTTTTAATTGGCAGTAACTGATTTCATCTGGCCAGTTGAAGCCAAGCAACCTCCTGCAATACACAATACAAATCAGCCTTCCAATAGACAGACTGTACTCACAATCAAGCAAATCAGAACGGATAGTCAGAGCCACCGGGAACGGCAATACTAAGGCATTAATGTGCTATAAATACATTGTCTTCTACCATTCAAATGTTTACACAAAGAGGACTGCAATAGAGAAAGAAAAAGACATATTTAACAATTACATAAGTCTAAAAAAATGTGTTCAAGTTTATAACAACAGCCCTGAGGGGAGGATATCTGATCAGTTACCACATAAAGGGGCTCTTCAGCCCTCTATAACATCCACACTAATCAGTACAGGATGTTTTTGCAAGTTGATATGGTATGAAATTGACAAAAAAAGCCTAAATTCATTTAGACATATTACATTTTGTCGAGAACAAATCAGTCAGACTGTGTTTCATCAAGACAGCCCACTTGAACATTTTTAAACTGCTAGAGAATGCAGTTATCCAGTCAGATGGCAGCCGCCATGTCGAGCTACATCAGCCAAGCAGAAGGAAGCTACCTGAAGACACATAGACACAGGCTAGCCTGAATGTGGTGAGAGGAGTGCAAGTTTTCCTGTGATCGTTGTTTAGTCGTATCCCACACTCCGTGACCCTATGAACTGTAGCACGCCAGGCACAATCATTATGTCTCTGGTTATGCTTATCAATAAGGTTACTGGAGTGGGTTACCAGATCCTTCTCCAGTGATTTCTCTAACATCTATGCTATGACCTGCTTATCTTGGGTGACCCCAGGGGTGTAGGAGCGAGAATAATTCTGGTGGAGGTACAGCTCGTATACACAGGCTTTAAAATAGCTTATATATACACATTTAACCCCCACCCCCTCTAGTTCCTAGACCCATGGGTGACCCTATATGGTATAGATCACGGCTTCATTGAGGTACACAAGCCCCTTCACCACATTAGGGTAGTGATCCAGAAGGGGGTACTTGTGATAGTGTTGTGGTATTCAAGTTATTGTGTATAATAATACTTCTACAAAACCAATTTGTAAAACATTTTTATAGAAATATTCACGTAAATACAGAAAAATGTTTGTTACGCTATTAAAGTGCAACGGTTCAAATATTTATACACACATATAGACAACAACATTTTGTGTGGGGAAAGTGTATCAAAACAGTGTGAGGAGAACACATTAATTCAACAACTCATAAGTAAATTAGCCTTTATAACTTCTTTTATCAGCCTGCCACTACCCTAACAACAAAGTGGCGGGCTGATAAAAGGAGTTATAAAGTTTAACTTTTAAGAATTAAACATTTTTTTTATAAAACAATGGTGCTTAAAGTGACATAGATTTTAATTTTTTAATGCATTAAACGATAGCAGGAGCAAATGGATATTAAATGTGTAGAGTTTACACAGGGAGGCGTAAAACTGGCAAGAGCACAAACAGATTTTCTCTACTTACAAAATTATTATGTTAACTCATTATGGCTAACCAAGTCAAAGGATTGTACATCATCAGAATACACCTAAACAAATATATATATATATATATATATATATATATATATATATATATATAAATATATATATATATATATATTTATACATATATACACATACATATATACCGTATATACTTGAGTATAAGCCAAGTTTTTCAGCCCTATTTTTAAGGCTAATAAGGCTTATACTCGAGTCACTCTCCCCCCCGTGTCTCTCTACCCCCCCCTTGTGTCTCTCTACCCCCCTTGTGTCTCTCTACCCCCCCTTGTGTCTCTCTTACCCCCCCTTGTGTCTCTCTTACCCCCCCTTGTGTCTCTCTTACCCCCCTTGTGTCTCTCTTACCCCCCCTTGTGTCTCTCTTACCCCCCCTTGTGTCTCTCTTACCCCCCCTTGTGTCTCTCTACCTCCCAGTGTCTCTTTCCCTCCTCCTCCCCATCCTCATCCTCAACCCCCCCGCCCCCTCCCTCTCCCCTCACTTAACTGCTCCGGCCTCCGCTCCTTCTGGGTCTTCGTGTGGAGCGCATGTGACGTCACATGCGCGCCACGTCATTAGCATATACCGGGTGCCGGCACATGCACGCCACATCAGGAGCCTGAAGGAGCGGAGGCCAGAGCAGGTAAGTGAGGGGAGGGGGGGGGTATTTAGAGGGGTAGGATGGGGGGGTTGGGTTTAGAATGAGGGTTGGGGGATAGAGGATGAGGAGGGAGGTTGAGGAGGGGGTTGAGGATGGGGGGGGTTGAGGTTGAGGAGGGGGTTGAGGATGGGGGAGTTGAGGTTGAGGAGGGAGGTTGAGGATGGGGGGGGTTGAGGTTGAGGAGGGAGGTTGAGGAGGGGGTTGAGGATGAGGAGGGAGGTTGAGGATGAGGAGGGAGGTTGCGGATGAGGAGGGAGGTTGAGGATGAGGAGGGAGGTTGAGGATGAGGAGGGAGGTTGAGGAGGGGGTTGAGGATGGGGGGGTGAGGATGAGGGGGTTGAGGAGGGATGTTGAGGAGAGGGGTTGAAGATGGGGGGGTTAAGGTTGAGGAGGGGGTTGAGGATGAGGAGGGAGGTTGAGGAGGGAGGTTGAGGAGGGGGGGTGAGGAGGGGGGTTGAGGTTGAGGAGGGGGTTAAGGTTGAGGAGGGGGTTTGAGGTTGAGGAGGGGGTTGAGGTTGAGGAGGGGGTTGAGGATGGGGGGTTGAGGAGGAGGGGGTTGAGGATGAGGAGGGATGATGAGGAGGGAGGTTGAGGATGAGGAGTGGGATTGAGTAGGGAGGTTGAGAATGAGGGGGGGGGGAAGAGACACAGGGAAGGGACATTTCCCACCCTTGGCTTATACTCAAGTCACTCATTTTACCCAGTATTTTGTGGTAAAATAGGTGCCTCGGCTTATACTCGAGTATATACGGTATATATATATATATATATATATATATATATATATATATATATATATATATATATATATATTCCCTGAAAGAACACAAACTAGAGATTTTGAAAATAGCTAACATACTTTAATTCATAAAAATAATTATCCACTAACTCAAAGATATTATTTTTGTTCAGTCCTTCAGTCGTGTCCGACTCTCAATGACCATATCGTCACAGCACACCAGGCACATCTGTCTGTGTTTCTGGTTGTGCTTATCCATATGGTTTTCTTGGCAAAGATACTGGAGTGGGTTGCCATTTCCTTCTCCAGTGGAATGCGATTTGTGCTACCTCTCTGCTATGAACTGCCCATCTTGGGTGACCCTACATGTTATAACTCACAGCTTCATGAAGTTAAACTTCACATACACATTCTTATTTTCCAGCATCCTCACCCAAGTTCAGTAAAAGAAACACATTAAATACTAAATATCAAAAACCAATATCTACTTATTAAATAGACACCAAATACATAGTGGTCAAACCATGCTTGTGTCTGCTTCAAAATGCCACAACTGCATAGGGAGTTTCACATATATCATTGCTTTTGTATTTACTTTTTTACAGTGGGAGAATGTGTGTTATCTCCCATTCTTTCCTTAGGTAACAAACCTAAGTAACCACTTGACCTTGCTAAGCTTTTTTGCATTGTTCAGTAGTTTCCGACTCTCCGTGACCTCATGGATCGTATATCCATGGTTATGCAGATCCGCTTGGGTATTCATGGCAGTGATACTGGAGTGAATTGCCAATTCATTCTCAGTGGGCCACAGCATACCTAGGTGGTTTCCCATCCAAGTACTGACCAGGCCCAACCCTGCATGGCTTCACAGTGGTGTGACCTCTTGGTTCCCTAACTGGAATCAAACCCAGGTTGCAGTGGTGAAAGCAAAGAATCCTAACCTCTAAACCCCAAGGGAACCCTTGCTTGGCTTTAGTAGGCCCCAACTGAATACTATGAGCAGTGCTGTCCCAGTGAAAATATCAGACTGTCTCAAAGCTTATCAGTGCTGCTAAAAGGAAGCCATATATATTGATTATTTTTTTAATGCAGTTATTAATGTAATGCTTATTAGTGACAATCCATTTATGGTAAGTAATAACATGTAAAGTATTTGAGCTGATGAAAGATTCCCTTTAAAGGTTTACTAACACTTTGGTTTCAGTGCTTCTATATTATTAGCTCTGAAATCAAGAACAGAGCACCTCCATAGACAGTAGCTAATACAATATTGTTTGACCATAAATGTAGGAGTTTGGTTTCTTGTTGCATCAGCTAGTCTACCTCATCTTAGGGACATAAAACAGTTTTGAGTTTCATACACATTTGAAAGAGCATGTTTTAAGGATTACCAAATATAATTTTTGCATGCATCTAATTAAGAGGTATAAAATGCTCTTGAAGAACAAGACTTTATAATGCACACAATGTTTTAGAAATTTAAACAAATCCAGCCTTTAGTTTATTGTTGTTGTTGAGTCCATCAGTCGTTTCCAACTCTCATTGACCATATGGACGCAGCAAGCCAGGCACACCTTTCTGGTTGGGCTTATCCATATGGTTTTCTTGGCAAAAATACCGGAGTGGTTTCCAGATCAGACTCCAGTGGCCTATCTGCTATGATCTGCCCATCTTGGGTGACCCTACATGGTATAGCTCACAGCTTCACTGAAATACACAAGCCCCTTCACCACGACAAGGTAGAGATCCAGAAGGGATTAGTTTATTTACTGATTTACTGTATGAAGCTATTGCCTTGTTTGTGTGCTCATTGCCTCAACACCGAGGCTTGTAGGCTAACATTCCCATTAGCCCTAGCACTGGCAATTAACAATGCCACTGTGAGTGTGTGTTTTGGACGACAATGGCCCTTTAACTTATAAAGTCACACCTCAATCTCTATATCTAAGTTTTAACCTTATATTAAAGGTGAAGATTATAACCAAAATGCTCTTAACTCAAAATTATTATATTCTCACGGTATTTAGAAACCATGGGCAAATTGCTCTTCCTGCTCCGACACATCATAAGAAATGTTCTACATTCTGAATATTTGCCATTTTTGTCTAGACGGTCTATGCTGGGTATTTGTTTTTGCCGGCCAGTGACCCACTATCACATTTCTAGCCTCAATTAATAATAGTATAATTAATTTTTTGCCCATCTATCCATATACCTTCCAAAGCAGAATTATTACTAGGACTAAATTTAATTAATTCATTTCTTGTACCAGAATATTTGAATGTTAGGATTTTCCCACCATATATGGGGTTCCCTGGTGGTCCAGTAATTAGGATTTATTGCTTTCACCACTGCAACCTGGGTTTGAGGTCAGTCAGAGATTACACCACTCTGAAGCCAAGCAGGGTTGGGCCTGGTCAGTACTTGGTTGGGAGACCACCTAGGAATACCAGGAGCTGTATGCCCACTGAAGAAGGAACTGGCAACCCACTCTGTCATGTCAAGTGGATCAGTATGGTGCGTTGCGGTCCATGAGATCACGGACAGTCGGGCACGACTGAACAATGCAAACACACAATATATGAATGGTGGGAATGCCCTAAAATCCTCTGGAACATGTTAGTGGTATCTGTAGCTTGTAGTCATTTATTAAATGTTAAAGCCTACTGTATATAATCATACACATTTATTCTTGCTCCTTCTCACCCACAAAACTTTTAATAAGTCACCTTACACAAAGATACAGTGCCTTGCAAAAATATTCACCCCCCTTGGTATTTTTCGTGTTTTGTTGCTTCACAACCTGGAATTAACGTGGATTTGCATAATTTAATTTACAGATCATGCCCACAACTTTGAAGATGTTTTTCTTTTTTTTTTATTGTGAAGCAAACAACAAATAGGACAAAATAACAGAAAAAGTCCATGTGCATAACTATTCACCCCCCTAAAGTCAATACTTTGTAGAGCCACTTTCTCACCACTCTGCCATAAAGCCCAACTCTATGGAGCGTACGGCTTATTGTCGTCCTATGTACAGATTCTCCAGTCTCTGCTGTGGAACTCTGCAGCTCCTCCAGGGTTACCTTAAGTCTCTGTCCTGCCTCTCTGATTAATGCCCTCCTTGCCTGGTCCGTGAGTTTTGTTGGGCGGCTGTCTCTTGGCAGGTTTGCGGTTGTGCCATGTTCTTTCTTTTTGGTTATGATAGATTTGATGGTGCTCCTGGGGATCATCAAAGATTTGGATATTTTTTTATAACCTAACCCTGACTTGTACTTCTCAACAACATTGTCCCTTACTTGTTTGGAGAGTTCCTTGGTCTTCATGGCAGTGTTTGGTTATAGGTGCCTCTTGCTTAGGTGTTGCAGCCTCTGGGGCCTTTCAAAAAAGGTGTGTATATGTAATGACAGATGATGTGACACTTAGATTGCACACCGGTGGACATCATTTCACTAATTATGTGACTTCTGAAGGTAATTGGTTGCACCAGAGCTTTTTATGGGCTTCATAACAAAGGGGGTGAATACATACAAACATGCAAGTTTTCTCGTTTCTATTTCTAAAAAAATAGTTTTATGTATATATTTTTCTCATTTCACTTCATCAACTTAGACTATTGTGTTCTGATCCATCACATAAAATTCAGATTAACAAAACATTGAACTTAAGGCTGTAATGTAACAAAATAGGTAAAATGTCAATGGGGGGATGAATATTTTTGCAAGGCACTGTAGTTAGAGAGGGAATATCATTCCAGGTATTTTATGCTTAAATTTACTAACCTTCAAGCTCAACTACCCAGCACTTCCACCAAATATTAAAAAACTGCAATTTTTATAGGTGTATTTTTTTAAAACTGTGTTTGATTTTTAAACCTACAAAAATGCCTATGCACAGATTATACATTGATCTGTTATTTCACCGTCTAAAATAAATGACTGTACAAAGTTATGTCACAGCTCATGGGCTGACAACAATGACCCAAAAGAGCAATTACACATCCAAAGGCATTTTTTTAACCTTTACTATAAAAAAAGAAAATACTGTGAAAAATTTTCACCTACCTTTTTTCAGATCCAGATATAGAGCACGATTCAATTAGAAAGCCCTCATCTTACGTTATACAGGATTTTCTCCTACATTTGCCCGTTTACGGGTGTGAAAACATTTGTGGCCTTGGGGAAATGTAGCAATTGAATAGCGATTTGCGATTTTAGCAATCATAACTTTTGTGAAAGTGACAGATCAAAGGCTGTAAGCCCTTTTTTTAAGGCTGAAAAAGCCCCCCTCGGCTTATACTCGAGTCACCCTGCTCCTGCTGCTCACTCCCTCCCCTGTGTCTCTCCACCCCCTCCCCTGTGTCTCTTCCCCCCCTCTCCCTCCGCTGTGTCTCCTTCCCTCCCTCTCCCTCATGTCTCATTCCCTCCCCCTCCCCTATCATTCTCCTCATCCTCCCTTCTCATCACTTCCCCCCTCTCCATTTAGCCCCCTCCCTTTCCCCTCATTTACTTTCATCAGCTGCTCCTCTGCGCGTCTTCTGGCTTTGTCGAGAACCGGCATATGCTAATGACGTGAAGTCACATGCCCGTCACGTCATTAGCATTTGATAATTATTCTTGTGTGTACTGTTCCTGTTCATTATGTGTTTTACTAGTAAGTTGACCGTATTAATGATGGTATCATATGTTATGTTCAATTGTCTGTTCTGACACTCTGTGTGCGTCCTCTGTCCCTCTCCCTCCCCCTCCCTGCCTTCCTCTGCTCTCCCACCTCCCCCTCCCCCCATGTCTCCTCTCTCTCGCCCTAGCTCTCCCCCCCCCTCCCACGCCGTGCAGGGCATACGCAATGGCGTCATTCCCCACAATCAGCATGTGAGTAACACCTATGCAGAGTGTATCTCGCAGTTGTTACTCACATCTCAGAACTATTATAGTGGATAAATTGGATATTGCTTTATACTTGTGCCAAAACAATTAGACAACAAGTCCTTTCAATTCAGGTAATAAAACAGTGGCTTGCTGCAGATACCTGGTTTAATTGTATTTAGAAAACCATTCTTTTTATTTTCTTAAGTTTTTATTTGTCTTCTTCCTAATAGGCTCTTCTGAGCTCACTTGCTGTTTCGAATCAATGATTCACTGAATAAAATGCTCACATTATTGAGAGCTTTATTGGCTATTTTTTTCTGATTAATACAAAAATTATGAAATTGCAGATCTTTGTCAAGATTTCCAACTGAAATTTATGATAAAACTATGAAAATTAAGCAGCAATTGAAACTTGTTAAAGCTGTCCAGTAATTAATTAGTTCACCTCCAAAAGACTTTTCTGCACTGATTATTACAGGAGGCTCCGGTTCCAAACTTATTAACAATTGGGTTTTCAGACCGCCTTTAAAAATTGTTGACTTATGTGAGATTGTATATTTAGTTATCAGAAGGCTAAACCATTGCTTCCTGAGGGGAAAAGAATAACATTGATTTTAGCGCTTGAGAAAAGCGAAAACACTCATACGGATATCTATGAAGTGCTAAGGCATTAATGGAAGGAAATAACCACCTCAGAAATCTCAGGAATGCTTGTTATAACATTTCTACTACATGTTAAGATATCAGGGGGGGCAGCTTAGTGATCAGGTTACCGACTCCCAACACACATTCCCTTTTTGTGACCTGAAACCCCTTATTTAATCAGAAGGATACTACTACAGATCTAATGGAGAACAATGCCTTATTAATGTACGTATGCCAAATTGCTAAACTATCACACGAACGCCTCACACTTTGCTCGGCGCAGACCAGATGTGTGATAAAATGGAGGCCGAAGCACTTTCCTTCTCTTGGAGTTGTTTTTATTCCAGGTCAGGGGTCATATCATGGGTGAGAACTTAGTACAAGCACATTAGCCGAGCTGTCTGCACTACATCTGGCCGGGGCATAAATAGGGGCTTTTCCTATATATACACACACACACACACACACACAGATGCAAAAGGAACACAGATCAATTATTAATACAATATGGCAGTTGTTTAATCCTTAATAGTAATCAATTTTTTTGTAAATAATATTCCCTTTTTTTTAATAAGAACGATATATCACTCACAAGCCTCTGGTATGAAAACAACAACACATTTAATCAACCTTTACATTGTAATTTGGCGTGCAGCTTGCCTAACAGACGCTTTTTATGAGTTTTAATTGTTCACAGTCCTCAGAGGAAGGAAATTGTTAATCACCTGCAGACCAGCGCCAACCTCCATACAATCAGTCAGCTCAGGCAACATATTACCACTTTGTTTTACTACCAACATGGCAAAGTGGATTTTTCACCTGTTTCTGTAAATGTTTTTGTTATGTGGGAGTGGACCTGCAAATGGCAATATAATGACTAATATCAAGATTAATGCACGTATGTAATATGGTGGCAAGCATCGGTAATATGACCGCCAAGGAACTTATTACATATTAGAAACAGGTAACTTATTAGCCGATTCTACACCTGAACTGTGAAACTAGCAGTTCACAAGTTTCTCTATGCCAACTTCCTAAACGTTTCTGTTTTGTAATTATCTGAAAAAAGTAAATTTGAAAGGCAGTATTTGGTGATCTACTGGGGAGATTCTTTAAGCTTTCATTACTTTAAGAAGTAATAATAACATAAATCATAATACGTCACAAGCTGATCATTTGTGAGAAATCTTAAACTGAAAATAACTGGTTTTATCAAAAAAAAATTGTCTGCGGCCCCATCTATTAGAATGTGTAATGCGACACACATTTCCTCACACTTTTCTATCAACACTGTGCAGCAAATAGTAAGATGCAGGTAACTATACTTATACATTTACAACAGTTTGTAAAATATGGTGTGGAAGACCAGTTATTTTCAGTGCAAGTATTCTCACAAAACATTGACCTTTTCAAAGCACCAGCATAAGCACAATTCAAGTTAAATCTATGTATTTCACTGTTAATTAACTTAAAAATACATGTGCAAACTGCTGCAAAAGGGTCTTTAGACATTAAATTCAAGTTTCACACACACAGTTCATTTCATTAAAGGGACAGTTACTTTAGAAGGAAAGATCTCATGAAGGCAAGTTGAAATACTTCTTACATATTTGAAATACGTCATTTTTTTATGAAGATATTGCATTTAATTTTTTTTTTATAATTTTATATTTATTTTTCTGTATCAGTCAGCCCACTGTTTAATACACTGCACATACTGAGTGCTGTCCCACCTCCTAAGTGACTTCCATAAGTCAGGTTGCAGGGGTGTGTATCCATAGAAGTCAATGGAAAAGTTTTTGACTGACAGGGGGTATGTGTGCCTACAAAGTGACATTGTGCATAGAGGCTGGCTCTTACTAGGAAGTAAAGCACTCAGTAAATTTGTGAAGCAGCAGGAGCGTGGCTCACAGTCACACAGACACACTCAGACCGGCCGCAGGCTATTTGCCTATTCTATTCCCTTCCGTCAGGCTTGCGGCCGGCACCTTGTTATCCCTTGTGGCCGCACGCGCCGCAGGAAAGCCTTTGATCTTAAACGGCCGCAAGAGTTTCGGCCGCAAGAAAACCCTGGTTGCTATTCAATTGCTCCGGGAACCCTCCCTGCAAGGCTAAAACCGAGCCGCAGGTTACTTGCACCAAAAAGGTCCCGCTAGCACCAATTAAGCACATAATAAAGCCATAATAAAGCCATAATAAAGCCATAATAAAGCCATCCTGCACTCTGAGGAGACTATAAAGTGATTGTAGGTGTTAGCATTCATAGCACAACATTCCCCTACACTCAAATCCGAAAATAATTTTTATTTTAATGTCAAATATCCGTGTACAAAGTCCCGAGGGCTTGGAGCACCTCAGACCCGCCCAGGCTGCGGGACGGAAAATAAACCGTTAATGAAATATCTGATTTGGGCTGATTAATTATTAATCCTCATGTCCCCCATTATGATCCCTAGCATTTACAGAGCTTTACAGTGCCATCTTGAATTTATATTTGCATTTAAAGTTTTCTGACCTTGCGGCCGGTTGCATGATATGCGGCCGGCCGTAAGGGGGATATCCTTGCGGCGCCGTCTATTTAAATTGCAAGGTAAAGGTAGCTCTACACAGGGCCGTAAGACGGCCGCAAGGAATAGCAGCTTTGCGGCCGTTTTACGGCCGATGATAGAATGAGGCCCTCGGACACTACTGTCTAGGAGACAAACACAATCATCATAGATTGCATTAAATATGCAACTTTGAATAATCTGCAGAAGGGCAATATGGCTATAATCCCCTAACCCTGCCTCCAAGTAATCTGACCTGCATAATTAATGCATTCTATGATGACTACGTTTATCTTCAGAACAATAGCTACAGTGGCTATAATTGGGTGGTAAGTGTTTAAATTATATTTTCTTGCTAAAGCCTTTCTCTGTTGTTGTATTTTAATAATGGAGAACTAAAAAATATATTTAAGCTGTATGAAAAGCTGTATGCTAAAAAGTAATCAAAGCTGGTAACAACAGTGGCCTTTCAGAGGTAAAGCTTATTCTAGGACCATGGTGTTTCTCTTTCTCATATCAATCCACATAAAACTTTCTTCCTGGGATATGACAAATAATGACCCAGGTACTGGCTATGGAGAACCACAGGTCTAGACCCAACTAGTATATTTTGTCCTAACAGTACATTTTTTTAAAACCCATTCCATGATGTAGTCTGTGTCTAAGAATTCCCTTCCATTGTTATAAATAGATATATCAACAGTTTTCCATGAAGAAAAAATAATACACATAAATGTATCTAAAATAATGAAATCTGCCCCAAAGAAAGTTCCATGTCAAATGGGACTTGGAAGCCTTCCTAAATAAGTCAATACAGTATAATAAACCTGTGGCTAGCAAAAATCATGTGTGATGTACATTTTGTGGTATTTACAATTCAGCCCCTAGCATTCACACTTTTGGTTTGCACCATTTAAAACAACACAACATCTTAAGGGAAAGCTGGTTATTTGAAGTCACACCAAATACGGAGTCTCCTGTGTGATTTGACTTGGAAAATGTGGTGATCTTGCATTTTTAACAAGTCCCCTTTACATTTTCTTGATGTGGAACATCAATACAAACCACTTGTATATAATTTGTCAGGGAGAGGGAAATGCATACAGCTTTTTTGCCTGTGGGGAACATATATAACTTATTTAAAGCACTTACGGTAAATGGAAACCAAAGAAAATGTTTGTGTAAATGCATTGAGGAATTTGTAGAATGGTAAAAAGTTTGGGTATTTTTCTCCTGATTTGGTCGTAAAAATTTGCTTCCCAGAAATAGTAAGCCCAAGTTGGCTTGCAAAATGAGGACCGGAGTGTCGGAACAATGAGGAAAAATGCAAAACTAGCAATTGTATATCCCAATTATTAAATACCCTACAGGTAAAGGTGCAGGTGCAACATTACTGCTCTTCATGTTTGAAAAGACATTATATGGGGTTCAAGAGGTGAATAAATATGTTATGCTAATTGCATATATATAAATGGTGTTGCTGGAATGCAGGGCACACAGATTATAGTAATTTTATCAGCAATGAATGAGGATTAATGCTTCCCCACAAAATTAAAAAGAAGGCTTTACCTGCAAAGCACGATAGGTTAGTTGAAGTTACGGTTTGTGATACCATCTACTATCTACAGCTCAATCTAATCAGTATTAATTTATGCAGATTAATTCACCCATCATCTCTGGACACCATGGCCCTCATTCAATTGCAATTTGGCCAATTGAATAGGGGTCAAAATAAGCACATAACATTTTTTTTTTAAAGAAGTTTTTAGTTAGTAAACATCTATCCAAAAGCAAGGTTTTCACTAACTAAAAACTTCTTTAAAAAAAATATGTTATGTGCTTATTTAGAGCACTATTCAATTGGCCAAATCGCAATTGAATGAGGGCCCATGTTCTGCATTAATGTGAGTAACATTGGACACATTGCATGTTAATCTAGGGTGGCACTCCAATCTTGTTGCGAATGATGCAACTATAAAATAGCATTAGTCCAACTGTGTCTAGTTTTAAAAAGTGTCTACTTGAATAAATGAATTGTTTACACATATCATATTATTGGCATTGTGCAGAAAAATGGCCAAAAAAAGCTCTGCTCCTTATTATCCCTATCACACTAGTAATTAGAGTATGAATGGTATGAGCATAATGTATTTTTTAAAGATAAATGGACAGTTTTATATGGTAGTTATATGAATGTACTTCATTCTGCTGCTCAGTGTGTATAGTTCATCAACCTGGTGATGATGGAGACTTGAATGAATGTACCATCTCTGAGAAAACACTGAAAGACCTTCTCGACATTATTATTATTTTGACCTCAGATTTTTTTTTCTAAGTCCCGCGGCTCATATTTGTTTTTTTTCTAAGTCCCGCTTTGCAGTCTTATGTGCCTGGCTGTGTTTTGCGTGGTTAGGGGTCGTGTAGCCTCGTTTTCATTTTTTTTCGGCTGCCATTTTTCTTGTTGCTTGGTGGATTTTCAAGCGGCTAAACTCTGTAAATTGCTATCTCCCGTGCTGTGTGTGATGTTTTTTTGTATTTTATTTTTTTTATTTTCTTTTTGTTTTTGTATGTGCGTGGTTCGGCGGTTAAGTTTGTATTTTTTTTTTACCTCATATTTTTTTTTCTAAGTCCGCTTTTCTTTTTGCAAAGTGTTACAGGCCGTAATTTTTTATTTTTTTTCCAAACTGCTACTGGTCTCGCATTGTGAATGGTGTACTTGAGATTTCTGTTGATAAAGATAATAATAATAATGATAATAATAGTTCCGAGGGTAGTAGGGATGAGCACCTACGGCGCTCATCTCCACCAGCGCAAGGAGTGCCTTTGGCGCTCCTTGCCAGCAACTGCGGCCCTTGCTTTGCGTGGGCCGCAGTTGCTGCACGAGCCCGCAAGCGTTAGCAACAACCCGTATTGTTCACAACTATATATGTGATAGAAAGTCATTTTCAAACTTCAAGGAGCGAAATAGGAAAGGAGTCTAGTAATGCAGTAGACTCTGCAGATATGTCACAATTCTTATTTCTGATTTCATTCATTTCAGTGGATTAGACAACTACAACGTATTCTTAAAATCTATACAACAGCACAGTTTTATTTGTACTTTATTTATTTATCAATAAAATATATGACATTCAGCTCACTTGTCATATATATTTTTTAAATGATATTTTTGCCACAAAAATTGCAGCTGGATGTGGACATGATGCCACATGTGCACTTGTGTGAGGTTGGCCACACATGGTAATTTACAAACAACAAACTTATGTTTAACATTTTTATTGCATATGCTAACTTTATTTTCAGGTATTAAACTATTGCTTGTCGGGTTAAGGCACGGGAGACTGTTTTGAGGAACCGTCTTAATGGATTTACTAAGGTAAACGTGAATATTAAATTCACTTTCCCAATTTTAGAATATCAGACTCCAGGTGGGCTGGTTGTCTCCACCATGATAAATTCATCTATAGGTAAGGGGAGGATGCCTAAGCAATAGGTCTAAAGAATTTTAAAGGGCAGATTCCAATGGAAATAAGTTTATTTCATCTTAAATATCACTCTCATAGGAGAATATTATTAGTATTATGCTTTGTAACGCACCAACATATTCTGTAGCGCTATGCAGGGGTTAAGTACAAGTCAAAAACAATTTAAACACAATGCAAACGAATAGAGGGCCCTGTTATTGAGCTTTCAAACATATACAATAACTATCAATATAAAAAAAGTTATGGAACTGGCCTAGCTTGCTAGATACGCTTTCATGTTTGTGGCGACAGGAAACTGCCATTTTAAAATGCAGCTCTAAGAACTAGGGTTGTAAGCTGTGACCGTTATACTCTGAGCCTTTAAAGTGGTAATATTAGTGATTTTTCTGATGATGTTGACCAGTGTGTACCAGAGCACGAGGCTACTAGTGAGAAACGTTTTAGCAGAGACAGAGCTCTAGATCTGTATGAAGCCATGAGGAGACATTTCCGATGCAGAGTTAAGATGAGCTGGGGATAGCAATAGAGATGTAGTGGGAAGTTGAGAGTCAATAGACTTGAAGCAGAGGAGAAAACTTGCCTAGACTATGCTTCACTTTATTGGAAGACAGTTTATGGATTTTAGCATTGGAGAGGAGAGAGAGATGATATAAGCAGCTGCTTTCAGTATTGCAGAGGAGAGAGATGAGAAGCTGGCAGACCTGAAACTAAAATGGTTGCATTAGTCGATAAAACATAGGATGAGGGCCTGGGTAATTGCCCTGGCAGTGCAGGGGCAAAGATAATGGCATATCTTTATTAAAACTGCATGCTTTTTCAACAGATTGGATCTGATAGGAAAATGAGAGATGAGTCAAGTATGAAACCTAAGCAGGGTCACTGATCTATTGGCTAGATGATTGTGCAATTTGGCTTTATAGAGAAGGGGATAGCAGGGCCATGTTTGGGAGGAAATATTAGGAGATCCATTTTGGCCATGTTTAGTTTCAGAAACCAGTTTACAACTGCATTAAAACAATATGCCTCCTTCTATTGAACTGCAGATATCAGATCATGGGTAGAGTTGTGAATCATCAGCATTGCTATGGGATATGAAACCAAAGGATGTGATGAGGGTGTAAAGAGAAAAGAGAAGTTTCTATGGAGTAAGGGGAGATGAACTGAGATTGTAGAGAGTCAAGAAGAGTGTTATAGTTGAGAAAAAATGTAGTAAATTGTAAGAAGACCAGTCATTTCAGAATATTTGAAGTAAAAGGAAGCAGAGATACTGATGATAGTTAGTGAGACAAGTAGGAACAAGTGAAGCCTTTTGAGAATAGGTCTGAGAGGGAACTGTAACCAAATAGAGGGATGTTGGTCAATGTTGGTACCAGCATAGATGACAGAGGTTTGAGTAAGTTGGAGGGAATAGGATCAAGAGGACAAGTGGTAGCTGGAGCTAGCCAGACATCTCCTCAAGCAGAAGCAGTGGCTGCATACAAAAAAAATCTGAAGTGACATTTTTCCAAAAATCTGATGAACTTAACCAAGCCCTGGAGCTGGAAGGCCTTCATCTGTGGAGTGCTAAAGAGTCATGTTTATCAAGGGAGAACACTAGTGTTGAATTGTACTTTTGGGCAAGACCATCTAACCTGTAGGTAAGAGTAAGAGGATGAGTGAAAATAGATCGTAATTAGCAGGTCATGACAGTTAAAAGACTGCAGGTTTTTGCTGTAATATATTAATGATCATTGACTCATTGATATGGCGTTACATTGGTCCGTTAAGCTTTTACATGGAAACAAAACACCCGCACTCACATTTAAAACAGCACTTAAACTTTACAGTATTTTGTTTCTTTGAAAAGCAAAGGTGGTAATACTTGCACAATATTTGTAAAGTATGAAAAAGGTACAGTAGATTTTGCAAAAATCAAGACCTCTTTCTGACACACCAAACGTTGGGTGTGGTCGAGTAAAGTCAATAAAAATTCACACAGTCAAAGATCAGTGTGTGCAGGGAGCATTTACTCTAGCTTATCCTCTAAAAAAGGGGTTGTCCATCTAATTTCCTAAAAGAGCCAAGCACAAAGTTTTCATATTTGTGCACAAATAACTAAATCTAAATGCTTGAGCCACTACTTGAACTAAAACCAAATATCCTGAAAAGCTAACAAGATACCTGACCCAAACGACTAGAGTTGATCAACTCTGCTCCAGTTTCTGTAGTTCTGCCTTCATTCATCACTAATGACAGTTATAGATTGAAAAGACATCCAAAACTGATAATATAACACAATTTAACATTATCTGTTCATAACCACAATGCTTAACCTACCAAGGTATATTACAACCTGGGCTTTTATGTTTTCAAATGCATTACTAAACATTTCTAAAACTGTAGTTGTAATTAATAATGTTTGAAACATTTCTAATCAGATGAAACATTGTTAAGGCATGGTTGAATCAGAAGTTTGCAGTAAAGTTCAAGGCTGTAAAGTGGCTTTTAGAAGCTGCTCTGAAAACCTGTTCCAATAAAACATACCCACACCTGAAGAAATAAAGCATGAGGTTGTAAAACTTGAGAAGGGAGGAGGGGGAATAAAGTATCTTCCTATTCCTGTTTTACAAATAGTCTTAGAAAAGAAGGTTACTTGTCAAGTGAAATGTCAGCTACACATAGTGAATTATGAAGTTACTAGCGAATTGCCCGTCAAAAAATGACGGCAATGAAATTGTAAGGTAGCTAATGCTGTTTGGTGTCTAATAATGAAATATGTAATACATTACTAAATGAATATACTGTACCTATTTTGAAGCATTGTGATGAAGAGCTGGCAATGTGTGTTGATGTTGCTGCAGCATTAGTGGTGTGGAGCTGCTGTGTAAGCATGCTGAATGTGTGCACTGTGTGGTATGAATATCCGTAGGTGGTTTGTGGCGTTTTGCGAGTTTCTTGTGGTGTTTTGCGAGTTTGTTGTGGTGTTTTGCGAGTTTAGAGTGCTGTAGCCTCGTTTTCGTTTTGTTCGGCGGCCATTTTTTCTGTCGCTTAGATTTTTTTTTAGTCTCAAAACTCTTTTATTTCGAGTAAAATCGAGGTCTAAGTTGCATTTTTGAGGTCCTGGGTGCTCCCTCTTGGTGTAGGTAAGGTTTTTATGTATGTGCTGTGTGTATGTATTGTGTTTTAAATGTTTGTATGTCGGCGTGTTGCGTCCGATGTTGCGTCCGATGTCCGAGGTCATAGTGACCTGACCTCGCTTCGCGAGGGGCCTCAGTTGCTGGCATGGAGCGCCGAAGGCGCTCCATGCCAGCAACTGAGGCCCTTGCCCAGTGACCTCGCTACGCGAGGGCCGCGGCTCGCTGCGCGAGGCCCGCGGATCGCTGCGCGAGCCACGGCCCTCGCTACGCGAGCCCGCAAGCAACGACCCGTACGCTCACAACTATATATGTGATAGCGGCATAGAGAGAACACACCAATGGGTTATTTTGATTTCCGCATATGCCCTTCATAATAAATAATGCCAAGAAGCAAAAAAGTTGTCTATTTGGTTTTTTTTAGAACGGTAGACAAAAAAAAATATGCAAAAAGAAGGAGACAACAACAATTGGCAGGAAATTTAGGAGTCAGCTAAAGTATTTTAGGATAAATGGAAGAGAACATTCATAGTGACCTGACTTCTACTCAATTATTAAGTTACACACTTTAAGCTGGTACATTTTTCCATGTCATGTATACTGAAAATGATTGTCTCTTAATATGGTTTGTTAGGCTAAAGAATAGCTGTAAATGAAATGAAAAAAATACATTATTAGTATTTTAAAACTCATATATGTTAACATTCCTTGCGAAAAAACTCTTGTTATATTTTCTAAGAGCTAAATATTTTGCCATGGTTCCTAACATTGTACAATATTACCTGTAAAGTATATTTTAGACAGACTAAGCATATTGTCAATGTACAATGGCCCACACAGAAGAGAAACTTGTTCACTTCTCAGAGTGACACATTTTCTTTATATATATATATTAGTGAAAAGACTAATAGAGTTATAATTTGGACAAAAGATCATAGATGTGTGAGGGAACACAAAGTTATAGCAAACTGTCTAAATCACTACTACAGTTATTGCTGCAGATGTTGGGATGGTGAACCCACATTATTAAGGGGAGAAGGAATAGATGTATAGTAATAGTATAGTAAGGCATTCTTCTAAATAACTGGGGAATACTAATGTAATTTTGCTTCTATAGGGGTAGTAGGGAAAACTCAAGTAACTACAAGTCAGTGAATTTGACATAGATGTTATGCAAACTAATAGGAACGCTGTTGAAAGAAATTACTATTGAATATCTAAAGTCAAATGAATGAGCCAAGATAGCATGGATTGAGAGCAGGAAGATCCTATCATAGCAATCCAACAGGCTTTTGCGATTCTGCACACTGCTCTTGAGAATTATTGTCACTCCAACAAATTCAATTGAACAAAGTCGAATTGACATTATTTCCCATTTTACCTATTTTTAAGCAGAATGGAGCCTTTCAGGGTGTTTAGCTTGTCTATCACCTCATATTTAAACCCAATTAAAAGAGGAAGTTGTGGTTGACAACTTAAGAGTTCAGTCATACATCATCATGGAGAATGCACAAATGAAATGAGACAAATGGTTGCTGACCTTCAGAAATCAAGCAGTGACTAATAGTTTCACAACTGAAAATACCAAATCTCCACTATTAGAGAAATACTACATCTGCAGCTGTTATGAACCTGCCTAGAAGAGGATGCAAGTGTATTTTGCCCCTACACACAATTAAGAGGATGGTTTGAGAGGCAAGACTGTAGACATTTGGATAGTTACAGGATTTGGTTGTATCCTGGAGTCTCCAAAACTACAATTAGATGCCACCTCCATGCCAACAAACTAATTGGAAGGCTTGCCATAAAAATACTCTGCTGTCATCAAACCACAAATGCAAGTACGTGGAGCTAAACATCACTGGAATAGGGTTTTATGCTCAGATGAGATAAAAACAGAGCTTTGCACTGCTGAGCCACAAGTACCTTCTATGTAGGTGGCAGCAAGGAGGTTAAACATCATGACTAATAACAGTTCTACATGACAGATTATAATCTATGTGATTACAGGCTTCTAGTGAATAAAACATATGACTTACAAGATGGTATGAAATATCTGTGCTACTAATGTATAATGACAGGCATGAATAAGTGTGACTAATAAAATATAATACAGTTTGAAAACATGCTATGAAATAATTTTTTTGTTTTATAAACTAATTATTTCACATACTGACGGTAATAGTTGGAATTTCAACTATAGTGTCAAACAGATTGCAACTAAAGATCTATTATATGCCATTTCTTAAATCATTAACAGAAAGAAAAAATCTTTACAATTTTCTGGAATTGCTCACGGCTAGCAGGGTTCATAGTATCTCCCTGCATAGGAACTGCATTGAGACACTTGGGAGACTTATCACTGAAGAAGATGCATAAGCAAGCAGCGAAACGCATTTGATCCTTACATTTTTATCATTAGCATTCTACAAATACACATATATATTTACGGCATAGAAAAACATCGTCCTACGAATTTGAACAACAATTGTTCTGTAATATGTTCTATTGTAGTTTTTAATGTCTATATTCAGATTTTTATATGACAGTCTGACAGCGAGTTTCGATTGCGATTCAATTGTTATAATATCCAATAAACTATAGATTTGAAGGAACTATTGGCATGCTTATTTCCTTCTTTTTGATATTTCACCATCCAAACAGAGTTTATACCAACATTTTAATATATTACCAGTATTAGACACATATATCACTGACACCCGATCCGACCAGATGAAGATTAATGAATTATGAATAGAAGAGTGAATATGCGAGGAATTACATTTTAAATATTGACTGGATTACTACATACGATCAGAAATACCTCATATTTTGAGGTTATCTCAGGTGAGAGACCAATTGATCGAGTTGTGAGAATTTACCACAAAGTCCTTTGGAATAATTTGCACTAGAAGCTCCTTTTGCGCTTTCTCCCCCACCCCTTTTTTTTTTCATTAACTGTTACATGCAGTGATTGCTAGTTCCATTACTGGTTTACATCTCATATCTGTTTATTAATTATCATTGCCAAGAGGGAGAGATAAAAATATGCATAGGTGTCTTCATATAAAGAAGATATAATTGGTAATACATTAAAGTATACAATTGGTAATACAGTAAAGTACTATTATAGTCAAACTTTGTCTATATGGTCCTTTGAATAAATACATTTGATAATAGGCAATATGTGTTTAGAAAGTAAAAAATAAATGCAGCCTTTAAATGTATCACATTTATACTCAAATATTCTTTACTAGGATGTGTATTGAAGTTTCTGTCTCATTAGAACAAATGACAACTCTGGCAATTGTAGTTACAATATTCCTGTTGTGCAGATAGAAGCTTCCCATCTACAATAGAAGCTTCCCATCTACAATAAAAGCCTCCTCCCACCTCAGGAAGTAAATCGCTAGAAACTAAAATGGTTGTTTCCAATGCAGCATAGTGGCATATAAAAATAATGCATTACAGTTTGTATTTTTTTGTTATAAATCCATGACATCTTTTTTAAAGTGTATTTCTTCAAAGGAGGATAGTTTAAATTTACATCATCAGTGGTCCTCATTTACGTAACTTTCAAAACATAAATTTCCAATATATTTTATAGTTCTTGAAAACAGCATGCATGTGTACCTTCCTATTAAATTGACATGGAACACAACTGTATTATTTATTCATTTACAAGTACAAGTTATTATTATTATTTTTTTTGCATGAAACCGGTTTAAATATCACTTAAACTAACAGAGAATAATTTAGTCTGTAGACCTTATCGGCTAAGAGGGTAAGTCCCCAAGAGTTTTTCTGCTCTGATATGATTTATTTTATTTTTTTTAAATAATGAGAAACAAATTATTTTGATGTCAAGTATGAAATAATGGGTATCATCACATACTTTGATTGCCATTTTTATATAAGAAGCATATGATAATATTGTGAACAATTATAAACCAAGAAGACCTAGGATAACGAACCTTATTCAGCAACGTGAAGTGCTACATTTAAGTAGTGGCAATTCGAGAACTAAAAAGAAACATTTGCTGAGGGCTGATGGTGTAATAGGTGGATAGGTAAGTAGTTGTAACAAATTTGACTTACCTGAATCCAACTGTTGGCTCTCAGTTCCACTGCACTTTGTGGGTTACTGCTATACAAGCAAGATAAGCAGGACATCAGTGCCTTCTGGGTGTCCTCTGTATATAGACAAGTGAGAACGGAATGAGTCACAATTTACAGATGTTTACAGAAATTAAAATTGATCCTGATGGGGCAGATATTAAATACCGTAATATCTCATGTTTGTTAATATGTAATCTTTGGTTTCAATGTTTCATGGAAGATTGTTACATTATGCCAATGATTTAAATGTGTTTGCTTTTTGGATTTATTTCCTCTCAAATTGAAAATTAAAAGTATTTTTTGGTACCAATTATTACCATTACAAGACAGATCCAAGGCTCTTACATCTATTTTTGCTTTACCAAAGAGCCCTTTCTTTTTTAACTGTTTCCACTGATCTTTTTCTCTCCTATTGTTTTCTCCATCCACCCTATGTGTGAGAAGTACTGTGTTTTAGTGAGTACAGGTACACATTGGTTATTCATCATATTGACTTTGAGCTCTACTTGAATAAATATTAAAATGTATAAACCTATATCTATTTTTCCAGAAATTTGCTTTGAATAATCAGGCTATGGATGAGTAGCTTTGGAAGATCAGTATCTAATGATTACACCATAGTCCCATATAACTACTGTACATGTACTTTATCCGATCACACAAATTAGTGGGCAATGTGTTTTTAGAAAATAAAATAAATTAAATACAGCCTTTAATATATTAACCTTTATATGAAATTTTCATGTAGTGGAAGCGGACAGTCCATAGGGTCACAGAGAGTTGGACAAGACTGAAGGACTGAACAACGAATAATGAAATGTTCCCCTGGTACTTGATCTATGTGATGTGGCGGTGTAATTTGGCCACTATTTATTTTCCCAATGTAGACGTGATGAGCGAGATGTATATGCCATTATATATCTATTCCAGGGTACACATTACAGTTTCATGTTTTTGTGTTGCAATTTAATCAGGTAGTGTGTCTTTAATTGCTTTATGCATGTTGCAGCATGACTTTTCATATTGGCATATGCATGACCATTCCAACATATGATGAAATAATAATTAATTTTAAATGCCTATGTTTTATTTGGGGATTGTTATTGTTATGGATATTTGTGGGTCCTATTTGGAGGCCGTAATATTTTTGGTTCTATTTGCTGTTTACTGGTTTGAACGCCAGTGCGTCTTTGGCGATTCGTAGCAATTTAAAAGCGATTTGTGATTGTAACATTTACGGATTTGACAGATCAAAGGCTTTGCGGCAACAAAGTTCCGATTTTGACAGCCCGTAGGGTTTTTCCGCTGTAACTCGCAGATTGTTTGCGGGTAGCGGTGTATAGGCCAATTTAATAGCCGTAAGTCTAGCAGGCTCTGTTACAGGCTACGGGTTTTCACTTTTGGGGAATTTAATAGGGCTGTTTGTCTTTATTAGAACATAAATGACATCAGCAATATTTTTGGTCATATTTTTGTTACATGGGGAGCTTTAACCAGATTCATATTAACCATTCATTACATTTTATCCTAAATACTATTGTAAAAGGGCAGCAAACAGATACAGTATATAGATTCAACAGTCAGGTTAGGTGATTAGAGATTTTCGTGACCTATGACTTGAGGAACCGTAACAGTGAGCTAGTAAAGTGGCTGTTACTGTATGAGCTGCTACATTTGAACATTATACATTGCCCAAGACTTGACTTAAGAAAAAAAAAGTCAGTAGAAGTGAATATTATTCTAAGCTAATTTGCAAGTAAAGATCTAAAAGTATTTATACGTTTTAAGTTAGGAAATAACAGTAGATGTTTATTTTCTAAACCAACTGACTCACAATTTAACTTACAATAGTCACATATTCAAGAACATTATTCCAAATTAACGTGTATATTTGTTATAATGCATCTGTTATTACTATACCAGAAAGAGGTGCACTCATTCTATGTGATCGCTAGAATTAGGGATTGCTACTGAGACCCATGATGTTTTTATTCAGAAGAACAGTAATAATTCATCACTAAAGGCATTTCCCAAGACTACCTGTTACTGGCACACTTGTCAGGGCAAAATGGAGACCAAGCAGCCCCTCTCAGATGTAATGAATATTAATTGTCTAAACTAGAGCTCAATCATTCTTCATGAAGAAAAAGTTTTGGAAGGTTTTATATATATTCCCTTTAAAGCACATTAGACTTTTGTCATTTTAGTGTCCCTGTAATGATTTAAGGAGTAGTGGGATATGTGTTGTAAGCAAAGTATGTCTGGTTGGTTTATGATAAGGAAGCAGCTGAATGGAGGGTACAAGACTGTTTCACATATTCCTCACCCGTTATGTAAAGTAATAGTTTATCCAAATAAGTGCTTTACTAGAATTATGCTTTCTGCTTATTATATTCTGAATGTGGGAAGTATCTGAAAAGAAAAGGACAAAAACCAGGTAAGAAGAGGCCACATAAGAGCGGCTGACTGGTTGCAAGGAGACAGTCATCTCTGCTGAGAATTAGTGAAAAGGCCTGAAATAAAATGTGTTTATTATGTTTCAAAACTTTCTTTTAAAGCAGAAAATGTAAAATGTACTCATTTTCTAATTACATTTATTATTAAAATTGGTGATTGAAGTTTCGACTAATGCGAAACAAGAATCTGGGTGAAATAATTCAATTTCTTCAGTAAGAATATGAAGAAAATGAGTGCTTTTGCTTTGCGGATTCATTACTGTTGTTTAATAGGTTCAGCGAAACACATTTGGATTTATTCATTGTAATTACAATGGCAGGTGTGATAATTGATGTAATTGATACAATTCTGTTGCATACCCCAGAAAAACAAATACTGTGTAAGATTGGATTTCCATAGCGCCATTTATTCTGGCTCTAGTCCAATGAAAGTAATCTTTTTTGTACTTATTTGGCAATGGATACATGAAAATTGCAATGTATACATTTTTGCCCAGCAAAGATTATAAATTAGACTTGGGGATCTTCAATAACATTTGAAATCACAGGACAAAATAAATGCTGATTTTCAGTCCATATCCAACTGTAAGTTGCCAGCAAAAAAATCAATACTAGACATCGTCAACTTTTGCATGTACAGGAATAAAAAAGATAGTTAATGAGAAAACGTGCATAAAAATAGCTACCATGTGGTGAAGGGCTTTTGTACTTCAATGAAGCTGTGAGCAATACCATGTAAGCTCACCCAACATGGGCAGGTCATAGCAGAGAGGTCAGACAAATCCACAGAAGCACCTGGCAACCTACTCCAGTATCTGCCAAGATGACCTAATGGATAAACACAACCAGAGCCATAACGATAGAGATGTTCCTGGTGTGCTGCGGCCTATAGGGTCGTGAAGACTCGAATACGACTAAACAACTAAACTATTATTTTGAGGTATAATTTTAATATTCTTAAGTTAAGTTTAATAAATTTATTTTAAACATCTGAAATGTGCTTTATTTTATTAAGAAGTGTTTATAAGTTTTGTTTTTTTCTGCCAAAAAGCAAACAAATATTACCTGCTTGGGTCTGCCCTCTGCAGCTCACAAAGACACAGACTATGCTGTACTTGCAGTTCTATGTCTCATACTAACCAATGAGTGATCATCTCTCAAGAACATGCTGCTGAGGTTAGGACACTATAATGCACATAAAGCCTTACAGAGTCTGTGTCTGCCTATGGTGCAGTGTACACTATATGGTTGATTTTTTAGCAGTAAAAACAGAGCTTTTAAGCACTTCTTAATAAAATAAAGTACATAAAAGTAAACAGATACATAGGTATATTATATAATTAGTAAAATGCAGGCACCTTCCATATCCCTTTAAGGACGTTAATACTGATTTAAAGCAGTGTTTTAATCCTATAAATGTCCAGAAAGCCTGTGGTCCTGTTCTGGCGTCCTGCTGGTAACATCTCTGCAGATCAATGGTTTGTGGAAACTTTCAACAGCCAGCCTTTTCTTCTTCTCATTTTTAATAAATGGTTTTATGATGCCTCAGATTCAAGGGTTATATAAACTCCACAGGCAGCTTGGGGTCAGAGTAAAGGGGTAGTAAGAATACCACTCAGTTTTAATTTATATCGGAGCCTCAGTGTTCATCCAATATGGTCAATTACAAGTTGTATGTAGGAAACTTTGCAATCAGAGCCTATTCTTTAAGAGCAGACCTTTAAACAATATGATTACGATTTCCTGTTTCCCAACGAGAAAATAAGTCAACCACTACACCACAGTAGTAAAATCAGTTTAACTGCCTGCCCTGCTCCCCACACACATTATGCATGCTCAGCATAACAGAGAAGGGAATATGGTAAAGCATAGTGTAATTAAGAAAAAAAAGGGCTGGGTGGTTTACTGAACTTTCAGAAGAAAAGAATATAAAAAGTGCTCTAGAAAAAAAAAAGTTTGAAGACCACAACCAGTAAAACAACAGATAAAATCCAGCTGCAGAAGGCACGTGAAAGATTGACACTGCATAAAAGTAGTAGAAATTGACCTGGTTTAACAGATGAATTAAAGAAGGTAAAACAAAATAAATAATCATTTTGATAGAACTGTACAATATTATAAAAGGGGCACAGTGGTCAAATACTTAAATTATAGTACTTTGAAGAGCAGCACTTGAAAATACCCACATTTTAGATAAAAAATATATATATAATATCAGTCTGTTATCTGCCCGCTAGAGTAACAGTGTGCAGCGGCCGGCAGGTGGCACGCTGCCATGCACAGTGCGCCACTACTTTACTATGTAAAGCTTATCCTCTGCCACTACCCTAACCCTAAACATAAGAACAAGAACAAATTCAATAAACTCTCTGCAGCAGGTGAAGCGCCGCCATGCACAGTGCGCCACTACTTTACTATGTAAAGCTTATCCTCTGCCACTACCCTAACCCTAAACCCTAAACCTAAGAGCAAGAACAAATTCAATAAAGTTTTGGCAGCAGGTGAGGCGCCGCTATGCACAGTGCGCCACTACTTTACTATGTAAAGCTTATCCTCTGCCACTACCCTAAGCCTAAGAACAAGAACAAATTCAATAAACTCTCGGCAGCAGGTTAAGTGCCACCATGCACAGTGCGCCACTACTTTAGTATGTAAAGCTTATCCTCTGCCACTACCCTAACCCTAAGAACAAGAACAAATTCAATAAAGTTTTGGCAGCAGGTGAAGCGCCGCTATGCACAGTGCGCCACTACTTTACTATGTAAAGCTTATCCTCTGCCACTACCCTAAGCCTAAGAACAAGAACAAATTCAATAAACTCTCGGCAGCAGGTTAAGTGCCACCATGCACCACTACTTTACTACATAAAGCTTATTCTCTGCCACTACCCTAACCCTAAACCCTAAACCTAAAAACAAGAACAAATTCAATAAACTCTCGGCAGCAGGTGAAGCGCTGCCATGCACAGTGTGCCTCTACTTTCCTATGTAAAGCTTATCCTCTGCCACTAGCCTAAACCATAAGCCTAAGAACAAGAACAAACTCAATAAACTTTCTGCAGCAGGTGAAGCGCCGCCATGCACAGTGCACCACTACTTTACTATGTAAAGCTTATCCTCTGCCACTACACTAACCCTAAACCTAAGAACAAGAACAAATTCAATAGTCTCTGCAGCAGGTAAAGCGCAGCCATGCACAGTGCACCACTACTTTACTATGTAAAGCTTATCCTCTGCCACTACACTAACCCTAAACCCTAAGCCTAAGAACAAGAACAAATTCAATAAAGTCTCTGCAGCAGGTGAAGCACCGCCATGCACAAAGCAACATTACTTTACTATGTAAAGCTTACAGTGTATATAAAAAGTCTACACACCCCTGTTAAAATGTCAGGTTTCTGTGCTGTAAAAAAATTAGACAAAGATATATACTTTCAGAACTTTTTCCACCTTTAATGTGACCTATAAACTGTACAACTCGATTGAAAAACAAACTGAAATCTTTTAGGTAGAGGGAAGAAAAAATATAAAAATAAAATAATATGGTTGCATAAGTATGCAAACCCTTAAACTAATACTTTGTTGAAGCACCTTTTGATTTTATTACAGCACTCAGTCTTTTTGGGTATGAGTCTATCAGCATGGCACATTTTGACTTGGCAAGATTTACCCACTCTTCTTTGCAAAAACACTCCAAATCTGTCAGATTGCGAGGGCATCTCCTGTGCACAGCCCTCTTCAGAACACCCCACAGATTTTCAATCGGATTCAGGTCTGGCCTCTGGCTGGGCTATTCCAAAACTTTAATCTTCTTCTGGTGTAGCCATTCCTTTGTTGATTTGGATGTATGCTTTGGGTCGTTGTCATGCTGAAAGATGAAGTTCCTCTTCATGTTCAGCTTTGTAGCAGAAGCCTTAAGGTTTTGTGCCAATATTGACTGGTATTTGGAACTGTTCATAATTCCTTCTATCTTAACTAAAGCCCCAGTTCCAGCTGAAGAAAAAAAGCCCCAAAGCATGATGCTGCCACCACCATGCTTCACTGTGGGTATGGTGTTCTTTTGGTGATGTGCAGTGTTGTTTTTGCGCCAAACATATCTTTTGGAATTATGGCCAAAAAGTTCAACCTTGGTTTCATCAGACCATAACACCTTTTCCCACATGCTTTTGAGGGACTTCAGATGTGTTATTGCAAAATGTAGTCTGGCTTGGATGTTTTTCTTCGTAAGAAAAGTCTTTCGTCTTGCCACTCCTCCCCATAGCCCAGACATATGAAGAATACAGGAGATTGTTGTCACATGTACCACACAGCCAGTACTTGCCAGATATTCCTGTAGCTCCTTTAATGTTGCTGTAGGCCTCTTGGTAGCCTCCCAGACCAGTTTTCTTCTCGTCTTTTCATCAATTTTGGAGGAAGCTCCAGTTCTTGGTAATATCACTGTTATGCCATATTTTCTCCACTTGATGATGACTTCACTGTGTTCCATGGTATATCTAATGCCTTGGAAATTGTTTTGTACCCTTCTCCTGACTGATACCTTTTAACAATGAGATCCCTCTGATGCTTTGGAAGCTCTCTGTGGACCATGGCTTTTGCTGTGGGATACGACTAAGAAAATTTCAGGAAAGACCAACTAGAGCAGGTGAACTTTATTTGAGGTTAATCAGAGGCACTTTAAATGATGGCAGGTGTATGTTGACTCCTATTTAACACGATTTGGAATGTGATTGCTTAATTCTGAACACAGCTACGTCCCCAGTTATAAGAGAGTGTGCAGACTTATGCAACCACATTCTTTTTATTTTTTTATTTTTCTTCCCTCCATCTAAAATATTTCAGTTTGTTTTTCAATTGAGTTGTACAGTTTATAGGTCACATTAAAGGTGGAAAAAGTACTGAAATGATTTATCTTTGTCACATTTTTTTACAGCACAGAAACCGGACATTTTAAAAGGGGTGTGTAGACTTTTTATATCCACTGTATCCTCTGCCACTACCCTAACCCTAATAAGAAGAAGAACAAAATCTTGGCGTGCGACCGACTCAGTACCTGCTTAGTGCTGCACGCCACTGGACTGGCAGGCAGATAACAGAAAAGGTTCCCAATTTAGCATTTGCTGATCAACTTCTTGAGCACGGGGAAGAGACTTAGAATACACAGGATGTTTCTATCCATACAATGGGAATCTGGCCTCAACAACTGCCAGTGCATTTATTAAGTCTAACGGAATGCTCTTTAGCGTACAAGGACACACGCACCTAAGAATGAATACAGGATCAGCTGATAAGAGAAAAGTGATCCCTGTAGTAAATAATAGGTGGTTATAATAATGCAAAGGTTATGTTTTTTTCCATATAAATATTACACAAAGTACATGTTTTTTTCTATTTATTCCAACTCATAGCTAAACTGGAATCTACTATATTTGGGGCAATCAGTCATAAACCCTGATAAGCAAGGTTACCATCTGTTGTGAGTGTGACGCAGGCTCCTTTTACTCATGATAAATAATGATGTCCCCATTTCAATGTTTAAGATAATATTTAAAAGTATTGTTAATAATACAATTGTATCTGTCCCAATTAATTAGCACACAAAAGAATAATACATAAACAATTCTTCTTTATCTCAAATAACTGAAAAACAAAATAATTTTTACTTTCTCTCACAAACTAAAAAAAGCTGTTTTAAAGGACCACTGACCATGTTTCTTCTATATTGTGTGCTACAGAACTAACTTTGATAATTGCCAGAATGATTTTAGAAAGTAACAAAAATAAACACAGTCTTTACATTTTTATCTTGTATGTTCTTTTTGTTTCCATTTTGGTTCTCACTTAATTCAGTTTATTACTTTCTCAGGAGGGGTGTCCTTGAAAACTAAAAACTCATCCACAGCAGAGTTGCATATGGAAGGTATTATTTTTTATATATTTTAAAGGAATATAGTCTATGTTCATGGTATATATAAAATACAAGACTGAAATACACTAGTCCCTTCTATGTGTAACACTATATGCTGAAGGTAGAGCCTGCACTATAGGAAAATCTGTGTGATACTACAGCTCTATGCATTACAAAAGAAAGCCAAGCTAAGAACAAAGCTCTATAGTGACTAGTAAGCATTTGGGGAAAAAAACTAATATTTCAAGAACTGTAATGCTGTTTAGAAATTAAAAGGGATATTTATATTTCCTGGATTATGAACGCATTGGATAGAGGAGAATCAGTAGTGTATGAAAAACATTTTGCATGAAAAAATACCAAAATAAACCTTATTAAACTTACTCTAAAGTTTGCTAATTCTCTGGAGTTTGCAAACAGTTGATTTTCAGAGTTAACACCCCTGGAAATCCCTGCAAAAATTAGCATAACACTCATCATTTGTTTTGGCCAATCACTGGCAGCTAATACATTGTATCAATATGTGATGGCAGTTTGTGCCGTTAGGCATCATGGGATGTGTTGTCCCCTGCACAAGAAAGCCAGATGGAGTCAGACATTGCTCTGTATATTTCTACACTGTTCTGCTGCTGGCTTGAAGGTTAGTAAGGGGTTAAAAACCATACACAAATGCAGTGTATCTATTGGTAGGTACACTGTGCCTATATAAGCAGCACTAGGGGTGTGGAAATCAAATGTTATTTGTAAATAAAATAAATCTGTGTCTCAATGTAATGTTTGTTTCTCATATAAACAGCATGTGTTATATTAGAAAAAGGGAAAAGCAAGGAAACTTAGATATATCTTTAATTGCCTTCATAAATTTGGTGCAAGAATAGTATAGGTTTCAAATATGCCATTGTGACCAAATAAAAAACATTTTAACTCTCTGACCTGAAATAAACAGACTTGTGGGCGTTTTAAAATGATATAACACTGATTGATGTACTCAAATGAAAATGGCTGTACAAGTTGACTTAGAATAGTTGTACTTACCATGTCCTACAACAAAGGGATTCCAGCACAGTCTTCCTAGAAGCTGACCAATCACTGGAAACCTCTGAATTGCTGTATTTGGGTTCTAGGATAATTAAAAAATATACACTTAGGTGAGGCTTAAACAACAATCACAAATACCTTACACATCTCAAAATGATTTACCGTGTATACTCGAGTATAAGCCGAGTTTTTCAGCCCTTTTTTTAAGGCTAAAAAGGGCCCCTTGGCTTATACTCGAATCGCGTCACATGCGCGCCGGGTTAAGGAGCGGTGGCCGGAGCAGAAGCAGGTAAGTGAGGGGGAGGTATTTAGGGGGGTATAGGTTGAGGAGGGGGTTCAGGGGGGTTTAGGTTGAGGAGGGGGGTTGAGGTTAAGGAGGGAGTTGATGATGGGGGGTTGAGGAGGGAGGATGAGGATGGGGGGGTTGAGGAGGGAGGATGAGAGGGGGGTTGAGGAGGGAGGATGAGAGGGGGGTTGAGGAGGGAGGATGAGAGGGGGGTTAAGGAGGGGGTTGAGGATAGGGGGGTTGAGGAGGGAGGATGAGGATGCGGGGGTTGAGGAGGGAGGTTGAGGATGAGGAGGGAGGTTGAGGATGAGGAGGGAGGTTGAGGATGAGGAGGGAGGTTGAGGATGAGGAGGGAGGTTGAGGATGAGGAGGGAGGTTGAGGATGAGGAGGGAGGTTGAGGATGAGGAGGGAGGTTGAGGATGAGGAGGGAGGTTGAGGATGAGGAGGGAGGTTGAGGATGAGGAGGGAGGTTGAGGATGAGGAGGGAGGTTGAGGATGAGGAGGGAGGTTGAGGATGAGGAGGGAGGCTGAGGAGGGTGATAAGGGAGGGGGGAAGAGACCCAGGGAAGGGAGAGGGGAGAAGAGACACAGGGAAGTGAGAGGGGAGAAAAGACACAGGGAAGGGAGAGGGGAGAAGAGACAAGGGAGAGAGAGGGGGACACAGAGGGCACAAGAGGGACACAGGGGGCAGCACATTTCCCACCCTTGGCTTATACTCAAGTCACTCATTTTACACAGTATTTTGTGGTAAAATAGGTGCCTAAAATCTGATTTGATTATCCCAAAATAGCAGAACTATATCAGAGCCAGATAAAATGATTTAACTTTATTTAAACTAGACAGCGCCGCTATTAAAATATTTAGACAATATCCTAATATGAAATAATATTGGGATAATGTGGTATTGCCAACATGAGCATTCTTAAAGTGATAGAGTAGAGTAAAGAGCAGATCTATGACCCCAGAAAGGTTTTCCTCACTGGAAGGGTCACTAGTTGATGTCCATGTTGGCAATACCACATTTTCACAATGGTATTTCATAATATGTTAGTATCAGGCTCCCTTTAAGTGAAATAATTACAAATCACCAAACACAACCTGCTATTGAATGTCCCAGTTATGAAAAGGTGAGGCTTGAGAAAGAAAGGGTTAAATGGATTATAGCTCAGGCATTTAATGAAAGCTGTGCATTCAGGGGAGGCCTGTAACTTTATACCAGTGTAGGTTTACCTCAGATATGTGTCCTTAGGGTAACATTTAATTATGTTACAAACATTTCTATTCTTCTTATTGTGTTTAGGAGTTACGAAACATCCATGGTTCATGACATTACAGAGATTTCAACACACTTTCTTAGAACTGTGTCTTGCTATTCATGTGTGTGCTACTTTTCTAATTTTCGGATTTATCAATCTGAAATTATTTGTGCCTGAAAAGCCCATTTTAAAGAAGTTATACAGAAAAAAGACAGGCAAACAGATTGACTAGCAAAGATAAGCTATGCTGAAGTTTGAAATCAGGTGAAAATGCATTAAAAGGGACATGGCACACAACTATTTTTAAGCATTTAAAAGAGGGTGCTATAAACATTACCAAAGTTGTGCTAATACAGCATTAAAACTAAGAGGACGTGCACAGAGAATATGTGCGTCTGTAGAGTAAATTGGCAGATAGGTAGGTATGACTTCTAAATCTACATTTCTGCTGCTGGCTGACAGGGGCAAGCCCTCAAAACAGGTAGACATTTTAATGTTTTTTTTTCTGCTTCAAGAGAATTACTTGTGGTGAATTATCAAATCAAATACATTTATTATTAACATATTATCATTTGTATGCATTTATGCTGCAGTGGCATATGCCATTATGGTTTCTGCTGATCATCTTCATGACTGAATACACAGAAAACTCTTATGTATAATGGAAATGTGGCATTTACAATTACCAGTGTATTCCCTGGGCCTAATGGAATGCTTATTTGTGTACAAGGACCAGGGTCAGCCAATATAAAGAAGATAAGGTATAACCAATGTGTTAACATCAATTCTAAAAACATTTTAATTAAAAATAAAAAATTTGAATAATCTAAATTGTTTGTAAAAACATTTTACAAAATTGATCTTTTATGAGCCATTTAAAGGCCTGTACACAGAAGGGGATAATAAACACAGTAGAAGTATACGGATTAGCATTCCTAAAAAACAGGCATATTATCAACCCCAAAAATAGTAGGCCTTAATCACATCCTAGGCATTCACAGGTAACACAACCCCTTTGATGGGCAAGAAAGACGAGGACATACAGTGGGGGAAAAAAGTTACATAGTTACATAGGCCCTCATTCTATTATCGGCCGTAGGAGATGCGGGGCCGCAAGGACCGGCCGCAGGCTATTTGCCTATTCTATTCCCTTCCGGCCGGGGGCTCCGGCAGGCTTGCAGCCGGCGCCTAGTTATCCCTTGCGGCCGCAGGAAAGCCTTTGATCTTAAACGGCCACCAGAGTTTCGGCCGCAAGAAAACCCCGGTTGCTATTCAATTGCTCCGGGAACCCTCTCGGCAAGGCTAAAACCAAGCCGCAGCTTACTTGCACCAAAAAGGTCCCGCAAGCACACAATTAGGCACATAATAAAGCCATCCTGCACTCTGTTGAGACGATAAAGTGATTGGGGGTGTTAGCATTCATAGCACAACATTCCCCTACACTCAAATCAGAAAATCATTTTTATTTTAATTCATGTCAAATATCCGTGGACAAACTCCCGAGGGCTTGGAGCACCTCAGACCCGCCCAGGCTGCGGGACGGAAAATAAACCGTTAATGAAATATCGGATTTGGGCTGATGTGCAAGCTTGAGAGGGGGTTGCTATTAATCCTCATGTCCCCCATTATGATCCCTAGCATTTACAGAGCTTTACAGTGCCATCTTGAATTTATATTTGCTTTTTAAGTTTTCAGACCTTGCGGCCGGTTGCATGATATGCGGCCGGCCGTAAGGGGGATATCCTTGCGGCACCGTCTATTTGAATTGCAAGGTAAAGGTAGCTGTACACGGGGCCGTAAGACGGCAGCAAGGAATCGCAGCTTTGCGGTCGTTTTACGGTCGATAATAGAATGAGGCCCATAGTAATTAAGGTTGAAAAAAGACTTTCAGTCCATCAAGTTCAACCTTTTCAGATCTTCTCTGATCTGCAATATGCGGCTTAGTTATTAATTAATTAGTTGTTAATAAGTTATTAATCAACTATTTAATTATTTAATTTTAATTTTATTTTATTTTTTTAAATTATTAATTAATCCAGAGGAAGGCAAACAGAAAAAAAAAACAAGTGAGACTTAGCCCATCGTCTCAAAGGGGAAAAAAAAAATCCTTCCTGACCCCCAGATACTGGCGATCAGATTTCTCCCTGGATCAATACTCTCTCTCTCTAATTATCCAGGATAACCCTGAATTCCCTTTTTAATTAGAAATAAATCCAGTCCCCTTTTAAAGTTATCCATCGAATCCGCTGTCGTCACCACCTCCTCTGGTAGAGAATTCCACAGATTAACCACCCTTACTGTGAAGAACCATATTTTTTCTTTAAGGTGGAATCTTTTTACTTCTAACCTCAAGGGATGTCCTCGTCACTTGAAAACCTCTTGGCACGAAAAGCTCCCTTGACAAATCTTTATACTGACCCTGGATGTATTTATCATATCTTCTCTTAGACCCCTTTTTTCTAGAGAAAATAAGTATAATTAGGTTAGTCTTTCTTCATAAGTTAGCTCCTCCATTCCCCTTATTAGTTTTGTACCTTTTACAGCTCTAAAATGTCCTTTTATGAAGTGGTGCCCAAAATTGTACTCCATATTCCAAATGAGGGCGTACTAGAGATTTGTATAGTGGCAGAATTATATTTGCTTCCCTGGCTTCTATACCCTTCTTAATTAATACATGCTAATATTGTATTTGCCTTTGCAGCTGCTGCTTGGCTTTGAGCACTGTTACCTAGGTGGTTGTCCACAAGCACTCCCAAATTCCTTTCAATATCAGATACCCCTAGATTTGCTCCATTAAGATTATAAATTGCATGGCTATTTTTCCTTCCCAGATGCATAACTTTACATTTATTCATGTTAAATCTTATCTGCTATTTAGATGTCCATTGCTCAATTGTATGTAAATCCTTTTGGAGGGAAAGAACATCATTATCTGATTTAATTACCTTGCACAACTTTGTGTCATCAGCGAAAATGGAAACACTACTTTCCAGTCCCAGCTCTAAGTCATTAATAAATATGTTAAAAAGGAGAGGACCTAATACTCAACCCTAAGA
The DNA here is from genome assembly GCA_027410445.1 of Discoglossus pictus. NCBI lineage: Eukaryota > Metazoa > Chordata > Amphibia > Anura > Alytidae > Discoglossus > Discoglossus pictus. The sequence goes on from CM050163.1 coordinate 372,239,320, forward strand.
AACCCCACTTACCACATTAGTCCAATCGGAGTATGTTCCATTTACTCTCAATCCATGTGCAGATGTTTACAGCAATTCCTGTATCACATAGTTTGCACAATAGTCTCCCATGTGGCACTTAATCAAAAGCCTTTGCAAAATCCCAAAAGACTACATCCACTGAATTGCCTTGATCCAGGTTCCTACTAACCTCCTCATAGAAAATAATTAGATTTGTTTGACATGATCTATCGCTCATAACTCCATGTTGACTCCTACTTATAATCCTGTTCAAATAGACATATTCTTGTATGTTATCCCTTATTATCCCTTCTAAAAGCTTCCCCACTACAGAAGTGAGGCTCACTGGTCTATAATTCTCCAGATTTGCTCTTGCTCCCTTTTTAAATATATGTATCACAGCTGCTTTTCTCCAGTCATCTGGTAGAGACCCTGTGTTGAGTGAATCTTGAAAAATTAAATATAATGTTTTGGCTATTACAGAACCCAGTTCCCTCAGTACCTATAAATCTTCCCCAATTGGAGGGATACAAATATTCCAACCTTCAGTCAAAATTAGATTTATCCATATGGTGAATCCATATATATAGGTGTGCTATCCCGCTCAAATGAAAATTATTTAAATGTAGCTGTACTTTCAGCAAGCTTATACTAGAGTATATAGAGTTGGCTTCCTTAATTAAATAAACTGAAGTGTCCTGGAAGTAAACCTATGAATATAAATATAAATTCCTCATTGAATTGTGATACCCCTGTGGAGATATGTATGGCCCAAATTTATGATACTAGTTAAAGGTGCTATTGATCATGAATGGAGAGCCGCTCCTTCCACTATATAGTCATTAGTACCCAGTGCTTTTATCTCCCAGGAGTATACTTAGAATTCACTACATCAGTTCAATATAGGTCTAGGACTAAAGCAGGTAAGAAGCATAAGCAGTGATATGAGGGGCATTAAACTAGGCCAGAAAATCAGAGCGTACGCAGGCTGCACATTGTTTGACTTCCGGGTTTGTACTACGCATGCGCACGTCTGACGTAATGACGTACTCCGCGTAGTTGCTAGGGCCTGACATGTTTCGACGTGAGACGTCTTTGTCAAAGGTAAAAGTTGCTGCGTTAACCAATTATTTGGCAAAGGTAGTGTAGCCCCATTATGTTGCAGTGTCCCAACCACTGGTACCTCCCTTGTGTATACCAAAGAAAATAACCTATTTAGCTCATCTGCCTTTTCCTGGTCACTAATTTTCAGATGGCCTGTGTCCCATTGTAATGCTCCTATAGCTTCCTTCCTCGCCTTCTTGCCATTAATATACTTTAAAAATATTTTAGGGTTGGTCTTACTCTCTTTTGCAATTCATTTTTCATTTTCTATTTTAGCCAGACTAATAGCCCTTTTGCAAACCTTGTTGATTTCCTTGTACTCACGTAAAGCGGTCTCTGTCCCCTCTTCTTTAAATAATTTAAATGCCTGTTTTTTTACTACGTATCTTAATCTTTAAATCATTGTTAAGCCATATTGGATGTGTTTGTACTTGTATTACCACTTGGTATATAGTGATAAGTATGTATATTTAGTAAGGATTTAAATGTTGTCCATTTATGTTCAGTATTTTTACATATCGGTTCTCTGTCCCTGTCTATACTTTATATTGCTGCCCTTAGAGCGTTAAAATCTGCCCTTTTGAGGATGTTCCAATAAAGAGCTGACGGGGGGTTCAGCTTCCGTATGCTGGAGCTAGACGTGTTTACTGTGAGCTCCTGCTTAAAGCACTAAAAGTGGGCTTATAAATTGCCCTAGTTATCATAACTAAACTGCATACCCTGAAAACAACTGGGGGAAGAAGAGGGGGGGACCCATTTCGCCCGTGGGACCCTCAAAAGATACCCCTGTAGGCACAGCTGCAGAGAAACCTGCACCCGGCCAGCTCACTAGAAGACTGCCTACCTGCAGGCACTTACCGGGAGGTGAGAGCTTCAGAGGCCCTGCAGAAGGGCCTGGTCAGAGCAACACAGGAGGCAGTGGAAGCTACAGAGACCCCAAGATCGGGTGGCGGCCATCTTGGATTTGCACGAGGCAAGGTCTGAGGTGGAGGCCCAAGCCCCTGTGGGTGCACAGGATCACCTCAGGAGCTTTACCCATTAACCCTGTGACCCTATGCCTGGCGAAGCCAACTGTAAAGTGAGTACTGGTGGGGCTGGAGGAAAGAAGCAGGAAGATAGAGGGTGGCTATATCTTTAACTGCATTAGGGGGGGTCAGAGAGGCTTTTGCTGTTGGAGTGTCACTCCTGCAAAAAAGAGCTCTGAGGCGGCCATTTTGGAGGCATAGGACAGGACTGTGCACGCAGAAGAAGGGATACATGTCAGCCCTAACCCCATCTCCTCCACAAGTATAAAACAAGCACAACACTGTTTATAATACACCCCTCATCTAACTAGCCTGCTACCCTTAACAGTACAGACAAGGAAAACCCACACTGACCTTAGGGTACTTAAACCTTTGAGAAAACTGGAATTATAAAAACTCACTATTTAACTTACACACCAACAGATAAGGCTGGATTGCATCCTTCTTACCTTTATTCTGGCAGCCCTGCAAATCAGGGCCCCATATGTGAGAAACTGGCATATGTAACACTGACTCTATGCAACTGGCAGACAGAGAATGGAGGCTCACTGACACCTAGTGGACAGAAACGATTCACCACTATTCCCCAAAGCACTCCAACTGTCAAGCAGGGGTATTACACAAAGGTAAAAGTGGAAACATAGATCAGTAAAGAGGAAGGGTTTACTCTACAATCTACCCTGCACAGAAAAGCCCCTCAATCACCCCCTAAAGGACGGACCCTTCCCAAGACAAAACACAGGTGGCACTCAGCACAAAAAAACAGAGACTGCAAACAGAACCACTATATGTAAACCTTGAAATGGCGAGAAATCCCTGACGCCCCCTGCGTCACAAATGAGGGGTCAACTCTCTAAAAGCCATGCACGATAGACCACAAGCAACCAAAGACCATGACTAAAATGTGATTTGCATTAAACCCATTAATTTATCTGCACCACCACTTTGATCCCTCAGCAACTGCTACTGACCATCAGCCACAGACTGCCCACGCAATAGTAACTTTTAATCTTTGGGCTTCAACATGGGGAAATGCAAAAAAGGCACTGCAACCAGAAGGATCACAGATCATTTTAAAACCCCAGAAACCGCCCAAGAAGCGAACTCAGAGCACTCAGACAACTCTGAGGACCAGGAGGACCTGGGTGCAACCCAAAGCAACATGGACCTCTCACCGAGATCCATAGCCCTGATAGAACGAATGTTCCAGGCATATACTGAAAAGACTGTGAATGCTATCAGAAAGGACATAAATGACCTGGGTCAGAGAACCCACCTTCTGGAAGAAATGGTAGACCAGATTGCTGAAGCCCAGGAGAGGGACAGAGCGCTACACTCGCAGACCTACTCCAGAGTGGAAACCCTTGAAGATAAATTTGAGGACCTAGAAAACAGGTCGGAAATACCAGAGTCAGTATGGGAGATAGAGAGGGCCCACAGAGCTCTAGGGGCATCCAGAAACCCAGAGGTACCGAAAGATGTGATCATTAGATTCCTGCGACAACAAGCCAGGGACCTGATCCTGGCGGCAGCCAGAAAAAAGCAAAACATCAGGGGCCCAGACAATACAACAATACTGCTGTTCGCAGATCTTTCTCCGATCACACTGACCAGGCGCAGGGAAATGAAGCCAGCCCTAGAGATTCTGAACACACATAAAATCCCATATAGATGGGGCTTTCCATTTGTGGTATCTTTTCAACATAAGGGCAAGATGTACTCAGCCCGCTCCCTGGAGGAATGCCGCTCTCACCTCACTACTATCGGACTTGCACCTAATCCACCGAACAACGCAGAGAGGGATCAAAGACGAAACAATACTACTGCGCCCACCAAACAGTGGACTAAAGTACAGAATAGAGGCAATCAGAGCTCTTCCCCAAATTCGGGGGAAACGCCTACGAGCCACAAGTCCACTACTAGAACTGGGCAGATACCTGAAGGCGCCCTTAGAGCTACCTGAAGTACCATACCAATCGGACTAATTTACAAAGGGTTTAATCATTCATGATTTGTTGTTGAATTTAAGGCTAATTTGTATCAGATTTATCTTTTGTCATTTTAAGCACAGTTCAAAAGTCATTGCTGGTTGTTACTGTCCCTTACAAATGTCTTAGCCTGAGAATATAGCTACAAAACTTCCCATAACTAGACTTGAAAGGAAGACAACACTGACACTCACCAAACTTAAACACTAAGGCAAGAGTCGATGGGAAGCCTTTTTTTTTTTTTTTTTTAACAAGAGACGAAGTAAACAGGGAAAGATGGTTACCCACTTGAAAATTAGAGACCTATTACCCCCCCCTACAGAGGACATAACATAAAGGCAGGCCTCACAAGAGCTCTTTTTACTACCATACTGAAGCCCCCATTAATGAACTAGCAGGGAACCACCCAAACCAAAAGAAGACGACACTAGGGGAAATAGAGGCCCACTGAAAACCTAAAATTTGAGGCACGTTACCACTCAAATCAGAAACGTAGGGTGACATAAACAAAAAAAGAACCTTCCAAAACCTTATCATAATCCAAGAGACAATCTGAGTGTAGAGGGCCAACTAGCTTTTATAGATAAGACCATGACACTTTCCCTTCATCTCTTACCAGACTATTAGACTCTATAGTTAGATCTAAATGAGTTGCCTCTCAGTGGCTACAAGGAACTACTTTTATGTAATGGGTTCCTTATATATACCCCTCCAACAGGGTATTATAGGACGATTGTCTCCCATAGTCCTACCCCCGACAGACGCCAGAATTTTTGACTGGCGTAGGAGTAAGTGTACTGTATATGTATTACGGTTAATGTTGTTTATGAACTTTCTTTTTTCCCTTCCCATCCCACCCCAGCACGCTCTATCCGGCACGAGAAGACATTGGCCCGCAACGGGGCCTGGAGGCTCCTTCTGGTGCTCCCTGGCTCTCTGGTCCCTCCTGCACAATCCGGGACATGGGGTGAGTTGACAGGCTCTCAACAACACATACTAAGACTTACCCGATGGCCAGTGTAGAATACGCTTTTACCACACACAATGTAAAAGGGTTCAATTCACAGTACAAAAGGAGAAAAGCTTTCCTTTATTACAAGCATATAAAGCCTTCTGTTCTGTTCTTGCAGGAAACACATTTTGCCCAACACAAAATCCCCTCATTCTTGGATAAAGAATACCCAAACTATTACTCAGCTACGCAACCCACCAGAAAAGCGGGGACATCAATACTAATACACCGCAATTTTCCATTCCAGATCACCTCTAAAATAATTGACAAAGAGGGACACTACATTATTCTATTCGGCACAATTCTAGGTTCAGAGCTGACGCTAGTATCCATTTATGCCCCGACGACATCTCCACACAAAACTCTTTTAAAAATCCTGAGAGTACTTGAATCTCACGCCCATGAAAAACTGATAATAGGGGGAGACCTCAATCTGACATTAGATTCTCTCTTAGATCGATCTAGGGGCCTAGACTGTGGTCGGTACACAAATAAAATGCAACAAATTAAGAGATTATTAAACGCTATAGGCTTAGTGGACGCCTGGAGAGGGCATCACCCAACCAGTCAGGAATATACTCACTACTCGCATGCACATGGATCTTATTCCCGAATCGATACAATACTAGTAAGCGCTCCTATTTTTGATATGACTAGATCAGCCGAAATTAATGTATGTCCATGGTCGGATCATTCGGCGGTGACCCTGACAATAGACTTTGGCGAGACCCAGAAAAGCCCTTTTATCTGGAGGCTGAATGAAATTTTACTACACAACCCCACATTCAATAGCCAAGTAGAGAAAGACCTACGACTATACTTTGACATCAATGACACGACAGACGTAGGGATGGGCTGAATCTGGACTGCCCATAAGGCGTATATACGTGGCACCTATATTAAGCTTGCTTCGGCCTTTAGGAAGCAATGCCTGCAGAGGGAAACAGAGATCAGAAAAGAACTCCAAAGACTAGAGAGACATAACCAGACTAACCCCTCTCCTCAAACAAGACATCAAATAGATAGATGTAGACTGGAATTCGACAATGCTCTCTCAATGCGGACAGACAAAGCACTGAGGCGCACCACCCACCTATACTATACGAAGGCGAACAAACCTAGCTCCCTTCTAGCTAGGAGACTGAACCCTAGACCCCTTCAGCAAAATGTTTTAAAGCTTAACACCGCAAATGGGTATCCCTCAGTAAGCCAAACAGAAATTAAACAGACCTTTGCGGCTTTCTATCAGAAAATCTATGCTGCAACTATCCTACAAGGCCCAGACGTGACCCAATCCTATCGGACATCTTTAGATCTACCCAAGGCCACGGAACAGAACATAAGCATGCTTAACTCTGACATATCAATAGAGGAGGTACTCAGAGCTATTGAAAATCTCAAATTAGGTAAAGCCCCGGGCCCAGATGGGTTCCCAAACTCCTGCTATAAAACATATGCTGGGCTTCTAGCCCCCTATCTATGCAGGCTTTTCAACTCCATTCTGAATGGAGAAGCCATGCCACCTGAACTCAATAGGGCTGACTTGGTGGTGTTCCCTAAGGAGGGCAGGAACCCCCTGGAGGCCAAAAACTACCGCCCAATATCCCTCCTAAACGGCGATGTTAAGATGCTAGCAAAGATAATGGCGGACAGGATTTCCAAGTTCCTTCCGGAACTAGTACATAAAGACCAGACGGGCTTTATCCCATTCAGACAAGCAGCAGACAATCTTAGACGAACTTTAAATGTACTACATCTAGCGCAAATGGATGGTATCCCGCTCTGTGTCTTGGCCCTTGACATTGAAAAGGCCTTTGACACGGTAGAGTGGCCCTACTTACACGCGACACTGGCCAAATTTGGCTTCAAAGGACGCTTCATAAATCTGCTACGCTCTTATTATCATCTGCCCCAGGCGGCTCTAAAACTACCAGGGCCAAACAGGGAGACTATAGACATACGGAGAGGAACAAGACAGGGGTGCCCCCTGTCTCCATTACTCTTTGCGCTGGCCATGGAACCTTTGGCCCAAAAAATCAGATGCAACGCAAACATAAGGGGCCTGAGAATCGGCCTCCAAGACCTCAAATGCTCCCTGTTTGCGGATGACCTCCTATGCACTCTGACATACCCCAAGAGCTCGATCCCAGCCTTGCTGACGGTATTACGTGACTTTGGGGAGATATCGGGGCTAAAAATTAACCTGGAGAAAACCGAGGCCTTAGATGTAGGAATACCATTGACAGATCTTACAGAATTGCAAAGGACTTATAACTTTTCCTGACCAAAAACATCAATCAAATATCTAGGGGTTCATATTACAAGGAGGGTAGCGGAAATATACAAAGCAAACTACCCCCCATTGCTTCAGAAATTAAGAAAGAATATACAAAGCTGGTCAAAGCTAAACATATCATGGACAGGCCGCATCACGGCCATCAAGATGAATATTCTGCCCAAAATATTGTACCTTTTCAGGACCCTTCCCCTACCGCTAGATCTCAAAGATCTAGACAGATTGCAGAATATAATATTTAAATTTATTTGGAACAATAAAGCCCGGCGGATTGCTAGGCAGATGATGTATAAGCACAAAAACCAAGGGGGGTTATCCTGCCCAAACCTCAGGCTTTACTACAAAGCAGCCCAGTTGGCCTTCCTGCCACTAACCCACACAAAGACACATCAACCCACATGGGTCTTTATGGAGAACTGGGAACTCAGACCCCACTCCTGGGACACGCTGATCTGGGACCCGGGGATTCATAAAATCAAAAACAAAAAGTACCTCACCAACCCGATGATCAAACTCACGGCATTGGTGTGGACCTGGGCTTGTACCAAACACCAACTAGCGCCACCAATCACCCCTATGACTTCTATAAAATCTTTCCCAGACTTTGAGATGACCTTGAGCTCAATCTCAAAAAGGTGGTGGCTCTCTAGTGACCTTAACAGAATAGGGGCGTGGTATCACGACGATAGAGTGGTGAATCACGAACAACTGGTAACTAACTTAAACATACCAACAGGGGAACTATGGAATTATAGGAAAATCAGACATTGGTTAGAATCCCTGACAAAAGACTGGGGCCCACCGAAACAGTGCTGGCTATCCACAGTTAGTAAGAATATTCCCAACTCTAGAGGCACCCTGGGTCTCTTGTATTCCAGCTTTAACAATACCAAACAAAAACAGAAACCCGCCTGTATGGCACACTGGGAACAAGACCTAGGCAGGGAACTGACTTTAGAAACTTGGCATAGGATTAGCCGAAATCTGACCAAGGGCTCACTTACACATAGCCTACTAGAGGTCTCAATCAAAGTCCTCCACAGAACCTCTCTCACCCCATCAAGAATGCACCAAATTAACCCGACGATAAATAGACTTTGCTTTAGGGGCTGCCAAGCTACAGGAGATTTTAGCCACATTTGGTGGCACTGCACAAAGGCACAAGCTCTCTGGGGGAACGTGTTCCAACTATTTTCACAACTAATACATAGCCCACTAACACCCACAATAGAGGTTTGCCTGTTAGGAGGGAAGGCAGAGAACATATCCCCTAAGTGTAATGCACTCTTACAGTATTTTACTTTAGCCACTAAGCATACTATTGCATATATTTGCTCACCAATGGTTGAAATGTATTAATCCACTTCTGTTCTGATGCAAACTCTATTTAATAAAAAGATGTTTAAAAAAAAAAAAAAAATCTGCCTTTTTAAAATTAAGAGTTTTTGCCCATTCAATTTTTTTATCCAATCGCAAATGAGACTTATGATTACTGTTTCCCAAATGTTGCCCTATTTAAACATATGATACTAGATCAATATTATTTGTGATGACTAAATCCAAGATAGCCTAATTTCTAGCAGGCTCTTGTATAACCTGGGCCAGATAATGACCCCTGAGTGAACTCGAGAACCTGCTCCATTTTAGCTGATCTGCCGGTATCATTATCCAGTTTATTTCAGGGTAATTAAAATCTCCCATTATTAGAACTTGACCATGCTTAGCTGCATTTAAAACCTGTAACAATAATTGCATTTCCTCACTTTCAATTATATTTGGGGGTTTATAGCATAATCCTACTAATATTCTTTTGGAATTTGCTGCTCCGCTATTTAACTCTACCCACAAACATTCAACTTTATCACTAGTTCTTTTATAAATATCTTCTCTGACTATAGGCTTTAATTCAGGCTTAACATACAGACACATCCCCCCTCCTCTTTTATCATTGCCACTATCTTTCCTAAATAGGTTATAACCATCCAGATTAACAGTCCAGTCATGAGATTCATCCCACCCCGTTTCGGTAATGCCTATTAAATCTAATTTTTCATTAATTGCTAATAATTCTAACCCTCCCATTTTTCCGGGCAAGCTTCTGGCATTAGCAAGCATACACCTTATGTTATGAGTCTGTAGTTCTGAAGTGCCTTCGATTGTTACTACTTCCCTATTGACTATTCTACCCCTCCACCCATCTCCTCCCCTATGAGTTGTTAATTCATCATTTATACCCTCTACACTTTCTACCCATTTACTTGTATCTAGTCCCTTCCCACCCACACCTACTAGTAAAGTATTTGATCCCCTGCTGATTTTGAACATTTGTCCACCGACAAATAAATCAATGGTAAATTTAATGGTAGGTGTATTTTAACAGTGAGAGACAGAATAACAAAACAAAACAAAACAAAACAAGAAAAACGCATGTCAAAAAAATTATACATTAATTTGCAGGTCAATGAGGGAAATAAGAATTTGACCCCTTCGTTAGCCACCATGTTTGCACACATCTCAGGAGGGATTTTGTCCCACTCCTCTTTGTAGACCCTCTCCAAGTCATTAAGGTTTCGAGGCTGATGTTTGGCAACTCAAACCTTCAGCTCCCTCCACAGATTTTCTATGAGATTAAGGTCTGGAGACTGGAAAGGCCACTCCAGGACCTTAATGTACTACTTCTTGAGCCACTCCTTCGTTGCCTTGGCATGTTGGAATACCCATCCACAACCCATTTTCAATGCCCTGGCTGAGGGAAGGAGGTTCTCACCCAAGATTTGATGGTACATGGCCCCGTCCATCGTCCCTTTGATACAGTGCAGTTGTCCTGTCCCCTTAGCAGAAAAACACCCCCAAAGCATAATGTTTCCACCTCCATGTTTGACGGTGGGGATGGTGTTATTGGGGTTATAGGCAGCAGTACTGCTCCTCCAAGCTGTCATCTGAATCATTCAGATGTTCATTGGCAAGCTTCAGATGGGCCTGTACATGTGCTTTCCTGAGCAGGGCCTTGAGGGCGCTGCAGGATTTCAGTTACCAATTGTTTTCTTGGTGACTATGGTCCCAGCTGTCACCTTCTCACCAAGCTGCTTAGCGATGGTCGTGTAGCCCATTACAGCCTTGTGTAGGTCTACAATCTTGCCCCTGACATCCTTGAACAGCTCTTTGGTCTTGGCCATGGTGGAGAGTTTAAACTGTGATTTATTGATTGCTTTTGTGGATAGGTGTCTTTTATACAGGTAACAAGCTGAGATTAGGAGCACTCCCTTTAAGAGAGAGTGCTCCTAATCTCAGCTCGTTACCTGTATAAAAGACACCTGGGAGCCAGAAATCTTGCTGATTGATAGGGAATCATATACATATTTCCCTCACTGCCCTTCTATCTCTCACTGTTAAAATACACCTACCATTAAAATTATTGACTGGTCATTTCTTTGTCAGTGGACAAACATTCAAAATCAGCAGGGGATCAAATACTTTTTCACCCCACTGTATCTAGATTATTTGTCTACGCAATGCCAACTGGGAAAGTACATGTTAACAATCGCTTTATATTATTATTATTATTATTATTATTATTATCTTTTATTTATAAAGCGCCAACATATTCTGTAGCGCTATACAGGGGTTACTTTATACAGATCTGCATTTCATAAAATGATGTGCTGTAGTCTTTTAAGTTTCCTAAATACTGTCAATGCAAAAATAAACTTGGCCAGTGGTTGTACTTGCTATCTAGATTTCCAATAAAATATTTTAAGCCTTATACAAAGCTGGTACAAAATGTATACAGTGAACTAAAAAATGCTGATATGGATTGCTGCAGCTCAATCAGCATTTAGTTTGATAGCTGGTAATACCAAATACCACCAAATTAAGTCTTCTCAAAACTTTTAACCAGCCACTCCGGATTATTCCATCTCTACACTGACTGAAGAAATAGCATAAACAAAAATTCTTAATTTTAAGTAAATCTCATATTATCCAGTACATATATTTTTTTTTTACCTTGATTGAGACGTTCAAATGTAAACACAAATGTACTATTTATTTACTGTATGGTGGAGAGCTTTTGTCGCTATTTTGCCCACCATAAATTAAAATATTGTTGTGGTGAACTACCTCCTCAAAATATCCACTACACAAGCTAAGAAACCATCCCCACGCTGATGAGAGGCAGTAATCTCGAAACAGTGCTGTCCGTAGGTAGGTTTCCTGGCTTGCACTTATCTATCTTGGGCTTTGCTTAAAGCTGTGTGATACAGCAGGCATATGCTTAAAAAGGAGCCAAGTTTGAAATAGTATTTGGATTAAAGAGTGAAACCTTTGTGGGCACATTTGCATGTCCCTGTCCATGTTCCCAGAATGCAGTGTAATAACTGTATTTCTTGTAATTCTGACCAGGGAACAAGTTTTTTTACTATTTATTTTCAGTACCTATAGAAACATAGATATGACAACAGGTAAGAAACCGAAGGCCCCTCTAAATGTAATATTTGGCCTAATGATGACATAAGATGACTAATGATAAAGCCAATATGATAGACCGATTCAAACTGCTAAAGGTTTCAGAGAATACTGGTGGTCCTGTGAACAAAGACTGACAGTTTCTGTATTGCGCATATAAAAAACAATGACAGTATTTGATTACTGTATCATTCAACAGGAACAAAACTAATCAGGAAAATCTGAAAACAGGGCAAACGTGAAATGCAATAAAAATATAATAGACCTCCAATTAAATGCCTGAATGTTTTGTTATTTATTTTTTCTTTTTAACTGGGTGGCTCATGCTAGTTATGCTGTACCTGCTCATAAGATTTATAGCTTGAATATAAGCTATTAAAGTGGGTGCTGAACTGGGATAATGTACATGTAAAAAGCCTGATAACCATCTCCTGCTGGTGCAATAAACATAACATCTTTGTTTTACATGCAGAGCTCACTCTAGACTTGCTGGGGCCATGCACAGAGACAGGCTATTGAGAGTCAACCTAATAACTATACCAAAGTAACAATACCAATCACAAAATGGCATGGCCTGCTCATTATAGCACAGCGATAAATCACTGTTATTGCCCCGCTGCAGCAGTTATTGCTAAAAAGCCAGAGATGCTATTTTTTACTATTGCTATTACCAAAGGACATTAATCTTAAGTGTATGAACCTGCTGTCTGCTAATAATTTGACCTACCAAGAGATAAGATTTGAACTAATTGGCTTCTAAAACACTGTGGTAATGTATGTGAAGAGGGGAATTTGATTCTTTTTTATTTTTATTTTTCAAAAGTAAAAAAGGATACCTATCAAAATTAACATACAATGATTCTTAAAAGATAAAAAAAAACAAAAAATCAAATAATAAACTATTTTTAACATAAAATTAAACATTTTTGGTTCACACTAGGGTTAAATCAAACTTGTAAGAGCACAAAATAAAGTATTGTACACATTGTCTCATATAGTTATCCCGAGGTTGCCATTTATACTAAACTAGCGACTTTCCCGTCAAAAATGACGGGGCAATAAAATTGTAAGGCAGGTAATGCTGTTTGCCACAGACATAAACATTTTTGGTGGTCTGAGATCCTTCGGCGCTCATCGCAAGCCTCTTGGTTGTTGTATTTTTTTTTTTATCAGAGGCGCTTTTGCAGGCATTGTAAGGTCGGCGCTGATCTGCTTTTTGCACTTATTGCAAGGCTGTCCCCTGGTGTAGTTTGTGTGCTATGAGCAGCGTTGGCGCTCATTGTGAGAGGCGCAGTAGATGGCTTTTGCGTTTATTGCGATAGTGTTGTTTTTTTCTTATGTATATGTATTTTGTTATACTAATTAAATAAGTAATAAATTAATACATTTATATACTTTACCTATTTGTAAGTAATATATGCAAGAAGCATTGTGCTGAAGAGCTAACAATCTGGTTTGATTTTCCTGCTTCATACAATGTAGATCTGCAGTGTTGTTGAGCTGAGGTGTAACTCTCAGCAATGTGTGCAGTGTGTAGGGTAAATAGGCTGCGTGCGCGAGGGAAAGCCGTTAGTGTAGCTGTGCAGTATCGCATTCTGTAAGTTAGTGTTGTAAAATGGCGGCGAATGTGTATGTGGTAGGCGGGTTTGTATGATGAAGCGTCCTTGCTAACGGTGTATGTTGTAGGTCGTACGGGTTTTTGTAAAAGCCGTATTTGCTTTGTAGTATTTAGCAGCTTTACGGGTTGTGTAGCCTCGTTTTCTTCGGCGGCCATTTTTTTCTCTCGCTAAGGGGATTTTCAAGTGTTTAAACTTTGTAAATTTGACAGAATTCAAGGTCCAGTGGGTCGTGATTGTTTTTGCGCAAGTCCGCAACTTTTTGTTTGGAAGTCCCGCGGCTCGTATTTTTTATGTAAATCCGTAGTTAGTCATTGCGTGTTTGAAAGTCGTAGAGGGTCGTAGGAATGAGCGCCTATGGCGCTCATCTCCACCAGAACAAGGAGAGCCATTGGCGGTCATTGCCAGCAACGACGGCCTCGCTATGCAAACCTGCAAGCGTTAGCAACAACCCGTATTGCTGACAAATATATATGTGATATTAAGCTTCAAATACAAAAGCTTCAGACCATTTTTCAGTTCTCTATCTCTACACATCGTTCTCATTATATCTTCCCATTTCAAAATTTGATTAGATTTCCATAAATTTATAACATGACATTTAGCTCCCAATACGATATAAGATATCAAACATTTACCAACAACAATAGGGATTTTATCTGAAAAAAAAAAAAAGGCGTAAAACTTCAGGCTAAAGAGAAATAACAATATTTGTCAAACTCAAATTTTGAGAGAAACACTGTTGGAGAAAAGGAGAGGCAAGTAAGGGAGGGCAGGTAGAGGTGTAGGAGAGCAGGAGGGGGGAGAATGAGCTCACAGATATAGGTACACAAGAAGTAGGGGGCAGAAGATCAGGGGCCTGATCCCAGAGGGAGGTAGTGGGGATGAGGGACCGGAAATCCATGCCCACTATAGATTCATACAGGGTGGGAGTGAGGCCTAACCAGAAGATATGTGCCTGGACTGAGGTTGCTACAGCTGTTGCTGCATTAGGGGTTGCAAACAGGGATCTCAAGTCTATCAAACACAGATATGATGACAGCCGTATGAAGGTGAAGAACAAGCTGGCAGAGGAGGCCAGAGCACCTTGTGCCACAGATGGTGGACCACCAGCATTCATCACATACTGCGGATGGGAGCAGACCCTGAAGCAGTGGATTGAGCAAGTGGAAGTACAGATGGACTCGGGTTTTCCGAGAACCCTGCAATGTGAGTATCACATACACCATCACACCCTCATATGCACACATATGAACCCCATAGATAATGGACATACAATAGCACTGTAAGCTCTCTGGTTATTACTAAAGATTTATGGGGCAGCAATAACCATATAAATCCAGGAAGGAAAGAAACATATTCTCATAATTGTGATCAATGAAATATATTTCCAATACCTGCAGCTAAAACGGATTCTGACTAGCAGTCACCAAATAGATCAAGATTGACTTGACATCCAAAAAAAGAGTACATGTATGGGTGTGCACACTGCGGCATATGTGGGTACAGACTCTGACAGACTACATGTGTGTGTCATGCACTAGCCTAACCTGGATCATATCACATCTGCATGTTAACAACCATTGCTAAGAATTGGTCACAGGTTGGTCAGTATCAAACACTGCACAGCAGATTCAGCAGAGCCTGTGTCCTAATGAACTGCAGATGGCACACTGCACCAGCATTACATATATTGATATGAGCCATGATCCACAATACTCATGATACAGGTCAATGTTTATTTGCATAAAACAGTCACCACAGCCAATTGCAAGTGACCATGATGTCAGGTATATGAAAATGCACAGTAAACAATTGTTTAGAGAATCCAAATTCAAACACTATTGTCCTTTCATTTCAGTACCCAGGAGGCCAAGTCCACGCACAGAGACACAGGCGGTAGCTCCACAGGAGGAGGAACCACATCCACCCCAGCGAGTAGTGGTTGAGGAAGCTGAAAACATTCCACAGGGCCCGGATCCATCACAGGAAACTGGTCTATCAGCAGCAAATCACCATTGTGCCCTCACACCCATCATGGGCACGTTATTAGCCTTTTAATCCATTTCCACCTCACGTCATGGAGCAGCAACCAACACCACCTCCACAGATGTCCTGGTACTGTAGACAACCATCAGCAGGCCCCCCACTGCCACCTGCTCCGATACCATGGATGCCTTGGCAGGACCGCACGTCTCCTCCACTCCCAACCTGAGCTAACCCGACTGGGCTCACAGAAACAGACAAGCCCAGAGAACACTCATTGAGCGGCTATTGGAATTGTTGGAAGGACAGGTCAACACTCTTGAGTCTTTGGTTCCACAGGCTCCAGCACCATCGCAACCAGAGCCGATAGCCTCCTTATCTCACACCTTACCACCAACGCCAGCTGCTACAAAGCCACCCCTCCTCGTCATGGTAGAGGCAGGAGGCGCGTGGGCATGGAAGGTGGCACAGTGCCGAGAAAAGAAGAGGAGGTAGGTGAGAGCATCCCATACCTCCTTCTCATCCACACTCCTCAATGAATATTAATTAGTATAAATGTGACATACTATTGCCTGGCTACAGAGTGTGTACACATATGGTTATGTTGAATATTTCAGCAATTGATGTTCAATGTGGATTGCCGTTGAGATGAGGTGTTGAAGTCAATCCAAACAGTGTTGACGGATATCTTGTTCTTGTCTCTGTAGGTCTTAATATCCCAATCTCAAGACCATGAAGGCATGTTCCTCAACCTCCTCTTTCCGTTTTCCATATTCTGATTATCTATTTGGGATTATTCCTTAATATATGAAAACACACTGTGTGTGGAAAAGATTTGTAGGACTTTATCCATTATTTATTGCATCTGTTTAATTGAGCAGATGATAACCAAAAGTAATATGCGCATTACTGGGTACTTCGATTAAAGTGATTTCTGATGATCCTTTTTTCATCAGATTCCGGTTGCAGTTGTGTAGTGACCACATGTGACCCTGGTAGCTTCTATGCATTAAGATTACTCTAGACTATAACATTACCCCCCTTAGGTATCTCCTTTTTGCACTGTCTTGTACATTTCTGAGTGTGCTCTGTATAGGAAATAAAGCTTTGTTATACCATTATCACTGTGTCTGTGTGTTTTCAATGGATTGAGTTTTGGGACATCCACATAAACCACATTTGTGTTACATTCCTATATCTATATAAACTAATGAGACCTACTTACTGTGCAATAGATTAATAAATATAATAATAATACTCATTTAATAATATAGGGTTAATATATATGAGAAGTCCTATTTGTAATACGGTGGAGTGATTTGACCAAGTGATAATGGGTATACATCTTGGCACATGGCAACCAACAATGGCATAGGACTTTTCAGGCTTGGCATAGTGGAGATTGTCCCTGATGGAGGTAAGTTGGCTGTTCCTCCACGTGCCTCTGCACAGCCTCGATGTGTGTTTGCGGCCCCTCCTGATTGGTTAGAGTAGATGAGTGTGGTGTATGTTCCACTGGTACTTTATATATGTCATGTGGCTGTGTAATTTGGCCAATATTTCCTTTCCCAATCTAGATCTGATGAGTGAGATGTACATAAAAATATCTTTGTATTTTTAAGGTTCACATTAGAGCCTCTGTGAGTGAGAAAGGTATGACAGGCAGTTTCATGCTTTTGTGTTGCAATTGAATCAAGTAGTGTCTCTTTAATTGCTTTCAGCATCTTGCAGCAAGACTTTTCATATTGGCAATGTTGTGCAATGAATTCTAACACCTTCCATTGCTTTCCCCATATTTTAAAGTACATTGGTGTGTTTTAATTGTCTTTTGCAGTGTTACAGACTATTCTGTTAACCCTTTGCGAGTCCTTTTTGGTACCTGTAATATATTTGGCTACATTTGCCATTTGCGGGTTTGAAGGCAATTGCGTGCTTGGGGAATTGTAGCAATTGAATAGCGATTTGCAATTTCACTTACACACAGGTACGTTCAGCTGGAGAGTGCTGCGCTGAATCCGATGAATGTAAGGTTAACACTGGACTGGCTCAGTCCCTCATGCTTTTCTGCTTCCAGATACAATTGAGAGTGCTTGAGTTCCAGTTAACTGAGAGTCTACTGTATATCAATTTTATTCATGGAGAAAGGTACCATATGACATATCTATATCACTTTAAAATAAAGTTCTCTAGAGTATGGAATATCTCTTAACCAATATAAAAGCTCTATACCACTCTTCCTCTGACCAAGTCATTCTTATTTTTAATTCCCAACTATGCATCCTGTATGACTTACACCAATCTCTCGTTATTTTTATTATATTATGGCATTTAGAGATACTATGAGAATCTTGAGAATCTGTTCAAAAGGTTTTTTTTTTTCTAAAGTTAGCAGTTTGATATCCTAAATCTACTATTTAGAGTGAACAGCAAACAATTCTAACTAATCTCTAGTCTGATACCTTTGTAAAAAAAGTATCTTGTAAACAAAGAATTATGTGAATATAACTATCTTATGGTCTTTACACCACAATTTTCTACTGACTAAGATTTAAAAATCTATTTTTATATAACAATATTTCCATAGGGGCCAATAAAGATGGATAACCGGATACTAAATGTAAGAATGGAAAAGATACCACTAGGTAAGTTGTTTCCCTTTTCCCCATACTGGGGAGCCATAAAAAAGGTGAACTGGGAAAGCATTAACAAGATCATCTTCTATAATTTCCTCTTTCAAATTACCTCTTAACAATAATCAATCTAATTTGTGTGTTTTTTTCCGGATTTTTACCATGGTTTAAAAATGTATTAACTATCCTTTGAAAATTGTTGATCATATAACTAGAAGCTATCTGGGGAATACATCTCAAAACATAAGTAAATTTAGGAATTATTATCATCATCATCTTAACTACTTCTATTTTACCCATCCATGATAAGTTAGCCGCTCTCCAATTTAAGAGGGTTGTATATTCATAGATCAGTAGTAGGTTATGTTTTAATAACTTATTTAAAGATGATGTAAATTTTATCCCCAGGTGCTTAATAGATTATGCCAATTAAATTGGAATTTTTGTTTTAGTTTGTTAATGTGAGTCTCATTCAGTCCTCTTCTACTTCTAATTTAGAAGTATTAACTTTAAAGTAGGAAAATGTACTATATTCTTCTCATACTTTATGTAAGACCATATTTTTGTAATACCAAATCAATGAAATTCCAACCCGACCTTGTTGCCTTTTCCTCATCTAGTGACAAGGTCAGCATAGGAATATAATTTTTATTAGAAAACTAGAGCAAATGAATGAGTCTTCCAGTATTGTCAACCCCCTGTCTTTTGCCGATGAAACCAGACGAATCAAAATCCACGATTTTAGGGATAATCGTACACAATATATTCACCATAATCTTTGCGCAGACTTTGCTATCAACATTAATCAGTGAAATTGGTCTATTATTTCTACTTTCTTCAGGGTCTTTATCTTGTTTTCGAATGTTGATAATTCAGACTTCAGTCATCTCTGCCGGAACTGTCCCTGAATCCTTGATCTCGTTAAACAAATCACAAAGACAGGAGATCAATTCAGAACAGAATAGCTTAAAGCAGGAATTAGCAAAGCCATCAATCCCTGGAGATTTATTAGGTTTCAAATAGTTTATAACTGATTCTATTTCTTTCTACGTTATCATTTGATTAAGAAAAGCTAAGTCTTCTTTATATAGTTTAGGAAGATCAATTTAATATAAAAAAAAATCATCAATTTCTGTTTTTCTTAGCTTAATAAAAAAAGTATTTTACGTACTCTACATTATATAGTGATTGCTAATATGACTCCAACATTTTCCCTTTCTCCTTTGGTTGGGAAACTAACGTATTTTCAGTATCTCTTAAAGCCTGAATTCTTTTAATAGTTTTTTGTTTTTTAACAGCCAGAAGTTTCCCCGCTTTATTTCCTGAAGTATAATCATTTTGCTGGAATCTCATAATCTATTTATCTGTTTGTAGGGAATTGCTTTGAATATGTGCAAAAATAAGCTCATATCTCATTCAATGCCCTGCATATTATAGCAATGTTAATATAATATTTATTCATATAAATATATTTAAGTAAACAAGTGTATTATTTGCTTGCTATCTGGGAAAGAAAAAGTAAAATGATCAAATGAGCTATAAAGATAGCTAATCATACTTTATCAACTCTAAAGAAGCAATAATGAGTTTAAATGGACTCTCCAGCCTAATAAAATATCCTGCACAAAATTGTACTTATCAAATTATTAAGCATATCATAGATATAAATGTAGTAAGACATGTGGTCCAGCAAGTCCCTGTGGGAACCTCAAATTCTAAAAATATGTAAAGGTAGTTCATAGATCAGACTAGGATGTACAGAATGATTTTTGTGCTTTATAACAACTTCCACACTTGACACTCTTCTGCCATGGATACATTTAATCATCCACTTTGCATCCAAATTCCCCACTCCCTTGGCACATGTGACACAGCTCTCTCATTGTTCACATCTTATCCAGAAAATCAAACTTTTTAGTGTCTCAACCTCTGGCATCTCTTCTTCGCCCCTCTGAGTGCTGGCATCCCCAAGATTCTCCATCTAGACATCAAGGGAGGCAATAATTTTTTTGGGGATTTCAGTATAATCTATTTGGAGCGGATACTCAAATTTACCTCTCTGCACCAGATATATCCCCATGTCATCTAGCGCATTTCCAACTGCCTCTCAAGCATATCTTCCTGGATGTCCGCTCGTCAACTCAAACTCAAAATGTCGAAGACTGAGTTCCTAATCTTCCCACCCTCTACTATAGCTTCCACTCCTCAAATGTATCTAACTGTTGGCAATGCCATCATCACTCCAGCCTTTCAGGCTGATGTCTTGGGGTTATACTGACCCCCATCTCTCTTTCATTCCTTGAATACAATAAATAACCAAAATATGTAATTAACTTACACAAGACACAACTACAATTCTAAACAATTCGCTCATCATAACTTGACTCGACTACTGTCACCTGCTCTTAGCTGGTCTCCCTATCACTACTCTGTTTTCACTCCAATCAATAATAGAATCCAAACCATAAGACTCATCTATCATACTCAATGCTCAGTGTTTACAGCACCCCTCTCTCAGTCACTCTCCTGGCTTACAATAGCTTTCAGAATAAAATGTAAAAGCAGGTCTCTAACATATAAAGCCCTTAACAACAGTGCACCCTCTTATATCAGCCCTTGTCTCAAATTACTCCCCCTTTCCCCCCAACTGCCCTATCCATGCTAATTACCTTCTTCTTTCATCGCTCCCCTAGATTATCTTCCTGTCTTAAAAAACTCACTAAAACGCATCTGTTTAAAGAGGCATATCACTTTCAGACTTCATTTACACAACTACATACTCCACGGCATAAACCTGTTCACACACACACAATCTACACTGTAACACAAATAAACCTTCATTTGCATCAGCTTACTGCTTTATTCTCTGCCATCACACCCCTACCTTAACATCTAGATAGTAAGCTCTTCAGGGTAGGATCTCACTTCTTTGTACCAAGCAGTCCTTGGGCCCATTTGTTTCATATTATATTGCACACTACATGTACTAGTATTTCTACTAACCTTAGCATGCGTATACCTTGTAATTTGCTAATTGTGCCCACTGTACTCTATTCTTTTTTGGAAATAGCCTTGCAAAAAGTGTTGCTGCTTTATAAATAAAGATTAATAATAATAATAATAATAATAAAAATAATACAACGCAACAATTGGCATGGTATCTTCTTTCTAGAAAGACTTGTTTTTATTGGTTTAGTTATGCACTAGAAACTACATTGTGTTCACTTTGGGAATAGGTGTGAAGAAGTGAAGCTTGAGAAGCTGCATGTGCTATCATTATGCTTAAAGCATGCATGGCTTTTAAATATATTCCACATTCAGCTCTTTGACGGGATTTGCTGAATCAGTATTACAAAGTATTTAGAACATTTCTGATTTCTAAATATGGCTATTGGTAACATAGATTTTCAAATAATGCAAGAATTACATAAAATACTTCTAAGTTCTAAACCATTACAGTATTACATACTGCTATTGAGGAACCCTGAGGAAACAATTTAGTAAAAGCAAAAAAAAAAGTGTCTTGCTCCATGGTACTCAAACAGTCAAAACATCACACCCATAATCTACAAATGTATATGAAAGGTATATGCAAATGAGCTGGGTTATGAATGCATCTGATAGAGGGGAATTAGTAGTGTATGATTACATTTATTTGCATGCACTATGTTTTTATAGCTTTGCATCCCAAAAAAAAAAACTGTTGCAGATGCTGTTTACACCCCCAGAATTGACCTAGGCTCCTGAGAGGGTTATTTTTTGTAAAAATGGACCCTGTCCATGTGAGCATGCTCAGCTTTGCAGCCAATCAGCAATGCTGTATGCAACCAGCTAGATGAGGCTGCTACACTGGGTCCTTAAAAGACCAAGGACCACAAATCGACATTCAAGTAAAAATGCTTGAGCTGTTTCACGGTTGTTCTTTAGACATACACCCTCTCCTTAATAAATTCTGACAAATTATAATTGTACTGAAACCAAACATTTCAGCTTCTTCATCCTATTCTAATTTGTCTTTTAGGTGAATTAGCATTTATGCTTGATTTATGGTCCTGCAATGACCTGCAAATGTTTCTGTGCATGTGTCTCTGTGTGAGTGAGTCCATGCAATTCATTGGGGCTGAGAGAGGTCTCGGGCAATTCACTGCGACTGGGAGAGGTGATGGGGCAATTCACTGGGGCTGGGAGAGATCACAGGGTCAATTCATTGAGGCTGGGGGAAGTATCACCTGGGATATAGATAAAACAATCAGTAATTAAAGGGACACAGACCTTGTTCTGGCTATTACAGAAATCTAAAGGAAAGCTGCAGCTCAATTCACAGACCAAAAAGATACACTGTATTATGTATACTAATTTCCCTGGGATGTTTAAGGGGGTGTCAACATTGATAGAAAAATTCATCTTTAGCAAACTTTAGGGTAACTGTTTAAATGTTTATTTTGGTATTTTTTCATTCAAACAATATTTTTCATACACTGCTAATTCTCTTCTGTCAGATGGATTAATAACCCAGCTCACTTACATATACCTTAATAGTTGATTATATCAGTTTAAAGATTACTATGGAATGGGAGTTTCTTTTCACACATTTTGCAAATTTTGCCAAGTAGTAAAAGGGTTAAAATAAATTTGTTAGATAGTGGTAATAAAATATTGAATATGCTTACCAGAATCAGGTTATGTTCATGCTTAACAACAAAGCTAAGCCACTGGAACTAAAAAGTAAACCCACAGTGACCAATAAATCACAAAAGAAGGAAACATATTACCTGTGCCTTTTAGTCCCAACTTGCCATTCTGATACTGAAACATACACTAGGTCAACACCACAAGCCTCTTAACTACTGTGAGAATGAAGGTTTGATGAAATCTGGACTTTTAAAAACAGCTCATTTCTTTCAGTAAGCTACTTACCATATGTTTCAGAGTTTCATAAATCCGTATCAGGGACTCCTGTAATTTAGGCAGGTGAAGGCAGACATCTTGCTGGGATTCCAAACGGGTTGTCTGACCCCACTCAACAGCTTTATTCAACCAAAACTCCAAGTCTAGGGTTGGAGTATCTTGGGCCATCCCCAAGCATATGGGTAACAACTAGACAGTGCAATTCAGACTGTCAACAGTTTCCTCATAAGAAATGAATTCTGAAAAACAAAATAAAACACTACAATCATTTTATTTTTCCACAATCATATAATATATTGTATTATATATTAATATAATATACAGTAGTTGTTTATGCTCATGGTTGGCAATAAGTAAGAAAAACATTGTCTGATACGTTGGTGAAGATTATAGCATCATTAGAAATATAGTTCTCCACAAAGCCTTGTACATAATGGTAAAATCTGTTACTTGTAATATTTATGAGACATGACAACATGTTTTAAAAGTATGGCAGCAGAGACCAGCCAGTTCAACATGTATATATCAAACAGGGAAGTTCCTAAGGCATGGTGTAATAATGGAATAATATTAAGCATGTAATAGATATGGTGTAGGGGAAATGTATGGCCATTAGAGATATGTATCAAGACAGAACAAATGGATTAATATACTGCACACTCTGCTTCTCCAAACTATTACCTCTTTTATTCAGTAGGGGCCAAAGCATATATCATAAAGTTACGGTCAAAAATGCAATGCCTCTCATCAATAAGTCACAATATTTTGTTACATTTATTCAACTAAACACTAGAAAGCGCATACACCATTCAGAATACTATATAGATCTTTCCTGTTAAGTGGCCGGGAGCAGTGTCGGTTGCAGCGCAGTAAAGGGCCGCTAGATGGCGCTGTCAACATTTTACACAATTTGTAACCCTAACCCCTCACCCGATCACTAGGAAATTGAGTCAAATTTTAGATGAAGTTCAGTAAAGTGTCGTCAGCGCCATCTAGCAGCCGATTGCCGCCACTGCTAGCGGCCACAGTGCAAGAAAAGTTCCTACTACACTACTTGGGACAAAAGACCCAAGCATCTTCTCTATGTTTAAGAGCACATTAGCATTATATACAGTAATGCTAAAAAGAAAGTACACCGCCTTAAAATGATTTGATTTCACCTATTAAGTATACAGTATTTAACTCATAGTGACCTAGTGCTAACATTAGATACATCTAACTTCCTGTGACACACACAAGAGACAGATTTTACCTTCCCAATGTTTAATCACATATATAGTTGTGAGCGTACGGGCCGTTGCTCACGCTTGCAGGCTCGCGTCGTGAGGGACGCAGTTCCCCGCAAATTCGGGTCCTCGCGAAGCGAGGATCCGCATTTGCGGTGGTGGGAGCATCCCAACGTCCCCGCAAATGCGGATCCTCGCGAAGCGAGGGTCCGCATTTGCGGAGGTGGAGGCTCAACGTCGGCTTTGTTAACACACACATACACACACAAGACTTTTTAACAAAATAAACCCAACCTCCCAGCCAACAAAAACCCAACAACGTCCCCGCAAATGCGGATCCTCGCGAAGCATTTGCGGTGGTGGGAGCATCCCAACGTCCCCGCAAATGCGGATCCTCGCGAAGCGAGGGTCCGCATTTGCGGAGGTGGAGGCTCAACGTCGGCTTTGTTAACACACACATACACACACACGACTTTTTAACAAAATAAACCCAACCTCCCAGCCAACAAAAACCCAACAACGTCCCAGCAAATGCGGATCCTCGCGAAGCGAGGGTCCGCATTTGCGGTGGTGGGAGCATCCCAACGTCGGCTGTGTTCACACACATACACGACTTTATAACAAAAAAAACCTCAAAGGCCCCTCACACCCGCTTACACCCAGACACACACACAAGCAAGACTTAACAAAAAAAAAGCAAAAAAGGCCCTTCACACGCTCTTAACACACATACGCACGACTTAGAAACAAATACACTACGTCGTACACGTAAAAGCTAACTGCGTATATCGCAAAAAAATACGGCAACATCGCAACAAAATACGGCCGCATCGGAAAAAAAATTCGACCGCGAAAGACCCATTACAAACGCTGCGCATCAAAACATCACAAACACAAGAAATAAACACAACGAACACATAAAAAGCTTACTTACAGCAACGGGGGGCATCAGGCACCTCGAAAAGTTCATTTACACGTCCATTTAAGTTAAAAAAATGAGTTTAAACGGCCGAAAATCGGCTAAGCGAGAGAAAAAATGGCAGACAAACAAAACGAAAACGAGGCTTCAGACGTAACTACACTGCAGTAACTCGGAAAAATGAAACACATACTATGCGGAACGTACTACAGTCACAGTTAAACACCATTTTGAACACTACTACGCACAAAATGGCGGATGGAACGCAAATTGTAAGCTGGAACGCAAATAGCGCATGCGTATTGCGTTATAACGTTCTGAGGCACTTGAAAGTTTATAAATACTGCCTACTTTCCAGAAATTTCTGCTGCTGCAACATCAACACAGATTGCCAGCTCTTCAACACAATGCATAAAAATACGTAAATTAATTTATTAATTTGATTTCTATATTTCAGTAGTACACAGAAAACAACATTAGCTACCTTACAATTCCATATGTATATTAATAACTAAACAACTTTTAGAACATGCACATCTGATTGCCGTCATTTTTTGACGGGCAATAAGCTAGTATACAATAAAACCAGACAAGCTTTGTGTGAAAAAGTAAGCGTGCTGCTTCCATGTCAGTTAAGAGGGTAATCAGAATCAGTTACTGCTAAACAAGTGCAGATAATTACTTGTCCATCAAAAACTGCTAGCACCTGTATATAAAATGTGAAGCTTTGTCAGTCTGATCTGGAGCATTAAGGACAAAAGATATAAGGAAGAGAGAAGGCATTGTTCCTGCTCATCAGTCTATAAACACCCATAATTTCCAAGCAATAACAAGTCCATCCAGTGACAAAGATAATTTACCAGTAGAGAAAGCTCAAGACAGTTTTCAATCTACTCAGAAGTGGGTGATCCAGCAATGCTTCCTCAAGGCCAGATGTTTGATGTTCCTACACATTCCAAAGAACCCCAAAGAAATATTCAGAGATTAAAAATGCCAATCGAGTAAAATAAATATTAATTATTCTACAATTTGGAAAATACTTTACAACTATAACCTTTGTGGAAGGTTAGCAAGTAGAAAAGCCTTTCTTTCCAAAAAGCACCTTAATTAACCACAACATGTCTGCAACAATGTCCTCTGGATAGATGAGAAAAAAGTACAAGTTGTTTGGCTGTAATGGAAGACGGTATGTTTGGTGAAAACAAAGCCCTGAGTGTCACAGAAATAACCTTGTACCATCAAGCATTGTGGTAGAAGGGTGATGATTTTAACAGTTACAGGACCAAGAAGTCTCACAATCATCAAAATCATCAAGTCCATTATGAATTCCATTCTATGCCAGCACATTTTAGAGGCGAAAGCAAGATGTCTGTCTAACAGCTAATGATCCAAACACATCAGTAAATGTATGACTGAATATGCAGATAAAGAAAAGAATCAAGATTTTGGAATGGCCAAAAGTCCAGAACTCAACCACATTAAGATGCTATGACAGATCTAAAGAAAGCTGTGCATCAACAAATGCCACCAAATATGAGCAAGCGGGGGTACTTTGTAAGGGGGAGATGGCTACAAGCATTGCAGGTGATTTGAGAGACTCTTTAAAAGAGCACTGCAGTTCAAGACAAAACACTACTTTGTCAAGTATGTACCAAACTAACAATATTAGTATCCATGTAAGACATGCAAAGTTTTTTGGGGAGGATATCTGAATTTTGGAAAAGTATATGCAAAAGGAAGTTGCTTGTACTTACTTTTCACACAAAGCTACTAAATGTTGTTGGTTTATCTACAATTTAGCAAAGACAAGCTTTTCTTTTTAAGACGCACTAAAAATAATGAATTTTTTCCACTGGTATACATGTATATAGTAGCATCGAAACATTGTACTGGCATTGTTGTAACTGGCTTGTGATCAAATCACAGGCCTCATGCGCTAGGTATTTCTATATCTATTCTATTTTCATTCTCCCAGCCTCAGTGATCCATATAGTCAACTTCATCCTCTACCATTTTCCATTTTAGAGTAAAACCAAAGCCAGAGGCGTTCAATCTGAGAACAAGCTAACCCAAGTGGGTTAGTTCTAAGGGCATAGGAATCCACTCAGAGGGGACTCCATATGTGGACCCCTTGCTCACTGTGCCTTAGGGAATTACCAGCTACATCCTACTGACGAGGCTCAACAAAAGCTGAAACATACATCTGGGGTTTGCTGTTTCTCCTGTCCATGGTAGAATTGCCTGGTATTTCGGGGCTGGGTCACTCTTATGAGTGAGACCACTCATATACTACATGATATTTCTCCCTGTGAAGGGCACAAGTGAGATAAAAGAGGCTGCTCCCAGAGTGGGTTATCGTGTCCAGAGAACTAACCTAATATGGTTAGTCTGTTCTTTGATTGAGAACCTCTATTTCTGTTGCTGCGCTTTCTCTTTTACCATCCTTATAACTTCTCCATCCCTCATTCCCACTCCCATTTCAGTTTTTGTCACCTATTCATTTGTTTGCCTGTTTCCTTGCTCCATCACTACCCTTTCCTCTATTAGAGTGGTAAAACAGATTATCATATTTCTCATCTCATCCTGGTACAAAGAAGGGAGGCCCTTCTATTACTACCGACTTCCATACTGCAGCAACTTGTACCATTGTATTATTACAATTAATATATACAATTGTTTCATTGCATTCTTTTAGGTACCTATAATTGTGTGACTTTGTTCAGGTTACTAAATTATCAGAACAGCTTTGTAATAACTACATATAATACAGACCCTGTTGTAACTGTATTTGAAATACTGATTTTTGGACTCTACAGCGAATGTAAGTTTTTATGAGGTAGAAGCTAATTTAAAAAAATACATTATTAGCTGACTTTAGATTTAATTAAGCCATAGTAAAGTATTGTCACACAATTACTCAACAAGATCAGACTAAAAGATACAATACAGATACTTATGTGCAGAGATAGGACAGCCCAGGATTTAATGGTGGCTGAAACACATTTCATTTGTGTATAGCAAGCAGTATCCCTCCCAGAGAGAAATATGGGGAGCAAAACTGCTCCTACAAGCTAGATCAGCATCACTATTGGCAGCCTTACACTATCACTATCATTTTTCTCTACAACTTATTTCACAACAAATCCAAAGTGATTTGCAGCAATATTTATAGCAAGATTTGGAGCAATTTTCTCTTTATGCTGTTCATTGGCCAATCAATGTTTGTGTCAGATTTGGTGGCTGCCTAAATGCAAGAATGGGAGGTTTGGGAAATATATGTCTCAATACTAACAGAGGATGCAGAATTTATGGCACCAAACCTTGCAATAAAAACTGATTCAAATTATGTCAACACATCTGCAAAGAGGACACAGCTATGCATAACAAGAAGAGCTATAACAATCAGAGGCTCATTGAATTCATGTACATCATCCAATGTAGTGTACATGATACAATGTTCTGTATGTGAGAGAGGCTGCTACATTGGGGAAACCCGTGAAAAATTACACCTGAGGATGAACCTGCAAAGATTCTCCAACAAAAA
This sequence comes from Discoglossus pictus, assembly GCA_027410445.1. Classification (NCBI taxonomy): domain Eukaryota; kingdom Metazoa; phylum Chordata; class Amphibia; order Anura; family Alytidae; genus Discoglossus; species Discoglossus pictus. The sequence goes on from CM050163.1 coordinate 372,268,038, forward strand.
CCACAATGAAGACAGATAGTGTACCCAGTTGGGCACCATTTCACCCAGAATAAACACGCCATCCAAAACCTGAAAATCTAAATACTCAGAGGACAGTTCAATACTATCCAAGAGCAGAAAAAAATAGGATTAAAAATGATTACATATTTTTAATACGAAAAATACTAGACTTTATATTGATATGGCTTTTTTTTTTATCTCCCTACAAAAATATGTTATGACCCAAACACATTCAACATCTCTTCCCATGTTCAAATGGTGTTTTTCTAACCCTCAATTGTGGGGACATTTATGGTCCTAAATTATGTCTCTGCTATTTTCATATCTCTACCTAATTTACAGACTCACAGGACATTATTTATTGATATTGCCTGTTCCCCATTTCAATCTGTTAAAATGTGTTTTGTGGTTTTGGTACATCACATTAATATAGCTTCAGACTTGATAAAGAGAAGTTATCTCTGGAAAGCCCGTCAGAATAATTTTGAATATGTTTGTCCAATAAAAAAAGCTATCACTATACACTGCAATACTCTGATTACTCATCTAGATCACTGGACATTCACGGCTACCTCACTCTACACACACACACACATATTATTAACCTTTATTTGTATCGCGCCAACATATTCCGTAGTGCTGTACAAGGGATAAGAACAAAGAAGAATACAATGTTAACAAAATGCAGAAAATGGAGGGCCCTGTTTTGAGCTTATAGTCTTTGTAAAAAAATATTTTTTTTCCAAAGCACCCTACAAGATTGTGCTGCGTTACCATAAGAGGATAGGTCCAGATAACTTCTTGTTTGTATGGTTATGGTCAATGGGAGGGCTAGTGAATGTAGGGCCAGGGGTACAAAATCATTTGGGGGCCCCTTCCAAAGTCTCCATATACCCTGTATAGTTCAGTAAAAGCCAACAATATATGGTGATGGTCATATGGCCATTAGGGTGATTGGATCAGCTTTCTAAAACAATGATTACCTGCCTTTCTTAACTCAGGGCTAGGGCCAGTAGCCATGGGCATCCTAAGTAGTTGAGGCTCTGGTGCTTTGCACCTGTTGCACTAGCAGAAGCCCCAGCTCTGAATACAGTAGCACAGCATGTCTATGACCACCACACTGTAATACGGAACAAGAAACAATTCCATGTAATGTCAGCATTGAGCAGTGCAGTAAAGCAATACACCGCCTAGCAATATCAATATAAACACAAGCCCATTATATGTTGGCACTGATAGGTGTAATAATATAATAAGCGCGCTCACACACACTGCACTGGCAAAGCTCTGTGCTTCCGGTACCTCAGCTCCCGGTCCTGGGCTCATCTGTAACACGGGAGCTGATTGGCTGGGAAGGCTAGAGGCGGGAATGAGAGAGAGGGGAGAGCCTGACTTTAACTATTTCACTGCTCATAGTACTGCAATACACATGTACTAGTATGCTTTCACTTCAAGTCCATAACATTGTGGCATACATTAATAAAAGCAAGTTCTATACATAACAAAAGGTTTTTGTCTTTTTTCACATATGGGAAATTAATTATAATAATTGAAAGACAAAATACACGAACAGGCAGATAAAACTGGCTATATGTTGTGTTTTTTTCTAAAGTAAATAAATCCTGGGGAATTCCATGTTGTAATTGCTCTATTATTATGCAAATGAGCTGCTTTGATGGGTTAATTAGGATTACAGTGTGCTTGTCTCTCACAGTGACCAAAAATAACGATATATTATTTTATTATTGGCAGTTAGAGCCCTCTCACAACCTTATCAGTCATTCTCAACTAATCCTTACATACCGTGCACATTTGCATAAAGGAGAAGCAAAATCAATTCAAAATATTTTTAGAAATGATTTACTGTAGAGGAAAACTGTGAGTACAATATGTTGCCAGTTTTGGTCCTTTCCCTCTTCCCCTACACAAAAGATTGGCAGTAACAGTGCCAACGGCAACTGCTAGATGACGCTGCCGATTTTCAAAGTAATGCTTTACAATGCATATAAGGCGCGCCAACAGAAGAGGCTTTGACCTATGAGAAGAGGGCCTCAAGGGCCGAGTGCCCGCGCCAAACATAGTGATGGCCTCGCTGTCAATTCAGCGCTGTAGAGTTGTGCCACATCGGAGGAGGGAATAATTAGTGCCTTCCCTGAAACCGGACGGCGCCATCTAGCGGCTACTTGCTGGGACTGCAGCTGTCAGTGTTGGTGATTTCTTTGCGCTTACACAACGAGATATATCCCCAGTTTCTAATGCTCTTTACAATTAAATCGACTTCCTGTTGAGGACGGTGACAGAGTCCCTTTAAGAGAAAGTGTAAATAAGGACGGGTGGACAACATGTTGATTGAGTTTTCTTATCTGATTTATGTTAAATACAGTGAAAGCAAAAAACAGGATATGTTGCAGTACAGATACCCTTAATGCTCACTGCACCTTTTTCTTGAAACATACAGGAGAGTGAAGGAGAACATTATCACACACTTTATATATTTAATGTCATTTTTCTACACTAGATCAATTATTTTTCACACCAAAAAAGAAACTTTTGTAAAGTTAAAACGTGATCTTTAGTAAAGCACTTTGTATAGAAGTGTCATGTGTGTTATTGTTAGCTCAGGGGCAGAGTCCTCAACACATTTTTTATCAGTCTGGCAAATTATATTTTGTCATACCTACAATACAAGTCAGATGGTCATTGCACTATATACACAGATAATACAAACAATAATAATAGTTTCAATATATGGTAGACATTTTTGGACTATGATGGCCCTTTATTCACATTTTATTTACTAGCATACAATACTTAAAAATACTTCAACATTTGACAAAGTTCGTTTTTTAACATTTTTAAAATGTATTTCAGTAACAGTTTTTGGAGATGTTAGGCTTGATTGTGTATGCTAGACAGAAAGTGCTGCTCTGCGTTATTTAATTTATAGTTTTAAAGTGTTGTAATGTTATATTTAACCCGTATTTACCCTCCATCTACATATATGTAGACAGTTACCAGTTGTAATGGGTGTGCTTTCCTCTCTTTTAGTATTAAATATTTTATCTAATGCAAATATCTTTACTAAGAAGAAAATTGCCTTTGTTTTCTGTAAAAGCAAATGTGAATGATAAATGATTGATTTTGGCATACAACATCTAATATGCGCAGCAGTTATAATAACATGCCAGTTTATTATAGATGCTTGAAATTTCTTGAAGTAAATTTAATCATAGTAATACCAGAAGGAATGCTGGTCATTTTCACATGGACTAGAATAATACAAGGCTCCTTAACAAAAAAAAGGGTTAAAAACAATTGATCTAGGGTAACTGGCGTTTGCATGAAGTGAGGACTAACCATCTTATCATTGCTATAAGACCAAAAATAAATAAAAAAGATGTATATCACTCTATGTCTATACCTTGGTGGAAGAAAGCAACATGAGAAGTTTATTAAATTATATTGGATATTGCTACGACAATGTTCTGTACAATATCTTATTTAATATAGTAACAATGCAAAAATGCTTGCCACTTATGCCCATCCACTTGATTAGACTATGTAGCTATTATATATTACTTATGCATTTTACATAAAGCAACCAAGCAATCCACGTTGAACCATTTTCAAGCAACACTAGACCTAGAACCTCAACACACAAGAGCATTTATTGTTTATGTATTTTAAAATCTTTTCTTGAAGAATGCTTAAAATAAACTAAAATTCCAATGTCCATGTAACGGCCCCAAGTTAGTCTTCTGGACTAAACCCCCTTGCACTGCACTGCTTCTTTTCAAACCCAAAACCGGACTGATCGTGCTTACATCCATTATATCAAAACTGCATTACCAATACGAAACCATAGACAGGTTACACAAAGCCAAAGAATATTTCAAATATAACATAATTTAACACTAAATATAGTAACAAGAAGTTTTCAAGTGCTATTTAAAAATGGATATTTCTTCCAGTAAATCTACGTTACAATTTGCAGTTTTTTGTAAATCAATGTTTATGATCCACCCACCACAGCTGTGTTGTTATTCATTTTGACAGTATTATAATGGCTAATTAGCCCCTAGGAATGTATTTGCAATGTTTTCCGTTTAAAAACCATTTTATGGGAATATGGGATGAATATGATTATGTGCAGATTCCAGGGAGGAGCCATTGTCATTGCTGCAAAACAAGTTTAAAATCAATTATAAAATTACATTTGGGCAGCAAACTCAGTTTATCTGTGACTTGGACAAGTGTTCTTTTTTCTTATTGCATGTAGACTTATTTCAGCATAAAGATTAATTAGCCTAAATTACTTGTGTTCAGATTATTATGTTCTCAAATGTGTCTGATAAAAAGCTTTTTCGCTGAAAACAATGCATTCAGAAGGCCAGGGAGAAGCCATCAAAAACCAAAAATCAAGACTGTGTAGAAATAAATAAGAACACTGCTTTGGAAAATCTATCATAAAGGCTGGTTGACACACAAAAGTTCCACATTTTAATTAAATTTACTGATACAGTATTTGATATTACCTATATCTGCCAAGATTCATCAACCTCTAAATAATTTATACTTATTGGTAAAGAGTGTTTTTTCAAGTCCGTTATTGATATAAAACATTTTAAAACAAATGAGACAATTTAAATTTTTTCAGCTTTAATTTAAAGGCCATTTGTGTTTTTCAAATGTATTCTGAATAGAGCTAGCTAATCAGACATGGCTCTTGGTTATTGCTACACTTCTATGGCATGAAGAAAAATAGCAGAGTCACAGCTTAATTTTGCTGAATGTTATGCAATTGAATTTAAAGGACCACTGAACTGCCATATTTATGTTATGCTTTTCTAGAGACTTTTTTTTTCTCAATAAAACTTTTAGAAAGTTTTAAAAAAGTACCTACAACGTTTAAGGTTTAACTATTGTTTTCAGTTTTGCATTAATGACATAAAACATTTTTCCTGTGTTCCTGCGTTGTAAACACCATTAAAAGAACGTGAAGAACTATGGAAAAAGAAAACATACGTGTTGTTTAAGCTCGTCAACTTTACAGATAAATGCTGAAAAATTGCTGGATATAGAAAACTTGACTCCTTGGAATAAAATGTTATTTCAAGAGTTTTCTCTTGTAGTGATGGCCTAACACAAGCGACTGGCTCCATTTTGCACCCCAACTACACAGCAACAGCATAAAGTTCACCATGATTTATACATCCAAAATCAACCAAAATAAAACAGTCAAGCTAACCCATAAAGAAGATGAAGCACTGAACCAACAATATCAACTAAGAAGCCTAAAAACTTAAACAGATAAAGTAGAGGATAGTCCCTACCAGAAACTCAAATGAAAGCTTCTGTTATATCCATCGTACCCTATCTGGTCATGTTATATCCATCATACCCTATCTGTTCATGTTATATCATTAATACCCTATCTGGTCACGCCAGACCATCAGCTCATACAACTAATAGTAATGTGCCCATCTTTACTTTTGGCTCTTAGTCTAATACCATACTCTGTAGGACTGTAAAGTGAGAGATTTAAATTTTCTTCCACTAGCTATCTTTGATTTTCTCCTCTCATCTACTGTTCAAATGAATCATGTAATAAGTTAAATTCAATTGTACAGAAATTATAACTGTAAGCCTGGCTGATGTTCTAGATAAGGAGATTCATTTCTCAGTAGGACACTTGTGTCCTTCTGATTAAAATGTCACCATTTTTCCCCCCACTCCAAGAGGATTATTTCCTTTTTTTAATAATTTATGCCATTTTTATATTGAGAAAACTGGTCCCCAACCACATCCTCCATATCTTTCATATGGTTTGGAAACTTCTTCGCGGGAACCTGAAAAGACTGTGAATAGGTCACACTATACCTACCTAGATGAGGAAATTAAGATACCCTGCAATCTACAAACCTCACCTTTTCTAACATGACCCCATCTCATCCTCACCATTACCCACTCCTCCTGTAATACAGTATAAACCTTTCACAAAACTGTACTTCAAAATGCCACTGAGCTTGCCATGACACTTGCAAGAAGTAAATACTGCATCTAGACTAATTACCTGTACACCTTATACATTGACGTAATTGCTTCCCACACATCAGACTCATCTCTTTAGGATGGGTGATATTGAGATAAAACTGTAAGCATTTGCAGATGACTTATTGCTCTTAGTGAGCTACCCAAATGTTCTGTAGCTAGTAGATTATTAGTCCTGAAGTACTTATGACTGAATTTGGGTATAAAGTTCATCTTTAAGAAGTCTGAGGTCTTGCTTTTAACAGAAACAGTTCAATTGGGGAGATGGTCCAATAAAATATCTACCCAGAGATACTGCTCTCTCAGTCAATATCCCTCAACCTTTTTATGAATATCTTAAACAAAATATTGGTCTGGAAATCACTTCCACTATTTTTCATTAGCAAAATCAACCTGTTTAAGATTCTCTTCCATTGATTATTGGATACATTTTCCCCACGTTACTCAAATCAGAAGATCTAAAAAGCCTAAATAACACAGATTGAAACAAATACATTTTTATGAACAGAACACAAGACCAACATTTCTGCCTTCACGTACCCTATTTTCTACTACCTCCTTTTCTACTACATGTTTATAATCCCAAATAACAGACTATATAAAGACCAATATACTCATAGACTAGTCTGTGCTTGGCAACTTATTGTGAAGGCCATTTGATATGCATATCATCACTCACTGCATATACCCATATAATACTATATTCTACACTTTACATCTTACCTAATAAGCAACCATCACTCTATTTTTCTACAAATCAGAGATTATATCATGCAGGTGTTTCCGCACAAACAACAACAAACTGTCCCAAGTGTACTTGACAGCTGCATTCAACAGAATACATTGAGCTTGTCTTTTACCTTCAGATTTATTCTTCTAACCTTAACCCACAATTTATCTAAAAGTGGGATGAGAAAGTGGCTTGTTGACTTCCCATGCATAAATATGCAAACACTTTTTTATACACCTTCAATAGATTGCTGAAAATCACTCCACCTATACTTCATCTTCAGTATATATTAATACAGACATTTTGTAGTGCTATTTGCAAGGGTTACAGTGGACTGCAAGGTGTAGAGCAAAAATATGACACATCTTTGGTTAAATGGTCTATAAAGCGAAATCTAACAAAATGTATTCATCAGTATGTTTAGTTTGGGTAATTAATAAAATGACCCAAGTGTTTAAATTATTGAAAGTTGTGGATTTTCTTTTTCTTTAGAACCGTTACATTTGTGAAGTGTCTCAGCATGGCAGACCTAGTGTATGGGGTTATCAGTTTTTAGGCTACTGGTCCCAGAATAGAGATAATAATTTGATCCTTGGTATCCATAACCATATTTAAACAGAAACTTCAAATGACATTCACTTTAATTTAACTAGAAATGTAATAACACTTTTAATAGAAATCTAACATGAATAATACCCAGTATCCCTATTTCTATAGCTTCACTTTGGAATGCCAAGTCTTGTTAAACAACATTTCTTTAAAAAAAAGATTGTGTACAATATGTGGTACCATATCATAAATATACTTTGTACTTTAAACAAAAGCGTATGTGTTCTGTATTCCATTTGGTGCAAACACACTATTGTTTCATGCAGTAATAGGCGTGTGCATATGAAGGTTTTACAGTGCAGCAGTAAAGTAGCTCTTACATTATTGTTGCTGTTCCTGTCATGGACCTTATTTTGAATCCTAATAAAAGTTGTCTTGTTAAATTGCTTCCATTAATGTGGTCTTTGATTATCATTCTTCCTCCACCAGATGAGCCGGTTTATTTGTCCTGTCCTTTGGAAATCAAAGGAAGTCAAGACATTATAGCCAGATATACACCCTCTTCATTGCGTGGTATCCAATTTCCCTAATAACTTTAAAATGCTTCTATAGTCTTTATGTCTTGCAAATTTTAATCAGATATTCAACTTCATCTGGCATACATCACATAGTACTGAAACATTTCTATTTATGAAAAAACTACCTTTCAACATCTTGATATTTCTCGATAACACATAAAAATAAATTGGGCAAAGGAAAGGATTTCCTGCCCTGTTAAATACATACCACCTACAGCCTTTGCAATCTCTTTCAGGCTCCATAACTGAGATTGGTTCCTACAGAATTAATGCCAATGACTATATACAAGAATTAGTCATTTCATGCTGACATGAAGTACAAAACATGTCTGCAGTAACCAGGAAACAGTATAATGAATAATTATAAAATATTTTACCGGCTTTTGTTGTGTGGTTTTTATTTTTTACTTTTTCATATAAATAAAAGGTAACAGGCGAGCATAAATGTATCTGAATAATAAAGTATTCCTCATAGTATGTGTTGTAGGCAATTTTGAGTCATTTATTTTTTTCATACTCTAATTTTCTATATATTTGTATTGTAGACCTACATCTCAGCCGCTATTAAGCAATTATTTGTTTCAAATTAAATATGTAAGTATACTGCAGGATCACATCTGTGAACAGACAAATGAATAATTTCTGCACAGGTGGTCAACATATGTTGGTAAGATAATATCATGTGCAAGCCACATATAAGTCAATGTCATTAAATTATTTACAGTTATTATTAATTTATTTAAAAAGAGTATTATACATGGAAAAAAAAATGTTTTGGGAAGTGCAATTCATACAGTAAAAAAAAGGTTAAAGCAATATTTATGTAGATGTTAAGGTATGATTAGTTGTGTGGGAGACTATACTCTAAAACTAAAAGTCCTATGAGGGCCACCAACAATCCAGGATTTCAATCTCTCTCTGCATTATTCCAGATGAAACAATTAGACTGTAAATTAAGCACAGATAAGACAGAAGCACTGTGCTGTGCTCTTGGATAACGCCAGATCTAGACTATAAAGTCATAATGGCATTTCGATCATCGAGAAAGCCACAAACTGAGAGTGGCAAAATGCGTCTGTTAAGATTTTTATCTTTTATTTTTCATTTTTTACATTACATTTCATTTATGTAAAATATTTTTTACTACTAAATACACTCACATATAAATCCTGAACCATTTTCAATCACATATATAGTTGTGAGCATGCTGGTTGTTGCTAACGCTTGAGGGCTCGCATAGCTGGTGAAACGAGGGGCCGCATTTGCGGAGGTGGAGGCTCCCACATCGGCTGCAATGAGGGACTTACAACTGAAAATGTACGGACTTAGCATCCAAAAATACGACATGCAGGACTTAGAAAAAAAACATTACGACCTCGCAAAAATACGACCTTAACGCCCGAACCGCGCGCACATGAAAACATTAAAAACACAATAAATACACACAACAAATACATAAAAAGCTTACCCACAGCAAGGACCTCTGCAAGTAAAGTTACACCTCAATTTAAGTCCAAATTCCAGAGTTTACACACACGAAAATCCCCTAAGCAAGAGAAAAAATGGCCGCCAAAAAAAACAAAAAATTAGGCTACAGGACCCTAACCATGCAAAGCACCACCAAGCACATACAGGTTTTCCAAAAAGCTGTACGAGGTACAAGATACACTACTAACAAGGACGCTACATCATACACAGCCGCGTAACACATACACATTAGCCGCCATTTTACAACACTAACTTAGACGCACACAGCCTATTTACACTACACACTGCACACTTACACCTCAGCTCCACAAACCTACATTATATGCTGCAGGAACATCAAAACAGATTGTCAGCTCTTCAGCACAATGCTTCCTGCATATATTACTTCCAAATAGGTAAAGTATATTCATTTATTAATGTATTCATTATTTCATTAGCACACAAAAACAAATATACACAAAAACAAAAAAAAAACTCTCACAATAAACACAAAACCCATTCAACGCGCGTCTCCACCAAACAGCATTACCTGCCTTACAATTTTTTTGCCGTTGAGATAATATATCAATCTTGTTTAACCTCCACATCATTATTTATTGATACCGATCTAGCATTTTTCATGCATTGGAAACTTAGTCATATTGCACTATCTGGAGCATAAGATAATGTGCTCATAAGAAGTACCAACCGAGAGGTCAACACGTGTTGGGAAGTCCTTGATATACCTCATGAATTGAGGTTATAGAAGGTGAGAGTCGAACCTTATATGTGTTTTTAAAAATAAAAAGTTTTGGTTTGTTACACCATGGTTATCTGCACTAGGATCTGGAGCGCCATCTCTCCTCCCACCATTCTTCTTTTTGTAGAATGTAACTCAGCTGTGCGGAAGCAGAGAGAACCTCAATACAGAGAAAGATCCTAATCCTGGACTGTTGGCGGCCCTTGTAAGACTGATTTTACCACCACTGCTATAAGAGGAGAAGTTGTGAATGAATAATACAAAAGTTGAAGCAGCAATTTGGTTACCTAGAATCTAGTTGTAATGCCATAATAACTGAGGAAGGGTACTGAAGATCAAATGAGTAAGAATCTGTCAAACTCATTAGACTGGCAATGTCTGTCTTGATTGGATACAACTGTATCCCATCATAATTGCTAGTTTTTGTGTTGAAGCGTGGGCAACCAGATCTGTTACCAAGGTCATGTGCAAGATGTTATTGTAGAGTGTGAAGATCACCCAGGTATAAATAGACCAGGAGAACTGGAACAAGGCAGAAGTCAGGGAAGGCAATAGGCATATTTGTGGTCAGATTTCCATAACAGTTAGTCAGAGTTACATATGTGTATAAGGGGAAATAAGCAATGATACAATATGTTTAGTCAAATGGGTTGTGTACAGCTGACTAGGTGAGAGTCTTTTAAACAATCAGCAAATTTCTTGAAATACAGGGTGAAGAGCAGGGTCAATAAATATATAGTTTGCTTTTCCTAAAATATTGGGAGTTCTTGGGATACCAGCAAGTAGAGAAGGTGGTGGTGAACTTTAATGAGGAAGAGAATTTTAATTTGGTCACACATCATTGGCCAGTATGACAAACTCATTTGCAAAATAGTTGCCAAAACACCTCTACCTTTGAAAAGGAAAATATCTGGATAATGACCTCAGCTGCAGTCAACAGAGTATCATATATCTGTTGGATGTCATGAACTGTTAAAATAAATATGTAGATATCAAAGTCAAAGTACCACATGTCCAAACAGACGCAACAAAATAAATGTGTTGAGGGCACATATAGGCATTGTCTTTTTTTCATTTCCTCAACTGTTGAGTGGAACTGAATGAGTTATCAATCTGGAAGCAGTTGCAAGACATGAGCATGTGTAAGTCATTTATTTCTACCACCCACTTAATGTAAAAATAATAAAATTACTGAAACACATGTAATAATGCCAGTAAATTGCAGAATACTGAAAAATGTAGGTAAATATAATGGATAAAATAGTAATTCCATAATGATATTATGTTGATGTACAATCGTAGATAAATAAAGTGTAAAAACATGAATTAGATAATTTAATTACTGATAAATAATGGAGTTAAAATCGGATTTATGTTACACCTAGTTTTCTTGAAATTTGAAACAAGCTTTGAAACAAGTAGATTGTAATCTCTGATGAGTAGGGGCCTAAACTCCTATGCATGTATTCATTACATGCCTTTTGTATAATATAAAACAAAAAGGTTGAACATTATAAATAATAAATACTAGTATATACAGGGAGTGCAGAATTATGAGGCAAATGAGTATTTTGACCACATCATCCTCTTTATGCATGTTGTCTTACTCCAAGCTGTATAGGCTCGAAAGCCTACTACCAATTAAGCATATTATATGATGTGCATCTCTGTAATGAGAAGGGGTGTGGTCTAATGACATCAACACCCTATATCAGGTGTGCATAATTATTAGGCAACTTCCTTTCCTTTGGCAAAAAGGGTCAAAAGAAGGACTTGACAGGCTCAGAAAAGTCAAAAATAGTGAGATATCTTGCAGAGGGATGCAGCACTCTTAAAATTGCAAAGCTTCAGAAGCGTGATCATCGAACAATCAAGCGTTTCATTCAAAATAGTCAACAGGGTCGCAAGAAGCGCGTGGAAAAACCAAGGCGCAAAATAACTGCCCATGAACTGAGAAAAGTCAAGCGTGCAGCTGCCACGATGCCACTTGCCACCAGTTTGGCCATATTTCAGAGCTGCAACATCACTGGAGTGCCCAAAAGCACAAGGTGTGCAATACTCAGAGACATGGCCAAGGTAAGAAAGGCTGAAAGACGACCACCACTGAACAAGACACACAAGCTGAAACGTCTAGACTGGGCCAAGAAATATCTCAAGACTGATTTTTCTAAGGTTTTATGGACTGATGAAATGAGAGTGAGTCTTGATGGGCCAAATGGATGGGCCCATGGCTGGATTGGTAAAGTGCAGAGAGCTCCAGTCCGACTCAGACGCCAGCAAGGTGGAGGTGGAGTACTGGTTTGGGCTGGTATCATCAAAGATGAGCTTGTGGGGCCTTTTCGGGTTGAGGATGGAGTCAAGCTCAACTCCCAGTCCTACTGCCAGTTCCTGGAAGACACCTTCTTCAAGCAGTGGTACAGGAAGAAGTCTGCATCCTTCAAGAAAAACATGATTTTCATGAAGGACAATGCTCCATCACACGCGTCCAAGTACTCCACAGCGTGGCTGGCAAGAAAGGGTATAAAAGAAGAAAATCTAATGACATGGCCTCCTTGTTCACCTGATCTGAACCCCATTGAGAACCTGTGGTCCATCATCAAATGTGAGATTTACAAGGAGGGAAAACAGTACACCTCTCTGAACAGTGTCTGGGAGGCTGTGGTTGCTGCTGCACGCAATGTTGATGGTGAACAGATCAAAACACTGACAGAATCCATGGATGGCAGGCTTTTGAGTGTCCTTGCAAAGAAAGGTGGCTATATTGGTCACTGATTTGTTTTTGTTTTGTTTTTGAATGTCAGAAATGTATATTTGTGAATGTTGAGATGTTATATTGGTTTCACTGGTAAAAATAAATAATTGAAATGGGTATATATTTGTTTTTTGTTAAGTTGGCTAATAATTATGCACAGTAATAGTCACCTGCACACACAGATATCCCCCTAAAATAGCTAAAACTAAAAACAAACTAAAAACTACTTCCAAAAATATTCAGCTTTGATATTAATGAGTTTTTTGGGTTAATTGAGAACATGGTTGTTGTTCAATAATAAAATTAATCCTCAAAAATACAACTTGCCTAATAATTCTGCACTCCCTGTATATATATATATATATATATATATATATATATATATATATATATATAATTTAATCTGTTGAAATGTTAAAAAATAGTTATATAAGATAGTATTTAGATAAGGATATAGAGCCAGTGTCTCCAGCAGGTGGTTTGTTGAAAAACTATTGGCATCTATCTGGCTAATGCAATGTGGCCAACTCAGTCAACACAGTCACTTGCTATGTCTGAGCCTCCTCATTGGTTCATTCAATTGATCACACTTACATGTTCTGTCTTATGAAGGGAATTCCAGTGAGATGGGATATTTTCCTTGACAAATACAATCATGTGCTAGCTTGTGATGATCTTAGATTGTCTATATTAATTGTCTGAAGACAGAAAAATAGTAAATACTATGAAATAGACAAACTAGATGAAAGCCGGATGGAACATTAGCCACGAAGGCGTGTCCATAGTGCTTACCCTTCTGAAAACAAAAGAGTTATATTGGTGAACCCATTTGTAATTATTTTCATTTGTAGGAACCAACACACTGCAATATTGTTCCAGGCAAAAAAGTCCAAGAGAGTAGAACACAGTAAAAGATCTGCACCTGCCGGGTTTGGGCCTAAATGATGCATAAGACATTCCATTATTGATTTCCCTAAGGAATGCACCTATACCTTCATTGTTCTTAAAGGAATATAATTTTCAATATGTCTACAAAGTCTATTTCCCAGGATTTAAATGCACTAAGTTTACAGAACAGATGCCTCTACATAAACGTAATAAAAGTTGTAACAGTGCTATTAAAGAAAATGTGCACTCAAAACATATGTATTATATCAGTGTGAAAGCCAATATTTGCCAATTATAGCTTTCAGCCATCCAAAAATGATATCAATTCAGCCTAACAATGTTAACTTGACAAAGAGCACTAATGGTTTTAAAAAAAAGTCTCTTTCGTATGGGGCTACTTCATGCTGGTTTTATTTTGCATCTGCTCCTCCAACAGGGACAAATAAAAACTGGATAGAATATTGTTCATACTACAAGGGACATTAAAAATCTGAGTTTCAAGTAAAAGGTAAAATGGATTACTCTTGGTTGATAAAACTTTAGAAAAATGTCTATGTCCAGTGCCTACAAAACAAAGTTATGTGAGTTATGGGAACAAAATTCTGTTTCAAAATAAATTGTCTTGTTTCACTGTGTAAAACTATACTATTATTGTTTTCAAAGCTTATTTATAAAATGTCAACATATTAATCAGTGCTAAGAGTACAACAAGTCATTGACACCAAATAAATTACATACAATCCGTTTAGATTGTACGTTTGTGAGTTTTCAATATTTGTGGTGCTTTAGAATGATTTTAAAATCCATTCCTTTGCAATTTGTTAAAACAGTTTTGATTTGTACTCAACCTCTGTACAGCGCTACGGAATATGTTGGCTCATTACAAATAAAGGATACTAATAAATAATACATATGCTGATACAAAAGGAATTGATCCCCTCCTGCTCTTGAGACATATCACAATCTAGAACATGGCCAAAACAAAAAGTGAGGTGGCAGCTTAGTTGTAGTCTGTCTACAGAATCCAATTTGAAAATGGAGTTTCTGTGAACCAGAGAGAGCTATCTAGAACTGTGGGTCTAGATGAAAGTATATACAGTTATTTTTGAGATGTGGTGGTAAACATCTCCAACAGCAGATTTTTTAGGTAATGTTTAACAGCTGGTAACGTGAATAAATAGATAATGGGCTAGGCAGTTGTACATTGTCAAGATATTGGATAGCTAGTCTTAGAGCAATAGATGACAGCTACACAAGGGATGCAGAAAAATGGGGACTTATAGGAAGAGAGTGAGAGATTGGACTGGTAGTATGCATTGGAATAGCCCCCTCTCATATGTTAAATGATTTCATTAAAGCAGAGGTCTGTTGTAGTGCCACACGAACACTGAGACCTATGCTGTTTAATTGCCCTAAAATAGGTCAGATTTTGGTTGATACTTATGCCATTTTAGAAAGGTTGGGGGGAGTCCGGGTTCTCAAGAGCCAGAGGAAGCCCTATTAGGCCTCCCTTTTTTTAGCCTCCAGAATCGTCATTGCCAAAAATTGGAAGGCATCTACCCCGAATTTTGGAGAAGTCTTGAGGAAAATTAAATATATTAATTCTATGATTATGATATCAGCAGAGCTTGATGTAAATTATAAAAGATGGGCTTCCTGTTGGGATGCTTGGACCTTGTTAATTAACTGGCAGTAAGAACCGCAGAAACATTCTACATTGATCTTAAATGGCGAAGAATAACCTTGAGCCCTCAGGCTCCACTCCCCCTCTCCCATCACCTCCCCTTTTTGTCTTTTTGTTTTGTCTTGATTGTTGTGGTTTTTATGTTTTAGACAATACTAACCTTTGCTGATTAGTTTAGAAATGCCTTATAAATGTATTAAAAAAAACTAAGGGAAGGAAAATAAAGGCTTAACCTACATAATGCTAATTGCTTCTATATTGTGTCAATCTTACAATGTATATTTGGACTTGGCGCAACCTTATTTTCTTTCAGTAAAAGTGATTTAAACTAAAGCGGAGGTCTAACTTGTTTATGAAATGATATTAAGTATAAACTCATATAAATTGTTAACATCACTGATATCCATGATCTCCTTTTGTCTCTAACACACTTTACACCTGTCTTTTGTATTAAAGGGACATGGAAAGCATTTTTCTTTGTTGCATATGAAAACTGTTTTTTTTTTCCAAATTTCAAATGAATCTATCAAAGCATAAAATGTGGATTCAAATGTTAACTGGTCTGTGGGATTGCCCATGCCAGCCAGTGTACACTAATATAGATATGAGTTATACTTGTCAGTGAACCCTACAGATGTACAGTGCCTTGCAAAAGTATTAACTCTCCTTGGCATTTTTCGTGTTTTGTTGCCTCACAACCTGGAATTAACATGGATTGTTTGAGGATTTGCATCATTTAATTTACAGAAATGCCCGCAACTTTGAAGTTGTTTTTTTTTTATTGCGAAGCAAACCAGAAATAGGACAGAATAACAGAAAAAGTCAATGTGCATAATTATTCACCCCCCTAAAGTCAATACTTTTTAGAGCCACCATTTTGCAGCAATCACAGCTTCAAGTCGCTTTGGATAAGTCTCTATGAGCTTGCCACATCTTACCACAGGGATTTTTTTGCCCATTACCCCTTGCAAAACTGCTCCAGCTCCTTCACGTTGGATGGTTTGCGATTGTGAACAGCAATCTTTAAGTCTGACCACAGATTTTCTATTGGATTGAGGTCTGGGCTTTGACTAGGCAATTCCAACACATTTACATGTTTTCCCTTAAACCACTCAAGTGTTGCTTTAGCAGTGTGTTTGGGGTCATTGTCCTGCTGGAAGGTGAACCTCCGTCCTAGCCTCAAATAACGCACAGAGTGGTACAGGTTTTGCTCAAGAATATCCCTGTATTTAGCACCATCCATCTTTCCCTCAACTCTAACCAGTTTTCCAGTCCTTGCTGCTGAAAAACATCCCCACAGCATGATGCTGCCACCACCATGTTTCACTGTGGGGATGGTGTTCTTTGGGAGATGTGTTGGGTTTGCGCCAGACATAGCGTTTTCTTTTTATGGGCGAAAAGTTCAATTTTAGTCTCATCAGACCAGAGCACCTTCCTCAATACATTTTGGGAGCCTCCTACAGGCCTTTTCGCAAACTCAAAACTTGCCATTTTGTTTTTTTGCTATGTACAGTTACTCCAGTCTTTGCTTTGGACTCTGCAGCTCCTCCAGGGTTACCTTAGGTCTCCATGCTGCCTCTCTGATTAATGCCCTCCTTGCCCGGTCCGTGAGTTTTGGTGGGCGGCCGTCTCTTGGTAGGTTTGCGGTTGTGTGTTCTTTCCATTTGGTTATGATAGATTTGATGGTGCTCCTGGGGATCATCAAAGATTTGGATATAATTGTTATAACCTAACCCTGACTTGTACTTCTCAACAACATTGTCCCTTACTTGTTTGGAGAGTTCCTTGGTCTTCATGGCAGTGTTTGGTTAGTGGTGTCTCTTGCTTAGGTGTTGCAGCCTCTGGGGCCTTTAAAAAAAGGTGTGTATAGGTAATGGCAGATCATGTGATACTTAGATTGCACACAGGTGGACATAATTTCACTGAAGGTAATTGGTTGCACCAGAGCTTTTTATAGGCTTCATAACAAAGGGGGTGAATACATACGCACATGTCAATTTTCTTTTTTCTATATCTAAAAAAATAGTTACCGTATATGTATATTTTTCTCATTTCACTTCACCAACTTAGACTATTGTGTTCTGATCCATCACATAAAATTCAGATGAACAAAACATTGAACTTAAGGCTGTAATGTAACAAAATAGATAAAAAGTCAAGGGGGTGAATACTTTTGCAAGGCACTGTACGTATGCTTTTTTGTGAGTTTCCTGTTTTTTCAATGAAGCTTAAACAGGTTTTACATCAATTTTGTCATGCAAAGCACAACTTAGATAATGTTTAAAGCATGCTCTTTTATTTGCATGTAAAAAAGAATTGTGTTCCAAGTTTCTTTAACTTTGAACTGCTTTGAAACAGAAAACCAAACATAAATATGAATATTTTAATATACATCACCACCTGATATATAAATGTGGGTGGAAGCAGCTAGGGATAGATGTGATTTAGTTATATCCATACCAAAAGCTACATTCCGTGCTTCCAATGTATAAATAAGTATTGCAGAAGTGCCTAGATACTAAATGTTATTGTTTATAAATCCACCTGCTGTAATCCAATAAATCACAATACACTCACTCACCCTCAGCATTTTTTTTTAACCACTTGACGTAACATTGCTATTGTTTTGTACCTAATAACTAAGGTAAAAAAAAAAGGTGATAGGAATGTCTTGGCATTGTTAATGACTGGCAAGTACGAGCACCTGCACCCATAACCACACATGTCCACCGTAGAACCAAAATAAATGATCAAAAGCAATCAGAACACTCTAATGTTATTAGGCATACTGGTCACCTGCACCAACCTGCTGAGCTGAGAGAATATATAAGGTTTTAATTGGAGAGAGGGACATTATACATACTGGCATTTTGCATTTCACTTGGCAAGTTAATATGGAGTTTTCCTCTGGGAAAGATTACCATTGCAGCCCTTCTTTGCTTTTCTCAGCCCTTTTGCAATCTGCGACTATTTACTATATTTGGGCCCCTATACAATTGAGCAGTTGTTAGTTACTGGAGCTTGTTACGTAGCCCGTAAACTAATTTGCTATTCAATTGGCGTCTTTTAGCTACTCGCAAACAATCTGCAGGTTACAGGCTGAAAATTCCTGCGGATGTCAAAATCATAACTTCCGACCCATCTAAGCCTTTGATCTTTCAAGCCCGTAAATGTTACAATCGTAAATCGCTATTTAACTGCTACAACTCCTCAAGCCCTTGTTTTCACACCCGTAAATGGCAAATGTGGATGAAAATACTACTAGTACCAAATAGGAGTCGCAAGGGGGTTAAACACCTGTTCGTAGCACTGTAAATGCAAATAAAAAATCAATACTTCACTTTAAAAGATGGGGAAAGCGATGAAAGGCATTCAAATTAATTGCACAACAAATCTGCAATACAAAAATATTTTTTTAATGTTAAACCTCCATGTTATATTGATCCCAGGAATCAAGGAGTTAATACATATCAGGCCACCCACATGGGATATAACAATTTCTTTTATTTTTATTATTTTGTACATTTCCAGAGAGCGAGTCCAATTGCATATAGAACTTCTAAGCGCTAATTGATTGACATTTAACCACCATATGAAATGCTACTTACGATTGCATTGTTTACGGTTTAGGCTTTAGGCCAGATAGCTGCGGGCTTGATACATTGAATCGCTCTGTAACTGTTGCAGATTTCAATTGAATAGGGGCCTTGGTCTACTTACTCATGAACTGCCAGAAATATCCATCCAGACATTCACAAAATAGACTGATTCACAACATTTATTATTATTACTCTTTATTTATAAAGCACTAGCATTTTCTCATCAATCTTCTGCCCTGGATCAAACTTGCTTGATGAATTGTGTCCTCTTCAATCTTCTGTGCCTTTGAAATGGCTCTCTACCTAAAAATACTTTAACAGAGCTTCCCCTATGAAGAGCTCCCCCTCCGCAAATGTCGGTGTCGATCATATTTAGGATTACATGGAGGGAAATTTAAATGTGACAGCTAGCCCTAACTTGCCAACACAGCTCATTTTAGTCGGTTCAGCGCTGCATACACCTATCACTGACTTTAAAAAAAAATTAGGGTAAGTTACTTATTAGCTCACACTGTAAATGCCTGCATGAAAGCTTGGAATGGGGCGCTAAATTTTGGGACCATTGTGTTAAATAGCAGCTCTTCATGGGGCAATACAAGATTTTCAGACGTATATTACTATATGTGCTCTTGTGCAACTTCTGTTTGGGTGGAACCTCAGCTCCAAGTGTCTTCCATTTTTGGAATATGGATCCATCAATTTACACTTCAGAAAAAAACTATTTTATGTGCAACTAAGAAAAAAGATCATGTGTTACTGCATACAGCAGTGATGTGTGTAAACTGCAGGATATCACATTAACTTGGTTGAGGCACTGCTCTTGGTTGAGGCTTTTTGAGGCCAGCATTTTGTCTAAGTAAGATACCTGGACAGCTGGATACCTGCTCCTGAACCTTCTTTTTGTTGCAATGCTTGCAGATTTCTTTGTTTCACACCTTGTTTTTGTATTATGACCTGTTCTGATTTTGGTCCTGTTTGTAAATATGCTTGAGCCAAGCCTGCCCTGACTGTACTCTAACAATAAAAGCTGTTAAAGTGAATTGTACATGCATAACTATACCCGATTTATAATATTTCAACTTTGTAATGCTAGTAGTTTTACTTTAAAGCTCTTGTCTTTATAGGGTTGTGCCCTTTACTCTATGCGGGCAGTTGCAGCGGACTTCCTACTGTGTGCTCTGGTGTAGTCCTCAGATTTAGTCCAGTCTGAAAGGGGCAGAGCTAAGCATCACAGACCAACCAATAGATTAAAAAATATTCCATATTTAGCTGAAATTACATAGTGCTCTAAGAATGTAAATTGCGTACTAGGTGAACAGCGAAGCTACGTTCGTATAACAGGTACTCGGCCATTCAGCTTTCTGTTTTGAGGATGTGCTTTATATTATACACAGAAAGAAAGCGACTGTATTGTGGAAGAGACCTGTGTAATAGCAGCATATATGTTTTAAGACTTAGCTTTTATTGATAATTATTTAAAATAAGAATCACCATAACTTAAAATAAGCTAAAAAAATATCTTCAATTTTCTAATATTTTGAGTAAATATTATCTGTGATTATACGTTCCAATATATATGAGTTTTAGCTTAGTGTTAAGTATATCATCTTAGTCCTAATTTTTGTTCTTAAATCTGCCAATTATTAGGAGGTACTGAGAGATATTTGGATTTTTTATATTATCACTATGCTATTACAGTAAAACCCACATTATCCGGCACCTATGGGAACTACCTATTGCTGTATAACTGTAGTTGCCGGTTAATCGGGAGTCCACGAATGTAAGGATCTAAACGACCCTTAAACCCCGCAAAACCCCTCAAAATGCCTTTAAAAAGGCCTTAACCCCCTTAACAGGGCCCAGAAAAAAACAATAAGAAAAAAAGTTAGTATTTTTTTTTCCAGTCTCGAACTCCGGATAGTGCTGGATAGTGCCGGTTATGCCGGTTTAGCAGGAGTTTCTTTAAAATTGGGAATTGATGCCGGTTGCTTGAGAGTCCCGGTTAGTTGGGTGCCAGATAACCGGGATTCTACTGTATTAATAGTATTTCCCAACTGGGTTAGCACGATGTATCTTGAACTGTGCTTTTTGGTACATCTCTTTTACTAGTTTTCTTTTAAGGTATTATTTATTTCTAATATGTAACACAGATGCACAGTACTCCTATGGTAATATTCTTACCATAGGAGTACTCTGGAACCTGGAACCTTATAAAATTAAATTTCCCCTTCTAATCGTCTTAAGTGAGACACCTCCCATCACTTTGACTCGTTTTGCCTGTTGGCTTTCTCAGAAAGAGTCTGATAGGGCAAATGAGGATGAGTTTGCCACTACCTTTTTTTTTACAAAATGTGGTAATCCAACCATTTCAATAACCAAGAACTTAAGCTGAACAGATGTTACTGTTTAGTTAACGTGGGACCAACTCGCAGCACTCAGCAATGTAATTCTACATCTACCTGTTGTGTTGTTAGAGCCCAGAAAATGATTTCGCTTACCAGCAGAACCCTAGGGGAGCACACTTTCAAGTGCCACTTCTGCTGTGTGTGCTTGTTATGACTTGTGAACATTCATAGTTGGCAAGTACATCAAGGATATGCTAATGTAGCATTTAATTAAATAGCACAATGTTGAAACTGATTAAGCAAATGAAATGATGACTTCATTTTTCGGACTTGGAAGGAGCTTTGTTGTTATGCTGCAACCAATTATTTCTCACTGGAATAGAGAATGGGGTTATGTGCCAGACAAAATATAAATGAGCCAGAGTACATTTTACTTAAACACAAGTTACTTATATAAAAAACGCCCATATTGGACAATGTATGCTTCTGAAAAAAACAGTCTAGCTGCAGTAGAGCAAAATATGCCTAAAGCATTTCAGTGTCTTCACCAATTTTACTCACCTTGTCCAATATTATAAATGTCATTTAATGTACGAGAAAAAAAAGAAAAAAAAAAGAAACAGTTGGCAAATGTGAAAAATCTTAAATGGGTTCTAGGCTCATGGATCAAGCTGTAAAAACATTTTCATTTGAAAATCTTTGCATGTTTATACAATTGTTTTAGATGCTTCAGTGTTAGCTTTTAAATCTTACAGCGTTACTTGGGTATTATCTGTAGTTCAGCTGCTAGAAAGGTCATGATCGCAAAGGAATTATAAAATACAAGCCAGGGGCAGAGATATAAGTGGTATGTTGCACCAGAGCCCATGCCTCTCTGGGGGCCTTACTGTCTCTCTGCCCCTGCGACCTCCTACAGCTCCGGACATATCGCAGTAAGGGGACACAGGTGGGGGAGGACAGCTGAGGGCAAGTCCATGATGGGGAGGTGGGTCAGGGCAGGCCGGTGAGGGGTGGATGTGAGAAAAGAGGGCAGGAAAAATGGAGGACCAGTGCTGGGAAACTGTTGTGTTTGCTTTTAGTTATCAGTGTGTGTTGGGGGGGGAGACAAAAATCCAGAGCCTTTGTTTGATACCTGGGTAAGATTGAAACTGACACTCCACCGCTTCCCCCTTGCTGGCCCAAAACAGGATATTCCATCAAAGGGTGCAACCATAGCTCTCCAGAAATGTAAACACCACTATCTCACGCACATGTATACCATGTTGTCATGGGTCCCTCCAGGGTGCTGCAGAGTCATTTATTTTGTTCTAATTATAAACCAGGGCCCATATTCATTTGAGCAATTGTAAGTTACTGGAGCCTGTGATGTAGCCCGTAAACTAATTTGCTATTCAATTGCCATCTTTTAGCGGGCCGCAAACGATCTATGGGTTACAGGCTGAAAATCCCTGTGGTTGTCAAAAATTTAACTTACAGCCCATCTAAGCCTTTGAACTTTCAAGTCTGCAAAAGTTACAATCGCTAAAACCGCAAATCGCTATTTAATTGCTACAATTCCCCAAGCCCACAATTGTTTTCACACCCATAAATGGCAAATGTAGAAGAAAATCCTACGAGTACCAGATAGGACTCGCAATGGGGCTAAACACCTGTTCGTATTACTGTAAATGCAAATTAAAATCAATACTGCCCTTTTAAAGACAGGGAAAGCGACGAAAGACACTCAAATTAATACAGTCTCAAGCTCACAAATCTAAAATAGATTATTTTTTTTATGTTTTATTTTGGTGTCATATCAATCTTGGGAATCAATGAGTTAATACATATCAGGTCACCTACATGGACTAGAACAGTATCGTCATTCATTTTTATTATTTTGTACATTGCCAGATTGCGAGTCTGATTGCATATCAGCCCTCTAAACGTGAATTGATTGACGTTTAACCTCCGTGTTTTACTGATGTAATGATGACAGTCTCATTTACTATTCGCTGTTTCTAAATCGGTAGTTACGACCTTGCTTAATTGATCATGCTCTGAAATGCTACTTACGATTGCATGGCTGTTGGCCAGTAAATTGCGGGCTTGTTCAATTAATCACTGTAACTGTAGCAAATTTTAAGCCTACAGACATACAGCCTGTATAACGTCAACCACGGGCTTATATCTGAGGGGGGCCCAGGTATATGACCTTTTTCCTGATTATATATTTTTTCATAGTGCAGTGTTTTTTCAATAATAGATTAGCAATATAATTAGTATTTAAGTAAAAAAAGCTAACTAACATAGCTTTTAGATTTAGCGTTTGATCTTCTGTATTCCAGACATCTTTCCACCTCCCACCGCAACCTACAAAACAAAAGTCTGTATGGAGCATTGTGCACATATTGAATGCGAGTATCTCCAACCCTTCACTTACACATTGATCTTAAACCTTTCTCTGATGAGAAAATTTGTAATTTTCATATTAACTTAGGTACTTGTGACAGAGGTACAAAAAGAGCCTGCTCTGACAATATATTGTTGAAGTAGAGACATGCACATAGATAAAGTGCATACTTTGGGTTCATGGTACTAAAGATGTTCAGACTAAGATGATTCTATCCCCCAGATTTACTAATCTTTCCGGGGATACTATGTTCTTTTTAATATTGATACATTTCTAAACACCATATTATACTGTTCTGTAACTTATTTGACCAAAACATACATTTCTTACCCGTTCTATGCCACTGTTTTTTCCAATGATCCTCCTGATGCCTTGTAATATGAAAATAAGTATTAGTAAATATATTTGTTAACATCTGGGATAATATATATGCAATTCTATTAAAAATAACCAGATTATAAATTGATGTAAATAAAACACAATTGAACTATATTAAAAAGTATTACAGATTTAGAATAGATGAAGCAAGTATTTGCTGTACCATAACATATATTTCTACATTGGCTTCTGACCTAGAAAATGTATTCCTGTCACAGATGTGGAGTGTGGCTCATATGGTATCATATGGGATGTTATAATAAGAGGATAGATCGGCACATGCACTGCAACGTCTAGATTCATGTGTTGCTGATTTTGATGCCTATAATTTAGATGATGATTTCCATGAAAAATCTTTCATAGTTTTACAAGTTTGTGGTACAAGTCAAAAACTGTTTGTGGTATTTGTTATTGGTTACAGATTATTTTCCAGTGTACAGAGAATGAACTCTGTTATCCTTTTACAGAGGATTTATTAACCCTATCACTTGAGAGCAAAGCATTAAATGGCTACTGTAATGGTGAATCTTTCATGCGTAACTTAGTATGCCAAACTATCCCAGTGCATAACACCAACTTCAATTAACATTAAAACAAAAATGGGAATTTCTTTTTAAAAGTGTGAATACTTTGGTTTTTAAAATATACCTACAATTAGAGAAAGGGAATTGATTCAGTTGAGAATTCTAGTATATATGCCAGGAATTGGCATCAAAGCAATATAAAAGAAATATTCATTCTTCCCATTCATTGTCTATCAGGGACACTAGGAAATTGTGGGCTTCAGGATAGCTGATGCTACCAAGTTGGAGGTATCCCATTGGGGATTATAAGTTTGTCCCTATCAAAGTATATTTCCCTTTTAGAATAAGGTATATATTGTAGGTTTTTTAACGATGCGTTTTTATCAAAATAAATAATTAAGAGAAACTCCCATTTATGAATCTTTCATGCCTTTTAAGTTAATATCGGTAAAATGTACTCTTATTAATAAAGTTGATCTCATGCAAGAAAACGTACATTTAATCTAACAAGGTCCCGAAGCCCGTAAGTGAGGCCGTAAGTTAATTTGCTATTCAATTGGCGTCTTTTTGCAGGCTCCGGGTGGTTTACGGGTTGCGGGCTTGAAAACTTTGCAAACTTACAGCCTCCCAAAGATTTTGATCTTTCACTTCTGCAAGAGTTACGATAGCTAAAATCCCAAATCGCTATTCAATTGCTCCAATTTCCCCAAGCCGCAAATGTTTCCACACCTGTAAACGGCAAATGAAGAAGAAAATCCTACGAGTACTAGAGAGGACCCGCAAGGGGGTTTAACCCCTGTCTGCAGCACTGTAAATGCAAATAAAAATTAAAGCTGCACTGTTAATAACGGGGGAAAGTGATGATAGACATTAGAATTAATTGCACAACAGTCTCAAGCACGCAATTCGGCAGTAAAATTAAATTGATTTTTAGGATTCATTTCGGGGTTATATTGATCTTGGGAATCAATGGGTTAATATCAGGTCACCCATATGGACTAGAACAGTATTGGCATTCATTTTTATATTATTTATTTTGAGGATTTGTGAGTCTGATTGCATATCGGACCCCAAACCTCAGTGATTGACATGTAACCCCAATGTTTTACTGCTGTAATGATGGTGGTCTCATTTTCTATTGGCTGTTTCAAAATGGGAAGTTACGGTTTTGCTTAAGTGATCATATTCCCACCCTGAATTGCCACGGACAAGTGCATGGTTTACGGAGCCGGCTTTCGCCCCTTAACTTGCGGGCTCCTTAAATTTAATAGCACCAGGATCGGAGACAAACAGGAGCCAGCAGAATGCCCGCAGACAAACGTCCTGAATCCCGCGAGATACAATTGCAACAGGCTCCTAGTTTCTCC
The DNA here is from genome assembly GCA_027410445.1 of Discoglossus pictus. NCBI lineage: Eukaryota > Metazoa > Chordata > Amphibia > Anura > Alytidae > Discoglossus > Discoglossus pictus. The sequence goes on from CM050163.1 coordinate 372,294,099, forward strand.
ACCAAGCATTATAGGCTGGAGCTCGTCCCCACGATTTGTAAAAACACAGGTATGTTTTTCTATGTATATTTTCTCACCAAAAAGTATATTGTTTGAAACCACAATAAAATCTAAAGTTTTTTAAACTGATCTTAATGACTTAACTATATAAATGTTACAACACCTGGTCATTACAGTGACCCTTTAACGAAGTGTGATGAGAGGATTTCAGTGTTGCAGCCTCCTGAGAAAGCATCATGTGTTTGACCTCTGGGGTCTATTATCTGGAAACCCTCCTCCATCCCTATCATATTACTATCTTTGCAACCAAACCAGTTTTACAAAATGTGGTACTGTAAAACAAAATGGAGGACCTTGCCCAGAGAAGACCAAAGACAATTTGTTTGAATTGTTTAGCATTCTCCCATAATCTTGTCCCCTCATCACAGCTAGATTATTATAATAGATTATTAAAATGTATTATGCTTAATATTGTTATTATCATTTATGTATACAGTGTCAACATATTAGGTGGAGCTAGGTAGTGGAGGCAGTGACAAGTTTTATTTTCCTAGGTTCTAAGATATCTGTAGATGGTGACTGTAGTCATGTAGTGAAATTAAAAGACGTTTGCTTCTGGGGAGGAAAGTTTGGACAAGCTAGTAAAAAGTAAAGATATGAAATTATCAACAAAGGCCCGCATAGTTAGAACTATGGTATTCCCAGTAGTTACATACTGATGTGAGAGCTGGACAATAAAGAAGGCTGAGCACCATAGAATTGATGCCTTTAAATTGTGGTGTTGGGAAAACATCTAAGAATCCCTTGGACTGCAAGAAAATCCAATAAATCAATACCTTAGGAAATCAAGACAAACTGTTCACTGGAAGGTATGATCATAAGGCTGAAACTCAAATATTTTGGCCATATCATGAGAAGGCAGTATTCCCTAGAAAAGACTCTGATACTGGGAAAGACTGAAGGCACATGAAGAAGGCGACAACAGAGGCGCAGATGGATAGAAAAGGTCACTGAAGCAATGAATATGAAGTTGATGGAGCTCAGAGGGGCAGTGATAGAGAGAGTCACGGAGAGTCAGAAGTGATCTGTCCCCACTCCAATCAATAATGAATGCCACCGCTAGACTCATCTATCATACTCAACACTCAGTTTTTGCAGTACCTCTCAGTCAGTCACTTCTCTGCCTTCACATAACCGCCAGATTAAAATTTGATATCTGACCCTAACAAGTAAAGCCCTTAAAAACAGTGCACCCCCTTATATCTCTGCCCTTGTGTCATAATACTACCCCAACCTACATCTTCGCACTCCTAATGACCTTCTTCTTTCTTCCTCTCACTCCCACCTTCAGTATATGTAAGGATGATTAAATAGAAAAAAATGCTATTATGTAAATAAGAATATTAAAAGTGATGATATGGAAGGTTTCTGGTTTTCACTGGGAATATAATACACTTTTGTATCGCATTACTTTTGTGTACTATTTTTTATTAATAAATAATCTAAAGCTCTTTTTTTGTTTCCTAAAATCTTACAAATAGTTCCTAAATGCTCTCTCTCCTCTACAGCTCATGATAACAGTGTGCTTCAAAGTACAGAGCAACATTCTGCACCATAATACTTGAGAGAGGTCACTGAGAGGTTAATTTGAAACACTGCACTTCACAGTCTGTGTATTCATAAGCTGCACAAGCTGCAGAGGGCAGACCAAACAGGTATATATTGAATGATTTTTAGGCAGAAAAACAAAACTTTTAATGCACTTCTTTATAAAACCAAGTACATAAAAGTCAATAGATACACAGGTATATGATATTCCTTGTGAAATCCAGAAACCTTGCATGTCCCTTTAAACAAAATGAAATAGGGGAAATATTTTTTGTAATATTGTTATGTCACAGCTTACTCTTAACAACTTTTGTCTCCACTATTAGTTAAACCACCCATAAACCCTCCACCTCTACTGACAGAATGGTGTAACGGCACACTGATCTGCCACTAACTGCACATTTGGAAGTGCATTCTGAATGTAGCTCCTGTTGTGTGCTGTTGTTTTCATGTTTGATTGCAGTAGCATTACAGTTCTTTCAGGTTGTCTCTTGCAGCCCCCACATAGATGACCACCAGCCAATTGAGCCATTGACTGCCAAAGGAATATAAAATGCTCTAAATTGTAACTTGTTGCTAGCCATTCTGGAAGTCGGAGGGTGAGACTACAACTTTTTTTGTATCTTTAAACTGAAAATATGTACTTTTTCACCGACTGGCAACATTATAATAAACAGTTTTGTATTAGAAACTTAATTTGGTATCAGTGGTTAAAGCAAAATAACATGAAATTATCATATTAAAATAACACAACTGTTATTAAGGTGGCACAGATAACTGATTGTGCTGTAAGGTTGTTCTCAATACTTATGGGGAAAAGTATTATACGTTTTTTAAATTATTGCCAAATGGATGGGGATATGGAGTATTTTAGTTAGGGGCTGTTAAGTGTTTAAATCTATTCATGAACATGCTATGTATGCAATGGGCCTGTATCAATAAAACAATAAAGGGCACAATTTCTCATGGAGACCATATTAATAGTGCTGTCTTATCTTATCAAATTTGTTTGAATGGGAATACAGGGACAATGAGTTGCAGTAAATAAATAAAAAACAATTAATTTATTTATATATATCTAGTGTTTCCTTACCAAGCAGTTACAGCTCTTGTTATGGCACTCATTATAATATTCATGACGTTCGCATTTCCTATTGGCTTATAGAACCCTGTCTCATCGGTAAAGCTTGGTTTGGCTGCTCCCTGCGCAGAAATCTGTTGCGGCTAAGGTAGGATTTACGGCTGTGGGCTTAAAATCACTCTTAATATTGCCACATATTCTATTAGCTACTCGCACAGCACAGCTCAAACATTACGAACGCTAAATAAAGTTACACAAAATTGATATTCTATTACATCCCTAACTCTAGTTCACAAATGAAGTCTGACTTGAAACTGAAAAAAGTATCACGTTTCTGTCAAAAATATTACGAGTACTAAATAGGCACTTTTCAAACACATATTAGAGCTGTAGCAGCAATTAAACGCACAATACTGTACTTTAAAAGCACGGGAAGACATGGAAAGACATTAGAATTAACTGCAGAACAGTCTCATACCCACAAATATGCAACTAAAAAATATTATTTTTAACTGTTATTCCTTAGTAATATTGATTCCAGGACTCAAGGGGTTAATACATACCATGAACCCACATGGACTAGAACAGATGATCTAATGCATTTTATAGATTGCTTGATTGCGAGCCCGATCGGCAAATATTACTTACTCGGAAATTGCCCTTCAAAAATGACGGGAATAAAATAGTAAGGCTCACAATGCTGTTTGACACACAATGTGAGTCTTTTTCGCCTGTGAGTGTTTTTCTCTGTCCTTGTGAGCCCCAAGATGAGCGCCTTCGGCTCATTGCAGGGTTCGTTAACCTGCAAGTTTTGTGCTTGGGAATGCCATGTGTCTCTTTTCACCATCTCCCCCCGTCCCTTCCCTGTGTCTTGCTCCTCTGTGTGTCTGCTGAATCTTTGGGTGGCGCGCGCTGACTGCGGTTTCTTTTATTTTCAAAGTCTCACGTGCCTGTCGTGGTTCGTTTAAGTGTTACTGTCTTTGGCGTTGTATATTTTCTAAGTTCTGCATGCCTGGTCTTGCTAAGTCTCATTTTCATCCTGTTTCAGAATTTTTATGTTTTTTCGCCATTATTTTTTTTGTTGCTTCTGCAACTTTCGAACATTAAAAAATACAAAATATGCCTCAAATTGACTTGCAACTTCACTCACAGGCTCCCTGGCTCTCCCCCTGTGCTGTTGGTGTGTACATTTATTTGAGGCATATTTGTGTGCTTTTGTCGTCTTTTCCATTTCGGTCATTAAAGTCTTATTTTTGTGAGCCCCACAGTCCATCATACGAGCAGTGATTTGCCCATCAAAAATGAAGGGGCAATACAATTTTAAGCCATGGGAATGCTGTTTGACACACAATGTAAACCTTTTTGTACTCTGAGGAACTTCTGCGCTCATTGCGAGCCTTGCATTTTTTTTGTCGGTTATTTTTTTCTCGCTAAGGCAATTTTCAATCAAAATCAACGTAAATTTGTGTGCCACCTCACACCTAGGCGTCCTGGCAGTTCCCCCATGCTGTGGGTGATGTTTTTGTTGTATTTTTTTATTTTCTTTGTGTTTTTTGGATTAACCTCGTATTTTTGCTATGTCGTATTTTTTTTTTCAAAGTCCTGCGTCTTGTAGTAATAGGCTGTGTGCGCGAGGGTTTAGTTGTGTAAAGCGCCATTGTAGATTCGTAATGCTATTAATGTGTTACACGGCTCGCAAGCATTTTCCGTCATTTGTAATAGTGTATTTTGTAGTTTGTTCGTTCCTGTGTAAAAGTGGTACGCATTTGGCAGTGTTTTGCGCGGTCCTGGGTCGTGTAGCCTCGTTTAAATTTTTTGGAGCAGCCATTTTTTTTCTTGCTTAAGTGGTTTTTGAGTGGCGAAATTTTTTTTTGCCTTGCACCTCACTCCCAGACGTCCTGGCTGTTCCCTCGTGCTGTGGGTAATGTTTGTGTTGTATTTTTTTATTTTCTTTGGGATTTTTGTGTTTTTGGGATTTTCGCGGTTTGGACGTTAACCTCGTAATTGTCGTATCTATTTTTTTTTTTTAAAGTCCTGCGTCTGTAAAGCGCTTGGAGCCTAAGGCGATCCTGCGTTTACTAAGTGTTTGGTGGCTAAGTCCAGTGTGTTACATTGCCTTCGGCGCTCATTGCCTTTGTGCTGCGACTTTTATTGCCTCAACAGCTCGCCTCACTATGTGAGGCTCGCAGGCGATGAGGGTCTTTGTGCTAAGTGCTAACGGCTCGCCTCGCTTTGCAACGCGTTAACAGCTTGCCTCACTTCGCCTTCGGTGCTCATTGCCTTGCTTTCCGAGGCTCACAATCGATGAGGCGCTCATCGCCTAACTCGTACGCACCACTCAAAGCGTGACGACGTCTCGCAGTTTGACAATTATAATATGTGATTGAAACTAAGAACTACATCTTCAGTAGCCTGCTGCCCCCTGAAAATGTGCTGCCCTAGACCTTGGCCTAAAAAAACTAGGTGGAAACACACCATGAGACAAAATATTAGTTAGACTAAAATGGTTGAACTTAAGTCTTTTTTCTATCTCAACTACTATGAATTAATATTATTATTAGTACTAATATTAGTATATTTTTAAATCCTCTTTTAATGTTTACTCTGTGTCTACATTTTGCAATTAAAGGTATCAGCCTACATGTTGTTCAATATGACAAACATATGTTTTACTTGCCAAGATTTATTTACTTTTATTAATTAATAATATGTCGTACATAGCATATTTTGCACAGTTTACTAATGAAACAGAAAAAAACACAAATATTAATCACCTAAATGTCTAGGGTGGTCCATAACCATTAACTGAGAAAAAGACATTTATTAATCAATCTGTTTAGAGGCCATGGCTTTTCTCTTTTAATGGACCCCCAGTAGATATTATATGGTGTAAACAAAAGTAATGACCCTTCTTTTCAGCTGCATTTTTTTTACAGTGGCTTTTGGGTCTGACATTTTTTTAATGTAGTTTTCTTGCACAGTAATTCAGTGGAGATCTGGCAGACCACCCAACTAGAACATGATAAATTAACAGTGGTCTGACAAATTATAGACATCGGCCAGCCCAAGGGAAGTGTGCATAGGATGCATGACAGCCTTAGGATAAAGTTAAATATGAACATACTGAAACAACATGTCTCCCTTTATGCCACTTGCTAAATATTAAAACTATACATTAAGATAGCAAAAACTGTGAATTAAATCTGATTTAAAATGAAACAATTCAACTGACCTGGTAAGTTTATATATTTTTATGAAATTAGACCGTGTTGATGCTTTAAATTGTTTCCAAATGGCAAATGTAATTCTGAGTAGCCCTGTTAGATGTAAAATACCAGTTGTAAATGGATTTCTCAGCTGTAGGTCTGGCAGTATAAGTTACTTTATGGCAAGTTGATTGCTTCTTCCAGTATAGCAGCTATAGCATCCAAAATATTATGGCCTATAATAAAACTGTGTTCTACTATCTCAGACAGCAACAGCTGGGCAAGCGATGACAGCGACTGAAAACAGGGAAACGATTCATTATTTTAACGGTCGTCCAAGTCATCCTCAGGTTACCTTTCAGGTTTCAACATCACATAAGTACAGACATTATTTTGTGTGACGTGTTTGCCTTGTTTGAATGTCTATTTTCCCTGTTCCTGCCCATACTGTCCCTCTGTTAAACAGAAACAGCACAACTTTAAACTAAATTTAAACAGATAGAGCATTAGTAGATCCAGGCCTGAGTATAAAAGTATACCAGACCAGTTGTCACTACATGGTATATCACAGGAAAGGCTGAATGTAAAGGAGTCTCATGTATAGGATATTTAATTAGGGAGAAACTTGTAAAAGGAGCATTAGCTCAGTGAGTATCTGATTTCAGGGACTAATTACAATTAAAAGCCTGGTGCTTATAACTGAATGTACATTTAAAAGGTGCATGCACGCTGTAAATTAATGTCTAAAATGAAATGCCCATGTGGAATAAATTCTCTTGTAATGAAACACATTATTAATAATGAACTCAATGAATGAAAACTAAGGTATTGAAAGCTAAAGAAAGCAACCTACCTTACTAGGCTTATTGACAAGAGCAGGCCTCTCAACACCTTTGTTTCCAGTATGTATACCTCTGTCTTGTTCGTCTTAGCAGGCATTCCTTATAATCTCTTCTACAGCACCTTGGAATATATTTTACACAAATAAATACAGATTTAAAGTAATAATATTTGAAAACAGCCTACAACATAAAGCTGAACAACATATACCAGTGGCCCAGCTCATCAAGTACCCAAAAAGGGACACATATTCCGAAAAAGAGACACTGTTAGCTAATGTTGCCACCACTAACTATACTGTGCAAACTGTCCAAGTTTTAGGAAAAACAAGCTTAACCTGTAACATCTCTATTAGGGCATGTCTGTGGTGCTATGTGATAGAGATTTTACAGGTATTTCTTTTTGTCTTGGACTTTCAGAGAAAACAATGGTAGAAAGAGGAGACTGCATGTTACATTCTACAAGATACTGTAGGTATTTGTCATTAATTGTGGGACTTTTATTTCAAAGATAGACTTTCAGAAGACTGAAACATAGAATCTGATTTTATGGCAGATAAGAACCAATCTGTGTAGTTTGCCAATTTTAGCACTTCTCCTTAGCCGTAGGAACCAATAAGAATGCAATATCCCACATTAACTGATATGTAAGGTTTATGAAAAAGCTTTCCCAGCAAACACACAGGTGTTGGCATGGTGGTTTGTTTCAATTGCTTTGGAAAGAGTAGGTTGGGGTTATTATTAGTATTGTACACATATATTAAAACATTTGCATATACATACATATATTACACTTATGCCATAACACACATAAACTCCATATCCCCAATTTATACCCTCACCCTATAAATGAACACATAGTAATACATTTTTTTCTTTATTACACCTATATATATATATATATATATATATATATATATATATATATATATATTACATTATATTGTTTTTTAGGATTTTTTTTGAGAGCGTATGGAGAGAGGTGCGTGGAGGGGAGAAAAGGGGGTATGATAGGTGAGTAGAGAGGGGAGAGGAGCTGGGAGAGGAGAGAAGAAGAGGAACTGTGAGATGTAGAGGTGTGGAGAGAGGCAGAGGGGAGATGATTATTGCGCGCAGTGGAGGGTCTGAGAGGGAGAGAAGTGGGAACATTGGAGGGTCAGCGAGGGAGAAAAGTGGGAGCAGTGGTGGAGAGGAGGAGGAGGGACACCCCAGTGCTAGACACACGTAGATCAGGGACAGACGGGTAGGGACAGGCCATAGGGGCAGAGCAGGGAGATGAGCCTTTCAAGGCACAGTCAAGAGAACAGGAACCCCTAAGACAGGAAGTCCTTAATATACCCACAAGGACTTTATGGTGCTCCCCCATGCCATCCATGTCTTCATGCCATGGATGTAAAGCCGGGCCAGAATCCACATATGTAGCCAGGGAGGTCATTGCCCTGGGAGTGTATGTGAGAGATGTCAGGTCTGTGAAGCAGTGCCAGGTTAGGAGGAAGATGTAGGAAGAGGTAGCAAGTGCCAGAGCAACTGGTGGTGGTCCCCAGTTACAGTCCACTATAGTGAGTGAGGGAGGATGCTGAGGCATTGGATCGGACCAGCAATGGTGGACAGACTTCTGGTGGTCATTTCTGGTGCACACTCAGTAGGTAGGGACACTGCCAGGTGAATATTATAAACACTAATCATCCCGTTACATACTCAAACATGTACACCACACATATAGTGTAGATAAGACACATCCAATGTAAATGCTTGGTATCACTTAAATGGATATATTCCTGGATTTGAGTAGGTACATAATATACCTGTGTGTTTGTATATTTCAATAGACCTGGTTTAATTGAGAATCAATTAAAACATCTATTTTAACTGGATAAACATCAAATAAATATTCCCTTTTTGGGTCTACCCACTGCAAAGTAAGCAGATACAGACTCTGTATGGCGTGATGTGTATTGTCCTAGCCTCTCAGGGACCATGTCTCAGCAACATGTTGCAGAAACTTGCTGAGACATGGTCACTGACTGGTTAGTATGAGACACTGCCCAGCAAGTACAGCATAGTCTGTGTCTTCATGAACTGTAACTTTATAGGGAATTCCCCAGCAGGGGATATTGGTTTGATATGAGGCAGTACAGACAGATCTCATAACATTGAATAAAACAAACTACATTAACTGCCTTAGCGGTAATCCCGAGCGTGGCTCAGGGTTAATGTTCAGTACCTAAAGTGGCAACCGCAAGCCACGCTCAGGATCACACGCATCCGCCTTCCGTGTTCCCTTCCCTGCTGGCCGCGTCCGCTTTAACACTCGGTGGCACTGACGTGGGCAGACCACCAGGGAGGTTAAGGTAAATAGATGCCCAGGTATATCGCAGATCTAGTAAAATTCAGAATAGATACATGTTCCTTGAAATGGGCTCTGTCACCCCAAAAGGAAGATGTATGTGTGCTTCACTTTACCTTTCCATACAGTACATTGTACCATCACTTACCAACCTAAGTAGATTTGTTTAGAACAAATGGATGTTCATTAATGATGCTATGAGATTCAATTGCTGCTTCCAATTACCAGAACAATTGTAAGGCTAACAATGTGCTTGATATTGTTGTGATGATATCATCTACCTAGAGGTACACTGAAATCATCCAAAATCAAACAATCGATAAGATCACAGTAGAGTTTCTAAACTGTAATTTTTCAAATATGTGCATTGGGCCTATTGCATAAATATTTGTAATACAGATCATTGACATCAGTGAACATTCCTAGCAAATACAAACTCCTTACTATGAGAATTCATTTAACCATCCATTAAACACATCATGAAGTCAGGTATACAGTAACAGAAAGAGATCATGTGATCATACACTGTTGTTATCAAATATACTATTGATTTCCCATTTAAGCTCCATTGACATATGATGTCTCCACGAAGGAGACAGAGGCAGAGGCCATGGCAGAGGTGGAGGAGCCAGATAAGACACAGCAGGATGCCTGGTATGAGGAGGAGCCATATGCAGGGGAGGAGCAACAGCACGAGGAGGAATATCAGCCCAGAGGAGGACCCAATGTATGAGGGGGCTCAGCTTATGAGGTCAGTGGGGGAACCTGCAGACCCATCTGCCACCAGGGATGACTTTGACCTCTCTGGCCGCCTCCTCTCACAGATTGAACCACCGCCTTGGGCCTCTTATTGGCATGATACAGGATTGTGGCCACCTTCTCCACCAAAACCACTACCCCAAACAGCTCTTCCACCAAACCTTCTTCAGTACTATGGTCCAGCATCCAGAGCACTACCTCTGTCACAACCCCAGCACCTCCCAAACATGCCGCCATCACCACCCTAGCAGCTCCACACCATGCCACCACCAACACCAGCCAGCTCCTCACCCCGAAGGCCATCATTGGAAGCCAACACAGCCAAACTTACAGCCTTCCATAGGTAGCAGGAGACCATGATGTTTGGCATCATCACCAGAGTGCAGGTAAGTAATACCATTGTGCAGCTAAGTCATACACAAAAGAAGACAGAGAGATGAGGAGGCATCACACAAAGTGCGCTAAATAAATCTGAATCTTCGACAAGAAGCACTAACAGGTACAGCTTCCCCCACTCTGGAGCAGTCCCCAAGACACCATCATCCTGGCCAATCCCCCTCTGCCTCAATGCCTCCACCTCACCATCAGCTATACCTCCAGTTCTACCATCAGCTATGCCTCCACCTGCATATCCTGTAAAGTGGAGGGGGGGGGGGGGTGGAGAGGCTCGCAAGTTAGAGTGGGTGGGGGATGGCAAACAGCTTTTCCAGGCTTCACATTTTATTGACGTTATTTTTGATGGGCAAGTCGCTAGTATCATATAGAGATAGAACTCCTGATTTTCTGTGATTGTAATCACAGCTAAGCATTCCTTGTGAAAAATCACATCATTGCTACCTGCAATTGGCCATGGCAATTGATTCTTCATGACCGATACAGCATTGTTTGTACTGCTTGTAGATGAACATCAGGTAAGGCAGTTTATTGTTGCGGTAACAATATAAATCACTGTTCATACAGTGAGGGGAAAAGTATTTGATCCCCTGCTGATTTTGAACGTTTGTCCACTGACAAAGAAATGACCCCTCTATCATTTTAATGGTAGGTGTATTTTAACAGTGAGAGACAGAAGAACACCCCCCCCTCCCCCAGAAAAAATGAATGAAAAAAAGGGTATTAATTGATTTGCAGGTCAGTGAGGGAAATAAGTATTTGATCCCCTATCAATCAGCAAGATTTCTGGCTCCTGAGTGCCTTTTATACAGGTAACTCTGTTAAAGGGAGTGCGCCTAATCTCAGCTCGTTACCTTTATAAAAGACACCTGTCCACAAAAGCAATCAATCAGATTCAAAACTCTCCACCAAAGAGCTGTCAAAGGATGACAGGGACAAGATTGTAGGCCTACACGAGGCTGAAATGGGCTACAAGACCATCTCCAAGCAGCTTGGTCAGAAGGTGACAACAGTTGGTACGATTATTCAAAAATGGAAGAAACACAAAATAACCTCCCTCGTTCTGGTGCTCCCTGCAAGATCTCACGTCATGGAGTTTCAATGATCATGAGAATGGTGAGGAATCAACCCAGAACTACATGGGAGGATCTTGTTAATGATCTCAAGGCAGCTGGGCCCATAGTCACCAAGAAAACAATTGGTAACACACTACGCCGTGAAGGACTGAAATCCTGCAGTGCCCGCAAGGTCCCCCTGCTCAAGAAAGCACATGTACAGGCCTGTCTGAAGTATGCCAATGAAAATCTGAATGATTCAGAGGAGAATTGGGTGAAAGTGTTGTGGTCAGATGAGACCAAAATCAAGCTCTTTGGCATCAACTCATCTTGCCGTATTTGGAGGAGGAGGAATACTGCCAATGACCCCAAGAACACCATCCCCACTGTCAAACATGGAGGTGGAAGCATTATGCTTTGGGGGTGTTTTTCTGCTAAGCTGACAGGATAACTGAAACCCATCAAAGGGACAATGGACAGGGCCATATACCGTCAAATCTTTGGTGATAACCTCCTTCCCTCAGCCAGGGCATTGAAAATGGGTCGTGGATGGGTATTCCAGCATGACAATGACCCAAAACACACAGCCAAGGCATTAAAAGGAGTGGCTCAAGAAGAAGCACATTAAGGTCCTGGAATGGCTAGCCAGTCTCCAGACCTTAATCCCATAGAAAATCTGTGGAGGGAGCTGAAGGTTCGAGTTGCCAAACATCATCCTCAAAACCTTAATGACTTGGAGAGGATCTACAAAGAGGAGTGGGACAAAATCCCTCCTGAGACGTGTGCAAACCTGGTGGCCAACTACAAGAAACCTCTGACCTCTGTGATTGCCAACAGGGGTTTTACCACCAAGTACTAAGACAAATGGGTCAAATACTTATTTCCCTCATTGACCTGCAAATCAATTTATAACTTTTTTGACATGCGTTTTTCTTGTTTGTTTTGTTTTGTTATTCTGCCTCTCACTGTTAAAATACACCTACCATTAAAATTATAAATTGACCATTTCTTTGTCAGTGAACAAACGTTCAAAATCAGCAGGTGGTTTTTTCCCCCACTGTACAAATCTGGCTAGATTTTTCTCCTCCTCAGATTTGTGGAATATGATCATACACTAATAATTTCAGAGCTGTGTCATTCTATTTAAAACTTTTCCTAATTGTTAAAAATAGTCCTTTTATATGTGAATTATAACTATATATACTGACCAATTAACTTACATCTGACTGCAATAAGAAACTCCAAATACATTGAACACTTATAAGTGAAAAGTTGTATTAATCACATATATAGTTGTGAGCATGCGAATTGTTGCTAACGCTTGCGGACTTGCGTAGCAAACCCGCGGCCCTCACGGCCCTCGTGTATCGAGCCTGCGGCCCTCGCAAAGCGAGGGCTTCAGTTTCTGGCATGGAGCGCCAAAGGCGCTACTTGCCAGCAACTGCGGACCTCGCAAAAAAGTACGAGACACGTTATGACCAATTACGACCTCGCAAAAATCGTCCGCAACCCGCGGACATGAAAAAATGAAAAACACAATAAATACACACAACACATACATAAAAAAGCTTACCTACAGCAAGAGGGAGCATCCAGGACCTCAAAAACTGAAGTTAAACTTTAATTTAACTCAAAATAAAAGCGTTTAGACACTAAAAAATTCTCTAAGCGAGAGAAAAAATGGACGCCGAAACAAACGAAAACAAGGCTACAGCAGTCTAAAGACGCAAAACACCACCAGAAACACGCAAAACACCACAAAACAGCTACGGATATTCCGCCACAGACGCATAACACACATTAGCCGCCATTTTAGAACAATAACTTATACAATGCGGAAGTACACAGCTAACGGATTTGTCTCGAGCACGTACATTATTACACTGCACACATTCATCACGCTTACACAGCAGCTCCACAGCACTAATGCTGCAGCAACATCAAAACAGATTGCCAGCTCTTCAGCAGAATGCTTCCTGCATATATTACTTGAAAATAAGTAAAGTATATTAATTTATTAATGTATTATTTATTTGATTATTATACACCAAACAGCATTAGCTCACTTACAATTTCATTGCCGTCATTTTTTGTCGGGCAATTCGCTAGTATACTATAATAAACAGTTAGTGGTGAGATTGGTTTCTGAAATACAAGGCTCTGCCTATATAATACTAGTGAGTGTATGCAAGAGTGTAGAGTATTCCTCCTAATTCTTTTGTTCCTTTCCTAAGATAATTCTGCTCCAGGTCAGTAAATGTTGCCTAATTATACCCATCATAGCAACACCTTGAAGATTGTCCCAGCCAATCAGATTGTAACATTTTGTAGAATCATGGTTTGCTGCTAGGGGTAGATGTAGATGTCTGTATGTCTCCAAGAATTAAACCTTTGACCTTGAATTGCTCCATGGCATCTGTTGGGTAAATGTTAATTTCATCTGCCAACACACCCCTGACACCTGATTGATGAGTCCAGTTTCTGTAAAACCAGCAAGGTGTTTTGTGAGAGAGGTTTCTTTCCTTTGTTGTTTACAAGAGATTGCATCTTCTGTTTGCTGGGAGTAATCCTGAATATCAATAAACAGGACTTTCTTTGTACATTAACCTCTTCATTGCCAGTTGGTCATTATAGCTGGGAAATTGGTTAGTTCAGCATGTATTTATAACACTAATCACACTATATGTGTGTACTTGATTTGGATTACATAATCCAGGATTGATAACATATTTTTCATTGAGTAACTAAAGGCACAATGTAAGTGCTATGCACATTATTGTTTACTTCTATATTATGAAGTGATGAATGATGAGATTTATATTCATCTAATTATTGTTATTTTGGTGTAATGGCCTCTTTAGTAAATGCTGTTCATTATCATTAGACATTGTTACCTTTTTAGTTATCATATGATCACATTTTTATACAGCCTCCTGCCCTTTTGGGTAACATTTGCACCACACTAATGATATTGATGCATGGTTTGTTATATCTAAGACTGATCTCTGTGAATATAGTAAATATATATTTTTATTGTTCCATAATCCATGTGTCTGTGTTTCTAATGGTTACTGATTTGGAACCATGACATATATTACATTTAATCAATGATCTGATATGTATATCCGTATAGTAGATGTGTATAGATCATATATTAAAACATCATCTGCATGAGGAGATTAAGAAATTTAGCATAATAACATAATCATATGTTTATATCAAATATATATATTGCCACCTCCAATATATATATTGCCACCTCTATGTCTTCATGCATTTGTTTACTGTAATCTTATGTTTCCATGTTAATAATGTTATGTTAATTAGAAAATCATCTTGTTATGGCCAAGTGATTACACTTTCCATGTTAAATATGATATTAACATCAACATAATTTAACATTAATTCATATATTTGTGCAAGCAGCACCTAAAATATACATTAACTGTGACTTCAAAATAAAATATTTTTGATAGAGACATGGTCAAATGATCGGTACAGGCCACAACAATGACACAGATGTGATTATTAGGATTTTGTTTTAACTGGTGTTCATGTAGTATTTTATAAACTGTTAGCACAAATTTCTAAAATATTTATGAACAACAGTAATGCTCATTTGTGGAAGTGATACTACTTAATCATTACATCATTACACTGTTCTAAATTACCATCCCGCTGAAGATGTTTTTAACAAGAAACATTTTATTTTCATAATATATTAATACAGAAACACTACATTGAATTTAACATATTTATTCTATGTATGCATAATCTCACATGCACATCGGAGGATGTAACAGGACAGTTGATGGAAGTAAGTTTCCTGGAGCCTCCTATTGCCTCTCCCCAGCCTCCTTGGGCTCTTGCTGGCCTTCCTCAACAGCTATATTCACATCAATGCAATCCACCTTTCTCAGCATTTGGCCTAATGTCCCTGTGCCTTTAAAACCCTATCCCTATCCCTTGTACAAGACCTTTGCTAAATATTAATTTGCCTGTAGAGGTTTACCTCCAGCATGGATTACAGGCCCCCATTCAGAGACAACTATTCCTCTCTTTAAGGCCTTAAGCTTTTAATTTTCACAGTTCACAAGACTGGCATCTAACACACAACAGTCGTGTGTACATGACATACCTTTGCATGCATGTGACATACATAATCACTCTTAGTACTAATGTAATCTGGATCCATGCTGGCTATTACGAGTGGGGTGTGACTGTTACAGGCAAGGCATTACATCACCTGTTGTAGTCCATCAGCCACATTAAATTCCAAGCCCGTAATGGCAACGGCACACCCGCAAAGCCTGCAGGTTTGAAATTCTGCTACGTTACAGAACTATTACATTTAACCATGCCGCAACCAACGGGCCGGAGACGCAAACCCGTAAACCATTCTTGCGCACGTTGCATGTGCGCCCGTGAACATGATCAATTAGTCAAATTCGTAGTTACGGGTTTAGACGGAGCTAATGGCAAAAAACATCGTCATCATTATGTCACTGAAAAATGGAGGTAATGCTCTGATCCCCTCTAATTCTAACCCTTCAACCTGTAAGCCTAACCCTAACCCTTCGACCCCAAGCTTAAACCTAACCCTTCAACCTGCATGCCTAACCCTAACCATTAGACCCACAAGCCTAACCCTAACCCTTTAACCTCTAAGCCTAACCCTTACCCTTAGACTCCCAAGCCTAACCCTAACCATTAAACTCCCAAGCCTAACCCTAACCCTTTAACCTCTAAGTCTAACCCTAAACCTTAAACTCCAAAGCCTAACCCTAACCCTTAGACCCCAAAGCATAACCCTATACTTTTAACCTCTTAACCTAACCCTAACTCTTAGACCCCCAAGCCTAACCTTTTAACCTCTCAGCCTTACACCAAACCTTAGACCCACAAGCCTAACCCTAACCCTTTAGCCTCTAACCCTAACCCTTAAATCTCCAAGCCTAGCCCTAACCCTTTAACCTCTAAACCTAACCTTAACCCTTAACCCAAAGACCCCTAACCGTAAAACCTAACACCCCTAAGCCCACCTTACCTAGGCTCCTGCGGTCAGATGTCAGGTGCGCAATTGACGGGCACGCAGTTATCTGGGCATGCATGCGTTGGCGCGCAGTTGTCAACGCACATTTGACGCGCGCTTGAAAGTCACGATACCGAGCTCAGTTATATGTATTAATACATTGATTGCCGGGATCGATATAACACGGAAAGGAAACATTAAAAAAAGGATTTGCTAGCTTGAAAATGCAGTGCTTTTCATTTGAATAAGGTAATAGAAATATTCTTTTATAAGTTTTACCAGTGCTTAACACTGCAATGATAATCGGATATGTAAAAACAAAAATGAAAACTTTATTAGCACTCAAAAATCCGCTGAGTTAAAAACATATCTAATCCAAGCCATAACCATAATATTCTCCTCAAAACTGTGCACAAATGCAACAGACAAAGGGCATGGGAGAGTAGGATGAAAGAAGTGTGGTCAAGTCCCCCACACCTAAGGTTAGAACCCTGTGATCTCGGTGGATGCCTCCTACCTGAAGGACTCTACCTATGTAGAAGACCCAATTTCTACCTTATAGCCTTACAACTCAGATAGTAAATATGGTTGTGTCACACATTCTATAAATTTTAGCAAGCTACATGCCCGTCAAAAAAATGACGGGAATAACATATTAAGGCTGGAAATGCTGCACCTTCGACACTCATCACAAGCCCTGTGCTGATCGCCTTTGGCGCTCACCGCGTGGCTCGCAATGACCGCCTTTGGCGCACATTGCAAGCCTCTCCCTCTGTCTACTGTTCGGGCCTCAGAAGGCCTCATTGCAGGCCTTGTGAACCCACAACTTACGTGCTCCGCAATGATCACCTTCGACGCTCATAGCGAGCCCCGCAATGAGTGGCTTTGCCGCTCATTGCAGAGCTTGTCAGCCCACCAGCCTCATTCTGAGCACCTTTGGCACTCATTGCAAGCCTCTCCTCTTGTGTACTTTACGGGCCTCGCGTTGAGCGCCTTCGGGAATAACATTTTAAGGCTGTGAATGCTGTACCTTTTGCGCTCATTGTGAACCCAGCGATGAGCGCCTTTGGCGCTCATTGCGAGCCTCTCTTCCCATCTACTGTACGTGCCTCGCGATGAGCACTGAAGGCACTCATTGCTGATCTTGTACACCCACAACTTTTGTGCTTCACAATGGAATTGCTTGTCAAAAATGACAGCAATAAAATGTTAAGCCTGGCAATGCTGTTTACCTCACAATGCGGGGTCATGCCCCCTCTGAGCACCTTCGGCGCTCATCGCCAAACTTTTTTTCTCGTCCGAAAAAAAGTTTGGCGTGGTTCGGCCTTTGGTGTTCATTGTAGCCTAAGTCCCTTGTGCCTTGCGATGAGTGCCTGCGGCACTCATAGCCAGACCTGCAATGAGTTTTGCGAGGCTCGCAGTTGGGTGACTCGACTGCTCACCTGGCTTCGTGAGGCTCGCAATTGCATGCCTCAACTGCTCACCTTACATAGTTACATAGTTACATAGTATTTAAGGTTGAAAAAAGACTTTCAGTCCATCAATTACAACCTTTTAAGATCTCCTCTGATCTGCAATATGCGGATTAACTATTAATGAATTAGTTGTTAATTAATTATTAATCAATTATTTAATTATTATTTATTTTTTTAATTATTAATCCAGAGGAAGGCAAACAGAAAAAAAACCAAGCAAGACTTAGCCAATCGCCCCAAAGGGAAATGTAAAAAATAAAATAAAAATAAAAAATAAATTCCCTCCTGATCCCAGACACCGGCGTCCGGACTTCTGCCTGGATCAATACTGTCTCTCTAATTATCTATGATAACCCTGAAATAAATCCAGTCCCCTTTTAAAGTTATCTATCGAATCCGCTGTCACCACCTCCTCTGGTAGAGAATTCCACAGATTAACCACCCTTACTGTGAAGAACCCTTTTCTTTCTTTAAGGTGGAATCTTTTTACTTCTAACCTCAAGGGATGTCCTCTTGCGAGTTGAAAACCTCTTGGCACAAAAAGCTCCCTTGACAAATCTATACTGACCCTGGATGTATTTATGTAAGGTAATCATATCTCCTCTTAGACACCTTTTTTCTAGAGAAAATAAGTTTAATTTGGTTAGTCTGTCTTCATAACTTAGCCCCTCCATTCCCCTTATTAGTTTTGTTGCCCTCCTCTGTACATTTTCCAGTTCTAAAATGTGTTTTTTATGAAGTGGTGCCCAAAATTGTACTCCATATTCCAAATGAGGGCGTACTAGACATTTGTATAGTGGCAAAATTATATTTGCTTCCCTGGCTTCTATACCCTTTTTAATACATACTAATATTTTATTTGCCTTTGCAGCTGCTGCTTGGCTTTGAGCACTGTTACCTAGGTGGTTGTCCACAAGCACTCCCAAATCCCTTTCAATATCTGATACATCTAGATTTGCTCTATTAAGATTATAAATTGCATGGCTATTTTTCCTTCCCAGATGCATAACTTTACATTTATTCGTATTAAATCTCATCTGCCATTTAGATGCCCATTCCTCAATTTTATGTAAATCCCTTTGGAGAGAAAGCACATCACTATCTGACAACTTTGTGTCATCAGCGAAAATGGAGACACCACACTCCAATCCTACCTCTAAGTCATTAATAAATATGTTAAAAAGGAGAGGACCTAAAACTGAACCCTGAGGAACCCAACTTACCAAATTAGTCCAATCAGAGTATGTTCCATTTACAACAACCCTTTGCTTCCTGTCTTTTAGCCAGCTCTCAATCCATGAGCAGATATTTACTGCAACTCCTGTATCTCTTAGTTTGCACAATAGTCTCCCATGTGGCACTGTATCAAAAGCCTTTGCAAAATCCAAAAAGACTACATCCACTGAGTTGCCTTGATCCAGGTTCCTACTAACCTCCTCATAGAAACTTAGATCTGTTTGACACGACCTATCCCTCATAATTCCATGTTGACTCCTACTTATAATCCTGTTCAAATAGACATATTCTTGTATATTATCCCTTATTAACCCTTCTAAATGCTTCCCCACTACAGAAGTAAGGCTCACTGGTCTATAATTCCCCGGATTTGTTCTTGCTCCCTTTTTAAATATACAGTAGGTATCACATCAGCTTTTCACCAGTAATCTGGTAGAGATCCTGTGTTAAGTGAATCTTGAAAAATTAAATATAATGGTTTGACTATTACAAAACCCAGTTCCCTTAGTACCCTTGGATGTATTCCATCAGGACCCGGGGCTTTATTAACATTTATTTTTTCTAACCTCTTTTGGATTACTTCCTGGGTTAACCAATTATTTGGCAAAGGTAGTGTAGCTTCATTATGTTGCCGTGTCCCAACCACTGGTACCTCCCTTGTGTTTCCCGAAGAAAAGAACCTATTTAGCTCATCTGCCTTTTCCTGGTCACTAATTTTCAGACGACCTGTGTCACATTGTAATTTTCCTATAGCTTCCTTCCTCGCCTTCTTCCCATTAATATACTTAAAAAATATTTTAGGGTTAGTCTTACTCTCTTTTGCAATACATTTTTCATTTTTTATTTTAGCCAGTCTAATTGCGCTTTTGCAAGCCTTGTTGATTTCCTTTTTTTCACGTAAAGCAGTCTCTGTCCCTTCTTGTTTGTATAATTTAAATGCCTGTTTTTTACTCAGCATCTTGATCTTTAAATCATTGTTAAGCCACATTGGATGGGATTTACTGCTTTTACTTTTATTCCCACACGGTATATGCCGATGTGTATGTACAGTATATTTAGTAAGGATTTAAATGTTGTCCATTTATGTTCAGTATTTTTACCTGTTCTCTGTCCCAGTCTATACTTTGTATCGCTGCCCTTAGATCGTTAAAATCTGCCCTTTAATTAAATTAAGAGTTTTCGTTGGCCCCTTAAAATTTTGTTTTTTTAATTCAATCTCAAATGAGACTGTGTTGTGATCACTGTTTCCCAAAGGTTGCCCAATTCCAACATTTGATACTATATCAATATTTTTTGTGATGAGTAAATCTAAGATAGCTTCATTTCTAGTAGGCTCTTGTACAACCTGGGCCAGATAATGATCCCTGAGTGTACTCAAGAACCTTCTCCCCTTAGCTGAACTGCTGGTTTCATTTATCCAGATTATTTCAGGGAAATTAAAATCTCCCATTATTAGAATTTACCCATGCTTAGCTGCATTTTTTAATCTGTAACAATAATTGTATTTCCTCACTTTCAGCTATATTTGGGGGTTTATAGCATACTCCTACTAATATTCTTTTGGAATTTGCTGCTTCGCTATTTAACTCTACCCACAAACATTCAGCTTTATCACTAGGCCCACCATAAATATCTTCTCTGACTATAGGCTTAAATTCAGGCTTCACATACAGACAAATCCCTCCTCCTCGTTTACCATTGTCTCTATCTTTCCTAAATAGTTTATAACCATCCAGATTAACAGTCCAGTTTTGAGATTCATCCCATCACGCTTCGGTAATGCCTATTAAATCCCATTTGTCATTAATTGCTAATAATTCTAACTCTCCCATTTTTCCTGGCAAGCTTCTGGCATAAGCAAGCATACACCTTATGTTATGAGTCTGTAGTTCTGAAGTGCCTGACACTGTACTTGAATTACTTAGTACTACCTCCCTATTGACTATACTACCCCTCCCCCCATATCCTCCCCTATGAGTTGTTAATTCATCCCTTATACCCTCTACACTTTCTACCCCATTACTTATATCTAGTCCCTCCCCCCCACCTACTGGTTTAAAAACTCCTCCAGCCTTTCTACCATCCTATCCCCTAGTACAAAAGCTCCCTCATCATTAAGGTGCAATCCATCCCTACTGTAGAGATTGTACTGAAGTGAGAAGCCAGCCCAGTGCTCTAAAAACCCAAACCCCTCCTTAGTGCACCACATCTTTAGCCATGCATTAACCTCCCTAAGCTCCTTCTGCCTCCCTGGGCTAGCACGTGGCACTGGTAGTATCTCAGAAAATACTACCTTGGAGGTCCTTGACTTCAGCTTATTACCTAGTTCTCTAAAATCATTCTTTAGGACACTCCATCTTCCACTAACTTTGTCATTGGTACCAATATGTACCAAGACCGCTGGTTCATTTCCAGCCTCTCCCTATAATTTGTCCACCTGATCCACAAAATGACGAACCCGAGCACCCGGGAGACAGTAAACATTTCGATTGCTGGGATCTGGGTGACAAATCAACCTATCTACTTTCCTAATAATAGAGTCCCCTACAACCAAAACCTGTTTGTTGCTCTGCCTATTCTCCCTCTCCTCCAGTAGAGCTGTTCTCCCGGCTGTTAGAGGGAACAGCTCTATCTGGCATTGCCATTCCAGAATGGACTTTCCTAACAGTTTCACTCAATCTGGCAAATCTGTTGGTGTGTGCCAACTCAGTACTGGCCTGTCTCCTCCTCCTGATCCCCCTGCTTCCCCTTGTAACTGTAACCCAGCTACCTCCCTGGACATTCTCACTAGCCCCATCTCCACCCTCCATGCTAGGCCAAGCTAAACTGTGCTCTCTTTCCAGTGGAATATCAGTAAGTGCTGCAATTCTCCTCTCCAGTTCTCCAATTTGAGCTTCCACAGAGGCAACATGCTCACACCTGTCACAGAGGTATGCACCCTGGATCATCTGTTCCAGTAGTGCATACATATGACAGGATGTACACTGATTGAGGTTGCTACTGGACTGACTCATAATTATTGTCTACAAAAATTCAGTGGAAAAATAAACAATAATAAAAAATAATATTTGTGTAAAGCGTTATAAAAAAAACAAAACTTTTTTTTTCTTCCCTTTTCTACACTATAAGTTTGCCCTCTTTTCTTTGAACTCCCTCCTTTAATTTAAACTCCTACAGTTATACTAGAACTGCACTCCCCCTTTTATTTAATCTCCTACACTTATACTAGAATTGCACTTGACACTAGAAGTGTTCGCACCTTCCCCTGTTTAAATGAGATTCTGACTACTCACCTGTACTAAATCACTGCATACAAAAATAAACACACTTTACTTGCAAGAAGTAAATCCCATTTGCTAACAGCCCCAGATAAATCACAAACCTTTATGCAAGTTTAACACAGGCAAACCACTTCCCTCTCACCTGGACACATTAGTGCACACAGCAAATAATATCACTTTACTTTCAAAAAGTAAATCCCAGTTGCCTAATCTCTAAATCCGGATACAGGTGTGGTCTGATTAGCGATGTAAAGAGTGTCATTTGTACATCTTATTTTATGTTGCTTATTCATCTTGCATTGCTTGCCTACCTTCAAATCATCTGATAAAAAAACTCCCAAGTTCCTTTCCATTCCTTTAGTCATTATCAAAACGCCATTAAGACTGAGAGGAATATAGTGATTTTATGATA
The DNA here is from genome assembly GCA_027410445.1 of Discoglossus pictus. NCBI lineage: Eukaryota > Metazoa > Chordata > Amphibia > Anura > Alytidae > Discoglossus > Discoglossus pictus. Next base: position 372,316,823 of record CM050163.1, read on the forward strand.
TGAGTGTCTGCATTCTGAAAGAGAGATTGTTTGGAGGTTGGAATGGTTAAATACTATACAATCTTCTAATGCCTTTATTGATTAATGATTGATTGTATTGTGGAAACTTATTTCAGGAAATTGGTAAGGTGAATGGTGTCTAGTTCTGACCAGGTAGTAATCAGGAAAATTAGCTGTACAATGGCCAAGGGGAAAAGGAGGATAAAGACAAGCAGTTGAGAAGGATCACATATTATAATTGTCACGCTGCGATTTGTTGTCACGCTTGCGAGCCTCGCGAATCGAGGCGAGCCGTTGAGGCATTGAAGTCTTCCGAGCTCACAGGACTTAGGCAATGAGTGCTAAGGCAGCTCATTGCCCTGTGAGCCTTGCGGAGCGAGGCAAGCAGTTCAGGCATTGAAGCACGCTGGACTTAGGCTGAAATGAGTGCCGAAGCGGGGCGAGCAGTTGAGGCACGCTGGACTTAGCTGCAAGCAGTTGAGGAATATGGGACTTAGATAAAAAATCTGACCTTGGAATCTCAGTGGGGAAAAAATACAAGCTCAGAAAAATATGAAGTTAACGGCCAAACCGCGGAAATCAAAAAAGACGAAAAAAATAAAATTAATTAAAAGACACTCACACACAGCAAAGGGGGAGAGTCGGGAAGCCTAGGAGTGAGGTTGCAAACAATTTTGAGCCTTATCTGCTGTGTTTTGTCACTCAACTTGGAAAATACACAGCAGCAAAGAAACTAACACCAACAAGGCCAGGCACTTGGGACTTTGAAAATAAAACAAATGACAGACAGCGCGTGCCACACAAACATTCAGCAGACACACAGAGGAGAAACAAACAGGGAAGGGACAGGGGGGAGATGCTGGAAAGAGACACATGGCATTCCCAAGCACAAAACTTGCAGGTTAATGAACCCTGCAATGAGCATCCCGGACAGTAGGCGGGAGGAAAGGTTCGCAATGAGCGCCGAAGGTGCTCAGAGAAGGAAAAGCATCACATTGTGTCAAACAGCATTGCCTGGATTACAATTTTATTGCCGTAATTTTTGACGGGCAATTCGCTAGTTTATACTGTATATATAATTAAATAATCAGAGTATTGCATTATATAGTGATACATTTTTTATTGGACACTTACTCACGGCTACCTCAGTCTTCATAACTAGGAAAGATACCGCATGTGACAGCTTTGAGAAGCTACTGATTAAGATGCTGTATATTTTTATCCGTATTGCTTTTGACTTGATAAAGAGAGTTTCGTCAATCGAAAGCTTGACACTATAATTATGAATACATTTGTTAAATAAAAAAGGTATCACTATATACTGCAACTCTCTGATTATTCATCTAGATTACTGGACACTCATGGCTACCTCACTCTTTATACATATATTCTTGATCGCTACCTTTTCATGGTGAAGAGACCTTTGTACCTCTATGAATCTGTGAGCTATACCATGATATATATATACCAAAATGGGCAGGTCATAGCAGGGAGATCAGAAAAATCAAGGAACTGGCAAAACACTCCAGTATCTTTGCCAAGAAAAACCTATGGAAAATCACAATCAGAGACATATGTGCCTAGCATACTACGGTCCAAAGGGTCATGGAGAATTGGTCACGCCTGAAGTACTTAACAAATCTATCGTTATATATTCATAGAACCATATATATATATATATATATATATATATATATATATATATATATATATACATATATATATATATATATATATATATATATATATATATATATATATATATACTGTATATATATATATATATATATATATATATATATATATATATACAGTGGATATAAAAAGTCTACACACCCCTGTTAAAATGTCAGGTTTCTGTGCTGTAAAAAAATGAGACAAAGGTAAATCATTTCAGAACTTTTTCCACCTTTAATGTGACCTATAAACTGTACAACTCAATTGAAAAATGATCAGAAATCTTTTAGGTAGAGGGAAGAAAAAAATATAAAAATAAAATAATATGGTTGCATAAGTATCCTCACCCTTAAACTAATACTTTGTTGAAGCATCTTTTGATTTTATTACAGCAGTCAGTCTTTTTGGGTATGAGTCTATCAGCATGGCACATTTTGACTTGGCAAGATTTGCCCACTCTTCTTTGCAAAAACACTCCAAATCTGGTAGATTGAGAGGGCATCTCCTGTGCACAGCCCTCTTCAGATCACCCCACAGATTTTCAATCGTATTCAGGTCTGGGCTCTGGCTGGGCCATTCCAAACATTTAATCTTCTTCTGGTGAAGCCATTCCTTTGTTGATTTGGATGTATGCATTGGGTCGTTGTCATGCTGAAAGATGAAGTTCCTCTTCAGGTTCAGCTTTCTAGCAGAAGCCTGAAGGATTTGTGCCAATATTGACTGGTATTTGGAACTGTTCATAATTCCCTCTATCTTAACTAAGGCCCCAGTTCCAGCTGAAGAAAAAAAGCCCCAAAGCATGATGCTGCCACCACCATGCTTCACTGTGGGTATGGTGTTCTTTTGGTGATGTGCAGTGTTGTTTTTGCGCCAAACATATCTTTTGGAATTGTGGCCAAAAAGTTCAACCTTGGTTTCATCATACCCTAACACCTATTCCCACATGCTTTTGGGAGACTTCAGATGTGTTTTTGCAAAATATAGCCTGGCTTGGATGTTTTTCTTTGGAATAAAAGGCTTTCGTCTTGCCACTCTACCCCATAGCCCAGACATATGAAGAATACGGGAGATTGTTGTCACATGTACCACACAGCCAGTACTTGCCAGATATTCCTGCAGCTCCTTTAATGTTGCTGTAGGCCTCTTGGTAGCCTCCTAGACCAGTTTTCTTATTGTCTTTTCATAAATTTTGGAGGGAGCTCCAGTTCTTGGTAATGTCACTGTTGTGCCATATTTTCTCCACTTGATGATGACTGTCTTCACTGTGTTCCATTGTATATCTAATGCCTTGGAAATTATTTTGTACCCTTCTTCTGACTGACACCCTTTTAACAAGGAGATCCCTCTGATGCTTTGGAAGGTCTCTGTGGACCATGGCTTTTGCTGTGGGATGCAACTAAGAAAATTTCAGGAAAGACCAACTAGAGCAGCTGAACTTTATTTGGGGTTCATCAGAGGCACTTTAAATGATGGCAGTTATATGCTGACTCCTATTTAACACGATTTGGAATGTGATTGCTTAATTCTGAACACAGCTACATCCCCAGTTATAAGAGGGTGTGCAGACTTATGCAACCACATTATTTTTCTTTTTTTTTTTCTTCCCTCCACCTAAAAGATTTCAGTTTGTTTTTCAATTTTGTTGTTCAGTTTATAGGTCACATTAAAGGTGGAAAAAGTTCTGAAAAGATTTGTCTTTGTGTAATTTTTTTACAGCACAGAAACCTGACATTTTAACAGGGGTGTGTAGACTTTTTATATCCACTGTATATATATATATACTGTATACTCTTTAAATATTTAAATTCTGCCTTAATAGTTGTAGGGCAGCACAAAACCTAAACATACCATTGACTTTAACACAGCATAGACTTTCTACCGAATTGTTAACATTTATATAACCATGTTGTTGATGTTTTTAAACCCTATAAAAGTAGATACATACATATTATAAATATTTCTGAGTCTCTCAGCAACATACAAAGGATGTATCCTCCTCACTTCCTTCCTTTCACAATAAGCACTGTCTTCAATTAATTCTCTAACAAAAGTTTTACAATAATTCCAGCTAGCGTATATTTCCAGATGTGCATACTGTACTTCCTATAACAGGTGTTGTTTGGCCTCTAACCAAATAACTGTCACCTGCCACACTAACAAGGCTAGACTTGAAATCACTTTCTTCAAAGTGCTCAGTTGTTACCCTTCTAATATTAGACAATTCATTTCAATCCACCAAGACAAATTGGCTATGCTGTTTTCCTACATCCAGAAAATCTGTAAAAACACAGTAATCAGTCTAGTGTGTAATGTGTTGCCACAAAATATATACCATATTGTATCTATTGTGTGTACCCGTCTTTTTTTTAAATCCATGACTCTTGGAAAATTGTTATTTTCTGCTAAGTGGTGATGGTGAAGGGGCTTGTGTACTGCAATGAAGCTGTGAGCTATACCATGTACGGCCAGTGTCGGTGGACACGTCATAGCAGAGAGGTCAGACAAATCACAGTCCACTAGAGAAGGAACTGTCATATTCCTATCAGGCCCTCATGGTAATGTTCATACTCCACACTATCACTAATTGGACTTGGCATGTGTATTAACCCTTTATTATTATTATATGGGATATTTAGTATTATATGTTAACTAATGCTATTCTGACTTTGATTCTTTTGATATGTATTGATCTATTGCATGTTAACTAGGGCTGATTATTTTACACATATTGGAATGAGACACTAATGTGATGCATGTGGATGTCCTATAACCCCAACCATTTAAAACACACTGACACAGTTAGAACGGTAGAACAAAGCTTTATTTCGTACACAGACCACAGTCAGAAATGGTTAAGACTGTGCATTAATATCATGGGTGTGGTGTGGTGTGGGTGGGTCCCGAGAGAGCAAGAGGCTATTATTGGGGAAAAGGGGATACCTACAGGGGGCAATACCATAGTCTAGAGTAAGCATGATGCATATCGCCTACCAGGATCACATGTGGTCACTACACCACTGCAACCAGAATCTGATGAAAAAAAGGATCATCAGAAATCACTCCATTTAATTAAAGAAGCCACTAGAGTGCATAGCACATACAACTTGTCTAGATCTGCTCAATGAAACAGATTATTCAACCTCTGGACTGTGTAATCCAATCCAGTTTCACAGATACAGTGTGGTGCCAGGAAAATAATAAAAAAGTGGTCAACTAAAAAAAGGCGGAGGAGGATAAAAAAAACTAATCAACATGCATGTACAGTACAGTGCTAAGTACTGTAACTGTAATAATATACAAACTCACCTGATTCCCATCTGCAAGCATTACTAACTATTAGATAGTTCTCTGGATAATCAGTAATATGGGAAAATACCCATTAATACAGAGAGGACACAAAGGTCAGCAGCCAGATTCAATGTTACTTACATCAGACCCAAGGATCTGTTCTCAGGCCGATGTTGAGGTCAGGATCACATGCTTCACTAGTGCATATATTAATGCTGGCTGTCATTATCATGCCATTGTGAGACTGTGCAAGTCCATTGCCATAGCAGCATTAGTCTACTTTTAAGCTAACAACAATGTCACTGTCCTCCTCTGCCTAGCAACAGGACCCACATCGTCTGTGGCCATCCGCCGTCTCCCTGCTGGTGATGGTGGTGGGAGGGGCGGCAGAGGGAGGTAACACCTGGGAGGCAGGTGGCGGAGGAATGGTGGGAGGAGAGGAGGGGCCGCTCTGTTGGTGGCTGGGGATGCCTCCAGGGTAAAGGAGACAGGGCTGAGGTCCAGCCCTATCCTTAGCAGCCTGGCCAGGTAGCTCTCAGTAATAAGATGATATCTCCTCTCCTCCCTAAAGCGCCTTTTCCAGGGTGCGCATAAACTCTGCATGATTGGCAGAGTGCTGGCCTGGATCCCCCGCAGACAGTCTAGTTGCTGGTGCATGAAGGCCATCATCTCCGCCTGCACAGCCTGGCTTGGTCGTCATGGTGGGGATGGTGGTCTTGGTGCCAGGGCTAGGTGAGGAGGTGGCAGGGTTGGGACTGGTGCCTGGCTAGAGCCTGTGGTGATGCTGGTAGTGGTGTTGGTGTGCCTGGGGAAGGAGGTGTTGGCTGGCTGTGCTGGTCCCCATAAGTGCAGTTGGAGGGCTCTGGTGAGATATGCAGTTTTTGGAGGAGGGGCTGGTGGGGTCAAATCCCTGCTGGGTTGCGGCGGTCCGGACGGCGACCCCAACACCTAAATGACCTCCTCTGAGCCATGGCCCTCAGATGCTCCTCTTTCCTCCTCCCCCTGTGCTGGTGCCTGCTGGGTGGGGGCTTGCTCCTCCACATCATGAATAGCACCGTAAGTCTAGCACTCTGTGGGCCCGCAGACATATGGCCTACATCCCACAAGTTACAGCCACCGAAATGAATGAGGCTCTATATATTTTTTTACTTTTTGAATCATTTGGTTTCATTTTTTAAAATGTTATTAATTTTTTATGCATACAGATCATAAAAGTGAGCAAATAATACAGCATAAACACAAAAGAAAATAGCACAAAATAGTTAAATGTTGCTTTGCATTACAACAACATTTTATTAACTTATAAACTCACATCCCTATCTAGTGAGCCGCAAAATCAGTCCTAGCCCGCAGTTATATATATATATATATATACTAGTCACTTGGCCATCAAAAATGACGGTATAATATTGTATTAATATTGTGTGTTCTGTCTCTTTCTGCACCCTCTCTCTGTTAATCCTGTCTCTCTCTCTCTGCACCCTCTCCCTGCCTCCTTCTATCTCACCCTCCCTCCTTCTCTCTCCCTCCTTCTCTCTCCTTCTATCTCTCTCTCACTCCCTTCTTCTCTCTTTCCCCCTCCTTCTCTATCTCTCTCCCTCCTCCCTCTCTCTTTCCTTTCCTCTCTCTCCCTCCCATCTTCTCTCTCTCTCTCCTTCTCTCTCTCCCTTCCTCTCTCTCTCCCTCCCATCCTCTCTCTCCTTCATTCTCTCCATCCCTTCTTCTCTATCTCACCTTCTTTCTCTCTCCCTTCCTCCCCTTCTCTCCCTCCTTCTCTCTCTCCCTCCTTCTCTCTCCCCCTCCTTTTCTCCCTCTCCTTCTCTCTCACCCCCTCCCTTCTCTCTCCTTCCCTTCTTCTCTCTCTCTCCCTCCCTCTCTCCCTCTCTCTTTGTGGCGCAATACAAATTTGGCTGAAAAAAGAGGATAACACAGGAATATCACAACATAAGTATGCAGAACCCATAAAGTCATTGGGTCGTTGGACCAATATGTGCGCATCACACCTCTCTCATGTTCTGATGTGAGTGTTAAGTTGATATATTGTTGTATTATGAATATTCATTATGTTTATACAGTCTTCATTAGAATTATGTATGATTTTGTTCTGCTAATGTTTAGACCTGACACAGAGCTTAATTGGTTTAATCATTTTATTAGATTAGGTATTAATATGTGAAAATCTGAAAGAGAAAGAATAATGTCATCTTTATAAAGTGCTACTGTATAAAGTGCTAAGTGATTTTGCCAAACCTTAATTACATTTATATCATTGTATCTTCTAATTTATATAGATAAGGATTCAATATCTAAGACATATAAAAGTGCGGGTAGAGGACATCCTTGTCTTGTGCCTCCTTATATCTCTACTGGAATGGAACAAAGGCCCATTGTGCATATGTGTGTAATAAATTAGTACCCCCACCAATGCATAAGTTGGACTTTATCTTTTTGTACAACCCAGATACTTATTAAGTATTGACTTTCCCAGTTAACTTTTACAAATTGCTCTTATTTGAGGAATAAAGTATAAATATAAACATAAAGAAAATGAAACAAAAATTGCAAACTTCATATAATATACAGTTTATTCAGTAAAATACATATTATTAGCAATAGATAAAAATGTGCTGAGGAATGACCCTAAACAAATTGAAATTTACATACATATAATATAAAATAAATAACAAATTGATTACATAAATATGTTCTTAAATAAGATTCTTAAATATTTATTATTCTTCCTATGGCCAGCAGTGATGAGTTCTGGACACCAGTACAAGTGGTAAACTTCTTTAGATGTGAAACAATAGTTTAGCAGAGCTGAAGAATTTCCCTATTTAGTCAAAAGATAAAGTACAGAAAACATCCTAAGAATTTCCCTATTTACCAGTCCAGCTGACTCTGTTCCACAACAATAACATTTAAAGAAGCATACCATGTACCCCCCGAACTCCACTATTTACTTCAACAAGGGCATCTATTCTGATTCACTCATACCTCTCTCTAGCTACAACAATGACAGACAACCTGTTTACTTGAAGTACCTATTATGGGGTCCCTTAGTTCTTAAAAATGCCTACAGAGCTTTAAATGCTTTTATTTAACCAAAGCAAAATGGTAAAATCTATGTAGGAAAGGAATTAATTGGTAATAGAGATATAATGAGGGTGTTATTTGCTAGCTTTGGCATATATAAACTAAACTGATGTACTGTTAAAGAGGGACATGCTCTCCTACTCCAGAGTATAAGCTGAGGTCCAAGTGGGAAATGTTGGTGCATATTATATTCCATTTGGGGTACATAACATTTCATAAATTTATTTCTGAAATATCACTTATTTACACTAGTTATGATATTTAGCGCCAATACATTATATTGTTATGTGGCTTTTTCATATATATAGTCAAAAAGTAATAATTGAGCTTCTTTCCAGGAGTGAGTTCCTTAAGTGTACCACTTAAACTATATAATTATCTATCCAATTACAACCATTATCCCACTGGGATATAGATAAAATAAAAGGACCTCAGGACTCAATAGTAAGTGTAAAATAAATTGCATTAATGAAGAACAGGAAAAGAACACTCAACGAGACTATTGAGAATGACTCTTTCAGGGAAACAATTAAAATTTAGGAGATAAGACATAGAAACAGCATCTTAAAATGTAACTTTTATTATCTAACATTACATTTTTTTAATAAAATTCCAATAATACATGATGAGATATTAAACATATAAAAATAATGAGCTGTCCCATTTGTATAATGCACAGAGAAATTATAAATAGCGTCTGATCAATCAAAAAGAGTAATTATATAACAAAGATCATACAATAACTATTCAAAGTAAGATGCTTACAAATGTGTCCATCAATCCATTATAATCTCAGCAATCAATATCATTAAAGACAATGTTTCAAAATACATAACACATCGTAATCAATTTTTTAAATGATCTATTAGAACAATAATTAAATATCTAAAAAAATTATATTAATGAATTCATTTATGACAAAGTTATTGGATGTATATAAATATTAGCACCACATAAGATAATGGATGTAATAAAAATATGACTTAATATAAGGTAGAAAGACTGATATTGGTCTATACACAGATAATTGAGTATGATCCTTACTTTGTTAACTTTGTCCTCAATTACACAGAGTACAAATGTTTGCTAGGATGCTTTTACCTTGTGAGCATTTTTACAAGCAGTTTGCTGCTCTATTAAATGGCTCTCGCAAAGAAACACACACAGAATTTTTAAGTGCATTTGAATTAGGGTTTTGATCTTTCAAGCTTTAGCATGCGTTTTAAATGCATGTTATTATTTGGGCCATAGCATGTGGTCGCCGTTCTTAGTGATCAACTAAAGAAATTTAGCGAGGGTCAACTAATAGCACTTTTGGCAAAACAGTACATAAAGCAGAGAGAAAGTTATAGGTAGCAATCACTAGCAAAGGATTATACATTAGGATTTTTTTATGTGCATTATGTAATAGCTATTTTTATGTGTGCATTTTAAAAGTTAGAGAGGGTCATGTAATCAAGGCCTTAGTCAGAGAGGTAACCTGAAATTAAAATTTTCCATTATAGCATTTGAAACTCTTTCTCTCTAAGGTGAGGCTCCTAGCATATGTTCAAATAATTGACATGCCCCTCTGTACATTTACTGTATGTGACGGGATGCAAGCAGTAAACATAAGACAGTAAAAGTGTGAATTTGGAACAAACATGACATGATTTTGTGAACAGGAATATGTTACAAGGCTGGAAAAAGCTACAAGGCTGGAAACTATGATGATTCAGGATAAACTGCAATCTAGAAGAGTTGTAAAACTTGCACTTGGAATATTATGTTTAAGATTAAGTAATTTACATTTTTATTTCCCAAGAAGCAGTCAAATTATGGATGAGATTTCATATTTGTGTTTATGTTTATACATAAAGAACTAAATTAAACTAACAAATAATTACAATACCAAAATCAAATGCAAATACCAAGAGATGCTAAACTTGAGGATGGTCAAAGTTAATGCTGTGTCTTGTTATATGGACATTTGACCCACTCAACCCTGGATGTATGTTTGGGCCTCATCATTGCGGAAGCCAGCTGGGAAAAGGAGACCACACCTTTATAAAACGTACAGTGACTAAACTGAAGGATTGCAAGTTTATGCACAACAGAGACATCCCAGTTACATCACATTTCCAACTGAGATAGAACACTGATACTTTTATTTTTGCTATTAAGCAATTGATCCAACAAAACATAAAAATCTGGAACACCTACTGAACAAGTCTTAATTGAATTTGATAAACAAGGCAATGGTCCATAGTGTAATAAAAATATATTAAAAACTTAAGCAGCAGACTACACTCGCAAAGCTGGTAGGTGTAAATAAACATATGTTTAATACACCTAACATGCCTTTAGCTCAAGAGCATTTACACCTCATATGGTCCACCTTGATACATTATTTTCTGTAAGCTTTTACAAGAACTATCATTTCACTGAGGGCAGACCTAGGAGGCCAAAAGTTTACAGTTCAAGATTTCAATTATATTCTGCTCTTCTTGAACATACCAGAAGGTGTAACCACTAGGAATTGCTCCTTAGATAGATTTTTTCAATTACTTTCATTTATAACCCTCATGTGTGCTAATTCAACAGCTCTGTTAAACCTAACATATACTTTATATTATCTTCATATTTTCTAAAAACCTAAAATAAATATCATATAGATAAAATAAACACATAAATAAAACAAATGGGACTATACTTTATTTTAACAGAACTGGGATTCCTAAAAAACAGATAATGTTGAAGATAGTTTTTTAGAATGAAATCAAACTGCAAATATCGCCAATGTCCATGCGCTATCATCTTGATTTTTGTTGCTTTTTAATTACCGTACATTTTGCAAAAAATATTCTTTACCATTTTTTCTTAAAATCTCAATCTCATCTTGCCTTTGTTAGATTCCTTATTATAATTAGATTCAACCTATTTAGCTTTTCAGCTTTATCTAAACCTACCTCATATCTCAAACAGTGGTCATTAATTTCTTAGTCAATGTATCAGCTTGCTTTTAAAATTCTTGATCAACACAGCAATTTCACTATGCTGCCCAAATGGAATATTAGATTTCCAAGGGCTATAATGATTACTATGTGATTGCACATTGGCTTTGCTGCCCACCAGTTTCAGATAACTGGTGGTAACTGTCTTATTATTTTCAAAACATAATGTCAGATCCAGGTATTTCATACTAATTATAGTTCCTATGTAAACATCAGAGCCGCTGACTTTTATTGTAACTTGTTATGTAGAGACTTCCCAAGCCCACTATTGGACAAATTATAAGATATACAACTCAAAATAAATTACTTTTGTAACCAGGGTAAATATCCATTATTGTCTAAAAGCATTTTGGTGACTCTTAAGCACAAAGTCAGAGAGAGACTCAATTAACAAATTGGTAATAGGACTTTTTGTAATTTTATGTTGCTACTTAATTAAATTGCAAATATATCATTGTATAACAAAGTTTGTTTTTTTCACGTTGGTGCAAAGATTTTGAAGTGGTATGGATTTCCTACCCTGACAAGAGAAATGTGTCAGTGATTCATATTTAATAGAAGTCTATGACAAATAACATTTTAATCAAAATTATTTAATTCATGAAATGTACTGGTTTTAAACTTAATGTACATCATATCAAAGTTCCACTTCCTAGAAAGGTTTGCAAACACCTTGTAAGGGGTATGATATTACTGGCAACTGTATATGACTTTTCTAAGGGGAAGATTTTACTAGAGTTCACCAGCCATGTTATCAAGTTTATGATGGCTTCATAGAGAAACATTGATGGTTTGTCAACATTTGGCTCAATCACATTAGCTGCTAGTGTAGGCTTTCAACCATGCCGCCCAAATCTAGCTTCATATTGCACCAGGTCAACCATTTAATGAGAGATACTACAGAGGCTACAAAACAGCCAAAAACGATATGAAAGTATTTAGCTTCTAATTTCTCTTTCTAAGTTTTAACAACTAAAAAAATAATTATCACTGCATCTTTAAATGTAGCTTATAACCCAAAAACCATCAAGCCATTTAAGCAGAAGGCCCTTTGGTACCTAAATTTGGCAACCAGAAATAATGTCACTTGGGGTGATTTAAAGATAAAAGTAATAATAATAATAATAATAATAATAATAATAATATTAAAAAAAAGTAATATAAATAATAAAAATATAGTTGGACTCAATATTAGATTAATGGGGGTTACACTGGCACTAATATTAATTGATGCCAGTGTTATTTATGTGTTTGGGAGAATTTAATATTTAGTGAGAGATAGTGTTTATTTTTAATGAGAGGTAGAGCGTAAAACTTCCCAAGTGTATAGCAGTTAGTAAGTTTTGCTTTGTGCTTTTTTGCAAGTAATGCTTCACTGTGATTGATAGGTAAATCTTGAGGATAATAATGAGTCTAAAAGCTTTAAAATCCATTATAATTGAAACATTTTCTATGCCTCTGCATGTCTGCAAATATATTAGTTGAAGCTGGAAAAACATATGCAATACCTATATGGAGTTAATCATTTTCAAAAACCCTTGCAGGTTCTAGTAAATAAAAAAGTTGCTATATAAAATGATGCTTGAAAATTGATTTCCCACATTATCCTCGCCACTAAATGTATTACTGTAAACTCCTGGCAAGAGCCATATTATACTATTCTCAAAATGTATTCATCTACACATGAATGAGAAACTAACAAACTTTAAAAATTATCTGCATGTTAATCTTGAGACTGAATTCTTTATGTGTATCATCTGCATACAATACATAAAAATGCAAATGGCATCCACTATGATATAGCTATCTCCTAATAAGCATCCTCAGATCTACATATTTAAAAATATGCAACCAACTTTAAGATACCAATTTCAAAGTAATATAAATTAGTAGATTTTTGAATTTACTTATTAAGGACATCAAATAGTTTCTGTGACGTTTATCCCAATCAGCTGTTGAAAGAAATGTCTTGTTAGGTTGAGTAAAGGAGATCAGCGTACATCATTGCTATGCTGTTATATGTACATAGACTTCAAGTATAAAAGTGCTGTGAAAAATCAGCAAATGACCTGCATACAACTATAGACGGCTGTCTAGGGACAATCAAGCCATGGATCAGTGCTTTAGGTGGCTCTGAAGGGCTGTGAGACAGATTGTCTGCTGCCTTGACCTGGGAAAAGAGTACAAGATGAGGAGCGGATTTGGGCCTGGAGAGGGAGAGGTGCCATTTGCCCCCATCTAATGCCTAAGCTTCAGACAATACATGACAAGAGGTTGGAGGATCCTCTGTGCTGGTGAGAGCGGCCCTAGAGAACGTGAGGACAAAGCAGAATATTTGGGCGGGAATATCAAAAACCACCATTTTAGCCCACCCTTGTGGCAAGAGCCCACTGTGTCAGAGGGGGGCTGCAACATAGAGAATAATTTGATCCTAGGGACATAAAGACTGGGAGAAGAGGAGAAGAGACCCCTGCAGCTTGATGAGAAGGGAGCTTGACATTGATCATAAAGCAAGGTGAGGAGGCCATATTCCTTGTGGACAGGAGGGAGAATAGAAAATCTAAGAAAGTCTAGTGGATGGAATAACAGAGGAGTTCTAGGCTACAAAGAGATCAGGAGAGATATCATTTCAGCTCAACCTCACAAAAATTAGGGTCCTCTCGTCGCAACATCCACCCTCCCCCTTATTGTGCAATGTAGATTCGAATCTGGATATTCAGTGGTTGAGTATCCTTTCCCTGCCAGCGCTTCATATGGCTGGGGGCACGGAATCCCAGTTGACTTCTCGTGTGTTTCTGACATCATCTGAGATTCCCTGCCCTGGCAATATGAAGAGCTGGCAGGGGAAGGATATCTAACAAACAGCCCCAAGAAGATTCAGCAAATGTTCTATTAGGATTATCAGAAATGATGTTGCTCTTCTGAGCTGGGAACAGAACAGTTAATGTTCTTCTTTCCTGCTTTATCAGAGGGAGAGCTTTAAATGCTGAAGTGACAATTGCAGATGTCATGGTCACAACACAAGAGATATAACTTGGTAAATCCCCAGGTCCAAATGACATTAGGCAACTTATTAATATTTCACATTTTGTCCATAAATCAGAAACTCCGGCCTGTTTTCTGTCTCTTGACATAGAGAAAGCCCTTGATTCCTTGGAATGGCCTTATCTATTCAAGGTTTTGGGGAAATTTGGAATAAAAGGGAAGTTCTTGAATATGGTACACATCAAATATCGGAATCCTAAAGCTACTTTAAAGCTACCTGGTCAGAGGTTAATCAATAACCAGATATATCATTACTCTTAGCCTCTTGCTCAGGATATTAGGGATTATTAGGGATGATTCTGGCATTCACCTGGTGCAACTAGGCCTGCATGAGCGTAGATGTTGTCTTTTTGCTGATGACTTATTATGTACTTTTACTAAACCACTCACCTCAATTCCCCATCCTATCATACCTTATCCAGTTTTGGGCAATTCTTGGGTTTAAAGATAAATGCGTATTAAACCGAGAAGTTGAATTTGGCATTATAATCAGCAGATTGAACCCAGTAAAAGTTTGAAATCGCACCTCCATTTTTCAGTGACGTAATTTTGACGATCTCTGTTTCCATTGGCTCCATCTAAACTCGTAACTAAGAGTTTGACTAATTGATCACGTTCATGTCCACACATTCAACGAGCGAAAAATGGTTTACGGGTTTGCCTCTCAAGCCCGTAACTCGCAGCATGTTCTAACTTAATAGTACCGTAAATCCGCAACTTTTCAAGCTCGCAGCCATTGCAGGTCTCACGTTGCACATACGAGCTTCAAATTTAATGTGGCTATATGTGTCTCAGCAATTAAAAATAAAATTAGCTATATACTTATATAGCAAAATCATTGAGTTTTGCACTGACACTTTGACACTCAAACCCCAAACCCTTGCAAATCGGGGCATTTCTGTAATTGAAAAAAACAGATGAAAGATTTACGTAT
Source organism: Discoglossus pictus (assembly GCA_027410445.1). Lineage (NCBI taxonomy): Eukaryota > Metazoa > Chordata > Amphibia > Anura > Alytidae > Discoglossus > Discoglossus pictus. The sequence continues at coordinate 372,331,856 of CM050163.1, forward strand.
ACCAAACACCACTCGCAAATGCTTTTAAAACCTTGCTGAGTCTCCCAGAATCATTTAAAGTGACACTATAGCACAAAAAGCACTACAAAATTATGACATTTCAACATTATTTGACACTTGACAATCCAATATCAACATACAGTATGTGTAGTTAAAGAAATGATATGTTGGTATTAAGATGTAAAATCCAGGGTAACAAACAGTTACTCAAGGGATTAATACACGTCACAAACCCACGTTGCATAGGAATAAACACATGCATTGTCTATAAATATATCATATTTTAACACAAAATAAACACATCTTTATTTCATGAACCAATAAATACAATTGTCACATCTTTTTGATATCAAAATATATGAATACTAGGAACTTGCCCATCAAAAATTACGGGATTACAATTGTAAGGCTGGCAATGCTGTTTGCCACACAATATGAGGCTTTTGCTCCTCTAAGCACCTTTGTCGCTCATTGCGAGCCGCACGCTGAGAGCCTTCAGCGCTTATCTCGTGGCTCTCAATGAGCGCCTTTGGCGCTCATTGCGAGCCTCTCCCCTGTGTACTTCAACTTTCCTGCTTTGCAGTGATCACCTTTGGCGCTGATCACGAGCCCCATGCTGAGTGCCTTTGGCAGTGCTCATTGCAAGCCTCTCCTGCTTGCGGTGCTCATCGGCGCTCATCTCATGGCTCACAATGAGCTCTTTCGGCGCTCATTGCAAGCTTTTCCTACCGTCTACTGTACGGTCCGCTCATTGCAGGTTTCGTTAACCTGCAAGTTTTGTGCTTTAGAATGCCATGTGTCTCTTTCCACCATCTTCCCCCTGTCCCTTTCCTGTGTGTTTCTCCTCTGTGTGTCTGCTGAATGTTTGCGTGGTACCAGCTGAAGGCCGTTTTGTTTTGTTTTAGGGTTAGGGTTTGCGCCCCTCACAATGAAGCCTAAGTCCCACGTCCTTTAACGGCTCACCTCGCTTGGTGAGGCTTCGCAGATAAGTGCCTTCGGTGCTCATCCAGCCTAAGTCGTGGGCCGTACACAGTTCGCCATGCTTCGCGAGGCTTCGCATATGAGCGCCTTTGGTGCTCATGCAGCCTAAGTCATGCGCCGTACACGGCTCGTCATTGTGACCTGGCTTTGCGAGGTAGCAACTGCATGATCAACATTGCAAACATTACGGATAGCGTTCTTGGTCCACAACTATATATGTGCCATTTCAGGGTTATATTGATCTCGGGAATTAATGACCTAATACATATCAGGCCACCCACATGGACTAGAACAGTATTGGCATTCATTTTTATTATTTTGTATTTTGCGGATTTGCAAGTCCGATCACATAACCCCAAACGCTAATTGATTGACATGTAACCTCCATGTTTTACTGACCTCATGCTGACCGTCTCATTTTCTATTGGCTGCTTCGAAATGGGTGGTTACAGCCTTGCTTAATTGATCATGTTCCCCCCTGAACTGCTACGTACGAGTGCATGGTTTACGGTTTTGGCATTTGGCCAGTAACTTGCGGGCTTGTTCAATTGAATAGCACCAGAATTGTAGCAGAGTTCAAGCCTGCAGCAGGCCAGCAGACATATGGCCTGTATACCACAAGATGCAGGCTTCTAATTGAATCGGGCTCATAGTGTCTTTCCCCAAAGCACCTTACAAGGTTGAAAACTCCCAAATTTACAATCTAAAGCCTGACAAGTTTCTCGGATCACTTCTGTACTTGGTATAATAGAAGGTACACTATTATTACAGCCTCATTTATAACAGTTTGCTTTTTTCTGGGTCACCCTGAGGTTATAATCCTTCCCCTCCCTTTGTAATACAATTGATTTGCTGTTGCTGATAGGCAAAAACTGGCAATGATACCCTGCTTACAGCTGCATTCATTCAGCAGACTACAAATGAGCAGACTAGCAGTGTATTAATTATTTCACCTAATATGTTATTTAATCACTACAATTATCTGGTACTTTTAATTATAGTTTCATCACTTTGCCATTTTTCCCATTAAATTCTCCCATGTTTTTATGTCAAGGTCAAGTAAGTTTTAGAAGTTCTGCTAAATTTCACTCAGGATTTTTACCAGAGGCATTTTTTTCTGCTCTGGCTCCAATCTTGACATTCAGTTAACTACCTGTGAATGGAAATGTTTTTGGAACTGACTGCCTGGTGTGATCAGAACCAGAACTGGTTGTGAAATATTTTTTATTAAGAGATGTTCATGTTGAAGAAAAGTGTCGTTAAGTGGACAGGCTGCAGCGGTCTGGTAGAGAACTTGCCAAATCTAAACTATTTAGTTTCAATTGTTCTGCTTTTTTGTCTTTTTTTTTGACAAACTCCAAATGTTTTAATTCTTTCAGCCAGTTCATTAATTAACCTGTTCTTTAAAATTGTATGGACAAAGTCTGTCTAAGCTATATGTGATTGAATAGAATGTCTTGACATTTCTACATAAATACTTCAGAAGCTTGATAGATATACCTTAAAAGGTGCTGTACCGAGGGTAAATTCTATAAACATAATAAAAGAATGTGCGCAGGTTGTGAGTTTGTAATAAACCCGCTAGAAGAGAAATACTCTGGTGTTATATGTTTGCACTGGGTAAAGAGTTTGATAATATGTTCTGAAAAAAACAGAATTGTTAAAAAATAAAATAAAACATAATATCTGATATCTGACAATAAAAGCTCACAGATATATAACATTGTATTATTGGAAAAGCTTATTTGATTAAAAAAAACATATCTTCGTTTTTATTTACCTGAAATTTGCACAGATGGCGGAAAAGTGAAAGCCTCATGAGCAAGTAGTGGTATTACTTTATTTTAATAATATATTAATACAATAAAATATTTAATAAAGCAGAATTGTGAATAAATTGCCATTTTTCCAGACTTCGGTCACCCTTGAGGTAGAGCTGACAGATGTGTTAACTCTGTCATTTATTTATTTTGTCAGAGCTTTGAAAGTATTGAAAGCTCATGCAAGATTCTGCTAAATTAGAATGTTTCTAGTATGTTCTTTGACAGCTATCCAAGGGGTTTATGTAAGCCACAGTCTCTGCAAGCTATATTCCCACACTAGGACTGCAAGGGTTAACTTGTCTGCTCAGCTAATTAGCTGCACCTGGGTAGCCTTAATTTAAGACTGCTCCAGGAGTATGGGAGGTGTTGCTAAAAGATTGATTGCACTTGCGTTTGAGCTGGATAAAGACACACACTGTGAGAGAGCAACCTGCAGCTGATGACCACTTGGAGCATAGTGGATAACTGGAATTCTGAAGACTATACAGGTCAGTGAAAGTGCCTGAAATATGGACACAAAGCCAGAAAAGAATGGTAACCTGCCAAATTTCCTTAATTCAGTAAAGAACCACTTTACAGTATATATATATATATATATAGTTCTCAGCAGTGCGGGCTTGCCAAAAAACTTTGGTAACGCAACGATAAAACTGCGGGCTCGCAGCAGTTGCAGCCAGGCAAGGAGCATCAAAGGCGCTCCTTGCGCTGGTGGAGATTAGCGACATAGGCACTCATCCCTATGACCCCGTATGACTTAGGCAGGAAGCACCTAAGGCGCTCACTACGCTGGTGAAGATCAGCGCCGTAGGAGCTCATCCCTGCGACCCTGCACGACTTAAGCCTCATACCTACAAGCATTAAAGAAAACTCAAATACACAATTCATAGTGGGAGACCCGTAGCACTTTAAAAAAATCGCTTGCTAAAATTACGGCCCGTAACACTTTGAAACTGCCACTTAGAGAAAAAAAAATATGCCCCACAAAAAATACATTGAAAAACACAAAAAACACAAAAAATACAGAAAAAAAACTACAAAAAGCATCACACACAGCATGGGGGGAAAGCCAGGATGTCTGGGAGTGAGGTTGCACACTAATTTAAGTCGAATTTGCAAAGATTAGCAACTTGAAAATCACCTACGGAAGAAAAAAAATGGCCGCCGAAAAAAACGAAAACAAGGCTACACGACCCCTAAGCGCGCAAAACACCGCCAGGCACATACGACTTTTACCCAGGAACGTGCAAGGTACAAAATACACTATTAGGAAGGACGGAAAATGCTCGAGACCCGCGTAACACATAGACAATCGCTGCCATTTTACAACACTAACTTAAAACTAATAACATTACCATTCTAAAATGCCACTTTGCACAACCAATCAAACAAACAGTGCACACTTGCCACATTGCTGACACTTTCTCCTCAGGTCACCAACATTCCAAATGTAATTTGTATGCTGCAGAAAAAACAAAAGCGATTGTTAGCTCTTCAGCATATTGATTGCTGGATATATTTATTACAAAAAGGGAAAATGTATTAATTTATTATTAAATGAATAAAAAAATTATTATAAAAAAAAATATTTATATAAAAAAAACAGCAGGAGAGAGGCTCGCAATGAGCGCCGAAGGTACTAGAAGGGACTAAAAGCCTTATATTGTGTGGCCAAAAGCATTACCTGCCTTACAATTTTATTGCTGTCATTTTTTGACGGGGAAGTCGCAAGTATATATATTTAAAAACTTTGAGCCTGATCAAAAGCATAACTAGGCAACGAAAAAAACTCAAAAACTAGTTTTTATTTAGTAAAAACTGAAACATTTGATGATCCATGGAATCATCCATAATAGTTTGGTCATGTTTGTGTGTGAGAGGGCTACAAACTGCCTACTTCTGAAAATCTGCGAGGGAAGTGGTAGGTGCCAAATTTATTAAGATGCAGTTACAGCTTTCCATCACATCTCCTGTTTTCCTGCTCTCCCACTCCTCTTTCCACCAACAGATAAAAACCCATCCCTCAAGCACCAGCTATCAGGATGTCATGAAGCGAGATAAGATTTATTATTCTGTATATACACAGTCTTTGTTTTTTTTCTTCATGGCTTTGCTGTTGTTGTTTTGTGTTAGTCATGTCTGACACTAGGTACATCTGCCAGCCATTGCCCCTCTAAGCTCCATTAAGTTCATGTTCATTGCTTCAATGAACTCATCTATTCATCTCGCCTCTGATGTCCCTTTTGTCATGTTCGTTTAATTTTTCCCATCATCAGTGGCTTCTCCAGGCAATCCTGTCTTCTCATGATATAGCCAAATTATTTGAGCTATACTGATTTATTGGATCTTCTTGCAGTCCAAGGGACTCTAAGCAGTTTTCTCCAACACCACAATTCAAGGTCATCAATTCTACAGCACTCCGCCTTCTTTATGGTCCAGCTCTCACATCCATATGTTACTACTGGGAATACCATTGCTTTAACTATGCAGGCCTTTGTTGAGAGTGATACGTCTTTACTTTTTTTCTGCCCCAGTATCATCTTTTAATTTCATTGCTGCAGTCACCATCTGAAAAGATCAGATGGTGATGTCAGGAATTGAGATTGTGGTTTGCCATGATCTTCGTATCACATATATAGTTGTGAGCAGAAAAATGTTGGTAACTCAATGTTAAATTTAAGCAGCCTGATTGGCTATTGTTGTCGGCGGCGTGATTGGTTGCTAGGTTCACAGCTTGCTCTGTGATTGGCTGCACGGTTTCCTCGGCAGCAGGGGTGAGTTAGTGTAGTGTAACAGTATGGAGAGTTTGGAAGGTGCAGCCTCAGCGGTCTGGAGGCTCCAGTACAGTAACCTGACCAAAACCAGGGAGGAGAATGGGGAGGCAAGTCAGGAATACCGGGAGCAGAGTGGGAAGGACGGCAAGCACTGAGCAGGAAGGGTCCCGACAGGATGCCGCCGAGCATCGCCTCCCTGCTCAGTACCTCTGTGATCGAAGTGATGGCGGTGAAGCTCAAGCTGCTGCTGGGGATGTTACACCTCCTGCGCAATGCATGAGGTGTGACCGGCTCCCTCCCACAACCTCCTCCCCTGGGTAAGAGTTCATGGTGCCCCGGTGTGCTGAGGGGAAAGGAGCTGCAGAGTGGCCCACTTATCCCCAATGCACACACCTACTCCCCCCCAACACTCGCACACACGCTCATTTTCTACACAAACTCACATGTACACTCATCTATGACATCTGGCACACTCATCACCAAAACACACCACTCGTCCTCATCCCCAAGGCACACATGCGGAGTCATCTCCAACATACTTGCACACTCATTAACAAATCATATATGGACAATTACCCTTAAAAACATGCATTCCTCATAAAAAAACACATACACACTCATTCACAAAGCACAGACACACTTATTAACGCAACAGACACAGGGGAATGAGAAGGGGGGAGAAGACACAGGTGAGGGAGGGGGGAAAGAGTCACAGGAGAGGGAGAGGGGTGGAAAGAGACATAGGGGAGAGAGAGAGGGGGGAAAGAGACGCGGGGAGGAAGAGGGGATGAAGGGACACGGGGAGGAACCAGAGGGGAGAGAGACACAGGGGAGGGAGAGGAGGTGGGAAGAGACACAGGGGAGGGAGAGGAGGGGGGAAGAGACACAGGGGAGGGAGAGGAGGGGGGAAGAGATGCAGGGGAGGGAGAGGAGGGGGATGAGATGCAGGGGAGGGAGAGGAGGAGGAGAGACACAGGGGAGGGAGAGGAGGAGGGGGAGTGACACAGGGGAGGGAGAGGAGGGGGAGTGACACAGGGGAGGGAGAGGAGGGGGAGAGACACAGGGGAGGTAGAGGGGGAGGAGAGACACTGGGAAAGTAGAGGTGGGGAAGACACAGGGGAGGTAGAGGGAGGGGAAGAGACAGAGGGGAGAGAAAGGGGGGAAAAGAGACATGGGAGGGAGGGAGAGGGGGGAGAGACATGGGAGGGGGAGGGGGAAAGAGAAACAGGAGAGGGAGGAAGAGACAAGGGAGGGAGGATGGGGAAGAGACACAGGGGAGGGGGTGGGGGGAAAGAGACACAGGAGATAGAGGGAGGAAGAGACAACGGAGTGAGGATGGGGAAGAGACACAGGGGAGGGAGAGGGGGGAGACACAGGGGAGGGGGGAGAGACACAGGGGAGGGAGAGGAAGTAGAGGGGGGAAAAGTTTGCAATAAGCGGTAGAGGGAGCGGAGGGACAGGGGGGGAAGAGACACAGGGAAGGGAGTAGAGGGGGGGAGAAGCTCGCATTGAGGGAGAAGAGGTAGAGGGGTCAGAGGCTCGCAATGAGCACCAAAGGAGCTCATTGCAAGGCCCATGATGATCATCGCAAGCCCGGTAAAGTAGAGGGGGGAGAGGCTTGCAATTTTATTGCCAGGCAAGTCGCTAGTTTTTAATATTGAGCAGCAAGACAGTTTTTACACTCTCTTCTTTGACCCTCTTTAAAAGACCATTTAGTTCCTCCTCATTTTCAGTCATCAGATTAGTATCACCTGCGTATTTGAGGCTGTTGATATTTCTCCCAGCAATATTGATTCCGGCTTTGGATTCTTCAAGCTTGGTTTTATGCATGATGTACTCTGCATATAAGTTGCATAAATAAGGTGACAATATACAGCCTTGAAGCACTCCTTTCCACATCTTGGACCATTCAGTGGTTCTGACTATGGCTTTTTGGTCACTATACAGATTCCTCAGGAGGCATATAAGATGGTAGCCCATCTCTTTAAGATCTTGACACATTTTGTTGTGGTCCACACAGTCGAAGGCTTTAGAATAGTCTATGAAATAGAAGTAAATGTTTTCTCTTGCTTTCTCTATAATCTAGCTGATATTGGCAATTTGATCTCTTGTGTCTCTGCCTCTGCAAAGCCGGCTTACACATCTGGTAGTTCATAGCTTACACAAGTGCTAATGTTGTTGGTTTGTTCCATTCTTTTATGCTTTAATTTTTCTGCACAGAAAAACATTTCAAGTGTATGCAAGCTAAAATGTATTCTCACGTTATTTGTACTTGGTCAGTTATTTGTACTTGGTCAAACGATGCCATACCTTTTATGCCAGTCCTTTTAAAGCACTGTTGCTAAAAACAAAACTAGATCTACAGGGAGATCTTCAAGTAATCACAAAGTGATCACAAAGCAATAGAGAGAACACCATGTTCAACTAAAATTGTATTGTGCAGAACAACCAAAATCTACACTGGCTGGAAAGCCCTCCCTGCAGATCTGAGAGTGAAAGGATGCACAAATACATCATGCACCATGCTTGAATGTGACTATGAGATGCTGTTGATACTGTGCTGGTAGGGTGGTAGATTTTGTGAGAGCATCAAAGAAAAATGAGATGCCATATCACTAAAACTTGATAGACCTGTTTAAAGTAGTTATGCAATTCTTACCAATCTAATCTTGGGAGAGTTTGTTACAGTACAGCCTGTTCAATGTTTTGTTAATCTGAATTTTCTGTGATGGATCAGAACACAATAGTCTAAGTTGTTGAAGTGAAATGAGAAAAGAATATACATAAAACTATTTTTTAGAAATAGAAAACAGAATATTGTCATGTGCGTATGTATTCACCCCCTTTGTTCTGAAGCCCATAAAAAGCTCTGGTGCAACCAATTACCTTCAGAAGTCACATAATTAGTGAAATGATGTCCACCTGTGTGCAATCTAAGTGTCACATGATCTGTCATTACATGTACACACCTTTTTTGAAAGGCCCCAGAGGCTGCAACACCTAAGCAAGAGACACCACTAACCAAACACTGCCATGAAGACCAAGGAACTCTCCAAACAAGTAAGGGACAATGTTGTTGAGAAGTACAAGTACAAGTCAGGGTTGGGTTATAAAAATATATCCAAATATTTGATGATCCCCAGGAGCACCATCAAATCTATCATAACCAATTGGAAAGAACATGGCACAACAGCAAACCTGCCGAGAGACGGACGCCCACCAAAACTCACGGATCGGGCAAGGGGGGCATTAATCAGAGAGGCAGCATAGAGATCTAAAGTAATCCTGGAGGAGCTGCAGAGTTCCACAGCAGAGACTGGAGTATCTGTACATAGGACAAAAATAAGCTGTACGCTCCATAGAGTTAGGCTTTATGGCAGAGTGGCCAGAAGAAAGCCATTGCTTTCAGCAAAAAACAAAATGGCATGTTTTGAGTTTGCGAAAAGGCATGTGGGAGACTCCCAAAATGTATGGAGGAAGGTGCTCTGGTCTGATGAGACTAAAACTGAACTTTTCGGCCAACAAAGAAAATGCTATGTCTGGCGCAAACACAACACATCACCCAAAGAACACCATCCCCACAGTGAAACATGGTGGTGGCAGCAGCATGCTGTGGGGATTTTAGCAGCCGGGACTGGGAAACTGGTCAGAGTTGAGGGAAAGATGGATGGTGCTAAATACAGGGATATTCTTAAACAAAACCTGGACCACTCTGTGCGTGATTTGAGGCTAGGACGGAGGTTCACCTTCCAGTAGGACAATGACCCCAAATGCACTGCTAAAGCAACACTTGCATGGTTTAGGGGGGAACCTGTAAATGTGTTGGAATGGCCTAGTCAAAGCCCAGACCTCAATCCAATAGAAAATCTGTGGTCAGACTTAAAGATTGCTGTTCACAAGCGCAAACCATCCAACTTGAAGCAAGTGGAGCAGTTTTGCAAGGAGGAATGGGCAAAAAATCCCAGTGGTAAGATGTGGCAAGCTGATACAGACTTATCCAAAGTGACTTGCCGCAAAAGGTGGCTCTACAAAGTATTGACTTTAGGGGGGTGAATAGTTATGCACATTGACTTTTTCTGTTATTTTGTCCTATTTGTTGTTTGCTTCACAGAAAAAAAACCAAAAACATCTTCAACGTTGTGGGCATGTTCTGTAAATTAAATGATGCAAATCCTCAAACAATATATGAACATATATAAGGAAAAATAATTTTTATGATAAAATGGGTTACTTTATTGAAACTAGGGTAACAACGGCGTAATTAAAAACACATATAAAAAATCCAGGATTGGAAAAAAGTTAAAAATAGAGGCTAAATTGTGTGAGATAAATTAACCACTTGGGTAATGTATTGTTTTTACTCTTTAATAGAGGGGTAATTTTATCTCTTTCTGTTGCTTGTGTGTCAGGATATAGATGGTAAAACCTGGTGTGTGGTCCTCCTAATGTAGTCCTTAAAGGAATATATCACAATTCCTACTAACAGTGTAAAGGAAAAAACGATCACAGAAATAAAAGCAGGGAGATTTCACTGGGTAGTACCCCCAGCACTATCTGTATAACTGTGACCTCTTATAATGACTGAGTGGGTCAATATTGTAAAGTGCTATATCTAGGTGTGATAGCTTTTATCTTTAACTGAGTTTTTACCAGTATATGGTTAATAAACTCTTTCTTGATTTTAGAATACAGGTAGCTCACCTGTTTGATAGGTGTATATGTTCTAGATCTTATCTCTTATATAGATCCCTACTGGGAAATTGCAGCCATCATATAAGTTCCCTATGGGCTCTCACAAGTCAGACTGCCTTAATATAAGCAAACTGCCTGTTAATACAGAGTCTGTGCTCTATCAGTAATTGATCCCTCCATATCAGCACTTGTACGACCTTTCTCTCATTTGGATAAGGACAGGGAGGGTAACCATACACACTACACACATGCACTCAGAATAGAAAACGCCAGCGTGCCCTGAACGTAGGGACAGGCTGCGTCATCAAAAGCCGACGCGTTTCAACGTCATCAGACGTCTTCTTCAAGGGTAAGCCTGCTGGGGCCGTTGGAGCCCTTTTTAAAGTGTTGCCATCTCCATGGCAACTAATTAGGAACTGTGGGACATGCTCAGTGACGTCACAGACGCCCTCTCTGGTTGTGGGCGGAATAGCATGGTGCTTGCTGCCTGCTGAAAGTATGCTGGGTATATTGAGGAGGGAGACAGGGCAAATTAAATGTTATTCTTGTTATATGAAATCCTTAGCATAAAATCATAAAAGGAGAATAGTTGGTATTATTATAACCCCAAAGGGGCTATATGTGAAGTGCTAAAATTATTTGATATCTTTATAGTAATAGTACTTCACAGAATTATAACACATAAGCATGCTTATGTATAACACATAAGAATGCTTATGTACAGATATTTAACACATAAGCATGCTTATGTACAGATATTTATATAGATCCCTACTGGGAATTGGCTGCAATTTCCCAGTAGGGATCTATATAAGAGATAAGATCTAGAACATATACACCTATCAAACAGGTGAGCTACCTGTATTCTAAAATCAAGAAAGAGTTTATTAACCATATACTGGTAAAAACTCAGTTAAAGATAAAAGCTATCACACCTAGATATAGCACTTTACAATATTGACCCACTCAGTCATTATAAGAGGTCACAGTTATACAGATAGTGCTGGGGGTACTACCCAGTGAAATCTCCCTGCTTTTATTTCTGTGATCGTTTTTTCCTTTACACTGTTTAAAGGTTAGTAGGAATTGTGATATATTCCTTTAAGGACTACATTAGGAGGACCACACACCAGGTTTTACCATCTATATCCTGACACACAAGCAACAGAAAGAGATAAAATTACCCCTCTATTAAAAAGTAAAAACAATACATTACCCAAGTGGTTAATTTATCTCACACAATTTAGCCTCTATTTTTAACTTTTTTCCAATCCTGGATTTTTTATATGTGTTTTTAATTACGCCGTTGTTACCCTAGTTTCAATAAAGTAACCCATTTTATCATTAAAATTATTTTTCCTTATATATGTTCATATATAAATTAGACATTTGGTAGTAGATACCATAGGAACTAGCATTCCTGAGTTTTCACTCTAAATCCTCAAACAATCCATGTTAATTCCAGGTTGTGAGGCAACAGAACACGAAAAATGCCAAGGGGGTGAATACTTTTGCAAGGCACTGTATATAACATGAGAATTAAACATTAAATAAAGTATTTTCTTATGTCGATATGCGAGCTTGACAATGTTGTGCTATTAATTCAAAGACCTAAAATCACTTTCCCTTTTCATAAAAGTACAGTAGTGTGTTTATATGTGCACTTAAAGTGCTACGGACATGTCTTTAAGCCCTTTGCGAGTCCCCTTTGGAACGCCTAACTTGTGGAGCGGCTTTTGCCTTGGCGGGGTGGTTGGCGAGGGGCAATCGCAATAGCAATTTGCGATTTTAGCTATTGGAACTCTTCCAGACGTGAAAGATCAAAGGCTTGGAGGGGCATTAACTTGCGATGGTAACCATTGCAATGAATCGGAGCCCGTAACCCGATCAGTGCCCGCAAACAGACGCCAATTGAATAGCAAAATAATTTACGGCCTCCATTTCCAAAGCCCGGATCTCCCGATGTCTCAATTGAATGAGGCTCTATAACTTTTATCATGGTTGTTTCTATCATAGATTGCTTTATCTTACAGTGCAGTTTATGCATGTTATAATGTCACATTGCAATTCAATATGTCAGTCTTGCTATAGAGCTGTGCAGATATGTTATCTGACTCTAAGGTTCCTCTCATTCCTTACACATGAATCGTGTTAAGAACAATGGGAAAATATGTCTGGACGGAAAAGCAAAATTGAATACAATAGTTAAAAATTAAAGACTCTATTTAATGCTTGTTTTTAATATATTGACCATTATCAAGGCAAGTTCTTTAAAAGAGCATAGAATAAATATGACATTTAAAAATTACCTTAGCCTGGATCATCTGATAATTCAATTAGCCTGTAGTGTTGGATATTATCTTATTAATACTAATTTAGAAATGTCCATTTAACTCTTAGTAATCCATTACCTGTGTGGGACTTAGACACAAAAATCACTTTGTCTGCAGATATAGATTAACATTCTCTCAGCCCAGATTCATTTTCAGTCGATTGGCAACTAAAAGTAGACCAGATAAACACATGCCAAGTGTAACAGTAATATTTTGTCAGTATCTGCCAGTTGGCACACAGCACTGTAAAATGAGCCCTATCACAATGCAAGAGCAATGCAATTTCAGTCTTCAGTACAAAGACTCTGTGAGGGTAGTAGGTGTAAGATAAACCAATTGAGCTGTAGGCTCTAGAGGAAGTTTTGGGGAAGTATTTTTAGAAAAAATGTTTTTGACCCTTAATGACTTTCAAGTGCCCTCTAATATTTCCTATGTCCATCCAAGTTTTATAATGTGATATTATTTACTGCTATTTTTGTAAGTTACTAATTACAGTACATAAGCTTGGGTGTATTTAGGTTTTATGCTGCCTAGGCCATAAAGATTTGTGAACCTCCATGCCCCACTTGTAGCTCCTCCTTCTATATCTCAAATCATAAGTTTACCTGTGTCTATATATATATATATATATATATATATATATATATATATATATATATATATATATATATATATACACACACACACAAGGAATTGTGTGGGAGCACCTGTGGTGTTATACTTTCAAAATTGAACCTTATAGTTGCTAAAAAGGGAAGAAAGAAAGGGTAACTAATTATAAGATTCAATATAGATAAGAGATTGAATAACTGTCAATCTAAACATTAGAAATAGCAAGAAAAGATATCATAGATATAATAGATTAAATGGAAACCAACATGAGAGCCAAAAATCAGCTCATAGAATGGCCTTAGGATATACAAAACATCACTAAAATGGCCAAACCATTCAAATCACAGGCGACTTAATAAATATACCAATTGCAACTAGCATTACTGCCAGACGAGAAATGTAGTTTTTAATCATAAAATGTCTATTAACCAAAGAAAAAAAAGTGAAAAAAATATGTATTTAAAATAAAGGAGGTTGATGTGCAACACGGTGGAGAGCCTCTCGTGGTGATGCCAAAATGATATCAAAATAGAGCTCAGAGAGAGTCCCTGTCAGTGGCAGTGGTCATAAGCCATACAAAAATCACTATCATATCACATAGATATGTAGTAATACTAAAAAATAATGCACACTTTAATATGATGCCTAGTCAGTATTTGAACAATTCATTAATCTAATACAAGCCAATTATTTAAAAAAATAATTACAGACAAATTATGCAGCAGGTGTGCTGTGAATTGTGGTGTCAACCGAAGTTATAGCTGTATGCATGAATGATCAACAATACAAAAAAGTTATCTTGTGTTAATAACACCTACTACATAGGACAACATTCATTACTTCAATATCATTGTTTCCATCTTTCATGCTTTCGGTCCTTAAATTATTTGAGGATGTTAATCTATCATCTACCTGGTACCAATTTATTTTAGGAATACTGTCAGTTTTGCGTCACCATTACAGCTTCATAGGCATAACTTATGTATGCTACTTATCCTCTTTTGTGATGTTTGGCCGATTAGCTCTAATCTATTATTTCTATGATATTATATCTTGCTATTTCTATTGCTTAGATTGACAGTTATTCAATCTCTTATCTATATTGAATCTTATAATTAGTTGCCCTTTTTTTCTTCCCTTTTCATCAAGTATAAGGTTCAATTTTGAAAGTATAATACTATAGGTGCTCCCACACAATTCCTTGTATGTGAGTGTGTGTGTGTATATATATATATATATATATATATATATATATATATATATATATATATATATGTATATATATATATATATATATATATATATATATATATATATATATATATATATATATATATATATATATATATATATATATATATATATATATAGTAGACCCTCCGTTCTCAACCTGCATCTGAGTAAGGGCATTTTAGAGACATCAGCTGTCTTGGTGAATGGATCAAAATAACCTGAAGTGTCTGCTGGGTAGGTTTGGCCACAACAGCCTTATCAAGCACGACTGATGAAAGCAGATCTTCACAATGAAGAACATAATTATAATACTTTCTACTTTTGGAAACAGATATTTTCGTTGTATCTATTCTCTCAAGTCTTCTTGACACTGCAGTTTCCTACATGTCTTCAAACGTACTTAACAGACAAACAAGTAAATCCTTTAGATTGTAAGTATCGAGTTTACAATCTTGTTGGATGCTTTGGGAAAAAAGCACTTTCTTCAAAGATTTTAAGTTCAAAACAAACCCCCGATTTGCTGCAGTTTGTGAATGTTGTATTTTTCCTTTTTCTTATTCCCTGTACAGCACTATGTAATATGTTGGAGTGTTACAAATAAAAGTTGATGATAATAATAATAATAATAACACAGATGTGTCATGATGTGAAAAACCTACAGCATGTTCTAATGGGGTCTGTAATATCTAAAGGAGGGAAGACCATGATTCTGGAAAATAAACACTGCACAAACAACTCTAGTAGCAGTTGGCCTTATCATATTCTCAATCACATTAAAAACACTCCAGAATTTTACCCATTCTTAAGTAATCCTCTCTCGTCATATCTCAAATCGACTACTGCAATTCTCTCTTTGCCCGCCTCCGCATCACCTGTTTGCCTCCAATCCATATTGAACGCATCTGCTAGACTGATCTACCAAACTCAGTGGTCACCTCTCTGTCAGTCACTCCACTGGCTTCCCATAGCCTCCAGAATTAAAATATTGTCCCTAACATATAAAGCAGCAGTGCACCTTTTTATATCTCTGCTCTTGTCTCAAAATAAACCCCCAACCAGCCTCTTCATTCTCCTAATGACCTTCTTTCCTCCTCTCTTATCACTTCCTCTCATACCGCCTTCAGAGTTTTTTCCCCCACAAACCCTATTCTTTGGAACTCCTTGCTTCGCTCCACTAGACTTTTCTCCTGCCTCAAATCCTTCAAAACCTCACTAAAAACGCATCTGTTTAAAGAAGAGTATCACCTACATCCTCAATTTGCACAATGTATCTAGCATCCTTCTATATCACCCATATTCTTTATTGGTGCTTTGTGATAAACACTATTTACGTTTGATTTTAGGCTCTAAAACAAAGGGCCTTCATTATTTTGCAATGCTTTGTTGTTGACTTGTATCTAACCTCTCTATGGGGCTATGGAATATGCTGGAATAATAACAACAATAATAATACTATTTTTCTGTCTATCAATTAAAAGAGCATATTTAAAAAAAATCTGAATCTAGGCTCAAAGAAACACAAAAAGGGGATGATGGCTCCTCCCAGGAAGTGGCTAGAGTAGAGAACTAGCGTGAAAGTCCTGGTGGGAAAAAGAGCTATGAGCTAGTGATGTTTGGGGAGTAATGCCAAGAGATTGTTCCTGACTACTCAGAACTGTGTGCATAGGATCCCTGCGACCAAATTGGCAGTCTAAACTGGAACCGGTATAACTGGTATAGTTCCATCACTTGCTCTGTCGAGACTGAGGTTTGAGACGCATAGTGTCAGACACATGCCAATGCTGAGCTCCTGACCCGGAGCCTGGGCAGCCACTCCTCCATGCGGAGTGTAAACGAGGCTTGAAATGGGAAACCTGAAAAAGGACTTTAGTTGCACTATAAGTTTGCACGGAAATTTGAACACTCAAAAACGTCTGGAAGGGGAAGGGAGACCTTAACGTTGGTCCCTTACAGCTTCTATAAATATTTTGAATATCTGGGCAGTGAATCCCTAACAGGCTAATATTTTAAGGTCACTGAACCTGTATACCAGCCCTAGAGGAAGACTTGCAATATATGGGAGTGGTGAAGAATTCCCAACTGCATATCATAGTCTATGAAGAATATCAGACAGCATCAACTATTAAGTAAAAGTCTGTTTGCATAAATTAACATCTTTATATCCAGAAAAAAAAATTCTATGACGAATGTGACATCTGATAGGAAATTCATAGGAATTGTACATATATATATATATATATATATATATATATATATCACATATATAGTTGTGAGCGTACGAGTTGTTGCTAACGCTGCGGGCTCGCGCAGCGAGGGCCGCGGCTCGCGTAGCGAGTCGCGGGCCTCGCGTAGCGAGGGCCGCGGCTCGCGCAGCGAGTCGCGGGCCTCGCGTAGCGAGGGCACTGTGCCAGGTTCTCAGTTGCTGGCATGGAGCGCCGCAGGCGCTCCTTGCCAGCAACTGAGGACCCTCGCGAAGCGAGGGCCTCAGTTGCTGGCTTGGAGCGCCGCAGGCGCTCCATGCCAGCACCTGAGGACCTCGCAAAGCGAGGTCTTCAGTTGCAGCAACTGCGACCCTTGAAAAAAAAAGTTTACGTCCAAACACATTACGACACTCGCAAACAACATACGACACACGTTCAAACACATTACGACACTCGCAAACAACATACGACACACGTTCACACACATTACGGCCTCGCAACACTCGGACGCAACTCGCGAACATTACAAAATTACAAACACAATACATACACACAGCACATACATAAAAACCTTACCTACACAAACAGGAAGCACCCAGGACCTCAAAAATGCAACTTACAACTTAATTGCACTCAAAATAAAAGAGTTTCGACACTAAATAGTTTGTTAAGCGACAAAAAAAATGGCCGACGAATAAAACGAAAACGAGGCTACACACGCAAACACCATGCTACACACGCAAACACCATACGAGACACGTTACCACACATTACGACTTCGCAAACATCGGACGCAACACGCCGACATACAAACATTTAAAACTTAACAAAGACACACAACAAACACATAAAAAGCTTACCTACAGCAAGAGGAACCAGCCAGCACCTCAAAAAAACAAGTTACACCTACATTTAAATCAAAATAAACACTTTAGACACTAATACCATCGCTAAGCGAGAGAAAAAATGGCCGACGAACAAAACGAAAACGAGGCTTCAGACGTAACTACACTACACTTACTCGCAATAATGAAACACATACTATGCGGAACGTATCACAATCATATTAAACACCATTTTGAACAGTAATACGCCTAAAATGGCGGATGGAACGCAAATTGTAAGCTGGAACGCAAATAGCGCATGCGTATTGCGTTGTACCGGTCTCACTTTCCAGAACTTTCTACAAGTTTATAAATACTGGCTATTTCCAACTAAAAAATACATTTCTCCTCAGGTGATCAACGGAGTGACTTCTGAGATAACTGCTGCTTTTACTTCAGAAGACAATTCTTTACTAATTTACTACTTTACATTGTGCAAATTACAACTGACAGGTAAGCTATAATATATTACATTTTATTATCAGGTCAGGTCAAACAAATAAAAAAATAAACTAGGATTTATGTAGTCATCATGTATGGCAAATTTATGTGTATAGGCTCCCAAAAAAAATTAAACAGAGCTTTATGTATAGTGACATCTGACACGCACATATATGTCTATAATGTATAGTTACATGTGACACGCACATATATGTCTATAATGTATAGTGACATTTGACACACACATTTCTGTGTATTGCCCCTTCATAGTGACATGTGACACGCACGTATATGTGTATAATGTATAGTGACATGTGACACGCACATTTCTGTGTATTGCCCCTTCATAGTGACATCTGACACCGACATATATGTCTATAATGTATAGTGACATGTGACACGCACATTTATGTGTATTACCAATGCAACAAAATTAGCTTACAACAAAATCAGTAAACAACTACATTTTAATGACATTATATGTCATGTATACTGATATGTCACACGCACATATATGTGTATCATCTATAGTTACATCTCACACACACACATTTATGTGTGTTGGAAAAAAAAAAATATAAGGTTAATTTAACCATTTAAATTTGACTCATGTATACTGATATGTCACACGTACACAAAATAATTACATTAAACTATGTAATGTGCTTCATGTATGTGACATATGTGTGTAGCCCCCAACAAAAAATAAGGTTAATTGAATTAATTTACTGCAATTCAATACATCAGATAAAGCTGAATCTTTCTATTTCGTTTAATATTCAAACAGACTCTGCATCAACAGCGTCTCTCAACAATTTGCAACGTGCACTGGGAAGCACAATCCCTTTTAAAGAACACCAACTAATTTGAAGAGGTAAGATACAACAACACATTACATGCTCAAAAGGACATGCTTTGCTAGATGACAAATTATAAATATACAAATAACTATTTCACTTTCTTTTTCAAACAGACACTAAAAGAAGACCGGCGGATTAAGATTGGCAGGAGGGGACCGTCTGTCATTCAAAACTTCTATCAAGGTAAAGTATTAAGTATAAACAAGAAATAACCATGAGCCTTATTCAATTGCAACTTCCTCATTTGAATAGGGCTCTATATAAGCACATAACATTTTTTTTATACAGAACTTTTTAGTTACTGAATTTCTAACCACAATCAAGGTTTTCAATAACTAAAAACTTTGCTCAATAAATATGTTATGTGATTATATAGAGCCCTCTTCAATTGGCAAAATTGCAATTCAATGAGGACCTATATGTCTTTAATGGCCAAGGGCCTCACTGAAATGTGATTTGCCCATTTCAATAGGGCTCTATATAAGCACATAACATATTTTTGAAACAGAACTTTTTAGTTACTGAACTTCTAACCACAATCAAGGTTTTCAATAACTAAAAACTTTGCTCAATACATATGTTATGTAATTATATAGAGCCCTCTTCAATTGGCAAAATTGCAATTCAATGAGGACCTATATGTCTTTAATGCCCAAGAGCCTCACTCAAATGTGATTTGCCCATTTCAATAGGGCTCTATATAAGCACAGAGCATATTTTTTAGGAAATTTTTCTTTTGTGAACACGTTCCTTTTGGATACAAGTTCACTAAATACAAAATTCCGTACAAACATATGCTCTGTGCTGATATTGAGCTCTATTCCATTGGCCAAAACACAATTGAATAAGGAGCTCACAATATAACAAATGCAGTAACCAAAGGCCCTTATTCAATTGCTATTTTGGAAAATTAAATATGGCTAGAAATAAGAACTTTTAGGCCCTTACTCTATTTTAACAAATATATGTGATGTGCTTATTTACAACCCTATTCAAATTTCTACATTGCAATTCAATTACGGCCTTACAGTACTATTACATTGTAAAAAATGCAATTGCATGAGGGCCAAACTATGCAACATATGGTACACACAAAGGCCCTCATTCAATTGCAATTTGCCCAATTGAATAGGGCTCTAAATAACAACATAACAATAGCTTAAAACTAAGGTTTTAGTTAATAAAAAAATATCAAAAATACAGTTTTTCAAGGACTACAAAATTATTTTAACTAATATGCTAATATGCTATGTGCTCATTTACAGCACAATTCAATTAGCCAAATCGCAATTCAATGACACACAAACTGCTACACACAAAACAGAATTTCTTATTAAGGCCCTCATTCAATTGCAATTTTGCCAATTGAATAGGGGTCTAAATAAGCACATCACATATATTTTTTAAAGAAGTTTTTAGTTATTAAGCATCTATCCAAAAGCACGGTTTTCACTACCTAAAAACTTCTTTAAAAAATATATATTATGTGCTTATTTAGAGCCGTATTCAATTGGCAAAATCGCAATTGAATGAGGGCCTAAATGTTTAACAACCTATAAGCCTTACAAATAACCAAAAATAAGAATAACAAAAGTGTTGTGCACCTAATAGCATTGTATAAAAAAGCACACAAACTCATAGCAAACTATATTAACATTCTTCTTTAATGTTTAACAACCTATAACCTGTACAATCAAGAAGAAATTAGTTTTGCACAAGTGATGTGCACCAAACAGGATTGTCAATAACTAACACAAACACATAGCAAACTACATTAATTATATTATTTCATGTTTCACTAACTATAACCATCCAAATAAAGGTTAAATAAGTATACCACAAGTGGTGCGCACAAAACAGGATTCTACAAAAACTAACATAAACACATAGCAAAATAAATTCATATTCTTATGTAATATATCACAACCCACAAGCCTTACTAAGAACCTTAAATAAGAATAACAAAAGTCTTGGGATTGTACAGAAAGTTAAAAAAAAAATATTTGAAAAAAATAAGCATAACTGATACAATACAGCAAAATTAATACATTTTTTACTTATTTAAAAGACATTTCACTCAAACAACATTTTCTATTTTACATTACAACAGATACTGCGTGAAGACAATCGGACGAGGACTTTTTCCACAGGACCGGACCATCGGACGAGGACTCGGACCAGACCAGCAGACGAGGAATTTCAACACAGGACCAGACCAGCAGACGAGGAATTTCAACACAGGACCAGACCATCGGACGAGGACTTTCACCAACGGACCACAACATCGGACGAGGGATATCACCACAGGACCACAATATCGGACAGGGGCTATCGCCACAGGACCACACCATCGGACGAGGACTTCCGACAGAGGACCACACCATTGGACAACGATTTTGAAACGAGGACCAACAAACATTCGGATTAAAATCACACTTCAACCAAGGTAAACTATAATAACTACTAAAGAATAACACTAAAGAAACTGCTTTCAGTTGCATCCGTCTCAACAGAAAAATAAATTAATTAATTTACTATCTCCCTTATTTTATTTAAATTGCTACTATGCAATACATAGCTCAATAACCACATCACTTTTTTTTTCAGCAAAGAAGTTTTGCAGTGGTAAATATCTATCCACAAACAAAGTTTTTAATAAATAAAACCATTATTTTAAATAAATATGTTACATGCTTATTTACAGCAGTATTCCATTGGAAAAATTCTGAGCCACTGAAGACAGGAATTATAAATTTAACTAAATATCAATGATACATTCATGATTTGCCTTTTATTTCAACAATTGTGCACAATAATCTTTAACAGGAATTACAAATTTAAATATACACAATTACATTTATTTGTTTCCGTTTACAGATTAATATGGCTGATAACGAGACCAAAGAAGAGAAGAAAAGACGTCAAACTAGAGAAAGACAAGAGAGATGGGCCGCCCAGCAGACACCGGAGGAGAAAGAAATTAGAAGAGAAAAAGAACGCAAAAGACTTGCAAATAAAAGAATATCCGCTGCAAAAATGAAAGATACAACCAAAATAAATAAAAAAATAATAAAGCATTTACAAACTGTTCCTAAAACATCAGATGACATTTTATAACATACCAGTCAAGACAGACCAAAAAAAAAAACTACCAAAAAAAAGCATTTACAAACTCTTACTAAAAACTTACAGGAAATTTCAACCGAACAAGTCCAACATATACCAAGAAAATGTACGAAAAAAACTAAACATTTAGAACCTGTTGTTGAAACATTTCATGACTTTTCATCTGATGAATATCAAAGTCAACATCCAATATGCATTGCAAATTGTCCTTTAATGAAGTCTTTAGCAGTAGAGGTTCATAGTTGTGGGGACATGACTACTCAATGTCAATTTTGTGAGGCTTATTATTTTAAACAGGAGAGACCCCGAGATGGACAATTTATTAGTTGTTGTCAAAAAGGAAAGTTCAAACTTCCACAAAGGAAACAATTTCCAACCTATTTACTAAATATTCTGACTGAACCTACTTTTCCAAATTACAAAAATTTTAAGACAAACATAAGATCCTACAATAGTGCCATATCATTTGCATCTATGGGGGCAACATTGGCTGCTAATGTACCAGGACATGGTCCTTACTGTTTTAAAGTCCAAGGACAAATTTATCATCGGACTTCACATTTACATCCAGAGGAAGGAGAGCAAAGAAAATTCGCTCAACTATATGTCCTAGATACAATGGAAGCTGTTGACCAACGTATGCAGATGGAAGAAAATAAAAAATGCTTACCCAGTGTTTTTATAGAGCTAAATAACATTATGGACAACAATCCCTACAGTAAAGCTTACAAAAAATTGGCAGAAGTAGAAAATGAACAACTACTTCATGCACAAAGACATCAATTACCCATGCCAAAGGTTAATATGGTGCTTAAAAGAGACAGACATACTGATAAACGTCGTTATAACTTGCCAACATCAAATGAGGTTGCAATGGTCTTTCACAATGATGAAGGAGAACCACCATTTCAAAGAGACATTAGAGTATATCCCAGAAATGAGGACCAACCATTTATTAATATTAATATCTTAAGTCCAAATTTAGATCCAATGACATATCCCATCTTTTTCCCACACGGAGAAGCAGGTTGGCAACCAAAATTAACCCTTCCCAGTTACCCAAATGCTAAAGCCAGAATCCGAAATAATGTTTCTATGCTTGAATTTAAAGTTGCTCAAATTGCCATTAGAGATGAATTTAATCCCATATTATGTGGTGGAAAACTAACACAACAATGGATTATTGATTCATATTTGCAAGTTGAGGCAAATAATTTAAACTTTATAAAATATCAACAAGATAAACTACGTGTAGAACAATATTGTGGACTCATGGACTATGTTGCTGACGTGGCTACAAGCAGAGACATGACAGCTGGCAAAGCCATCATTTTACCATCTTCCTTTCAAGGATCTCCTCGAAATATGAGAGAAAGATACAATGATGCTATGGCTATTGTGACAAAATTTGGAAAACCAGATTTATTTGTGACATTTACATGTAATCCACAATGGCCAGAAATTATTCAAAATCTACTTCTTGGACAAAGTGCTTCAGATCGACCAGATTTAGTAGCCAGAGTTTTTAAGATAAAATTAAATGAATTAATACGTGACTTTACTATAAATCAGTTATTTGGCAAATGTCTTGCTTATGTATATACCATTGAATTTCAAAAAAGAGGCCTTCCACATGCACATCTTCTCATAATACTTCAAGAGAAAGATAAATTAGATACTTCGGACAAAGTGGATGCAGTCATAGTTGCTGAACTACCGGATCCAGAACTATATGGTAGACTATATGAGATTGTTACTCATCGCATGATTCATGGACCCTGTGGAGACCTTAATCCACAATCACCATGTATGGAACATAATAAATGTTCAAAAGATTTTCCAAAAGATTATAGAGACAAAACATATGCCAATTGTGATGGATATCCACTTTATAAAAGAAGAGAAGGAGATAGTGCCATTATTCGTGCAAAAAAAGTGGACAATAGATATGTAGTACCCTACAATCCACATTTACTCATGAAGTACAACGCCCACATCAACGTAGAAGCCTGCACTTCCATCAAATCCATTAAATATGTCTACAAATATATTTACAAAGGTTACGATGCAGCTACTGTAGTCGTCAAAAGTGCAGACAACCCTGAAAGTAGTGAGTTAGTACATGATGAACTTGCATCTCATGTAGATGCTCGCTATGTCAGTGCGCCAGAAGCTATGTGGCGGCTTCTAAAATTTGAAATGCATGATAGATCACATGCAGTATATAGGTTAGCAGTACATTTGCCACAACGACATTTAGTCTATTTCCATTCTGGAAATGAAATGAATGCATTGGCCCAAAGTGAAGATCGTCACACTACACTAACTGCATGGTTTGCATTAAATTCCACTGATGCTCAAGCAACACAATACTTATATATTGAAATTCCATATCACTATGTTTTTGTGAATGGATTATGGAGAGCAAGAAAAACCAGAGGCAATAAAATAATTCCACGAATTTACACAGTCAGTCCAAGAGATGTTGAACGATTTTGCTTACGGATATTACTTTTAAATGTTCCAGGAGCACAAAGTTTTGAACACTTAAGAACTGTTAATGACATTGTATATGAATCCTTCCATTTAGCTGCAAGAAATAGAAACTTACTCGCTGATGATACAGAGTGGGAAAGATGTTTAGAAGAAGCAGCACAATGTCAAATGCCACGACAGATGAGAGAACAATTTGCTTTTATTTGTATCTTCTCAAATGCTCCAAATGCATTAGCTTTGTGGGAGACTTTTAAAAGTAATATGGCTGAAGACTTTATGCGACGATACAATGAACCCATTGCACACTTAAAAGCGTTAATGGAAATCCAAGAAGTCTTTTTAACTCATGGATTAAGTTGTGCAAGTTTTAATTTGCCTGATCCAGGTCTAATAGATGACATTAACTTTGAAGACTATGACATTCAACTACAAGCAGAAAGAACACAAGAAAGACTTGCAACTTTAAATACACTACAATTGCAAGCATTTCATGCCATTAAAAATGCTATAGATGATGACATGGTGACAGAGCGTTATTTCTATCTTGATGGACCTGGCGGATCAGGGAAAACATATTTGTACAATTTATTAATGAGTTCAGTACGAGCACAAGGACAAATAGCAATGGCGTTTGCCACTACTGGAATTGCTGCACTTTTATTAGAAGGTGGAAGAACTGTTCATAGTGGATTCAAACTGCCAGTGCCTATTTTGGAAAATTCAGTGTCAGATATTCGCATGACATCCTTACAAGCAAAGAAATTGAAGAAATGTAAATTAATTATAATAGATGAGGCCACAATGATGTCATGCTATGCCCTCCAATGTATTGACCGTTTGCTTCGTGAAGTCATGGATAATATTTTTCCATTTGGTGGAAAGGTAATTTTGTTGGGTGGCGATTTTAGACAAACATTACCTGTCGTTGTACATGGAAATCGAACAGACATTATTGAAACATGTATAAAGTCAAGTACAGTATGGAAACATTTTACCCATCTTCAACTGCAACAAAATATGAGATCAGAAGGCCAAACTGATTTCAATGATTGGCTTATTAAAATTGGAGAAGGAAGAACAGAAAAAATACTACATTTACCTGACGACACTGTAGAGATCCCACCTCAGATGATTTGTCAACAAGATATTATATCGGCAATATTTGAAGGGAGCATAAATAACGAAGAATATTCTGAGCTTGCCAACCAAGTCATACTGACGTGTAAAAATAAAGATGCATTAATACTCAATAATGAAATCTTAAAAAAAATTAATGCACCACAAAGAAATTATCACAGTGCTGATTCTGTACTTGCTGATGACAATGAAAGTCAGGCAAACTTTTCAACTGAATTCATTAACTCTTTAACTCCTTCTGGAATGCCACCACATATTTTGCAGCTAAAGAAAGGTGCAATTATCATGTTACTGCGAAATATGAACCCCAAAAAAGGCCTATGCAATGGCACAAGATTAATTGTTCAACAATTAAAGGACCATTTTATAGATGCTGAAATTTTAACTGGGACCCATAAAGGAGAGAGAGTTTTCATACCAAGAATAGATTTAGCACCAAGTGAAAGTAGTCTCCCTTTTATACTTCAAAGAAGACAATTTCCCATTATTATGGCATTTGCCATGACCATTAATAAATCACAAGGTCAGACTTTCAAATCTGTGGGTATTTACTTAGAAGAACCAGTTTTTGCACATGGTCAATTGTACGTTGCGTTGTCACGGTGCAAAAATCCACAGGCTATTAAAGTTTACATTGAAAACAATGAAAGTCAAGGTGATTTATTAGAAGATGGACGTATTTTTACTAAAAACATTGTCTACTATGAAGTACTATAACTTTGCAGAATACAAATTCAAGATGCCAACATTTTTTAAAAGCATTGCAAAATACATAACAATTGGTTGTTTAATTCAGTCATAATTAATGAAAGTACTGTTTAGGAATGATTCGCCTCACAAAATACTTGCCTTGCATTGTTAGTCAAAATTATGTGAAAATGTTAAGTCACTATGTTAATGTTTCTAATGTTACAAGTTTAAAAAATATATTTGCAATTTATTTCATTCAACAGATTACAAAGTGGATGTTAAGAGGTCAAGCACCTTTTAAGTCACAATGTAAATATTGTCTGTTATCTTAAGATTACTAACTACATTAATGTTTATCGCCAGTTTATGTGCTCAGTAATGAATTACTTTAATTACGTACGTTTTAAGCAGAGTTTTACTGTATGCCTTCCTCTACATTCAATGTATATTCAAGTTAACAATTATTGTGATAGAAATTGCATGTTAATACTGATTAATTTAAAGGTCAATTGTTTTTACATTCAAATGTTAATACTTTTCATACAAAATTAGGTTACAAAATGTTTTCGCTATGTTCCTGTTTATAATGTTCAAAATTATACAAATGTTTTGTCAACTTCTAAAGTTACATAAAAAATAAAGTTAAAGTTTAAAAATATATACTTTTAAGGTTATTGCTTACATATATTTTAAACTTCATGTTAAAATTCGTAACGTTTCAAGAAGGCTTTTTACTTTTTGCTTTCCTATTCATTCAATGTATATTAAAGTTAACAATTCTTCAGATACAAATTACATTTTAAAAAACCATTACATCAACATTTTACAAAAATACACGTTCATATTAAAATACTTACAAGTGTCAAAAATATATGTTAATAACTAAACAACTTGACAAACATATACATCACATTGCCGTCATTTTTTGACGGGCAAGTCGCTAGTATATATATATAATCTGATCAATCAGGAAATAGCTGATATTGCCTATTGGACAATATAATTACTCTTTGGCCTATCCAGAGAAGGTTGAAAAATATATTATAACTTCTTCCAATTACAAGAACAAAGAGATTGAAACTGTGTGAATAAGACTATAAGAATAACTACCTAGTATATAATAAGTTAAGGAACAATGTGACCGTAGTCTAAGACATTATATATCCCCTGGGGGAAATAATTTCTAAGATAATATTGTTCTATGATAGATATTAAGATTAAATGGTCTAGATATGGTTTTCTGAAACTTCGTATTTGATTGGTCATTATTAATTATAGCTAAGAAAGAAAATAACCATCATATGGACTATACAATCTTACATAATATTCATTTATATTTATATTTACTTGGATTGTGTGTAAGATGTTTGTACTTTGGAAAAGTTACTACATTCAAGAATTATTATTTAGAACCTCTATAGGACTAATTTACAACCACTATGATTAATTACATGATATCACATGCTGTCAGCTATATACAGTCAAGTGAGATTTAATAAAATTGATTAAAGGAAATCTAGGGAAAATTCCCCCATAAATCAAAGTATGTATGTGTGTGTATGTGTGTGTATATATATATATATATATATATATATATATATATATATATATATATATATATATATATATATATATATATATATATATATATATATATATATATATATATATATATATATATATATATATTACAAAATAACAATAAATAAGAGACATTTTACATTATAATGTCACTGGAAATAACTACCTATAATAATAATAACAAAGATAAAGATCAAAATCCAGTAAAAAGGAAAGGATAAAAAGATAAACTGAAGAGCACCAAATTAATAATTTTCCCCTAAGGAGAAAGAGAAAAATGTAAATGTTTCCCAACCTTATACTCCTTCATAAACAGATTTTTCTCTTTCTGGTTGTGATTTAAGAGACAACTTCATTAGAACCTCCAAATGTAATGTTAGACGAAGAAGAAGAACCATTAACTATATCAACTATGAAAAAATTACTTAGAGAATTAAAAATTTTCCTTAAGGCGGAGTTAACACAAGAAATTCTAAATAATACTTCAGCTACAAATAGTCTTACTAGCAGAATAGAGGAGCTAGAAACAAAAAAATTAGAAGTTAGTTAATGATCATCTCTCTATGATAACATATGTGAAATCTATTGAAAATGAATCAAGAGTTCTTAAACTTAAACAGACTCAGTATAAAGATTATTCAAGGCGTAACAAGTTGAGAATAAGAGGTGTTCCAGAAAATGTACCACCTAAGGACTTTGCTTCATATATCTCATCCTATTTCTTATCATTAGTTAAACCAGATAGTTTGGGAGACGATAGGATAGATAGGGTACATAAACTGCTGTTTCCAGCAGGTCTCCCAAAAGATACCCTGAGGGACGTAATAGATTACATTATTATTCCTATAAGGAGGCTATCCTTAGAACAGGTAGGACTATGGGAAACTTCCACACCCTATAGGAGGAACTGATTTTTTTCCCAGATCTTACAAGTAATACTTTAAATAATAGAAGAGCATTTTGGAAAATAACAAAGCATTAAGAACAGACAAAATACCATATAGATGGGCTTTCCCAACCAAAATACTGATAAACAAAGATAACCAGTGAATTAATTTTTAGTATTTAAGTGAGGCAGAAAAATACTTAAAAGAATGGCAAATCCCATTTGAACCGTCACTAGAACAAGTAGATCAACTAATGCTCCAGCAACCAGAATGGACTAAAGTTCAGTGTTGATCTTGGACAGAAGTGAAATTACTGTTTTTTCTTGCTCCTCTCCCCTTCTCCATTTCCATTTATTTATTTATTTAGGTCTGCCATTGGTTACTTAATAAAGCATTCCCCTACCCTAAAGAAGATTTAGGATTTAAGGGGTAAAACAGAAGATAAAATAGAATAATATTTTCTCACAAGTGATATACAACCAATGTATAATTTTAAGCATAAGTAGCAAACTTAGGAAGTTTTAGAAATCTCACAGATAAATATAGATGCAATACACGTTTGAAAACACAACTACTAGTAGTTATGTAAAAACCCCTGGATATAGTTTTGGAGATCTAGAGGGTAGGGGAGAATTTTCCCTTTTGCATGTTATATAAACATTATGGTATATATAGGAGATATTATAGGTTTAGAATAAAATAGAATAATATTTTCACAAGTTGTATATAATCGAGGTATATTTTGAAGGATTAGAAAATCTGGGAGTTTTAGAGGTTTCACAGATGGATATGGATGATATTTTATACTTGAAAATATAAGCATTGGTTCTTATGTAGCACTTTTGAAAGTAGTTTATGAGATTAAAGAGAATAAGAGAGAATTATCTTTGCACTTTAAATAAATATCATATTTTACACAGAAGATTTTATAGATTTAGAATATAAAACACTCAATTAAAATAGAATAAATACTACCCATTTTAAAGTGGAATACCAATGGCTGTAATTTATTAGTATGTGGAGGAGAGGTGGAAGGGAAGAGAGCAGAGATTGATGAATAAAGAATTAATAGTGGATGAGAGATAGCTCTCATTAGGCAATAACCTTGAATTAGAAATTGAAGGACATAATGTTGATAATAGAAATTACTTTAATAAGCTCTTTAAACTAACCAGGACTAAAATCGACCAGGCAATTCTCTCAACCGGATCAATTTGTAGAGAAGGACAGATATTAAAATCTATTTTCTGTTGAGAAAAAATGTACGAGATGAAAGATCTCTTTTTTGTATGTAATTGTTTATTTGTTTTATTGTAATGAAGTGGAGTTTGCAGAATATGGGGAGAGAGGACAACCTGAGGAACAATAGATTTAAAAAATGTAATAGGACTTAAATGAATTTCTCACTGTCCAAAGGCTCAATTCCACGTATAAAGGGAAAATAGTAATAAATACACTACAAAGAGAAAATCCAGATATTGTCTGCCTTCAAGAGACACACTGGAAGGCAGACAGAAAGCCAAACCTATATTCAAAAAGCTTTTCTACTATGATCAGTGCTAATTATAGGAATAAGTCTTGCAGAATTTTAAATACAATAGATGAATACAGAGAAATAGACATTAACGCCAGGTATATAATTTGGTTGGGAACTATAAATGATCAACAATATACTATTCTTAATATATTAAATTAAAAGAAGAGTTTTGATAGTTTGTCGTGACCTAAATATGTACCTTGAACCGGACTGTGGGCCTCATTCTAATGACGGCCGCATAATGGCCACAACACTGCATTTCCTTACTGTGTGCTGCGGCCTCTTAGCTACTTTGCTATTAAAAGGGAAAGGACTGCAGCACACACCTACGGCTGATCGCAAGACAGGCAATTATTATTATCCTTTATTTATAACGTGCCTAACTGGCCCTATTTACCCCTAACTGGCCCTATGTAACCCTAACTGGCCCTATGTAACCCTATCTGGAACTAATCCCCCTAACTAGGCCTATGTAACCCTGACTGGCCCTATGTAACCCTGACTGGCCCTATGTAACCCTGACTGGCCCTATGTAACCCTGACTGGCCCTATGTAACCCTGACTGGCCCTATGTAACCCTGACTGTCCCTATGTAACCCTGACTGTCCCTATGTAACCCTGACTGGCCCTATGTAACCCTAACTGGCACTAATCCCCCTAACTAGGCCTATTTAACCCTGACTAGAACTAATAACCATAACTGGCCCTATTTAACTCTGACTGTATCTAATAACCATAACAGGTCTTATTTAACCCTAACTGGGCCTATTCAATGCTAACTGGCCCTATTTAACCCTATCTGGAACTAGTAACCCTAACGTGGCCTATGTAACCCCTTCTAGACCTATTTAACCCTATTTCTAATGGGGGTCTATATAGACCCATAAGCCTCTATTTAACCCCATCTGTCCTATAAGGGTCTATGAAGACCCTCATGGGACAATTAGAACCCTAATATTAACCCCATAAGTGCCATGAGGGTCCTCCAGGACGCTCATGACACTACAGGGAGTGCAGAATTATTAGGCAAGTTGTATTTTTGAGGATTCATTTTATTATTGAACAACATCCATGTTCTCAATGAACCCAAAAAACTCATTAATATCAAAGCTGAATATTTTTGGAAGTAGTTTTTAGTTTGTTTTTAGTTTTAGCTATTTTAGGGGGATATCTGTGTGTGCAGGTGACTATTACTGTGCATAATTATTAGGCAACTTAACAAAAAACAAATATATACCCATTTCAATTATTTATTTTTACCAGTGAAACCAATATAACATCTCAACATTCACAAATATACATTTCTGACATTCAAAAACAAAACAAAAACAAATCAGTGACCAATATAGCCACCTTTCTTTGCAAGGACACTCAAAAGCCTGCCATCCATGGATTCTGTCAGTGTTTTGATCTGTTCACCATCAACATTGCGTGCAGCAGCAACCACAGCCTCCCAGACACTGTTCAGAGAGGTGTACTGTTTTCCCTCCTTGTAAATCTCACATTTGATGATGGACCACAGGTTCTCAATGGGGTTCAGATCAGGTGAACAAGGAGGCCATGTCATTAGATTTTCTTCTTTTATATCCTTTCTTACCAGCCACGCTGTGGAGTACTTGGACGCGTGTAATGGAGCATTGTCCTGCATGAAAATCATGTTTTTCTTGAAGGATGCAGACTTCTTCCTGTACCACTGCTTGAAGAAGGTGTCTTCCAGGAACTGGCAGTAGGACTGGGAGTTGAGCTTGACTCCATCCTCAACCCGAAAAGGCCCCACAAGCTCATCTTTGATGATACCAGCCCAAACCAGTACTCCACCTCCACCTTGCTGGCATCTGAGTCGGACTGGAGCTCTCTGCCCTTTACCAATCCAGCCACGGGCCCATCCATCTGGCCCATCAAGACTCACTCTCATTTCATCAGTCCATAAAACCTTAGAAAAATCAGTCTTGAGATATTTCTTGGCCCAGTCTTGACGTTTCAGCTTGTGTGTCTTGTTCAGTGGTGGTCGTCTTTTAGCCTTTCTTACCTTGGCCATGTCTCTGAGTATTGCACACCTTGTGCTATTGGGCACTCCAGTGATCTTGCATATCTGAAATATGGCCAAACTGGTGGCAAGTGGCATCGTGGCAGCTGCACGCTTGACTTTTCTCAGTTCATGGGCAGTTATTTTGCGCCTTGGTTTTTCCACACGCTTCTTGCGACCCTGTTGACTATTTTGAATGAAACGCTTGATTGTTCGATAATCACGCTTCAGAAGCTTTGCAATTTTAAGAGTGCTGCATCCCTCTGCAAGATATCTCACTTTTTTTGACTTTTCTGCGCCTGTCAAGTACTTCTTTTGACCCATTTTGCCAAAGGAAAGGAAGTTGCCTAATAATTATGCACACCTGATATAGGGTGTTGATGTCATTAGACCACACCCCTTCTCATTACAGAGATGCACATCACCTAATATGCTTAATTGGTAGTAGGCTTTCGAGCCTATACAGCTTGGAGTAAGACAACATGCATAAAGAGGATGATGTGGTCAAAATACTCATTTGCCTAATAATTCTGCACTCCCTGTAAGTACAAACACTACACTATTCGCCCGCAATAAACCACTAAATCTAAACTAACCCTTCTCTACCCTAACCTATTAACCTCTAGCTACCCAACACTACCTACCTAACCCCCTATTAAACCCCCCACCCCACTAATTACACAAAATAAAAAAACTGTTACAAAAAATAAAAATAAAACATTACACAACCCCACTACAAAAAATAAAAAAAGAGAACATTACACAACTCCCCATTACAAGAAAAAAAAAGAATTGCACAACTGCAAACAAAATATATACACAAATATACATAACATCACAATACAGCAATAAATACAGTACAAATATACAATTTGGAAAAAGAACGAAAGACACCCTTTTTTTTTTTTTTTTTATTACGTTTCAAAAAAACATACAGAAGACAAATTAAGATTTACAGAACAAGGCATACATAAACAGGAACACAGATGCCTTAATAGGTAACTAAGGCGCTAGATACATACGCAATTATTTAGATTTCAGTGTGGGAACATTACATAGCTGTTCGATATCTAGACACACAGGCCCTCATTCAATTGCAATTTGGCCAATTGAATAGGGGTCTAAATAAGCACATAACATATTTTTTTAAAGAAGTTTTTAGTTAGTAAACATCTATCCAAAAGCAAGGTTTTCACTAACTAAAAACTTATTTTAAAAAAATATGTTATGTGCTTATTTAGAGCCCTATTCAATTAGCCAAATCGCAATTGAATGAGGGCCACAGTGCATATTTATAGAAAAAAATAAATAAATAAATAAAATTAGAAAGAAAGAAGGAAAGGGGAAAATATTTTGCACTAGCTTAATGAAAACATTATCGCTCATAAGGAAACATCCTTAGTATCACATAAAAAGCTTAGAGACATTATATATACTCCATATAATCGTCCCATTTCGACCAACTGAAGTGACGGGCAAAACCCACGAGGAAATGTCATAACGATTATTCATTAATTCTCTATTTATATGAACAAGATTACGTAGTTCATAAATTGTAGGAATCGTGGGTTGCTTCCAATATTTTACCAAGAGATACTTGGCTACCAAAAGAATGTGGCATATCAGGTATCTATCTATGGGAGGTAATTTCTCTATATTCATGTGAATAATTGCTTCTTGAGGAGATAGGGAAAATTGTTTATCAAGCAATTTGGATATTAGTTGGGAAATATCTAGCCACCACTTCTGTAATTTAATACAGTCCCACCAGATATGATGGTCAGTGCCTCTTGAGCCACATAGTTTCCAACAGCGATCTGTTACCTCTGGGTTGATTTTCCCCATTTTAACTGGTGTTAGATGCCATCTGTGGATGATTTTAAAATACAACTCTGTATATGATGCGTTAACAGAGGATTTTTTTGTGGTTTTAAGGATATTCCTCCAACTTGTGACTTCCAGACTGATCCCTAGATCCATTTCCCAACCTTTAATCCCTAAGCTTTTAGTAAAGGGGATGAGGTCATCTATAATACTACCACATTTTGATATGATATGTGTCATTTTTCCCTTTAAGATGAGTTCTTCCAATTTTGTCGGAGTATTCGCCCCAGATAAAGTATAGCCTTTTGCCAGCAAGTTTTGCTTGAGACTGACATAATTTAACCAATTTAGTTTTTTTAACTTCGGATTTTGCTGTAGTGCTTGTAAAGTAAGGAGATTGCCATTATTATATAGATGAGAAATATTTCAAAGGCCCTGATCAAGTAACAGCTTTATTATTGGACATTGTGCCTTAGGTTTTAAGATTTCTAAAGGAGCCGCAATTGAAGGTATATTTAGTATTTGCATCTTTTGTCTGACTTTATACCAAAGTTTTAAAATAGCATGAAGATTTTTAGGGAGGTTGCTAATCGTAATTTTGGTATAGGCAGGGAGCCAGAGCAGTAGTTGAATAGGGAGATCCTCCATCAATGCTTCTTCCAAGATCAGCCATCTAGGCTTATCATTGGTGATATTCCAACAGATGAGTTGGGCCAAGATTATTTTATGGTGAATGTCTTTTAGACATGGTGCATTTAGACCCCATTTAATAAAATTTTTATATGTTATATTTTTCTGGATCCTCGTTTTTTTTGATAAATATAAGAATTTGTCTAATTGGTCCTGAATGCACTTCAAATAGCTGTTAGCTAAAATATCAGGTATGGATCGCATATAATATGTAATTTTGGGGAGTATATTCATGTTGATTGAGGCTATTCTAGCAGACCACG
The DNA here is from genome assembly GCA_027410445.1 of Discoglossus pictus. Taxonomy (NCBI): domain Eukaryota; kingdom Metazoa; phylum Chordata; class Amphibia; order Anura; family Alytidae; genus Discoglossus; species Discoglossus pictus. The sequence continues at coordinate 372,366,944 of CM050163.1, forward strand.
AGAGATTATAGTGACTCCATACCGTTAGTGTGGGTCTAAATCGCTTCATTGCCTCGTTAATATTGTCTTTGAGAATTTTGTCCACACAGAGAGAAAATCTTATACCTAAATGAACTATATATTTGGAGTCCCAATTAAAACTAAAGACTTCCCTTAATTTATTTTTAATTTCGGTTGTTATTCCTTTTGTTAATGTGTCTGATTTTGAGTGGTTGATTTTAAAATAAGATAACCTGCCAAACTCCTCGACTATTTCTTGGAGTTTATAGCAGGCGTATAGCGGATTTGTTACGGTTATTATGATATCGTCTGCATAGGCCATATATTTAAACTCTTCTTTACCTATACAAATTCCTTTAATATCCTTACACTGTCGTAAGTATATTGCCAGTGGTTCCATAAATAGTATAAATAGGAGCGGGGATAGAGGGCATCCCTGACGGGTACCATTCCCGATACTAAATTGTTTTGATTCAAAATCCGGATTCACAACTCGTGAAAAGGAGTTTCTATAGAGGGCTTTAACAGACATTGAAGCGAATTCCCCCAGACCAAATCTCAGCAATACACACTGTAAGAATTCCCAGTTAACTCTATCAAAGGCTTTTTCAGCATCTAGTGATAGAAACATTACCGGTATGTTTTTATCTCTAATGTAAGATAATAGGTTCAAAAGTCTTCTTGAGTTATCTGATGACTGACGTCCAGGGATAAACCCGGATTGATCTGGGTGGATCAAATTAACTATAATGTTCTTTAGTCTATTTGCTAGGATTTTAGAATACAGTTTCACGTCTATATTTATTAAAGATATTGGTCTGTAACTACTGCATTCTTCAGGATTCTTCCCTTCCTTTAAGATATTTATTATTTTAGTCTCAGTCATTTCTAGCGGGATATACCCTGATTGTTTAATTTCATTGAATAAGCTATACAGGACCGGTTTAAGTTCTGACTGAAAAATCTTGTAGAACAGATGGTCAAAACCATCTGGACCAGGGGCTTTATTTGTTTTACCAGAGTTTATTACTTTAATAATTTCCTCGCCCGAGATTTCCTTGTTTAGATCTATCGATTCTTGGTCAGAAATCCTAGGGAATTTGATCTTATCTAGGAAGATATTGATATCTATCTTGTCTGGTTTTACAAAATTGACGTCCTTATCTAGGTTATATAGTTGCTCATAAAACTCCCGAAAGAGCTCACTGATTTTGTCAGGTTTCATATGAACGTTTTTCTTATCATCTAATATGTTTGTGATCCTGTTATTATTACGAAAGACACCCTTTTTTTAACCTGATGAACTCCCTTATTAAGTAAATTCTTCAAGTAAATTCTTTGTATCAAGAAAGAAGATTAAAAAGTCCGATTTTTAATAACATAATAAAAATCTGACTCACTCGGACGCAACTCGCGAACATTACAAAATTAAAAACACCTTACATACACACAGCACATACATAAAAACCTTACCTACAGAAACACAAAGCATCCAGGACCTCAAAAATGCAACTTACAACTTAATTGCACTCAAAATAAAAGAGTTTAGACACTAAGGGTCTCATTCTATTAGCGGCCGCAGCCGTTGAGGGGCCGCAAGGACCGGCCGCAAGCTATTCTGCTATTCTATTCCCTTACGCCCGGAGGCTCCGGCAGGCTTGCGGCCAGTGCCTTGCTATCTCTTGCGGCCACTCGCGCCAGAGGAAAGCCTTTGATCTAAAACGGCCGCAAGAGTTTCGGATACATGCTTAATAACTAAAAACTTATTTAACAAAAATATGTGATGTGCTTATTTAGACCTCTATTCAAGTTTCTAAATTGCAATTGAATGAGGGCCTTACAGTAATATTACATTGGAAAAAATGCAATTCAATGAGGGGCAAACTATGCAACATATGGTACACACAAAGTGCTACACACAAAACAGAATTGGAACAAACTCACACAAACACATAGCAAAATAAATTAACTTTCTTATTCAATGTTTAACAACCTATAAGCCTTACAAAGAAGCCTAAATAAGAATAACAAAAGTGTTGCGCACCTAATAGGATTGTACAAAAAATCACACAAACACATAGGAAACTACATTAACATTCTTCTTTAATGTTTAACAACCTATAACCACTACAATCAAGACTAAATAACTTCACCACAAGTGGTGCGCACAAAACAGGATTGTAACAAACTAACACAAACACATAGCAAACTACTTTAATAATATTATTTAATGTTTCACAAACTATAACCATCACAATAAAGGCTAAATAAGTATACCACAAGTGGTGCGCACATAAACAGGATTGTACAAAAACTAACATAAACACATAGCAAACTAAATTCATAATCTTACTTAATGTTTAACAACCTAAAAGCCTTACAAAGAAGCATAAATAAGTATAACAGAAGTGGTACGCACAAAACAGGATTGGACTAAAACTCACACAAACACATACCAAACTACATTAAGATTCTTCTTTAATGTTTAACAACCTATAACCATTACAATGAAGCTTAAATAACTATAAAACAAGTGGTGTGCACAAAACAGGATTGTACAAAAATAAAGACACAAACACATAGCAAAATAAATTCATATTCTTTTTTAATATATCACAACCTACAAGCCTTACTAAGAACCTTAAATAAGAATAACAAAAGTCGTGGGATTGTAGATAAAGTTAAAAAAAAAAAAAATAGAAAAAAATAACCATAACTGATACAATACAGCCAAATTCATACATTTTTTTCCTTTTTTAAAAGACATTTCACTAAAACAACATTTTCTATTTTATATTACAACAGATACTGCGTGAAGACAATCGGACGAGGACTTTCAGCACAGGACAAGACCATCGGACGAGGACTTTCACCAAAGGACCACAACATCGGACGAGGCTAGGACCAGGCCAGTGGACGAGGACTTTCAACACAGGACCAGACCATCGGACGAGGACTTTCACCAAAGGACCACAACATCGGACGAGGGCTATCGCCAGAGGACCACAACATCGGACGAGGGCTATCGCCACAGGAACACACCATCGGACTACGACTTTCAACAGAGGACCAGACCATAGGACTAGGCTTTTACACAGAGGACCACACAGAGGACGAGGACTTCCAACAGAGGACCACACCATTGGACAACGATTTTCAACCCAGGACCAACAAACATTCAGATTTAAATCACACTTCAACCAAGGTACAGTATAATAAGTACAAAAGGAGAAAAATAAAGAAACATCTTTCATTTGCATCTGTCTCAACAGAAAAAAATATAAAAATAAATTTACTATCTCCCTTATTCTATTTAAATTGCCACTATGCAATACATAGCTCAATAACCACCTCAATGTTTTTTTTAGCAAAGAAGTTTTGCAGTGGTAAATATCTATCCACAAACAACGTTTTCAATAAATAAAAAATTATTTAAAAAATATATGTTAAAAGCTTATTTACAACAGTATTCCATTGGCCAAATTCTTAGTCAGTGAGGACAGGAATTATAATTTTAACTAAATATAACTGATACAGTAATGATTTGACTTATTTCACCAATTGTGCACAAGAATCTTTAACAGGAATTACAAATTTAAATATACACAATTACATTTCTTTTTTTTCCTTTACAGATTAATATGGCTGATAACGAGACCAAAGAAGAGAAAAAAAGAGGTCAAACTAGAGAAAGACAAGAGAGATGGGCCGCCCAGCAGACACCAGAGGAGAAAGAAATTTGACGAGAAAAAGAACGCAAAAGACTTGCAAATAAAAGACTATCAGCTGCAAAAATGAAAGATACGACAAAAAAAAATAAAAAGATAATAAAGCATTTACAACCTGTTCCTCAAACATCAGATGACATTTTACAAGATACCATTCAAGACAGACCAAAAAAAACTACTACAAAAAATAAAGCATTTACAAACTCTTACTGAAACCTTACAGGACATTTCAACAAAACAAGGACAACATATACCAAGAAAAGCCACGAAAAAAACTAAACATTTAGAACCTGTTGTTCAAACATTTCATGACTTTTCACCTGATGAATATGAAAGTCAAAATCCTATATGCTTTGCAAATTGTCCTCTACTCAAGTCTTTAGCAGTAGAGGTTCATAGTTGTGGGGACATGAGTACTCAATGTCAATTTTGTGAGGCTTATTATTTTAAACAGGAGAGACCCAGAGATGGACAATTTATTAGTTGTTGTCAAAAAGGCAAGTTCAAACTTCCAGAAAGGAAACAATTTCCAAGCTATTTACAAAATATTATGACTGAACCTACTTTTCCAAACTACAAAAATTTTAAGACAAACATAAGATCCTACAATAGTGCCATATCATTTGCATCTATGGGGGCAACATTAGCTGCTAATGTACCAGGACATGGTCCTTACTGTTTTAAAGTCCAAGGACAAATTTATCATCGGACTTCACATTTACATCCAGAGCAAGGAGAGCAAAGAAAATTCGCTCAACTATACGTCGTAGATACAATGGAAGCTGTTGACCAACGTATGCAGATGGAAGAAAATAAAAAATGCTTACCCAGTGTTTTCATAGAGCTAAATAACATTATGGACAACAATCCCTACAGTAAAGCTTACAAAAAATTGGCAGAAGTAGAAAATGAACAACAACTTCATGCACAAAGACATCAATTACCCATGCCAAAGGTTAATATGGTGCTTAAAAGAGACAGACATACTGATAAACGTCGTTATAACTTGCCAACATCAAATGAAGTTGCAATGGTCTTTCAGAATGATGAAGGAGAACCACCATTTCAAAGAGACATTAGAGTATATCCCAGAAATGAGGAGCAACCATTTATTAATATCTTAAGTCCAAATTTAGATCCAATGACATATCCCATCTTTTTCCCACATGGAGAAGCAGGTTGGCAACCAAAATTAACCCTTCCCAGTTACCCAAAATGCTAAAGCCAGAATCCGAAATAATGTTTCTATGCTTGAATTAAAAGTAGCTCAAATTGCCATTCGAGATGAATTTAATCCAATTTTATGTGGTGGAAAACTAACACAACAATGAATTATTGATTCATATTTGCAAGTTGAGGCAAATAATTTAAACTTTATAAAATATCAACAAGATACTTCTACGTGTAGAACAATATTGTTATTGTGGACTCATGGACTATGTTGCTGACGTGGCTACAAGCAGAGACATGACAGCTGGCAAAGCCATCATTTTACCATCTTCCTTTCAAGGATCTCCTCGAAATATGAGAGAAAGATACAATGATGCTATGGCTATTGTGACAAAATTTGGAAAAACAGATTTATTTCTGACATTTACATATAATCCACAATGGCCAGAAATTAATCAAAATCTACTTCTTGGACAAACTGCTTCTGATCGACCAGATTTAGTAGCCAGAGTTTTTAAGATCAAATTAAATGAATTAATACGTGACTTCACTATAAATCAGTTATTTGGCAAATGTCTTGCTTATGTATATACCATTGAATTTCAAAAAAGAGGCCTTCCACATGCACATCTTCTGATAATACTTCAAGAGAAAGATAAATTAGATACTTCGGACAAAGTGGATGCAGTCATAGTTGCTGAACTACCAGATCCAGAACTATATGGTAGACTATATGAGATTGTTACTCATCGCATGATTCATGGACCCTGTGGAGACCTTAATCCACAATCACCATGTATGGAACATAATAAATGTTCAAAAGATTTTCCAAAAGATTATAGAGACAAAACATATGCAAATTGTGATGGATATCCACTTTATAAAAGAAGAGAAGGAGATAGTGCCATTATTCGTTGAAAAAAAGTGGACAATAGATATGTAGTACCCTACAATCCACATTTACTCATGAAGTACAATGCCCACATCAACGTAGAAGCCTGCACTTCCATCAAATCCATTAAATATGTCTACAAATATATTTACAAAGGCTATGATGCAGCTACTGTAGTCGTCAAAAGTGCAGACAACCCTGAATGTAGTGAGTTAGTACATGATGAACTTGCATCTCATGTAGATGCTCGCTATGTCAGTGCACCAGAAGCTATGTGGCAGCTTTTAAAATTTGAAATGCATGATAGATCACATGCAGTATATAGATTAGCAGTACATTTGCCCCAACGACATTTAGTCTATTTCCATGCTGGAAATGAAATGAATGCATTGGCCCAAAGTGAAGATCGTCACACTACTCTAACTGCATGGTTTGCATTAAATTCAAATGATGCTCAAGCAACACAATACTTATATATTGAAATTCCATATCACTATGTTTTTGTGAATGGATTATGGAGACCAAGAAAAACCAGAGGCAATAAAATAATTCCACGAATTTACACAGTCAGTCCAAGAGATGTTGAACGTTTTTGCTTACGGATATTACTTTTAAATGTTCCAGGAGCACAAAGTTTTGAACAATTAAGAACTGTTAATGACATTGTATATGAATCCTTCCATTTAGCTGCAAGACATAGAAACTTACTCGCTGATGATACAGAGTGGGAAAGATGTTTAGAAGAAGCAGCACAATGTCAAATGCCACGACAGATGAGAGAACAATTTGCTTTTATTTGTATCTTCTCAAATGCTCCAAATGCATTAGCTTTGTGGGAGACTTTTAAAAGTAATATGGCTGAAGACTTTATGCGACGATACAATGAACCCATTGCACACTTAAAAGCGTTAATGGAAATCCAAGAAGTATTTTTAACTTATGGATTAAGTTGTGCAAGTTTTAATTTGCCTGATCCAGGTCTTATAGTTGACATAAACTTTGAAGACTATGACATTCAACTACAAGCAGAAAGAACACAAGAAAGACTTGCAACTTTAAATACACTACAATTGCAAGCATTTCATGCCATTAAAAATGCAATAGATGATGACATGGTGACAGAGCGTTATTTCTATCTTGATGGACCTGGTGGATCAGGAAAAACCTATTTGTACAATTTATTAATGAGTTCAGTACGAGCACAAGGACAAATAGCAATGGCGTTAGCCACTACTGGAATTGCTGCACTTTTATTAGAAGGTGGAAGAACTGTTCATAGTGGATTTAAACTGCCAGTGCCTATTTTAGAAAATTCTGTGTCAGATATTCGCATGACATCCTTACAAGCAAAGAAATTTAAGAAATGTAAATTAATTATAATAGATGAGGCCACAATGATGTCATGCTATGCCCTCCAATGTATTGACCGTTTGCTTCGTGAAGTCATGGATAATATTTTTCCATTTGGTGGAAAGGTAATGTTGTTGGGTGGCGATTTTAGACAAACATTACCTGTTGTTGTACATGGCAATCGAACTGACATTATCGAAACCTGTATCAAGTCAAGCACAGTATGGAAACATTTTACCCATCTTCAACTGCAACAAAATATGAGATCAGAAGGACAACATGATTTCAATGATTGGCTTATTAAAATTGGAGAAGGCAGAACAGAAAAAATACTACATTTAGCTGACGACACTGTAGAGATCCCACCTCAGATGATTTGTCAACAAGATATTATATCGGCTATATTTGAAGGGAGCATCAATAACGAAGAATATTCAGAGCTTGCCAACCAAGTCATACTGACGTGTAAAAACAAAGATGCATTAATCCACAATAATGACATTTTTAAAAAAATTAATGCACCACAAAGAAATTATCACAGTGCTGATTCTGTACTTGCTGATGACAATGAAAGTCAGGCTAACTTTTTGACTGAATTCATAAACTCTCTAACTCCTTCTGGAATGCCACCACATATTTTGCAGCTAAAGAAAGGTGCAATTATCATGTTACTGCGAAATATGAACCCGAAAAAAGGCCTATGCAATGGCACAAGATTAATTGTTCAACAATTAAAGGACCATTTTATAGATGCTGAAATTTTAACTGGGACCCATAAAGGAGAGAGAGTTTTCATACCAAGAAAAGATTTAGCACCAAGTGAAAGTAGTCTCCCTTTTATACTTCAAAGAAGACAATTTCCCATTATTATGGCATTTGCCATGACCATTAATAAATCACAAGGTCAAACTTTCAAATCTGTGGGCATTTTTTTGGAAGAACCAGTATTTGCACATGGTCAATTGTACGTTGCATTGTCACGGTGCAAAAATCCACAGGCTATTAAAGTTTACATTGAAAAAAATGAAAGTCAAGGTGATTTATTAGAAGATGGACGTATTTTACTAAAAACATTGTCTACTATGAAGTACTATAACTTTGCAGGATACAAACTAAAGCCATGCAAACATTTTTTAAAAGCATTCAAAAATACATAACAATTTGTTGTTTAATTCAGTCATAATTAATGGAAGTAATGTTTATGGATAATTCGCCTCACAAAATACTTGCCTTGCATTTTTAAGAAAAATTATGTTACAATGTTAAGTTACTGTGTTAATGTTTCTAATGTTACAAGTTTAAAAATAATATTTAAAAGTTATTTCATCAAACAGATTATAAAATTCATGTTAAGAGCTCAAGCACCTTTTAAGTCACAATGTAAATATTGTCTGTTATCTTAAGATTACTACCTACATTAATGTTTATCGCCAGTTTATGTGGTCAGTAAGTAATTACTTTCATTTGGTACGTTTTAAGGAGAGTTTTTACTGTATGCCTTCCTCTACATTCAATGTATATTCAACTTAACAATTATTCTGATATAAATTGCATGTTAATACTTATTAATTTAAATTTCAACTGTTTTTACATTCAAATGTTAATACTTTTAATACAAAATTAAGTTACAAAATGTATTCATTGTGTTTCTGTTTATAATGTTCAAAATTATACAAATGTTTTGTCAACTTCCAAATTTCCATACAAAATAAAGATCAACTTTAAATATATACTTTCAACGTTATTGCTTACATATATTTTAAACTTCATGTTAAAATTAGGGACGTTTCAACAAGGCTTTTTACTTTTTGCTTTCCTCTGGATTCAATGTATATTAAAGTGAACAATTCTTCAGATACAAATTTCATGTTAAAAAACCATTACATCAACATTTTACAAAAATACACGTTCATATCACAATACCTACTATTGGGACCCTTGCAGCAAGGGGTTAATGTGGGCAGCCTGCAGGGTTCCGATTGGACCCCTGCAGAAAGGGTTAATGTGTGCACATTGCAGGAGTCCATGCATTACAGGTTTAATGTGTGCACCCTGCAGGGGTCCTGTTCTGACCTCCACATTATAGGGTTAATGTTAGGATACTGCAGGGGTCCCGTTCAGACCCCTGCATTATAGGGTTAATGTGTGCACCCTGCAGGGGTCTCGATCGGACCTCTGCATTATAGGGGTGATGTAGGGACACTGCAGGGGTCTTGATCTGGTCCACTGCAGCCAGCGGGGGGCTTAATTGGAGCAAGGGCGCAAGTAAGCTGCAGCCATTTTTGGGTGTTTTGCGGGGTTAGCGGGGGAGTTATTGGAGCATGTGAATAGGGATGGGTGGTTTCTTGCGGACGTTTTTCTTGCGTCCGTGTGTGATCAAAGGCTTTCCCGGCAGTAAGCTGCGGCGGGGGTGGCCCCAAGAGAAAGCAGGGCGCGGGCTGCAAGCTGGCCGAAACCCTCGGCCGCAGGGGATTAGATTGCGGCCATGCAGCTTCTATGGCCATCATTAGAATGAGGCCCTTAGATAGGAAGTCTCTAATTAAACCTATACCAGATATTAAAGCAAAAAGAAGGGCAATCCATTTTTGTAGCACCTTAGTCAGATTTGATATGTATGGCGCCTGGAGAGCTCTCCATGACAATCAAACAGACAGGCATAAAGTCTATTCTAGACTGGATTACTTCCTGGTAGATGCAATAACAATATAATTGATTAGTAATATAAATATTAAGCCCATTAACTGGTCTGACCATTCAATGGTAATAATACAAATTAAAGATCAAAAACAAAGTCAATACGGGAAGATTAATATTGTCTTATTAAAAGCTCTAGAGAAAAAGAAAATAATGGACTTCTTTAAGAGAAATTCAAATTCCATTGATTCAGGAACACTGATCTGGAATACATATAAAGCATATATTAGATGATTGATGATCAAATGGGACAAACAATGGAAGAAACAAATAGGAATAACTCTGAGAGAATTATATGTGAATTTAGCTAAAGTTGAAAGAACTAACAATTAAAACCAAAGTAGGGAAATACTGTAGGAAACAGCAAGAAATTGCTAACGTTTTTTTTGTTTACTACTATAAAGACCTTTGCAACTTAGAAGATGGAAGATATTTTATTAAATCATCTAAGCAACAAATATATGATTTGTTGCTGAATATACTGTAGATCTCCCTAAAGTGACAGAAGGACAATTGGAAACCTTAGATAAATAAATCTAAAAAAAAAATACAAACTGCTATAGCTAATCTTAAAGTAGATAAATCAGCCGGCCCTGACAGGTTTCCTAATCAGTTTTATAAAATGTTTGCTCCCATTCTAAATGACCATTTGAAAATAGCCTGCAATGAAATAAAGATGAAAGGACTAGCTCCTCTAGAAATGCTTGAGGCTGCTGTAGTTACAATTCCAAAAAAAGGAAAGGATATGTCGGAATGTAAAAATTATAGATCTATTTCATTGATGAATATTGACATTAATCTTTTTTAGCTACAAGAATAAATTTAATTCTTCAAGAGCTGTTTAATCGTGACCAAACTGGTTTTGTTAGAAATAGACAAACCATTGACAACACCAGAAGATTCTTAGATTATATTGACATATGCCAGATCCATGAAGATCCCATTGTTGGCCCTGCCATCTGATGCAGAGAAAGCCTTTGACAGTGTTAACTGGGAATTCATGGAAATGGTATTTAAGAAATATGGCTTAAATATGTTTGGCTCTCACGCTTTGTATAGCGAACCCTCAACTTATGTAACAGGTATGGGATTTGAAACACAGAAATTTAAGATACGAGACGGAACCAGACAGGGTTGTCCTCTCTCCCCGTTGGTTTTTGCTTTGATAATAGAATTCCTTGCAGAAAGTATTAGGAAATTAAAAGAAAAATAATTAATAAAAATTGTGGAACATACAAATAAAATAATGTTTGCTGACGACATGCTGATTACAGTAACAAACCCGAAAACTTCATTATCATCTTTACATAAAGAATTAGGACATTTTAGTAGGGTTTCCTACTATAAAATTAATATTGAACAGAAGTAATGTGGTTACATTTCTCTAGACAAGACCAGGATCTATTAAGCAAACAATCACATATTATAATTGTCAAACTGCGATTCGTCGTCACGCTTCAGACGAATCGCAGTTTGACAACGATCTGATCGCAAAGGTGATCTAATCGCGCGCATGCACATGCGCAAAGTGCAGCTCGAGATGCGCATGTGCATGTGCAGAGGGCGGAGCAAAATGCGCATGCGTAAAGCGTGGGGTGAAGAGGGAGGGGGAAGAGACACAGAGGGAGGGGGAAGAGGCACAGAGGGAGAGGGGGAAGAGGGAGAGATACTGGGGAGAGACACAGAGGGAGAGGTGGAAAGAGACAGAGAGGGAGAAGGGGGAAAGAGACAAAGAGAGAAAGTGGGAGAAATAGACACGGGGGAGAGGGGGGAAAGAGACAAGGGGGAGAGGGAAGAAAGAGACACGGGGAGAGGGGGGAAAGAGACACAGGGGGAGAGGGGGGAAAGAGACACGGCGGAGAGGGGGGAAAGAGACACAAGGGAGAGAGGGGAAAGAGACACAGGGGGAGAGGGGGGAAAGAGACACGAGGGAGAGGGGGGATAGAGACACAAGGGAGAGAGGGGAAAGAGACACAGGGGAGAGGGGGGAAAGAGACACGGGGAAGAGTGAGAAAGAGACACAGGAGGAGAGGGGGAAAGAGACATGGGGGAAAGAGACATGGGGGAAGAGACACAGGAGGAGAGGGGGGAAAGAGACACGGGGGAGAGGGGGGAAAGAGACACAAGGGAGAGAGGGGAAAGAGACACAGGGGGAGAGGGGGGAAAGAGACACGGGGGAGAGGGGGGAAAGAGACACAAGGGAGAGAGGGGAAAGAGACACAGGGGAGAGGGGGGAAAGAGACACGGGGAAGAGTGAGAAAGAGACACAGGAGGAGAGGGGGAAAGAGACATGGGGGAAAGAGACATGGGGGAAGAGACACAGAGGGAGAGGGGGGAAAGAGACACGGGGGAGAGGGTGAAAGAGACACTAGAGGAGAAGGGGGAAAGAGACACTGGGGAAGAGACATGGGGGGAGAAGGGGTGAAGCGTGGGGTGAGCCGCGCATTGCGAATGCGCGGTGCATAAGGAGAGGGAAGAGACACAGAGGGAGAGGGGGGGGAAGAGACACAGAGGGAGGGGGAAGAGGCACAGAGGGAGAGGGGGGAAGAGGGAGAGGGAGAGATACTGGGGAGAGACACAGAGGGAGAGGTGGAAAGAGACAGAGAGGGAGAAGGGGGAAAGAGACAAAGAGGGAAAGTGGGAGAAATAGACACGGGGGAGAGGGGGGAAAGAGACAAGGGGGAGAGGGAAGAAAGAGACACGGGGAGAGGGGGGAAAGAGACACAGGGGTGGATTAAATATCTCAAAGATCTTTACTCCAATGGAAGATGCAACAGTTTAAAGATATTTCCAAAGAATATAATATCCTGGAAAATAGTTATTTAGATTATAATATTTTGTTGAGTAGGCTGAAACTATTCGATTACGATATGCACGAAGAAAGAATATTGACTATGGTTGAGAATCTTTGTACTCAAGAAGAAAAAAAGTTCTCAATCTCCCAATGTTATAATATATTAAGAAATACATTTCAGACAAATAAAACACCTAGAATGAAGGAATGGGAGGAAGAACTTAATAAAGTATATCATGGATCGGAGAGGTTTCAAGCGTCAAAATCAACAAAATGCTTAACATTTAGAGCATACACTTTAAACTAAGATAGTACAGGGTTCCAGTCACAATATCGAAAATATTTCCTGACAAATATTCAGATAAATGCTGGAGAGGTTGTGGAGTAAGAGGTAACTATTTTAACATTTGGTAGACATGTCCAAAAATGTAAACATTTTGGTCCCTATGTTTGGAACAGATTTTGGCTATTATTGGTTGGTAAATGGAAACTGTGGGATATATATATGAGTAAATATGGTAATAACTCTGACTTCACTTCATTTTATTTCATGTAAAAAAACATAATTTTGTAAAGCATCATGTTGTATGTATGTATGAATGTGTGTGTATATATATATATATATATATATATATATATATATATATACATACATCAGTATCGCTTTTTGACTTGATAAAGAGGCATTATCTCTCGAAAGCTTGTTGCCTTATTATGAATATGCTTGTCCAATAGAAAGGGTATCACTATTCACTGCAATTATCTTATTATTCAACTATATATATATATATAATTCTTTATATGTATATGATGCTAATTAGATCTGTTATTACGGATTGTTTTTTGTTTAATAAACTTAAAAAACCAAAATCTTTAAGGGGTGCATTAAATCAGTCACCTTTTTTGCATATCCATTCAAAACTAACTCCAAACAATCTGAATGTATGTTTCCTCCCAAAAGCTTTCTCCCATTTGAATAATTTAACTGGACTGCACAAGAGGCAGCGCAAAACACATATGTATTATTTTTGTATTTTATCAATGACAGATCATCTAAGTTTAAGCAGTCATCTGTAAAGTTTAAACATGTTATTTTTTTTTTTAATGAATGACATCATTGTCCTTTCTTAAGCATAACAACACTTCCATTACTTCAGTTTGCAGTGTTCTAGACCAAGCTTTAAGTCCCTTTTTCTGCAGACTCTTGTTCTTAATAGCTGTAAAATAAAACATGGTTGTGGCTATCATTCATCACACTGACAAAGGACAATAAACAAATTCTCACTTTACAATGGTATAATTGTTATTGCAGCAAAACCGTTAAATGCACAGATTTACCCCGGGGAATAGAATACATTTTCACAGGACAGTTTAATTGTTTGATACTGGTAATGACACCATTAATTTTAAAAACAGTGGGAGAAGGTTCACACAATTGGTCAACATTGTCACGTTTCCGTAGAGAAGCACAGAATATAATGCTCTGGAAAGATATTAATATTAAATATTTGATCTGATATGTTTAATATGTAAGCATGGTATTTATTAGATTCAGGAATAATACTCCTAAAGGATCACAAAAGTTATCATGTGTGCTCTGCACCATCAGTTAGAGTGGAAAATCATATGGGAAATGTGTTTACATTTTTATAATTGATCAAGAATTTACTAAGATATTGTCATTGTAGTTTAGCCGTCCCAAAAGACTCTGCATAAATGAGGCTGGAGTCTGTAACTGTTATACATTGTATTATAGCTTTGCACTGAATTTAAAAGTTGACCGTGTTGATGCAGCGGTTGGGTGCTTTACTTGCATTTTGTTTATGTTCAAATTATGATGGAAAATCTATAATTAAAGAGACAATGTCAGTTTTCAGATTAGCCTATGCATGCTTGATTTGATTAATCATATTGGCCTTGCATCAGAGGCAGAGCTACCGCGGGTGCAAAGCACTGGGGCCGACAAGTAGGTAGGGTCCCACTGATTCATCGAATTTTGACTGTTTGGCGACCCCCAATGCCATTAACTTGTATAGAGAAGTTGGAAGAGTAGCCCCAAATTATTATTCAAAGTGTCCCTTCTTAATTAGCTCCACCACTGCCTTGCACTTCTCTTTCCAAGGGAAATTAGTGAAAAAGCACTGGTTTGTTAAAGACACAACCGAGGTTCCAAAAATGATATAAATTAAAGCCATAGTTAATAACAAGTGTTTTGCAAATTACTTGTTACTGAAAAAATTAATTTTCTTCCAATAAACTAACATTGAAGTTTAAAGATAAAAGGGGGTGATGTGGACAGTGCAAACTCTCCTGGTGCAGATATCTTCGGGTTAGTTACTGGTCACGCTTTGTACCAAGTATATTGATAATGCTCACCTTATTTAACCCCAATATATGAGGTATCACAAAAGCATCTTTTATGTAGTAATTATTCAGTCAATGTAATCAGATTCTGTATTCTTTTCCATTAATTGAATAATCTCCTTGTACCCACAGTGTGGAGTTTATACTATATTTATGTGAATATCCACACAGTACTTGATGTAATCAAATCCAATTTATTTTCATAAAAATAATAAATACAATCAGATAAACAAAACTAATATAATGAATATATTGATAAAAAAAATATATGTAATAGGTAATAAAAAGATGAATTCGTTATATGGTCATATCAAACGTGTTTCACTGCATCTTGTGCAGCTTCATCAGTGATAAGACACTCTGGAAAAAAGCACATATGTTTCTACTAAGTAAGTGTCATAATTATATGTATATTTTTAGGCATACACAATTCTGCTCATCAAATATATCATTTACAACAATATACAGTAATGATAATTTGGCTAGACCGATGCACCTGTCAGTCTTTTTTAAACCAATCACAAAGCTTTATTGCCTTCAGCCAATCACAATGGGATACACCCCCACGATGTAATTGGCTGGAGGAATCTGCGCATTCTGATTGGCTGCAGTCTAATTGACAATGACAACAGACAATCAGAGGCCGCTATTCCATTCAGCTAATCACAATGGGATATACCCCCACGCGGTGATTGGCTGAACACACCTGCGCCTTCTGAATATCTGATTGACAGTGACATCAGCCAATCACCACATGGGGGTGTATCACATTGGGATTGGCTGAAGGCAATAGAGCCTTCTGATTGGTTTAAAAATAGATTGACAGGTGCATTAGCCAATCCCAATGGGATATGGCGGTGTATCCCATTCTGATTGGCTCACAGCTTGGAGCCTTCTGATTGGCTGAAATTTGATTGACAGTGTTTTCAGCCAATCAGAAGGCACCATTGCCGATTTTATTCCAAAAAAGCCTCTAGAGGCCTCATTAACGCCGGAGTGCAGACCTCTGTTCGTTTTTTTTTTTTAACAATGCAGATTGTTCAAGGGCACAGCTGGGGCAGAAGAGGAGGAGGCCGGGGACATCGCGCGGAGGTAAGTTAAATGTATATTATGTTTCTTTCATTTCATTTTCTGTGTGCATGTATTTAGTATTAATGTTATGGTTTTTTTTTAACAGGGGCTGGGCCGGAGAAGAAATGAAAAAGGATAGGGACATGCTGGAAAGGTGAGTAGAATATGTAGAATATTTAAAATGTTTCTTTATTATATCTAAATATGTTGTACTAATTTTTGTAATTTCTCTTTTTTTCTAGGTTGCTGATCTGAAGGGACATCTGCAAAGGTAAGTGGTCTTAATTATTATATTTTAGCTTATATTTAGGGTTTAGGTATGTACATAGCATTTATTGCATTTTAGATCGAGGGGGTGTATGTATGTTAGATATGATTTATTGTATTTTATATACGGGGGTGTATGTACAGTATGTTACTTAGGATTTATTGTATTTTACATACTTAGGGGATGTATGTATGTTACATAGAATTTATTGTATTTTATAAAGAGGAGTGTATCTGTTACATAGGATTTATTGTATTTTATATAGAGGGGCGTATGTATGTTAGATAGCATTTAATGTATTTTACATAGAGGGTATTGTATTTTTTTTTCTATTGTAAATGTATTTATATTGTATGTATTTCCTTTTCAGGTGTGTAATGTTTTTTTTATTTTCTGTAGTGTGTGTGTGTGTGTCGGGGGGGGGGGGGTGTAATGTAGTTTTTTTTTTTTTTTCTGTAAAAAAAATAGTTTTTGGTGACTTTGCTTTTTTTTTCTGTAATGTACATTTTTTAATTTCTGTAACTTAGGTTTTATTACTTTTTGTGAGTTAGATTTTATTATTTTCTGTAATTAGTGGGGGTGGGGGGGTTTATTAGCGGGTAGGTAGGTAGGGTAGATAAGTAGTGTAGATGTTAATAGGTTAGTGTAGAGGGGAGTTACTTTACATTTAATGGTTTATTGGGGGGTATAGTGCAGTGTAGGACCCTCATAGTACTTATGGGGTACATCGTAGGCTTCTAACTGTCCCATGAGGGTCTTTAGATACCCTTGTGGGACTAATGAAGTTAAATAGAGGCTTATGAGGGTCTGTATAGACACCCATAAGATACCGGGTTAACATATTGTACTGCAAACACTTTGTGTCATGAGGGTCCTGGATGACCCTCATTCCACTTATAGTGTAATTACATTAGTGTGCTACAGGGGTCTATATAGTTGAGCCACCCAGTACACTCACATTTTGTCACAAACAGCATTCCCAGCTTTAAAATGTTATTGCCGTAATTTTTTGACGGGCAGGTCTCTAGTTTTATAATAATTATGGGATAGCCACTCATGGCATAAGATATTACAGTCATTTTGAGTGCTCGAATGTAAATGATTTGAAAGCTCTGATGTTTTTTACTAGGTTTTATACTTATGGGAGCCATGGATTAGCGGGCATAGTTTTCAGCTCATGCCTCTCCATGTCAGTCTTTTTAGTAGTATTTCAACTGTGGTCAGTTTTCTCTACGTGGCCTTTAAATAATTAAACTTTGTAAATAAAAATGTTTTTAGAGAGTAAATACAATTAAAATATCACAGCCTTTACATATATTATATACTAAATCCATTTTTGCCTTTTTACAGGTGTAGGGGTATATTTTAAATATGTGATTATAGTGGTGCATAAATAACACATATCTTTTGTAAAATATTTTTTTACATAAACGTTTACAAAAATGTTGTATTTAGTAATTGCTAAAATATATATATATTTTTATGTAACAGGAAATATTCAGCCTAATCAGTAAATGCTTAAGAATACTTTCAAAAATAAACACTTTGGAGGCGACTGAACATTTGAGGCAGATGTAAGGCAGATATTTGCAAAAGAATGTTGTGAAAAGCAGTAAAGTTAGAAAAAAAGGTGACTTCCTCACTGAGTCCATTTATTGATTAAAATTAGGCCACCACTTTTAAAGGTGTTTGCTATTTTTTCCATTTCTTACCCAGGAATGTTTGTCTGCATACCCTTTTAGGGATAACCTCAAAAGAAGGTTTTACTAGATGTGTTAAATATCTTAACAAATGTTTATTTGCTTTTCCATTTATTATTTTTTGCATCTTTTTTATGATTTGCTTTAACACCTAAATCGTACCTGAAATAAAATTGCAGACTTCCCCTCTATTTTTAAGATAAATAAAAAAACAGTGCAGAGACTGTTTGGTACTCTTGGAAAAAAATGAAGACTTCTTTCCCAGCTTGTCCCATAACAAACCACTAGTTTACTCCTATATTTTACCAGCAATAGATAGATCGACTGTATTCCAATCATTCAATGAAAATAATATTTATTTTATTTGTTAGTCACTAAAGCTTTCAGTCAGGGTTTTAATGGTCTGTGTATTTCCACACTACGGTTTTGTCTTTAATTGCATACAGAAGCTGGTTTGTGTGTACCAGTATGTAGTGTTGTTTAATATAAGCTACATAAAGACATAAACTTGTTTTGTAATTCCTAAGAATTAGTTTAAAATTTGATAATATGACTATAGATGTATGATACAATCTTAAATGATTATAATTACAGTAAAACAAACAAAAGACTTTATCTTGATGACTTTTTAAAAAATATAAAAGGATGCAACAGATTTTGCAAATATGGTTTAACATAAAACTATTGATATTAGTTCTTGATCAATTAAATGTAATTTAAAAAATATATATTTTCTTCTATTGATGTTTACCTTGTTTACCTGTGAATCAGACTTTTGGGTGCACCCTCCAAACAGGGGTAATTGTTGCCAATAATTGCTTAATACCCACTGGGGTATGTTATGTGATGTTTTAATAACATTTAATTAGCAAACCACACATTATTACATACAGTTCTAAATTATATAATTTTTGAACTTTCACTGTGGCCACCATAACTCTCCAGCAATATGAAGATTATAAACAACTTTTACACTCATTGTAATAAAAAGAAAAGTTCTCAAATTTATTTTTAAGTGTGAGATTTATTGGCAGCAGTTTGTAATAATATTACTCTTGACAAATTCAAGATGACGTATAGTTTAGCTCAAAATGTTTTGTTGTTTAGTCATTCAGTCGTGTCCAACTCTCTGTGACCTTATGGCCCGCAGCACGTCAGGTTCACCTGTCAGTGACTGCCATTCTGAGTTCATGTTCATTGCTTCAGTGACTTCATCTATCCATGTCTGCCTCTATAGTCCCCTTCTTCGTATGCCTTCAATCTTTCCCAGCATTAGAGTATTTTCTAGGGAATCCTGCCTTCTCATAATATAGCCAAAATATTTTAGCTTTAGTCTCATGATCATATCTTCCAGTAAACAGTTTGTCTTGATATCCTATTGTACTAATTTATTGGATCTTCTTACAATCCATAGGACTCTAGGTAGTTTGCGTTAAAACACTGCAACTCAAAGGCTTCAATTCTATGGCGCTCAGCCTTCATTATGGTCCAGGTCTCACATCCATATTACTACTGGGAATACCACAGTTCTAACTATGTGGACCTATGTTGATAGTGTAATATCTTTACATTTTACTACCTTGTCTAAGCGTGCTATATCTTTCCTCCCCAGTAGCAAACATCTTCTAATTTCATAGGAACAGTCATCATCTGAAGACATCTTGGATCCCAGGAAACTAAAATCTGTCACTGCCTTTACTTCTTCCCCTCTATTTACCAGGTACTAAGATTGCCGTTTGCCATGATCTTCGTCTTTTTAACATTGAGCAGCAGGCCAAATTTTGCACTCTCTTATTTTACCCTCATCAATAGGTCATTTAGTTCCTCCTCACGATCAGCCATCAAAGTAGTATCATTGGCGTATCTGAGGTTGTTGAAATTTCTTCCATCAATAATTGTTCCGGTGTTGTATTCATCCAGTATGGCCTTACGCATGATGTACTCTTTTCCAATCTTGAACCATTCTGTTAAAGGAACTTTAAAACAGAGAAATGGTGATCCTATTGTTTTTAACATGTCTATTCGTCCAGTAAGTTTATCAAACTTCACCAGTTCTTATAACAATAGAAAAGGGGAAAGAAGCACATTTAATTGGATGAAAAAAGAAAATGTTTTATGTTATATTTCTAACAAAAGTAAATTTTATTTAATTACACTGGAAGTAAAAGTTGTTTATACTGTTTATAAATGACATATCCATATTGCAGTGGCCTTCACTTTCTCTTTCACAAATATTTGATAAGAATTGAATGAAACTTTCTTAGTTGATTTGACAGACTACAGTTGATTTGACTACAATACATGATCAGTCAGAAATACTTCCTGTGACAAGTGACCTAAACACAGATGTAGGCATTGGTCCTGTATACAAAAAGTAGGAAATGTAAGCCAGACATCTTGGAGCGTGAAGTAGGTTGAAAACTAGGAAGTGTTGCTGCTAACAAGGCTGTATGAGTTGATGGAATCTGAGCTGAACTATTTAAAATGTTAGAAGGTAATACTGTGAGAATGTTGCTTGCATTAGACCAACAAATTTGGAAAACTGAACAGTGGACAGTAGACTTTGAAAGGTCAGACTACTAACCAATCCAAAAAAAGTCTGTGCCAGAGATTGGTCCAATTATCAAACTGCACTCATTTCACATGCCAGCAAGGTAATGCTTAAGATCCTGCAAGCTCGACTCCAATAATATATGGAATGAGAACTACCAAATGTACCAGATGGATTTCACAGAGGCAGGGGAACAAGTGATCAGATTGCCAATATTCGCTGGATAATAGAGAATGCAACATTTGACAAGTTATAGAAGAGGTGGGGTTAACTGACCATGTCATCTTTCTCCTAAGGAATCTGTATAGGGACCAAGAAGCCATGGTCAGAACTTAACACTTAACAACCGAATGGCTGAATAATGTCACCTTATGTATTCAAGTTATATGCCGAATACATAATGTGTAAAGCTGGACTTGAAGAATCTTTGTTATGGACATGTATGATCTTCCAAATATGATGGTGCAGCAGAGAAAGACTATGGACCTGGGAGAAATGAGATGCACGTTGTCTTAAACCCATCCAAATGGCAAAATGGGCAAATAAGTAACAAGCTACAGCAACAAAAGTTTTAGGTATGTATTTGAAGAAATGTTCGGGGGGTTATATTCCAGATACTGCAATTCTGCATCTTGCTCCTGTGATCTGCCTCAAGTTCATTATAGAAATGTCTAGTTCTGTGAACTTGTCTTACACCATCTGTTTTGGACAAAATCAATAATTTCTCATTACACTCTAAAAATATTTTAGTATTAAAAAAATAAAGATCAACAGGCATATTTCAACCTGGTTTGGCAATCTACCTGTCAACAAGCCATTGGACTGGGCCAAGACACCCGGTTGGAGATAATGGAGGGAGGATAATCTGATACACACAAGCATAAATATAGTTATCAGTCTCCTCTGGGTTTGTGCCAGTAAAGTACATTTTTAGTCAGTGATACAAAAATAAATTCAATCAAATGAAAGAAAATAATAGACCTAGCTTGCACTGAAGCACTTCCTTAACTGATAAAAGTTCCCACTAGCAAGCTCTCATCCAGCTAAACCCAGACAGTGCAGTTTGTTACATTCACTGGTTGGTATTCTTCAGATTTCCAGGTTCCCACTTTGCTCCAAACTGTCATAAGCTGCAAGCTACTATCTATCTGTTCATTTGTCTTTCCCTATCTCAGACCATACCTTAAATCAGGTCTCACCAGGTCCAGCCAATCAATTGATCAGGAAAGTTGACTCCTGCAGTCCTAGTGGGGTAGAGACCACTGCAAAGTCTGTGGCCCACATAAACCCCTTGTATAACTCTTAACACATACCCCTCCCCAGCTCAGCACTATGAGGTTGAGAGAGCAAAGCCATGAGGCAGTGTACGTGGGACAATGCATCCACATTACCATGTTGACTGCTAGCTCTGTGGATGCTTCATTTCTCCTCTGCACTGGTGGGGCTATCTTATAGATGCTGAAGCTTCTGCTCTTCCTGCTCTTTTACTACCTTCTCCACTTTTTTTCAGAAGGCAGCTATGTTCTTTAGAGCCATGGTAGTGGTGATGTGGCTGCAGTTCTAAGTGTAGACACTGCCATTCACTTTCCAGTAACCTCTGCACACTTTGTAACAACTCATCCCCTCCTGTCCTCTCCATTGACAGGAGCATTCTTCTGCTTCCTTGTTGACACCTAGATTAGTGCATTTTGCAGTGACTGGATGACGTCTTGTAGATAATGCTTCTCTTAGATGCCAAATGTCCTGTTGCTGCTGAGAGTCCTGGGAAGAGATTTTGTTGTTAGCAGTGTGCTCAGACAGAGCCAGGATCTTACAGCTCTCCTCGTGAACCATCTGTAACATGTTCTGTAACTTTGCAGAATGTCTATTCTCAACTGATAAATTAGCCTCCTGCTTCCCCATGAGCTATCCAATTCAGCCTGTACCAAATCCATCTGACTAACCCTGGAGCTTCTCTGGTATTCACCGGAAGCAGAATCTTTACAGTTGTGTTCTGTGTCCCCTACAGGACTGGTCCTATGTGCACCATGTGACAGGGAGTAGTATCTTCCAGTAAGAGAAGGAATGCAGTGCCCAGTTCATAGAGTTCATATTGTTGAGACTTAGTATGATGACAAAACACCTTTGATGGGATGTGGTTCAGGTCAGTGCTGTGTGTGAGGCTGAGATTAGAACAAGTGGTGAAGCCCCTCAGATTATGCACATGCTCCTCTTGCTTCTTGACCATTTTGGGGGAGTCCCAGGCACTCATCTCTGTGGGAATCTCTTTGCAACCTTGTGTTAGAGCATGCTGGTCAGAATGTTTCTTCTCCTGTGTTAGACTAATTATTGTGGCCCCCTGATTCACTAGGGTACTGTGAAGCTATTGCACCTCAACTTGTTATTTTGAATCTCTGCTCTCACTCTCTACTTTCAGCTCTTCCAGCACCTGCCTCACACTGCTAAGGACACCCAATGTCATATTAAGTTATGTTTCTATCTCTCTTGCCAACACTTCAACATAACTCAGTTGCTTCTTCAACACAGATGGGGATTAGTGTCTGGCTCAGACAGCAGCTGACTCTCTGCTGCCGATCTGCGTAAGTCTTTGTAACTCTTGGTTAAACTCTGTGGCACTTGGAGCTTGTTGGACCCACTTCCTCGCTGCTTATCTTCCGCAGCTCTTTCTTTGGGTCCTTCAAGCTCATTCTGCAATTTCTTAATCACTTCATGCAGTCTCTCCTCTTGTTTGGTTCATCATCATCATCATCATCTCCTTCATTACGGGACAGCAACTCCCCAGGCTCTTCCTCTTCCCACTTCATAGTCCAGCAAGCAGCCACTGTGCTTTCTATTGTGCAAGATCTGTGACTCTCCCACTTTTCTTTCTTGATTAACTGATTATCCTTCTCTTTAACTTGTTGCATAGCCAGTCCTGCACAAGTTGCTCTTCTAGCTTATAAATGGGAAGTCTTTTCTTCTGCTCCAGGATTGACATCTGTGTCTTCTCCCCTAAGATGCCTTGTTGTCCCAAACGCATACTTCTTCCACTCAGGAATTTCATATTAGCAGCAATTTGCCTGCTGTCAATATCAGTTCATGGGCCCACCAAGTATTTGTTAAGTTCCATTGGGATGGAGTCCATCTCTGCTTCTTGCTGTGCTTGTTTCACTTCTTCCCTCCTATCGTTGGCCAGAATGCTTTGTATTATGGCCACTTAGAGCCATAGAGACATAGAGACATCAAGATTCTCCACAATTTCCATGTAATTCATGTACATGCTCTGCTTTGTATGTACTCTCGGGAATGGTGGGTGCTCTTCCATCAGCTCAATCTCCAGATCCTCATCTTCCTCATTGTCCATTAAGGAAGGATTCCAGTTTCCTACTATGACGATCAGGAAATGATTTCTTTGAAAGGAAATTGGCTGCAATCTGATTCATTTCCCATTTCTCTGGGTCAGGGATCATTGTCAGGTATTTCTTTTATAGAGTATAATCTTCCACATAAGGAATGTTCACCAGGGTCAGGTAGCTGGGTCCGCCTTGTTTCTTATGGAGCCCACTTCATTCCTCTCATCCATAAGGTTCCTGCCCCGGCTTGGGTTCAAATCTTCTCTGGTGTCTTGAACAACATTTTTTCATACTGAGTCAGGTTTGACACCCAGTGAATGGCAGCAATTTAACCTTTGCTCACAACATCAACCACCTTTGCAGAGTGACCTTTCTGCATCAGGTTCCTTCTCATCCCCTTGACTGGGGAGCTGTTCCCTGAGCTTGGTTAGAGAGATGCATATTTATCCAGAAGACAGGAAAATCGATGTCTAGAATGTGGGAGCTCCTTACGTCCTTGAAATAACAATACAAGGTGCCTCATTCAAATGCAATTTGGCCAATTGAACAGGGCTCTATATAAAAGCAAATAGCATATTTTTTACAGAAGTTTTTAGTTAGTGAATTTCTATCCAAAGCAAGGTCTTCACTAACTAAAAACTTGTCAAAAAATATGCTAGAGCCCTATTCAATTGGCCAAATCGCATTTTAATGAGGCCCAAGATTTTACAGACCATACACTTACATGAGTGGACTCTCTGTACTCTGACAACTATGGTAACTCCAACTCTGCTTTTAGCATAATTCATTGTCTGTTCCACATTCATGTCAAAGCATGCTTTCTGAGCTTCCCTACATAAGTAAGGGGTAATGATACTGGCCCAGTGACTTTGGGGACAAGGTCATGCACACTGATCATTTTCCGTAGGAGTAAGTTTGCTTTAATCCTGCTGTTGGTCTCTGACGTAGTCACCGATCACAACCTTCGCAGCATCTACGGGATTTCAAATTTCCCGCCGCAGGCTTTAATTCAAAATTCAAACTTGGGGAATTGCTGTGTTTGAATTTCCCGCTGCGAGTCTATAAAGGGCCCGCGGCACACTAATGGTTACCTCCAAGCAGAGGTACTATAAGTACCACCCCAGCACCTAAAATTTACCCCATCACTCATGGGGGTCAGTATAGACCCCCATGAGACTAAAATTAACACCCTCAGTCCAATAGGCGTCTATATAGACCCCTATAGGAGACTTTTAACCCCTAGGTTAACCCTACAAGTGCCATGAGTGTCATCCAGGACCCTCATGACAAAGTCTGAACACTACACTATTAACCCTAACTATACTCAAGTAACCCCTTAACTCTATCCTAACTGGGCCTATCTAACCCTAACTGGGCCTAATTAACCCCTTCTAGCCAAATTTAACCCCATCACTAATCGGGGTCTTTGTAGACCCTCATAAGCATCCATCTAAGCCCATCACTTATGGGGGTCTATATAGACCCCCATAAGCCTCTATGTAAGCCCATCACTTATGGGGGTCTATACAGACCCCCATAAGTCTCAATCTAACCCATCGCTTATGGGGGTCTATACAGGTTCTGTTGATGTTACCATAATCTTGGCAACCTGCCTAAAGAGTTACAGTTATAATGTTTTCCAAATACTGTATACCCTATATGGTACAGTATATGTTAAAATCAAATCACTATTTATTCTCTAAATCTACTTGACTTTTGTCTTTTTCTCTCCAATTTTAAGGGTGCGGCTTATATGTGAGTACTATCTTTTTTCTGTTTTTTCCCCTTGCATTTTACAGGTGTGGCTTATATGCGGGTGCGGCTTGTATTCGGACCAATACGGTACTCCTAACTACAATACATTACCCCCATCTATACATGACCCCATATCTATAATAAATAACCCCCTATCATACATTACCCCCTATCTAGACAACATTACTACCTATCTAGACAACATTACCCCCATCTATACATAACCCCTATCTATACATTAGCCCCTATCTATACATAACCCCTATCACATATAATAGTTGTCAAACTATGAAACGTTGTCACGCTTTGCGAGCTCGTGAAGCAAGCTCGCTAGAACAGCATCCCTTGCAAAGCTAGGGACGCAGTTCAGGCCACAAAGGCAGACCCTCGCAAAGCGAGGGGCCGCATTTGCAAAAGGTGGAGGCTCCAACGTCGACGGCAATGAGCCGTGATGTCCCCGGCCTTGTCATCTTCTGCCCCGGCTGGGCCTTTCAAAAACCTACGCTCTAAAAAAAATAAAAAAAATAACAGAGCTCCGCACTGGCCGAGCTTCCTGACGTAATGGCACCTTCTGATTCGCTGAAATGGCTGTCAATCAAGTTTCAGCCAATCAAAAGGCGCCAGGGTGTGAGACATTCAGAATGGGATACACCCATCCTGATTAGCTTACGGAGCTGTCAGTCATTTTTGAACCAATCAGGATGAGATACACTCTATGGGGGTGTATGCCATTGTGATTGGCTCCAAGCATCTGCGCTTCCGATTGGCTGTTGTCACTGTGGGGGTGTATTCCATTATGATTGGCTGAAGGCAATAGTGCCTTCTGATAGGTTAAAACATTTTTGACAGCTCCGTAATCCAATCAGGATGAAATAAAGGGGTCCCATTCTGATTGGCTCACACCTTGGCGCCATCTGATTGTCTGAAGTTTGATTGACAGCCATTTCAGCCAATCAGAAGGCGCCATTCTGTTTTTTTTTACCGGATTAAGCCCCATTAGCGTCGGGGAGCACCGCCAGTGTGGAGCTCTGTTATTCATTTATTTTTAGCGCACAGGTTTTTTGAGGGCCCAGCCAGGGCAGAAGATGGCAAGGCTGGGGACATCATGGATAGGTAAGTTTAATGTATTTTATGTGTAATGTTCATCATGTTTTGTGTGTATTTGTGTATATGTTGTACTAATGTTATCTATCTTTTTTTCCAGGGGTTGATCCGGGGAACAGAAGAAGATGGACAGGGACATGCTGGAAAGGTGAGTTTAATAGTGTGTGTACAATGTGTATTTGTTATATGTAGTGTTTTGTACTAATTAGCAGCCTTATTAAATTGCGATTCAGTAAATTTAAAATGGATCTATTTTAGCACACAGCATATTTTTTTTACAGAAGTTTTTAGTTAGTGAACTTCTATCCAAAGCAAGGTCTTCACTAACTAAAAACTTTTGTAAAAAAAATATGCTGTGTGATTAAATAGAGCCCTTTTAAATTTACTGAATTGCAATTTAATTAGGCTGTAGATGTTTCTTTTTTTTACTAGGGATTTCCTTTTTTCCTGAAGGGACATCTGCAAAGGTAAGTGGTCTAAATTATTCTATTTTAGCTTAGATTTAGGGTTTAATGTATTCTAGATAGGGGGTTATGTATAGATAGGGGTTATGTATAGATAGGGGTTATGTATAGATAGCGGGTAATGTTAGATAGGGGGTTATATATAGATAGGGGGTAAAGTTGTCTAGATAGGGGGTAATGTAATGATATGTATATTTGTGCATGCCTTTTCTTTGCAGGTGTGTAATTTTTTTTCTATTTTTGTAGTGGGGGGGTTTGTAATGTGCTTTTTTTGTATTGGGTGGGGTTTGTAATATTTGTTTGTTTTTGTTAACATAGTTTTTTTTAATTTTTGGTGACATAGGTTTTTTTACTTTTGGTGACATAGGTTTTATTATTTTGTGTAATTAGTGGGGTGGGGGGGTTTAATAGGGGGTAGGTTGGTAGTGTTAGGTAGGTAGGGGTTAATAGTCTGGGGTAGAGGGGGTTTAGTTTAGATTTAGATGTTCATTGGGGGGATAGTGTAGTGTAGTGTTTGTACTTAGTGCCATGAGGGTCCTGGAGGACCATCATGGCACTTATGGAGTTAATTATAGGGTTCGCATTGTCCTATGAGGGTCTTCATAGACCCTTAGGGGACTGATTGGGTTAAATAGTAGCTTACAGAGGTCTGTATGGACCCCCATAAGTGATGGGTTAGATGGAGACTTATGGCGTCTGTATAGACCCCCATAAGTGATGAGGTTAGATGGAGGCTTATGGGGGTCTGTATAGACCCCCATAAGTGATGGGTTAGATGGAGACTTATGGCGTCTGTATAGACCCCCATAAGTGATGAGGTTAGATGGAGGCTTATGGGGGTCTGTATAGACCCCCATAAGTGATGGATTAGATGGAGGCTTACGGAGGTCTGTATAGAGCCCCATAAGTGATGGGGTTAGATGGAGGCTTATGGAGGTCTGGATTAATGGGGTATAGTTAGGGTTAAGGGTTAATGGAGTATAGTTACGGTTAATAGTGTAGTGCTTTGACTTTGTCATGGCACTTATGGGGGTTAACCTTGGGATTAAAAGTGCCCTTTAGGGGTCTATGTAGACCCTTATTGGACTGCATGGGGTCTGTATGCCCCCCCATGATTGCTGGGGTTAATTTTAGGTGCAAGGGGGTACTTCTTTATTTCTCCTTTCAGGACCCGTTAAATTTTAATTTTTATTGCAGCAGGAGACCCAGCAGCACGGGGGGAGGGGGGTAATGTTAGCTAATGCTTTATTAGAGTGGGGACCCCGCAGCATTGGGGGGTTAATGTTAGTTAGGCGGAGGTACTTGTATTACCCCCGCAGCTTGGGGTAATCATTAGTGTGCCGCGGTCCCTTTTAGGCCCTGCAGCGGTAGATTTGAATCCCAGCCCATACTCGGATGGGCTTGGATATCTTTAGGGGTTAATAGATATTAAATGCAGCACTGTACAGCGCTGTAATTGATAGGGGACACATTGGGGGACATGAGGATGACATGTAATACATTGGCTAGCTGGCACATCGCCACTGGCCAATACTGTCATTTGTGGCCACAAGTCCACTGGGCTTGGAGAATGGGTTACTGCCTTGGGGTCATCCAAGCCCTCCAAGGCATCAACTCGATCTCTAAGCTCAGCGGACTGTGGCCAGAAATTACAGTATTGGCTAGCTGCGATGTGCCAGCTAGCCGATGTGCCAGCTAGCCAATGTACTACATGTCATCCTCATGTCCCCCAATGTGTCCCCTATCATTTACAGCACTGTGCAGTGCTGTATTGAATTTATATTTGAGTTTTTAGTTTGGCGGGCTTGAACTCTGATCCTCGGGCTAACGCCCACGATCAGGTCCAATCCTGCCAAAGCTAATGGCCGACTGGATGGCTTGCAATCGGCTATAGGAAGAGGTGTGCTGCGGCCCTTTTCATTTGAATAGCAACGTAGACATAGGGCTACGAGGGGCCACAGCACTCTCACAAGGAATCGCAGCTTTGCGGCCATTTTACTGCCATTAATGGAATGAGGCCCATAGTATTTGATGTTGAATAAAGACACCAGATTCAACCTTTTTAGATATCTTCTGATCCTTTTAGTATGTGGACTACTTGTTAATTATTGTTTATTGATCCAGAGGAAGGCAAACAGAAAAAAAATACAATTAAAACTTTGCCCATTGTCTCATAAGGGGAAAAAAGCAAAATTCCTTCCTGATCCCGGACTGGAGATCAACTTTCTCCCTGGATCAATATTGCTTCGCTAGTTATCTAGGACAACCTTGAATACCCTCTTTATTAAAAAATATATCTAACCTCTTTTTAAAGTTTTAATCTATTGAATCCGCTGTCACCACCTCCTCTGGTAGAGAATTCCACAGTTTAACCATCCTAACTGTGAAGAACCCTTTTTCCTCTAACCTCAAGTGATGTCCTCTTGTCAGTTATAAACCTCTTGGTACAAAAAGTTCATTTGACAAAGCCTTATATTGACCCTGGATGTATTTAAATAAGGTAATCATATCCCCTCGTAGACACCTTTTTTCTAGGGAAAGTAATTTTAATTTGGTTAGTCTTTCTTCATAACTTAGCCCTTCCATACCCGTCATTAGTTTTATTGCCCTTCTCTGTACTTTTTCCAGCTCTAAAATGTTCTTTTTATGAAGTGGTGCCCAAAATTGTACTCCATATTCCAAATGAGGGTGTACTAGAGATTTGTATAGTGGCAGAATTATATTTGCTTCCCTGGCTTCTATACCCTTCTTAATACATGCTAATATTTGTCTTGCCTTTGCAGCTGCTGCTTGGCATTGAGCACTGCTACCTAGGTGGTTGTCCACAAGTACTACAAAATCCCTTACAATATCAGATACCCCTAGATTTGCTCCATTAAGATTATAAATTGCATGGCTATTTTTCTTCCCCAAATGCATAACCTTAAATTTATTTGTATTAAATCTAATCTGCCATTTAGCTGCCCATTTCTCTAATTTATGTAAATCCCTTTGTAGAGAAAGTATACCAATATCTGATTTAATTACCTTGCACAACTTAGTGTCATCAGCAAAAGTGGAGACACTACTTTCGAGTCCTACTTCTACATCATTAATAAATATGTTAAAAAGGAGATGACTTAATACTGAACCTTGAGAAACCCCACTTACCACATTCATCCAATCGGAGTATTTTCCACTTACAACAACCCTTTGCTTCCTGTCTTTTAGCCAGCTCTCGATCCATGAGCAGATATTTACTGTAATTCCTTTAACCCTTAGTTTGCTCAAAAGTCTCCCATGTGGCACTGTTTCAAAAGCCTTTGCAAAATCCCAAAAATACTACAATGGGTGTCTAAGGGGAAGAAGTCCCCATGATAAAACCCATAGACTGTAGGCCTGTTGTTAATTGGTCAGTTCCTTTTTCCCCAACAAGTAGACCCACCCGTGATTGGGAAAACTCCAAGCTGGAGATTCAGTTCTGTCTCTGGGATTCACTTTCAGCCAATCAGCAGGCTGTCTACTTCCCAATGGACCAATAGGATTGCAACGTGTATGGAACGCACTACAAGAGCTTATGGAGATGTGTTTGCTCGACACCATGCTGCTATCCCTGAATGGGGGAAAAAGGTTGCTTCTCTGGCCACTGCAAACCCTGCAACCAATGGTTAACTCTTTAAATATCCTTATAAACATGTGTGCATATTGCTTATGTGGCTGTTACAATAGGGATGCTAGTATTTAGGCGTTCCCTTACTGGGCAGATATATTATTTTACTATATTATACACTTTAATGTATTATCCTGTTTTTGCATGTATAATTCATAATATGTAATCGCCAACTTTTACACATTGTTTAAAATACTGTATGCAATTTATGTGGGCAGGTTGCCAACAGTGTAGTGTATGATGGGACTAAGAATGTTGTGTGTTTCACTGTCATTATACTGTTTTGGCCACTGTGAACGAATATGCTTTCTACCTGTAATAGTCATAACATTTAATACCATTTAGAATAATATTAACAGCCTGGGTGCTGCCTGGATTTGCCCCATGTGGGATATATGAGTCAGTTATCTATCCATTGTTATCTCCCCTCCCTATTCATGTTAATGTATACCCTGTTCCATTGAATTGATTGTCTATTAATACCTGAATGTTCCCTTCAATAAAGCAGTTCCAGTTTTGCTGTACATAATTATGTGTGCTGTCATTCTTGAGAAAGGGCTTATGAGCTAAATCACTTGCTGGTGTTCTGCTACGTCCTGGATTAAAGGGACCTACACCTGCTCCTGTGTTCCTGATACCTGAAGAAGCAGATTGGGACTGAGACAGACAATCTAGGGCTGTTCTTTTAGCTGAAAGCAGGAGGATTTGGCACGCACCTGGTCTTCTCACCCCTGGGTTGTTACACACACATATAGGAAGCCATGTTTGATAATGGCTAAGGATTAAAGAGCGAGGCATTTGTGGGCACATTTGCATGTCCCAGTTCAACTTCCCAGAATGCAGTGTAATCACTGTTTTTTCTCAGAATTCTGAGCTGAAAGCAGTTTTTTAAACTTGTTTTAGACATTCAAATGTGAACACAGATGTACTATTTCTTTTCTGAACTACTGTACGGTGGAGGGCTTCTATCGTTTTTTTGACCACCATATTATAAATGATTGCTGTGGTGAACTACCTTCTCATAAAGTCCACAACACAGGCTGAGATCCCACTCTATGCTGATGAGAGCCAGTAAGCTTGAAACAGCTGTATATGGATTGGATACTCAGCTTGAGTTTAATCCAACCTTGGCTTTGCATTAAAGCTGTGTAATACAGCATGCATAAGCTTAAAGGAAGCCATGTTTGATAATGGCTAAGGATTGAAGAGCAAGGCATTTGTGGGCACATTTGCATGTCCCAGTTCAACTTCCCAGAATGCAGTGTAATAACAGTTTTTCTCTGAATTCTGAGCTGGAAGCAGGTTTTTAAACTTGTTTTAGACATTCAAATGTGAACACAGATGTACTATTTATTTACTATATATATATATATATATATATATATATATATATATATATATATATATATATATAAAATCTTTGTTGTTTCATGATTAAAATATAATAAATGATTTTTTTTAAACAAAAGCAGTAACTAAAGTTACCAATGTAGTACTATGGAATAGTTTATGAATATGCACAGAAATGTCATTCTGCAGTGTAAGAATACCAGAAATGTTCTGATATACCATGTGATAATGATACATACACATATACTAAAATAATTAAAAAATAAATAAATATAAATATATATATATATATATATATATATATATATATATATAAACAAATCCCAAGAATATATAACTTGATATATATACTTAATTTATAACAAACAAACATTTAGCTTTTCTTTTGAAAATACGTTGTTGGGTACAAAACATTGATATAACACTACTACTACCCATTGAGCCCTTATCAGTCATTTTCTATTGTCTGACAAGGTCCTTGAAGATCAGTCAGACAACCAGTATTTCAACAAATTAATCATGTAGTTTGCATAATAAATCAAACATATATAATTAGCCTTGACCAAATACATCTACAGACAAAGCTCTCTCAGAAGCAGAGTAAGACCCTCATTCAATTGATGCTTTCGGGAGATCCTGGCTCGCAAGTGGAGGTCTCAAGGTATTTTGCTATTCAATTGACTTAAGTTTGTGGGTTACTACTTGTATTACATAGTCAGCAATTGTACATCTTTTAATTATAGTGCACTAATTCTGATAAAAAATAGTGTGTGCTAATAAGTATATATCTACAATATATGTATGTATTCAAACTGACATATAAATATGTAGATGTACTGACAATGGGCCCTTTTCAATTGCATGCCCGTAATTTCCTTCAAACTGAACTTTTGGCAGCGGGTTAAAATTTTCCTAAACATATTCAATAGTTACTAACCCGTAATCACATATTCATAGCCCTAACAAGCAAACCATGAACTTATAAGTAGCATTTCAGGGCATGATCATGAACAATTAAGCAAGCCCGTAAGTTACATTTTAGATAGAGCCAATAGTAAATGAGACCGTCATCATGATGTCAGGAAAATATGGAGTTTAAACTAATTATTAATTAGCGTTTAGAAGTCCGATATGCAACTGGGCACGTAATCCAGAAATTTATTTAATAAAGCAACTGTTCTAGTCCATATGGGTTCCATGATATGTCTTAACTCCTTGATTCCTGGGATTGATATAAGACGGAAATAAAACTTAAAAAAAATATTTTTTATTGCAGATTTGCAAGCTTGAGACTGTTGTGCAATTAATTCTAATGCCTTTCATTGCTTTCCCAGTATTTATAAGTACGGTATTGTGTGTTTATTTGCTTTTGCAGTGTTAAGAACATGTATTTAACCCACTTGCGAGTCCTATCTAGTACATATATTAATTTCTGATGTATTTGTCATTTACAGGTTTGAAGGCAATTACAAGCTTGTTGAATTGTTGTAATTAAATAAGAATTTTGCATCTTTAGCACTGGTAACATTTGTGGGCTTGAAACATCAAAGGAGGAAAAAGGAAGGAGTTACGTTTTTGACAACCGCAGGGATTTTGAGCTTGTAACTCGCAACTGGATTTCAAGTAGCAAAATGTAGCCAATTGAATATTAGTAACATTCACAGGCTCCATTACAGGCCCATGTAATTGTGATTTGGCCAACTGAATAGGGCCCAATGTCAGGTGACATACCTTAATCATCTATTTTTATTTTAAACTACAATCTTGTGAAAGTCACCTTAAAGTGAAAGCTAGTTAATTATTGTTGCTTACAATATGATAGAATAAATTAAAAATTACAAAACAGTTAAATTAATTGAGATGTCACTGTGTAAAATAGTCCATAATGTTGAAGTGGGAAGATTATTATTATTATTATTATTATTATCTTTATTTATATTGCGCCAACATATTCCGTAGCGCTATACAGGGGTTTAGTACATGGCAAAAAACACTTAACTTAACTTACACCTTATAAAGAACGGAGGGCGCTGTTTTTGAGCAATCTATATACTTTTCAAAATGATTTACAATTAAAAAAACTGAAAAGGGCTTAATAATAATTAAAGTGTCCCATTATCTCCGTATATCTGTTTCTGGAAGGACCAAGATTTGTTAGAAAGCATCATGAAAGATGTATTAATTGTGGGAAAGTACCAATCAGGACTGGGTTATAAAAATATCCCAATTCCTTGAACATTCCCTAGAGAACTGTTAAATGCATTATTTAAAATTGGATAGAAATTGGTGCAACCTCATGAATGTAGGTCCACAAACTCAGTGACCAAATATGGAGAGCATTAGGCAGAGAACCAACAAAGAGACCATTGGTAAAGCTGAAGGAAATGGAGAGATCCTCAGCTGAGGTTGGAGACCGTGGGACAACTATCTAGTCCCTCCACAAAAGTGGGTTTTATGGAAGAGCAGAAAGCCATTTCTGAATAAAATCCCATATAAGGTCTTGGTTAGAGTTTGCCAAAAGGCATGTGGGAGAAGTAACAAATGTGGAAAAATGATTATCTTGTCTGATAGGGCCAAAATTTACTTTTGACTTTAGTGCAAAATGCTATGCGTGGTGTACAGCTGACACTGCTCTTCATCCTGAGATCATCATCTCCACAGTGAAGCATTGTTGTCATGTAGCGGGGATGTCAGGGCTGAGTACAGGATGGATGCGCCAAATACAAGACTATTTGAAAGGAAAAGGTTTTTCAGTTTGCAAGAGGCATGAGCCTGGAGTGCAGGTTCACCTTCCAGCAAGACAATGACTCTGAACAAACAGCCACCACAATGCTGAAGTGGTTTAATACCAAGAACCTGAATGTCATTCATGACCCAGCCAAAGCCCAATCCTCAACTGGAATTAGAATCTATGCCAAAAGTTGAAAATTCCTCTTCCAATGTTCCACATGAAAACCTGACAGAGCTTGAGCAATTTTGTAAAGAAGAATGAGTATCAGGATCTAGATGTTCAAAGCTAGTAGAAACTTACCTTAAAGACTCAAAGCTGTATTTGCAGTCATAGGTGATTCTACCAAGTATTCAGTGGTGAATACATACAGTGGATATAAAAAGTCTACACACCCCTGTTAAAGTGTCAGGTTTTTGTACTGCAAAAAAAATAGACAGAGATAAATCATTTCAGAACTTTTTTCACCTTTAATGTGACCTATAAACTGTACAACTCAATTGAAAAACAAACTGAAATATTTTAGGTGGAGGGAAGAAAAAAAAAAAGAAAAATAATGTGGTTGCATAAGTCTGCACACCCTCTTATAACTGGGGGTGTAGCTGTGTTCAGAATTAAGCAATCACATTCCAAATCGTGTTAAATAGGAGTCAGCATACACCTGCCATCATTTAAAGTGCCTCTGATTAACCCCAAATAAAGTTCAGCTGCTCTAGTTGGTCTTTCCTGAAATGTTCTTAGTCGCATCCCACAGCAAAAGCCATGGTCCACAGAGAGCTTCCAAAGCATCAGAGGGATCTCATTGTTAAAAGGTATCAGACAGGAGGAGGGTACAAAATAATTTCCAAGGCATTAGATACACCATGTAACACTGTGAAGTCATCATCAAGTGGAAAAAATATGGCACAACAGTGACATTACCAAGAACTGGAGCTCCCTCCAAAATTGATGAAAAGACAAGAAGAAAACTGGTCTGGGAGGCTACCAAAAGGCCTACAGCAACATTAAAGGAGCTGCAGGAATATCTGGCAAGTACTGGCTGTGTGGTACATGTGACAACAATCTCCCGTATCCTTCATATGTCTGGGCTATGGGGTAGAGGAGCAAGACGAAAGCCTTTTCAACAATGTATTAGTTTAAGGGTGTGCATAATTATGCAACCATATTATTTTATTTTTATATTTTTTTCCCTCTACCTAAAAGATTTCAGTTTATTTTTCAATTGAGTTGTACAGTTTATAGGTCACATTAAAGGTGGAAAAAGTTCTAAAATGATTTATCTTTGTCTCATTTTTTTACAGCACAAAAACCTGACATTTAACAGGGTTGTGTAGACTTTTTATATCCACTGTATGTAACCAACAAACACCTGTTTGGAATTTGTTTAATTAACTTTTGTTTTATAATACAACAAAATTTATATCTTCAAAATGTTCAATAAATTTGAATTACACGTTGTAACAATACAACATTTGGAAGGATCTATGGAACGTGAAAACTTGATATATGTTTCTGTCCCAGTGGCTGTTCTCTGTGACATGTACATACACTTTTGTATATTTTGTGAATTGTTAACTGATCCTGATCAAGGCAAACAAAAAAAAATCTTTGAAACCCTGCCAAAAAACAATGTACCTTGGATCAATATCCTATCTATTCTAGTTAACTGGCATAAGCTTGTATGCTCCTTTAAATAAAAGCATATATCCAAACTATTTGTATCTATTGAATCTGATTCCACAAACTCCAACTCCTTTGACAGTGAGTTCCACAATCTGATCACCCTTACTGTGAAGAACCATTTTCTTTTTTTTATGTGAAATATATTTCATCTAACTTGTCAACTGTAAAGCCTTATACTGACCCTAGATGTATTTGTATAAGGTAATCATTTCACCTTGTAAGTGCCTTTTTTTCTATAGAAAATAAACCTAATTTGGTTAGCTTCTCTTCACAACTAAATCAATCCATTCCCCTAATTAATTTTGTTGCCCTTCTCCAAACATTTATTTGAAGTGGTGTACTCCATATTCCAATTAAAGATTTACTAGGCACTTGCTTCTACATCCTTCTTAATGCATGCTATTGACTGACATTATGCTCTGCTAGGTAAGTGGTTGTCTGCAAGTGCTCCTAAATCCTTTTTCTGTATCCGATACCACCCAAGTTGTTCCTTTTAGATTATATATTGCATATATTTTTTCCTTCCACACTGCATTATTTTACATTACTCTGTGTTAAATCTCATTTGCCATTTAGCTGGCATTCTTCTAATGTAAGTTCTACTGGAGGGAAAGCACATCCTGGTCTGATTTCATTACACTGCACAATTTAGTGTCATCAGCAGAAATAGAGACATTTTTCTCCAGCTCCACCATATCTAAAACATTATTAAATATATTAAAAACAAGAGGACTCCGTACTGAACCCTGAGGTACCCCTCTTATCACAGTCCAATCTGAGTATGTTCTTTTCCTGGTGGTAGAAGCAGAGGTTTTGGATATAGCCGCCAAATATTGAACATATCCTGATAGCTATCTTAGATTTAGTCATCACAAATAATATTGATATAGTATCAAATGTTGGAATAGGGCAACCTTTGGGAAACAGTGATCAAAACACAGTCTCATTTGAGATTGAATTAAAAAAATAAAATTTTAAGGGGCCAACGAAAACTCTTAATTTTAAAAGGGCAGATTTTAATGGTCTAAGGGCAGCAATACAAAGAATAGACTGGGACAGTGAACTGATAGGTAAAAACACTGAAAATAAATAAACAATATTTAAATCCTTACTAAATATACATACACATCGGCATATACCGTGTGGGAATAAAAGTAAAAGGTGTAAATCCCATCCAATGTGGCTTAACAATGATTTAAAGATTGAGATACGGAGTAAAAAACAGGCATTTAAATTATAAAAAACAAGAGGGGACAGAGACTGCCTTACTGGAATACAAGGAAATCAACAAGGCTTGCAAAAGCACCATTAGACTGGCTAAAATAGAAAATGAAAAATTAATTGCAAAAGAGAGTGAGACTAACCCTAAAAAAAATTTTAAGTATATTAATGGGAACAAGGCGTGGAAGGAAGCTATCGGAACATTACAATGTGACACAGGTCGTCTGAAAACTAGTGACCAGGAAAAGGCAAATAAGCTGAATAGGTTCTTTTCTTTGGTATACACAAGGTAGGTACCAGTGGTTAGGACACTGCAACATAATGGGGCTACACTACCTTTGCTAAATAATTGGTTAACACAGGAAATAATCCAAAAGAGGTTGGAAAAAATAAATGTTAATAAAGCCCCGGGTCCTGATGGAATACATCCAAGGGTACTGAGGGAACTGGGTTCTGTAATAGCCAAACCATTATATTTAATTTTTCAAGATTCACTCAACACAGGGTCTCTACCAGATGACTGTAGAAAAGTTGATATGATACCTATATTTAAAAAGGGAGCAAGAGCAAATCCAGGGAATTATAGACCAGTGAGCCTCACTTCTGTAGTGGGGAAGCTTTTAGAAGGGTTAATAAGGGATAACATACAAGAATATGTCTATTTGAACAGGATTATAAGTAGGAGTCAACATGGATTTATGAGGCATAGGTCATGTCAAACAAATCTAATTCGTTTCTATGAGGAGGTTAGTAGGAACTTGGATCAAGGCAACTCAGTGGATGTAGTCTTTTTGGATTTTGCAAAGGCTTTTGATACAGTGCCACATGGGAGACTATTGTGCAAACTAAGAGATACAGGAATTGCAGTAAATATCTGCTCATAGATTGAGAGCTGGCTAAAAGACAGGAAGCAAAGGGATTTTGTCAATGGAACATATTCCGATTGGACTAATGCACAAGTGGCGTTCCTCAGGGTTCAGTATTAGGTCCTCTCCTTTTTAACATATTTATTAATAACTTAGAGGTAGGATTGGCATTTGATGACACGAAGTTGTGCAAGGTAATTAAATCAGATAATGATGTACTTTCCCTCCAAAGGGATTTACATAAAATTGAGGAATGGGCATCTAAATGGCAGATGAGATTTAATACGAATAAATGTAAATAATTTATCTGAAAAGGAAAAATAGCCAGGCAATTTATAATCTTAATGGAGCAAATCTAGGTGTATCAGATATTGAAAGGGATTTGGGAGTGCTTGTGGACAACCACCTAGGTAACAGTGCTCAAAGCCAAGCAGCAGCTGCAAAGGCAAATAAAATATTAGCATGTATTAAGAAGGGTATAGAAGCCAGGGAAGCAAATATAATTCTGCCACTATACAAATCTCTAGTACACCCTTATTTGGAATATGGAGTACAATTTTAGGCAGCACTTCATAAAAAGGACATTGTAGAGCTGGAAAAGTTACAGAGGAGGGCAACAAAACTAATAAGGGGAATGGAGGGGCTAGGTTATGAAGAAAGACTAACCAAATTAAACTTATTTTCTCTAGAAAAAAGGTGTCTAAGAGGAGATATAATTACCTTATATAAATCCATCCAGGGTCAGTATAAAGATTTGTCAAGGGAGCTTTTTGTGTCAAGAGGTTTTCCACTGACAAGAGGACATCCCTTGAGGTTAGAAGTAAAAATATTCCACCTTAAAGAAAGAAAAGGGTTCTTCACAGTAAGGGTGGTTAATCTGTGGAATTCTCTACCAGAGGAGGTGGTGACAGCGGATTCAATAGATAACTTTAAAAGGGGACAAGATTTATTTCTAAATAAAAAGGGAGTTCAGGGTTATCATGGATAACAACTCATTAATTAATAGTTAATCCAAATATTGCAGATCAGAGGAGATCTTAAAAGGTTGAACTTGATGGACTGAAAGCCTTATTTCAACCTTAAATAGTATGTAACTATATCCCACATAGTCTAGCAAGGCAAATGTATCTAGCTCCCATTTTAAGGCATATTGTATAGAATGAGACGTTGAATGAGTCTGGATATATTCTGAACATGAGGCCTTTGGTGTATGAATCTGTTAAACAATTCAAACCATTACAAAAGTTGAGTTTCTGTGTGACCCGAAATTTTTAAACAGGGGTCAGAGGATTCAACGCCCATGTTAAGGAATCAGGAGTCGAAATGATACAGTAGATGAGCCCAGGCCTCAGAGGGCTGAGCCAAAGTTGATGTGCTAAGTCTTTCATCTAAATGCTTGTGCAGATTTGATGTCCACATTAATCAGCAAAATTAATTCTATATTTTCCTGTCTAGTAGATGTTTGAAAGCTTTTGGACTGAGCACTAGATCTATTTATGTTACTTTATCTAGTATGGGTTCTGCTGTCATTATGTTATGTAAACCAGGTACCCTGGTGCTTTGTTTTTTTAAGTGGCTAGCCTTGTAAGCTAGGTGTATAATTTATCATTCCAAAATTGTTTTCTTTTGTTTATTTATGTTTTTTAAATTACTCAATTTTACTAACAACTTTGGGTCCTATCGTCTTATGGTAGCGCAGCACAAGGCAGCAGCAGTGGCGGTGAGCATCCGCTAGATGGCGCTGCCGATATTCCGGTGCCATTTCAGAGTAAAGGCTTAAGTAAACTGTTAGGGTGAGAGTTAGGCTAACATTATAGGCTTAGAACTTCTCTCACATATCGGCAGCGCCATCTAGCGGTTTGAGGCCCCACTGCAGCGGCTGACCTGTCCCGATACCATAATAGGACAGATCCCAACTTTGAAATGATTATTACCTTTGGGAATGGATGTTTCATTACTGCTTCCCTGACTATATAGTAAGTGTGTTAGTGAAGCTATGTATGCAGCATCAGTAAACTAATTACTGAATTATTTAGCACAGACTTGTGGGCAAACGGCAGCATGACAACTAGCATCACGCATGTGTACAGTATGGGAATTGTGGTTGTTAATCCACAGTTTCCATATACACCGTGACCATGCACATGAGTAAATGTCTACATAATTAGTTCATTAATGATGATGAAGGGGATGTCTCACAAGTAGCTCCACGAACACAAGATCCACACAATTGAGTAATGAAGTTGTAACCGTCCTTTAGATTTTTTTAATTTTAATAATAAATGGTAGGCTTATTAAAAAAAATAAAAAAAAAAAACATTTCAGAGATGTTGGACCTTTAAAGCTTTAACTTAAATGCTTTCTGAAGTCTATAGGTTACTCTAGACAGAAGTAGTATGTGCAAAAATTTAGTTTTCTGCTGCCAACATGCAAACACAAATATGGGAAGCTTTCCACAAACTATAGTGGTCATTTATATTGTTAATGAGTTATAGGTTTGTTGAAGTCAGGTAGGTCTTGTGCTCGAATTCAGGAGACTGCATGTTTGTAATAAATAATTACCTACTTAGGTCAATATTCGTAGTCTAGGTCTTGCCATATGTGGATGGATTAAAGCCTTGGAATTTTGCCTTGAATTTCTGGGTTATGGCAGCTTTGGATTTGACTTAACCTCTAAGAAAGCTTTCCCTTTTTAGTTAATATTATTGCTGTGTCAATTTGTTCCCTAAATGAATAAAAACTATGCAAAATTAAGTAAGTTTAAACAAAGATAAATTTTTTATGTTTGTGGAACCACTATATTGATCTATTTACAATGTTATTTTAAAAAAGCTATACTTGTTAATGGGCAACATTTATAGTTAGTACAAATTTTAAATAAAACCTGTAATTAATACATTTTCTACA
Organism: Discoglossus pictus; assembly: GCA_027410445.1. Lineage (NCBI taxonomy): Eukaryota > Metazoa > Chordata > Amphibia > Anura > Alytidae > Discoglossus > Discoglossus pictus. Next base: position 372,408,585 of record CM050163.1, read on the forward strand.
GATACCCCTTACATGAATGATGCAAATTCAATTATCAATAGCGTTCCCATATGGAATTATCATGGATGTTTAGAGACTATATTTGTTAAAAACTTTACACACATCAATGTGATCTTAGCCTGAGTTGGTAACCATCTTGTATTTAATGATAAGGACCGGATTCACATATCTGTAATACTAAATAATATTAATAATAATAATAAAATTGTTTACTTGCAAAGAAAAAAAAAAGGACAACAACAAAATGAGTAACCAATAAGTTATAATAATTTTTATTCATGTTAGAAATTCTATCAGTGTTCGAACATTATTATTTAGAGAGAGTTTTTACAATTTTCACTTTCAATGTTTCAATGAAAAATAAACCACACTAGATTACAAATGGAAACTAAAAAAAACACTTTCTGTATGGTAAGAATTGTTACGCTCTCTTAATGTGGTTAACCCATTCACTAAGAAAGTAAGCAGAAAAGCAAGTCACTGCATAGCTGAGCCTTGCGCTCTGCCTCCAAAATCGTGAAAGGGTTAAGCAATCTTTCGCCCGTGAAGTTTCAAAGCAAGTGTGCACTGTAACCAAGTTGCATGTCTCACAATGGTATCAATACATATAAAACTCTTTAAAAATATACTTCTGTCAAAAGACTTGATGACTACTATGTACACTACAAAAATAAATTTTCATATAAATAAATTATATGGCATACTTTTATCTTTGTAAATGAAATGACACAAAACCCATTTCTGCCACAAAAAAGGGCAGCCAATGAGACCCAGTTTGAATATTTTTTCCTTTTAACTCCTTAATCTAAAAGCTATGAGTCCTTAATGTAAAATGTTATATACTCTGTTTTTTTCCTATTTAACATTAGTAAGCACTCTATTCAAATAAAAAAAAGTAGAACATAGCTGTAATAGTGTTTTCCAATAGAAATAAAAAAAAATCCCTGCATTGTTTTGTTATAAACTGGCATGACAAATACTGTAAGAACACATTCTTATTATACAAAAATATAAATATAAAAACAGTTTAAACTTTTTAAAAACATTGCCAGCTACTGTATTCTCCCTTTGCCAATGTGACTATAGGAGATATAAAAAAAGGTCTATACTGTGCAGAAGGCAGCAGACACGCTAAGAAAGGAGAGAGGAGGGTAAGAATCGCTGTGTAAGAGGAAAATTACATGAAAAATAGATTTTCAAGAACAATGGGGTTGCAACAATACCTACAAATATCATGTTAGTACAGTGTCTCTCAACATTTTTGAAAAAATAAATAGAGAGATGTAGAGAGGTTATTAAAAAAGCACTGTGTCACCATTCAATACTGAGGCTATCAAAAAGGGAATGTTTGGGTAAAAATGCAGTAACCTTTTGCTTGGGAAAAAGAAACAGGGCCTCATAAATTATGCTAAGCAATGGTAAGCAAACTTCATTAAGCTATTGCATGTGCTGAAAAACTATTCATGGAGGCTATTGTATCAAATTTTCCAAAACAAAATTATTTTTTTAAATCTAAAAAACTTATATGGCATATTTTTACCTTTCTACATAATTCCTACTTCACTTAATCCCTGGCTTCATAAGATATATTAAAATCCAAGCGCAAGACAGCTAGAGGCATTTGCTCTAACTAGCCTAGATATGAATCCCCTTGAAGCCAGAAATAAAAAGGGTGTAGAATAAGGCAAGTAAATACCGCCATTTTATCAAAATGTTGTGAAGTTTGTCAAATATTTCTTGCAATTTGCTTTTTCTTTAACATTTTACAAAATGTTAGTTACCGCTTTCTTCAGATTTATTGATGTTTATTCCTGTGGCATGTTGAGAATCACTGTGCTAGACATGCTTATTTGAGAACTAAAGGTAGCTTTTTATTTGTACCACAAGGGTTTAGCTTTGAAACTGAATTATGAATCTGTAGTTACTACACTGCTAGCACAAACAGGGCCCACTGTTTCTTATTGTCATACAGAGCTTCTTCTCTACATAGAGGACAATGAGTCAGACACAAGGGCAGTTGTTTAAAAGGTCCAGTTAAATGGACCAGCTTTCATAACATTAAAAAAGTAGCAAAAACAACTTTTCAAGTTATCACATTTAAAAAAAAAAAAAGTTTAGCTTTTGTGAGGAAATAATACAAGAAAAGCAGTTTTCCAATTATGTATAAACTGGAGTTATATATATATAGATATACGACTGTAAGGGCGTGAGCATCATACTCTGACCACTTGGAAAAAAAATGAAATTCCCCAGCTTAAATATGGTGAGAAATCAAGTGTTTAAAATTTACTCACAACAGATCAACTTTTTTTTTTTTTATCGTCAAATTGAAAAGTCATGTATACCGATTACTTAAAAGATATGAAAACGAGACCATAACTGTGATCCTTTACATCTCAGTATGCTTGTACAACAATAGCTTATATTGATAATCAGGAAAGTCAGCTATGTATTCCAAGTTAGGTTCTACAAACAAGTGCCTAAAAGTATTTTCAGCTAAACCTCTTCTGTGTGGGAGGGTTTAGCAATGGGAAGCACCACAAGCCCCCCCCCCCCCCCAACAGCACAAAAACAAATAATACAGTATACCAATGTATAAAAAAAAGAAAATAAATCTCAATATTTGCATTAAATTAACAGTATATAGATAATAAACTCTGAGTGACCAACATTATCTAAGTATGTAATGGAAGGAGGGAGGTAGATAGATAGGGAAACCGTTAACATCTTAAGAACCATAGAAATGTGTATTAGCACCAAAGGGGTAGACGTATGCCATGGAGAGCATGGACTAGAAGTGCTTGCAGTTGTAAAAAAACACTGCAGCTTCCTCTTCTACATAAAAGAGACAGACACATAACATTACAAAATCTGGAATAGTTTGGTTTGCTAATGGAGACACAAGTCTCCAGCTAGTAAGTGCTTGATGTTGAAGCTTGGGGTAGGGAGAAACATCTCCCAATATCATGGGATTAGAGAAGCACATTGACAACATGTAGAACATACATCACATTACACAGAAGCACACACATATATAAAAAAAACTCAAGGAAAGGCAAGAGAACCTGCATATAGGCTAGCTACAAAACACCACCAGACAAATTCTTCATATCTGCCCATTTGAAGGAAATTAATCACGCATGGCGTGTTTGCAAATTATCAGTAACATACTACCACAGGGTTGTGATATGAACATTTAACATTTGAACATGTACCTTTACACACACACATATATAAAATAAACATCCTATCACATAAGCAATATTTGCATAGAATTATACAAGAAAATTATACAAGTAAATACAATATTTAAGCAGCAGAAAAAATACGCTGGATTTAATATCTAGATTAATCTTAATTGTGGCACAAATCCTGTACATTAAGTAAGAGGAGTCTTAGAGCTCCAATTATACTACTTTACATTGTCCTCTTGTATATTACATATGTATACACCTTTTAAATATTTATAGCAATATTTAACAAATTTATACAATAGGTTACAGTAACAGTGAACTGTTTGTCCTGATGCAGCATGTCCTTTATATAAACTTCCAGCAGCTTTCTCCAAAAAGTCCGGAAATTGTGTCCTGTCTTTGGCCTTCAATGATTCAGAAAGATATCATCAACTCTAGAAAACAAGAACAAAAGCAGAGCATATTATATTAGCCATCAAACCTCCATTAAATCAGTCACAAGACAAGTTGCACAAGAATATATCATCACCTATTTGTGCACATACTAGTTCTAGCCACAGCCTAGATCACTGTTATAAAATTAAAAATCTCAAAAGGCTGTATAAATTAAAAGAACAATGACAAACAAAAGGCATCTATATTTTCAGGCTGTGGGGTCTAGTTGCAAGAACCTAGAATGTTGGCACACAATGTTAACTATATAATAAAAAGTAATAAAGAATCTATAAAGCTGCTACGCTCTCACATCTAGTGGTATTGATAGAATGCATATAGAAGCACACCTTATTTTGAAGCATTTCCTTGTGATCTTTCTTCGTATTCAACATCTTGCAGCTCTATCACTTCTACTTTAGAGTCCCTTCTCTCATAGCGCACGTTAAAAGGCACGTGAGGGTCCTCAAAAGGTCCATGATCATTTTCATGGTACCCACTGTAGCATGGGTAGCTCCCTCGGGAATTGTGGCTACACATAGAAGGATGCACAGCAACAGTAACTGAAGCTGAGGCAGTCACAGTAGTTATAGGCTGGCAGTATGAAGGCACTGAAGCACCAACTGGAGCAAATGCAGGTTTTCTAATGTTCTGCGTGTGGGGTCTGTGCCCTGAGCGGTCCCTGGTACTAGTACCAGAATGCTCTTCAGTAGAGTTTTCAAAAGCGTCCCTGCGAGGTCTATATGGAGGTGGTCTTGAACTTTCTGTTGATTCCCCCCTATGACTCCTGTGTGGGCGCCATGTTTGTTGAGGTCTAGGTTCCTGATTGGACTGTGTCCTTTGACTTGGCGGATTATGCCTGGTATCCGGCTGAATAACCTGCAAAATAAAATGTATTATTAAAGCAGCAGCCAAGTTACTAACAGCATTTTTTTGTAATTAAAAGGTTGCAAGATAAGCCAAACTGACAATTATACGACAATCAATTATGGTATGATACAGATCATATAAATGAAAATCAAATCATACTAAACATTATTATAATAGGGATTTAATTTTCTACCAACTACTGTATCCATTAAATGGTAGACAGTACATCACTACATAAAATGTAAATGCCTTTGATATATGTTATAATTAAATTGTCACAAAACGAGTTTGCAACATTCCCATGTTTGAAAATTGCATTTAGGGCATTTTTCAACTTAAGGCAATGTTTTCAATTGCAAGATGCAGTAATACAGTAGGTTGAGCTAAAACATATGTAACACAGACCCTTATGCCTCTTAACAATGATTACAAAAATAAAATTACTATTTTGAATACATACGGAGGATCTAGGAAAGACAGGATTTCTTGTTGCCTCCACAATGATTTGATGGGGTGGTGCGCCAGAGCCTTGCTGGGCCTCATATTGATGGAGCTCTTCACTGATTCCAGAAACTGTGGTTTGAGAACTATATTCTGAATCAGAAGAATCAGAGACAGCATGTGTCTGCCTTGGAGGCACTGCGAATCTCACAACATTTGGTGGTGGATTTGGAAGTGGAGTTGGTAGTCTGTCACTTCCATTGGTTGGTGACACCTACAAAAAAAACAACAAAAAAGTATTATTTTTTTTTAATACACAAACATTCTTTATAAAAAAAAAAAAACTCCAAAACAAAAACAACAAAAAAAACATCTAGACAAACACATTATAGATGCACAAATACAGTGTGAGCCTTTGTTCACATGGTCTAGCAAGAGGAGCAAACAAAGAGAAAGTTCATATTTTGTGCTGCTAAAGACTGGTTGGCTATCTTTCTAAAACAATAAACATCACTTCTGAGATCCTGTCCATTTTGAACAAGATAATTTCACGGTGCAAGAAATCATTGCATATTTATACATTTCAAGAGTAAACTATAACTGCAAGCCAGTTCTTCAATAATCTAAATGTATCTAACATGTAAAGAGCAGCATAGACTTTAAAGACAACTGAACATGCTTAGGTTTTAATAGGATGTTTTTTTTTTGTTTTTTTTTAAAGAAGCGGAATTATTTGAACCCAAAACAAAATGTAATAGCTATACCATTCTAATGAACAGGTCCAAGTTATTAAAGTCAAGTTAATTTCTAACCTCAGGGTAAGGTCCAAAAAAAGAAAGAAGAACTGGAAGTAGCACCAATCCATGAAGCACGCCAAGAATCGTCAATATTGCCAAGACTGCAAAGAAATACCTAAGGGGAGAAAAATAAATAATGTGAGCATGTATTTTATATACTATTATTTGAGCACTTAAAATTAATTAGTGGCTTTTAATATAACAAATTTCACAAATAATAAAAAACAAAAACAAAGCAAAAACATGCATAAAGAGATATATAAAAAGTCTGAAAAGCACACAACCGTACACAAAGAACAATTATAAGTAACATTTATTTTTTTACCTTTAATGCTACATTCCACAATTGAAATTGTTAGATAAAAAGAAAAGGAAAGGGGATAGATTGTTAAATACCAAATGGTCTTAATAAATTACTGCCATTCATGTATGTGTTACACAAGACACTAAAATATGGAATCTAAACTGAATAAGGGAATAGACTGAGTGCACAAACACAATAAAACCCCTCCTTTACTCTCCCCATTAGTGAAAACCCAGAACATGGAAACAAATGAAGGAAGGAGGGTAGAATTTAAACAATTTAGTATACAGAGGGAAAATGCCACTTTTCCCAATGGCTAATCCACAGCAAAATGCTCCTGAAACTTTCTTCACAATCTCTAATTAAACCTCTAGTTTATCAGGTACTTTTTTATTCTGTTCTTTAACCACTATTTTCTTCCTGAAATGCAGTGTGTTTCAATTTTACCACATAGCTTAAATTGCAAACTTTTCTGAAGAGGCGAACCAGGTTTTTGTAAAAGAAAATGCTTTCCATTCTATGGTATGCCTGAGCATTGTGCTGAGAAAGAGTCTCCACAATGGCTGAGCGGCATTGCAGGCTAATCTTTTGTTGATCAATTTAGCATCTCTGAATGCTCTTGTTTTGAGTCAGCCAATTCAAACATAAAGGCTAATGTAATGGGGAAGAGGAGGAAAATGCACAAGTGGATGTTGTTTCCCACCACTGAGGCTTATGGGCTGGGATTATTCGAGAATACCAATAAACCAAAGAAAAACAACAAAAAAAAAGTTCTTTAAACCAGCTTCTATCCTGCACTGAAAATTTAAGAAAGCATTTGTTAACATGTTTTAAATAAAATTAAAAAAAATGATTGCGTGTAGAATTTAAGTGTGAAACAACAAGTTCTAAGGAGCACCTTTTATATTTGAAGGTTTCATTTTGCTATAAAGCTCATGCATTTACAGTTGTGGGAAATAAAGGTCCTTTATAAATAAAGTTTATTAAATATAGAACACAAATTACTGCTGGGTCCCAGAACAAAAAAAAACAAATAAAATCATAACCAAAACCTGAAAATGAATGTACGCAACAACATGTTCCCATAGTTAAATTTAAAATGAAGGCATATTTAAGCATGTGTATACATCTTTAATATGTTTTATTCTGGTATAAAAGAGACTATCTGCTTCTTGGCATATTTAAAGTACTTGTTTTCTACCGTTTTTGTTTTTTTATGAAATCAAAACACATAAATATCTTAGTTCTGTAAACATCTTGGAAAATCTTAACTCCATTAGCACAATCAACAAGCCAATGTCCTCTTCAAATGTAAACTAAGCAGAACTTTAGACTGGGATTCATATCAACAACAGGCCTCAGAAACATTTGCCTGTCATCCATCTAGCACTAGAATAAACAATATGATTATATTTCCGTCTAGTTTGCATATACAATGTCTGTTAATTTACTCCATCTTAGTGGAGCACATCGTTGAGCTAATCTTCCTCCCTTTCCAAAAGTTTTGGAACTGCAGTAATTCCCTAAAACAATGGAATAAAGTTTGATCACTCTACATCCGTCCTGAAAATAACAACAACAGCTGAAGCCAGATTTGACATCATCTCATAGGAATAGGTTTACCTTGATTTACCTTTACCCCTTCTAAACAGTTACAGATGGGGTATTCATAAAAAGTTGAACTACCACATAAACTAATACAGTAGACTCCCTGTTATCCAGCACCTATGGGGACTCCCTATTGCAGGATAAGTGTAGTTTCAGGTTAATTGTGAGTCCTGGAAAAAAGGGTCTAAACAACCCTTAAACCCACCCCAAAAACCCTCAAAAAGCCTTTAAAAACGCATTAGCACCTAAACTGGGCGTTTTAGGCCCAGAAAAAACATTTAGAAAAAAGTTAGTATTTTTTTTTGCAGTTTCGAACTGCTGAATAGTGCGGATTTAACAGGAGTTTTTTTTAAATGGGGAATTAATGCCGGTTGCTTGAGAGTCCCTAATTGGTTAGGTGCCGGATAACTGGGATTTTACTGTAATATCATACATTCATAATGATAATTGAGAATACTTTGATAACCAATCTAATTAAAATATTAAAAAATACTAAAGTTATCTTATCGAATTACTAATTTGATGATTAAAACCGACCATGTTTTTCAAAATAGGTTTGCACATTTTGCAACAGAATGGGAATTCTAAGCATCAATGTTGAACCGACCCGTACATACATCTTTCATAGCTTAACTATTTCAAGGAACATAGAAAAAAAAATATGGGTGTTCTCATGCCATTTTCATGGGCTATACATTTGCTTTATCTCTTCTTAAAACAAAGCTAGTGAGTATTTAAATAAATTAAACATGAAAAATCCGTTCTACCCATCCTCCACCCAGTTTTGGTCTTGCTTCCAAGCTTATTTTTCTTTTTGCCACAGCAGTCGGCCACAATGAACCAGTGTTGCTTCTAAGATTAGTCATTTTACAGAGCTCCACAGGTTGTTTGTAATAGAAAGGGATCTATTTCACTGCACTTATCAAATTCCCTTCAAAAAGAAAATCTCCTCAGAGCTGACAAACTTACATTCTTAATTAAATCCACAAGAAAACAGCCTCCCTCTTAATTCTCTGCAGAAGCGTCCACCCAGTTTATGTCGCCACATAACGACTGTGGTTATTTTATAGCTTAAATTAGGTTTTAAAATGGATATGGTAAGGAAGTCACCACAGTATTGTTGAGAAGATTACAGATAATGTCAATATTGTACATACATAAATCTCATGGATGTTAATAAATATAAAATAGCAATGTGAAGGGGATGTGCTACTGCAGAAGCATTTCCTGCAGAAACAGGAAATGTTTTTTGTCCGTATTTTCTTTTTAACAATGCACATAATAATGAGAATAATGTATAAAGAATAATAACAATCAATGCAGGTAAATATTTAGGCATTTTATAGAATAATTTCCAAATATCAAACAAAAAATAAATATGATTTACCTGACAATAAAGTCAAACTCAGATCCAGCCAGCATAAGAACTCCAAGCAAAGTAGAGACCGCGCCATCCAACACTGGGGCAAACATGTGCTCCAAAGCAAGAACAGCCCTACGATTCTTGTCCCCAATGGCCGTAAGAAACGCCTGTAAAATATAAAAACAGAAATTACTCACATTGGCTTGACATCATGAAAGGGTAATTTAGAGATAGAATTTCAACATTATTCAGATACATATTAATGATAACATGTCAATTAGCTATTAATTGGCTCATCAATCCCCCATTACAATCTCGTTGTTCAGCGATTACTCATGTGATTATCTGTGATAAAGCTACAAAGATGGAAAAGCACATGTATGTGTTTCTTCTAATACAAATACAGTACATCAGGTTTGTTGGTTTATTTAAATAAATACATGGACAAGTTGCAGGGTTGGGTGATTGGATATTGAAGACTAAGCAGGAGATGTGGTGAATTTAATTAATGACCGTTTAAAACACTTACCAAAGCAACATGAACTGTGAATTCCACACCAATGCCAACTGAAGCTATCAGGATAACCACTGGCACTGCACTCAGTTTAATCCCAATAAGTCCCATCATTCCAAAGAGCTCCACTGTCATAAGGGCCAGGACCATAACCTACAAAAAATAAATGAGAAGATAGGTCAGTTTCCATCATATTATATAGGGGGGGGGGAAAACGCACAATTTTTTAATGGAGTGAAAACATCAACAACAATATTTCTGCATATTAATTTTAATCATGCATGTTAAATTATTTTGTACAGTTCAGCATTCATCCACAAGAGGGACTGCAAATAACTCCTGACCTTGTTCGCACTCATCACTATCCCATCCCAGTTTAGGAATAGAGATTTAATCATTTACTTATAAAAACAGTAATATATTTCAATGTACTGTAGACGTTTTAAGTAATATGTATAAAATAATATGTTTCCCCAATACATGCATGACATTTTTTCAAAATCATTAGCTGCTAGCTGATGGGTAGAAGGGGGTTAAATAATTGAAAATGCTTTGAAGAATGTAATAGGGCATGATCTGAGAGCAATCCAGTTCCCCACTACTAACAAACCCGCACATATTCAGATCATATTCTACACACACACAAACATACAAAATAGTTTACTTGTAGTACAGATAATTCAGTGCAAGAATCTGGGAAGACCACAATACACAGAGGCTTTAGTCAAGGACAAACATTTGTTGTCAATTAACAATGTGGTAGGGCTTTCGCTCTTTTTTTATGTATAAAGATAACTTTAGTTTTCTATGGTCTCCCATATAAAAATACACTCTTTAATTTACAATTGCAAGGTAGTGGAGATTATGTGTTCAGATAAAAAAAAAAAATAACACTGGTGCCTATTACATTCCATCATACAATTAGTTACTTTAATGTTTATTTACACAGAGCAATCTAGAGGATTTGTATTTTTTCCCCAAAGAATTTAGAATTAACAAAGAAAAAGAAGGTGGTATTTGTATGAAGGGTATAAGGATTATATTTTAAAGTTTACACTATAGCCATGAACCCTCCCTTCTCTTCCCCTTCGAAGTCGAATAAACATATCATGAATGATGTCACATACATTATTCCACCAGAGAGCCAGACATAAACAAACCTTGCCGGCTGCAGCAAGAGCTATGCTGAATGGAATTTAACTGCAACAAAAGGCCTTATTAACTTACAATGATTCCAGCAGTCCAGGGGTTCAGTAGAAAGAGGGCACACACCAGAAATGTGCAGGCCAGAACCACACTGATTGACAGGAGTAGCCAGTGACGGAGCCCAATGTACTGTTCCCAGAAAAGGAATGGGTAGCCATTTGGGTAGCTGGATACACCAAGGTTTGTATAGTTGTTGCAAATGGCTCGGACTTTCTCTATAGCTTCCACAAAATCTGAAGTTTCACGTAGGCCATTGAGGTAGAAAGGAAACTGGGCATACTCAATTGGCTCAGCTGCAGTAACTATGGACAAAGAAACAAAAATACAACACTTTAAAAAAGGAAATACAAAAATAAAAATGTCCTGTTAAGGGGGGGGGGGACAATAAATAAATAAATAAAAAAACTGACACTAACACAGTCAAGGATTGCTCTTATCTAGGAACATGAAAAGGTCTGTGTTTGGGGAAATTTGGAACATATGATAATTTAATATTCTGGGAGCTTTGATTTCTCATGCTCGTTTTATCATGTAACTCTAGCTCTACCACAAAAAAAAAAACAACAACCTAGGAATTCAAGTCAATTGTACAGCTAGCGTTCGGTTACTGTCGCTGTGTGTTCTAGACCCTGCAGGGTCATTCAGTTGCCTTGCTAAACATGATTTGCCCTATTATAATCTCAACTATAAATTTTCATTAAGACAAGAGTTGGCTGACTGCCACACGGCTCAAGGGTTCGGTTACATTAAAGCACAAGTTTTTTTTTTTGTTTTTTTTATGCGTTTTATTCGCCCATTGCATTTTCAAGAGTTGAGCAGCCGAAGCTCGACTTTAAAATGTAGCCTCCTCTGGACCTTTCAACCAAGCAACCTAGGTGTAACTACTTATCATATGGCACAGGAAGAGAGAAAGTAAAGTCTAAAATGGACAGAAAAGAGTAGCAGAGTTTAAGAAACATTCTACTCCTATATTTACAATATTGCTTTTTCTAAAACCTAGACGATAAAAACTGAAAACTTTTGGGAATGTAAAAATAAAGTAAAAAATGTTGTTTGTTTTTTTAAAACTAGGATATGGGATTACTCTTTACTGTGGAAAAAAACTTTACGGTTTGCACGGTTGAGGAAGAGAAATACAGTTGATTTGAATTAGTCCCTTTGAAAGCACTGGTACTAAGGATTTTCACATTCCAACTGAAGCATCAGTTCTAGTTAATTTCTGAAAGTATTTTGCACATTATCAAGTGTAATCCTTCCACAGAGCATGATGCAAATATTGGGTTCCTGCAGTCATTTAATGAAGGAGTGATAAACCATGTTAAAATCAATTAAGCCAATCACTTGGCACATATAACAGACGGTTTAATTTGGCCTCCTAAGAACATTTATCTATGAAAGGCTTTGTATTGCTACTTCTAGGATGTTATAAAACAATTAGTTTAACTACTCTTTTTGTATATAGTAAGTGTTAATAATGTATGTTAATTTCGTAGCTTGGTCCAAAACAATAAAAAGTATTTCCCAAATAAGTGTTATTTTAGAAAATGAAACCATAAAAAGAAACACGCACACCAGTCTGTAGAGACTGTGGCAGATCTGCACAGTGTCATTGAAAAAACAGAGCTGGGGTGGAGGAAATGGTTCATAAACATTCTAAGGCCAGAGGCAAAGTACTACTTACTGCTTGTCCTGGTGTCGGGCATGGGGTCTGCTTTGTCATGGAACCATTCTTGAGGATGGGGGCGGATGTTGGCCTGGGAAGCAGCATAGGCTACAGGGTCATTACTCACCCAGGCCGTTAAGTAGACATAGAAAGCATTCGGATTAATGATCCCATCTGCATCCACCAAACGCTGTTTAGTCAACTGCAAGATGAAAAAAAGTGGAAAAACTTAGAGCAAAGTTGCCATATACTGAGGCAAACTAGTAAAACTCTTGCCTTGCATAACAGCCTATTTAGTGAATCACGGAAGAGTCCAATTTTGGGAAATGGAATTGCACTTCTAATTAGAAAATGGGCAAACTAGTGCCCAGGAAAAAAATGCTAATTGTTTTTTATAGTGAAAAAAGTCTATTGTTTCACACTTAATAAATGATGGCACCATAAGCAAACATAAAAAAGTATTTTTTAGTAATTATTGCAATAACTCCAGGAGTATAAAAGAGCAACTTTAAACCCTCTAGCACTCATAATAAATTGGTACTCCATGAAGAAAGATTATTTTAAACTCAAATGATTTGCAAGATTCAAGCGGTTATGGTCCAAGCCTGCCACCTCATAATCCACAAATTAATTTCCCCTAAATATGTTAGTGATAGACCTCTATTTGCATTTCAAACATACTGATGAAATCACAGTATTCAAAACAGGCCCCAAGTCGGAAAAAGTTACTTGTTTGCAAATTACTTTTCTTGTGGACTCCCTGGTCATTCAATATGGAACCCCAGGCCTTATATGAACACAGTTTAACAACCAATATGTCATATTTGGGGAAACAGACAGTGGACTGGCTTATAGTGTATATGGAACGGTAGTTTGATTTTCTTTCCGTTGAATACGGTTTTACACTATCTTCAGATAGGTATAGGTACCGACTAGGGTTATTGATAACAACACTTGGCAAAGATATTTAACATGAACTTTTCATAAAATGTGCCACTTTGTGCATCTTTTAACCCCTTTATATCTGTAAATATCTATATTTGCTGCTGAAAACACTTTGTGTTTGATTGTTCTCCTTTAAAATGAAGTGATTAAAACATATTTAAACCTTCGAGGAGCCAGGACATATGATGCTGATTTGTTTTCTCAAACAAAAAATGATAAACATCTCTGCTTTTTAATTACACTTGAACTGAACGGAATGGCAATGGATAAACAGTTGCTGCATTCCACAGAAATACGACTCTCTATCTAACAAAAACAAACCCCCCCCCACCCCTTCCTCTTGTAATTACACTAGCAATCTTGTTCCATTCCTGCATCCAAGCCCCTCCTGATGGACCAGCCTGCTGAACAAATGTCTACAGCTGGGGAGGGGGTGCTGTGAGGGATGACCAAGCTGGAGAAACATTTTACAGAAACAAAAGCGAGGGAGGGAAAAGAAAGAAGAAAAAAAAAAAAGAAAGAAACCTGGCAAACATCCCTCCGCACGTCTGGGTGCAGTTAACCTCCGTTGTTAACACTGAAGGAAATGCCACCCAGTAAATGAAGGAGAGCAATAAAAAAATAAAACATCTGTATAAATTTTGCTATGACTTTCCTTCCATGACCTATTTCTTTTCCAAATGACCATTGCTATTTAATCAGACATGCAAGCTGCTTCCTTTACCCCTAGCGTAGTTTGACATTTAAGTTGGCAACAAAACACATTAAGAAGCACACCCTACAGCATGGAAGGCTAGGCCACATGTGCTCTACTACCTCGTTTGAAGCAAGGCCTCACCATTTTGCATTTATGATTTTTTTTTTTTTAAGTCCTTGGCAAATTCCCATATTAAGGTCTTTTGAATGAAATGAAAAAACAGCGACAGCAGCACAACTCTCTTACTTTTGCCCCCAAAAGATTAGAGGAATCTAGAGATGGAATAGCAGCATGTCTTCAATATGTGTCTACTAGTGTACATCTACTGAAAGGCCACTGTGAAATGAGGTTCATACTCATGCGTTCGATGAGCACTGCAATTTGCCATCATGTAACAAATTATTTTTTTTAAATACAATAGTTATTTTGTGCACACACAGAGCATTACAGATATAGGTAAAAAGCAATGGGTTGAATCCACGTTTACCCATCTATTGAATTGAAACACATTTTGGAGGAATTCTTATTTAAAAGTTCTGATTAATCATTTACCTGTGTTTTGCTCAGCTATATTAATATTCAAAGGGAAGGTAATAAGTCCAAGAATGTATATGTAGCAATATTTTTTTCCATTCTAAAAAGGACTTTGGGTCAGTTGCCTTTAGGTTCTGAAAAGCATTTTTTTTTAAATTTATTTTGCTTAGTTATTTTATTAAGAAGGGACAAAATACTAGTTTAAAAACCATACAGCTAACATTATGTGATAATAAACCAAGTGGAGAATGTGACTCTCCTCACTATATTCCAAACTAACCCCCCTCCTTATTCCGGACTGGCTTGAATAACTACATAAACAACGTTAGCATTTGTTGACAAAAGGGGCTCTAGAAGTTACTGAGAGAGATCTAAGAGTAAATGGCAATTACGTAAAGGCACTGTCACACATTTAACACCACATTAATTTATACAGCAATTAGCATCAATGTGGACCCTTTCCAATCTAAATATACATTATAAAAAGATCATCAATCTGTCAGATGAGAATTTGGAAAAAGTACACAACCCTCAACTGATCCTCAAGTCTGATTAGTGTTAAGTATGTTTTTGCTAATTAACATCACACATTGGAAATAGTGAGTATCCATCTCTGCAGTCAAAAAGAGGAGAGGAAAAAAATAGCTATTTCCTATACAAATAAAAGTTTTAAACACAATACAGTAAAAATGTGTATATACTGATCAGTGCCATATATATTTGTAATATTGACAAATGAATTGTACATGATCATTGCTAAAAAGGCATATATTGAAACATTGGCTATTAAAAGGTTTAGTCACACCTCCTTCAGTCCCACCATCTGTGGTCTACAGGTTAGAAAAACATGCTCTTTGACACTAAATTGGTGTTGATGAGGTTACTGAACTGCATCCTTACCTGACTGATGTCAATAGGGTTATCCCGGTTACCAGTGTGTGCTAGAAGTTTGTAGGCAAGAACGGCATCATCTGAACCATTTCTGTAACTGCTGTAAGTAATTTTCCCAGCCTCCCATTCACTATCGAAAGCATCTTGGAGACCTAATTGGAAGCAAATAAACAGGGATCTCAAAAAATACCATTCAAAATATAGTGTCTATAAGCATTATACACAGAACAAAACCATATATTGTCAAATAGATGGATCATACCAGCTCCACATTTTAAAATTACTGGTAAACCGAGAGGGAGTTTGGACCAGACCATGGAAGTGGAGGCTCTGGCCCAGTGAAGGCATTTAGACAAATATTGCCCAAATGTGTAGGTGTGGCACTGACAGTTAAATGTCATCTCTCGAGGTTCTACCTGAACAACTACAATTTGCCTCTGGAAACTGAACCAGTAGATGATTTACACAAAGGTGGAGTACATCGATTTCTATCTCTAACAAGATTGAACCAGGAATATATATGTCAGATAGATACATGCTTAACGGTTAGTTTACGGGCAGGATCCTCAGCTTGATTAGTATTGATCTGCTTTTTAGCCGTTAGTCTCTTGTATTTGCTGTATCACTTGATTAGTGCTGCAGAAGCTATGGGCACTTAAATAATGACAAAATACATAGCTTAATTGCTCACAGTTTGCTTTGATAATAAAATAAGACAGAGGTATAGGCGTATATATATTTGATTAGATTTTTTAGTTCAGTAGCTATAAAATATACATTTACTTGAGCAGAAAATAAGCCAAACAAAATGATTTATCGGACCACAACATGGAGTGGGAGAAGCAGAGGAGCATACAATACTCCCTAACCACCCTGCGCAACTGCATAGCTGAATGCTGTAGGTTAAAATAGAGACTGTCCATTATGCGGAGCATGCAAAAACTAATAAAAATACTTAAACTTTTGGACTTCAAATAGTATCTCAGCTGCTTCTTGAGCACAGTGTGAGTGAACACGATTTTGTCAATTTGTTCCATCTGTTCAACTTGTGCAGCTAATACAAGCGTGGGATCTGCTGCCAGCATGTGTAAAGATCACAGCCAACATCTATTCAGTCTCAACTGCTTCTTTCCTCTCTGCCATCCTTTCAGAGAGAAGGAAGAGCGAGGGAGAGAAGGAGGGTGTCTGGGAGAGGAAAGGGAATGCCTATTTGCACTTACTCAGAGGTAGGCAGGTAATTTGGAGCACATTTTAAACCGGAAATCATAGCTCAGTACGTGCAGCCCTCTGTATAAATATACACAACAACCACACAGCCCAGGGGCACCAGGGTAAAGTAAGTGGGGGCTAAGAAGACACCCCAAGGTTGTATAACCAAAAATACTGCCCAAAATAGATGGCTTGACTTGGCATCCCAGCTGCCATTGGAATGCATTTTTAAACAACATTTTGCATAAACATAAATTATAAGTTGGCATTTATGTGATTGTTTTTTTATATTTAAGAAACACCAAACACTAAAAAACAACCTGAACTTAATGTAGACATATTATTTAACAAGGCAGAGGGCAAACAGATGAAAATATATTGTTTTTTTACTTTTAGAGTATTTAAAAAAAGTGTTCAATTGTAAAGCATCTAAAAAGAATGCAATAACTTTGTATGTTAACTTAAAATGTTAGTGCATTCTTGAATCTGATTTTCTCCCCAGTCTGGTTAATGCTCACGTCTTAATGAAGTAGCCTGTATTGTAATGGCCCTGTAGCAGTGAAATGGCTAAAAAAATAATAATAAAAAGGACTAGTAGAAACTTGCACAGGTCTGAGAACAATAGAACATTTCTCATAAAGATTACATACTGCTAGACCTACCCAGGAGAGAATGTGCCTGCAACTGCAATACCACCCAAGGTCTATCTAGCCACAAAACCACAACTGACACACAGTGAACTCCCAAAAAAAAAAAATTGTAATTTAGAGCAACTCAAAAGTACAGACATCTATTGCCAAAGTCAAATCCTATCTCTCATGTTATAGTTGTTTTTCATCATGCTTCAAAAAAGGGATTAGCCTAACATTACAATCAAACACAAAAATGCTTTAAATACTTGTGAACATTAATTACAGGAGGTAACATGCAATAAGCAAATTGGCTTTGACTGTCTAATAAAAACATGCACTTGAAGGCTACTAATCAATATGATGGTAACTAAAATATTTTAACTGTGAATATCAAAATAAATAAAACTGGCTTAATAAAAGGAATTTAATTATATAATTCAGAACTTTCTAAAAGTTTTGCATCTGCTTAATAGCTTTTAAGTGGCTTCATGTCTAATAAATTTTACATTAAAGATAAGCTTTTTTAAAGCAATTTTGAAGATGTTAGTTGAGATAATCTTACCTTGTAACCAGTCTCGAAAATAATGCAGCCACATTTTTGGAAGCTGTTTGTCACCCTCCAGCAAAACATACTTCACGTCAATAAAACTCTTATGAAGCTCATACAACAAATGCTGGGCTCGAGGATAGTCCGCTTTCTGTGTAACCACATACATGTTGTAGAATGAAAAGTATTTAAATTGAGCGGCAATAAAGTCATATTCCCTGGTCTCTCGAGGCACAATGTCCGTTAGATCCAATCCATCTCGAACACGAGTGGTGCCATAAAGGCTAAGACTAAGTAAGGCCAAAAACCCAAATATAACCACAACCTGCAAAAGAAAGTAAAATACAAACAAAATTTAGATTTGTTTAATCATTGCAACTCAATAGGATCAGAAAGATCAAACAAACACACTATGAATTGCATGCCACTGTTCTGGTACCATTCTAGAGAATATTTCAAGAGAAGTCCCATCTATGCACCAGAACAACATCTATATTAGGTCATCACTAGTCACAACACAAAGTAATAGAATACAAAACTGTTGCATCTAATACATTAAAAATATGTTTTTTCCCACCAGCCATTTAAAAAAAAGTAGGTGATGATATACCTTTGTTTTTGGTTTCAATAAGAAAGGGGCGTAGTGCTTCTCTGCAAAAGAGGAAAGTGTCCACTTTGCGCATGGCGGCTCAAAGCAGTATAGACCAGTGTCTGTGAACTGAGAAAGTAGGTCTCGAGTGGAGCTGACGCTTTCTGGGCTCTGGCAGCTTGCTTCTTGGGGAGTAGTAACTGTTGGTTGCACAGATATTTCAGACCGTGGTTCTGCAGTGGTATAGTAAGACTGGGTTCGGGGGTCATACTCTGTGCGCAGCTGAACTGTTGACTGCATGGTGATTTGAGTTTCATGGGCAAAACTGTGACTGCTGTACGGTGGGGGAGGGCTGTAGCGGGTATTGTCATTATTATCCGTATAGGCTTGTGGTTCAATCTGAATCACTCTACTGACGCAGGGACTGCAAGACAAGATATAAAACATTAGCAAAATATTATAACTTACTTGAGATCTTCTACCCGTGATCAACATTATAGATGAAAAAAAAAACGTATAGAATCTCTAAGATTTTTTATTTATTGGTCACTTGAACCATCATTTTATTACTTAAACATTTTATTTATTTTGCTTCCTGAATATTCTCTAACAGAATACACAGATAGCTTCCCCACTTGCATACAAGGGATACATTTATACACAAGGGGTGTGGAAAACTTTTTGCAGCGAGGGCCTCGAACCCATCATTTAATTTCATTTGATTTATATAAGATTTCCTACAGTGCGGATTGGCCATTGAGACAGACTCTCCATCTTGTTCTCTGTATGCACGGGTATAACCAAGGGCTGCCACTTCATATATAAAAGGGAGTGACTACCTTCCTAAGTAAAAATTTGTGAATGTGCGGATTCAAAATCTTGGGCAGTGGGTTCCCCACAACACATGTTTGGTGCTTATGTGTTTGTATCAAGAAGCAGCAATTCACCTGGAGAAACAGCAGAAGATATCAAGCCGACGATCCTCCCTGCGATACAGGTCCATGCTTAGAATAGCAGGAAATATCAGCAAGACCATGGCAAAGTTAAAAACAACAACAACAGCAGCCTGCAAATCAGATAACAGAACAGCCTTAATTATACAAACAAATATGTACTAAGTTTATTTGCAATCAGACATTAAAAAGGGCACAAACTATATTTTGCTTTGTTCAGGCCCATTTATCCACCTTGGGCAAGAAATCCTAAAAATCCTATACATGATATAATTAATGCTTGGGTAAGCTCCATACATGTTACTGTAAACAGTCTATACATTTAATACACTTTCTCCTTCTCTTTTGTTTACTGTATTTTGGCACTTAAAAAAAAAATTACCTTTTTTTAACACCACCATGGGAAACATTAGAGAGTTAACAAATAAAGCCACATGGCTGCCACAGCAAATGATCTGTTTAGCTCCCCTAGACTATACAGGCCCTTCCTATTTGGTCACATTCAAGGCCCCTGCAAGGTTTTAGTGTTCTAGTATTTGAAACTCTGCAGTTTGCAGCTTGTAACTGATGTCAGAGAAGAATGGGAAGTCTGTGCTACAGTTACCCAGGGAAAAAAGAGTAAGACTGCTCCGATGGGGCCCTGCCCAAGGTATATGTGTTTTCTTTGCCATTCCTGGAAGACCACACAAGGAGAGTGGGTGTACTTCATAGCTTGAAGTGATGAGCAGATGAGGAGGCTTGTCAGCCAAAGCTACACATCTGTAACTCCCTGCTTTATCCTGCTATTGTGCAAAGATTATTTTTGTTTGAATATATGACTTCAACTTATCTATTCAGGACAGAGGTTAGGAAAGGTGATAGGGTTGTGCTAAGAAAACAAGAAAATGCTGCTGCTTATTTATTCAAGTAGAATTTCAAGCAGCAGAAAAAAGAAAAACAAACCAATTTTTTTTTTCAAGTTAGTACCGTATATCACAGTTAGTTGGAAAATGAACACAAAATACCTAAATAAATATATAAAACTCCATCAAAAAAATTGTCATTTGCAAGATGTTTGTTATTAGTACATTGACAACACATTAGCTTGTTGGATAAAAACATATTGAATAGTGCATTATTAGATTTGTAGTATAGGATTCAAATATAATTCAATAAGAGCTTTAGACTGTATGTCCAGACTGTGCTAGAACTGACAGCACGGACAATGCATTCAGCCAGAATGTCCATTCTGCTGATTAGGGCTCCAGTCTAAAATGTAAAAAACAACTTTTGTAGTATAGCCACTGTAAAATCTGTAGTTTAGATTGTCCAATATACATCAATTGACAGTTACTGTATTAAAATTTTATCAGATATTTGAGATCGGGACACATGGGACACCAGTGATTCAATGATATACCAATATTATCTTAAAAAGATGGAAAAAAAAAAAGAAAATACTTACTTGCAATGAGAAAGCTCTCAGTGCAGGGATAGGTATGAGGGCGGCCATGAAAAATGCGGTTACATTGCTGATGGAAGTCAATGCGACACTAGCGCCTGTTCTCTTCAAACATTCACCAGTCCTGTCCTGGGTATAGATCAAACACAAAATTAAATGCTGCCTAAATTTCCTAGAAAAATATTCAAAACATAGTGCTGTCAACAAAATATTGAACTGTAAAACAAGGCTTGCATACTTCTTAAGGCTCCATTGCATTAGGAGTACAGACCAGCAGAGCTAGCACATCCTCTTAGCAATCAAGACTCAAGTACACTATAACAAGGATATATCCTTGAAGAAATAATTAAACAGCTGGGTAGCATCCCTTTAAATTACAAGATGCTGGAGTCTAATTAGGCTTTTGAGCGGTTATGGCATTCTTAGCAGGGAATTGGTTAATTTTTGGAATATTTGAAGTGAGTGCCTCCTGGAAAAAATACCTGTGCGAACAAAGACTTTTTTTTTTTTACACATTTTAATTTCAAACTTTTATAATTACCTCGAATGGAATCTTTTTATTCTGCCCAGTTTCACTAAATGCATGTGCCAATAGAAAGACATCGTCTACACCAACACCAAGAGCAAGAAAAGGCAAAACCTGTGGGGAACAATGCAGGTAGTCAGCATTCAACATAGACAGACTTAGCGCCTGTGCAACTTGGCAAGACCTCCATTCACTTGTCAAAAGGTTTAGTAATAAAGTATCCTGGCTCTGGGACTGAGGTAAAACCAGGGCAAATTCATTTTTTTGTCATTGTGATCCTTTTTATATCATTTTTCAATGGAATGTCAAATTAATTACATTATTTCTTTACTGATTTTGTCCCAGAGGCCGGAAATCAATATTAGTCTGAAACGTGTTTTTAAGCTTCCTCCACGACTTTCAAAGGAAGGATACAAATTTTTAAAATTACCACCCTATCTGTAGAAAGAGTGAGTAATCCAAAAAACAGAATCTAATATTAAAGACAAAGCAAAATATGCATGGCTTGTGAGAGACAGAGGCCACACAAAAAAAAAAAAAAACACTAAAATTTGAATCCTTCAACTTAGAAGTGAATCAATACCTGAGTTGTTGCGGCATTAAATGAAATTCCAATCAATGAACACAGGCCCAATCCTGCAGCCACTGAAAGCGCAACCAGCAAGACTCCTGCCAGACCCACGGCACCCTGGGACTTGGCACAGTCCCACCTCAGCATGGTTAAACAGGCATAGGCAAGCTGCAAATGGAAAACAAAACCAAAACATATAAGAAATCACCCCAAATTATCAGCATTCACAGCAACTCACAAGTAACACTTTTCAGCATGCACCTTCCATCTTCTATTGTTCAAGCCACACCTAATAAAAAAGGTAGCTCACCATCAGTAGATATCCACTGGCAACTCTGATAACACTGACGTCCGAGAAGGATTTTAGGATATCCTCCAGTGTAGTTGTGGTAAAAGAAAGGACTTTCTGAGTGGAGTTTTGTGCAACACTTTGATGTACAACCTATAAGAAGAACATAAAACAGAAATTGAAGACATAAAAACTAAAGAGTACAAAGTAAGATTATATATATATATATATATATATATATATATATATATATATATATATATATATATATATATATATATATATATATATATATATATATATATATATATATATTCATTATGCTATGGGAAAACTAACACTACAGCTGCATGAACAGTTACATTGATTTGCACGTGTGTAAAATCTGTTATGCAAACTGCCTGGAAGTAATAGAGGTAAATTTGCAGGTTTGTTGAACATTATGAGTTAAGCAGCAAAATGTATGGCGTTAAGATGCCATGCCATCATTTATTGCTATATGAAACTCTGCAGTGGTCTTACACAAGACATTCCCTAATAGAGGTGAAAGAACTCAGGAGATGACTTTTTTTCTAATTGGTTGGCTGATTCACAGAGGTCACATGCAACTCAGCAGAGGTCAGTGCCTGGGAAACAAAGGCCAAAAAATGTCACATGACCTCACCAATGGGACTGCAGCTGTGAACAGACTCTCTGGCTCACTAATGTGTTCCAGACACCTTTCTTTGCAAGGCACACTTGCATGTTTTCAACTCCCTTATCCTTTCCTTAAATACTGAAGTAGGAAATATCACCTTGGTAAAGCACTTAATTTGCTGAAGAAAAGATCAGAAAGTACCTGAACACCATTTATTTGAAAATATTTATGTTGCCTGTTTAAAATGTATCACAATTTAATTTCAAAATGTCTAGTACAGTGTTCCACAAAGCTGTGCAAAATAATAGATTGTAGAACCCATTGAATGGCTCTGGTCATTATGCATTGCATGATGTTACAAGACACTTTAGGATTTAAGATTTCATGTCCAGAGGCATCAGACAATCAAATACATATTTTTTCCCAAGAAGAGTGACGTCAAAACAGGAAATACAAAGATCTACCATTTGATTCATTTTGAGGATACAACTGCTCCACAACAGGGGTTTTCTTACAATGGAACCAATAACTGGTCCTTTGAGAAACATAGATGAGAAAATGTGTTTCAGGTGCCATCAGTTTGGTTTCTCCAAGTATAGAGAAACCACTTGTGTCTCTCAGGTTTGGAAACTCTTAAAAAGTAAGGCCTTTATATTAAATACTATAGTTTTGCTATTACTATTGCAGCCTTTTTGAGCACTCAATTATGGAATTCTAGAACAAACTTCTTCAACATTAGCCCTCAAGGTCAATCCAGTGCTCATTTTTAGGAAATCCCTGTGCCAGCAAAATGATTGAGTCACGATTACTTCACCAATGCTCAAACAATACATCCTGAAAATGTGGTCTGGATTGGCATTCAAGGACTAAATGTTGGACAAATTAGTTCTAGAAGAATCCATCAAAAAAAAAAAAAAAAAAAAAAAAAACACAATAACTACTAGAATGAAACAAATGACAGTGTATGGTAATAATGAGATACAGTAATCTGTCCTATAGCACACATGGTTATAACCTCTCACCTGAACATAAGTCCGCTGCCATGCCTCCAAGATGGCGGCTGCTTTGTCCTCATTCCAGTTCATGTTGTAAACATAGTCATGTTCCCTGAAGTGCTCATACATCTGTTTAGGGGTCATTAATTGAAACATGGTCTGCAATGCCTTGGCACTGTAAAACAAAAAGGAAAAAAAAAATTTAAATACAGTATTTAAAAAAATTATCGTCAAGTCAAATGGTAAAGCTTGGCAAAATAAGGTATTTAACTGCTCATTGGATGCTGCACAGATAATTGCATGTTTACAATTAAGCAACTACCTTTTTGTTATCTCTATGTGAAGAACAACATTTACTTTTAGTTCTAACAAACTGAAACCTACTTCCTTTTCTCCAAACCAATAATGCAACATGTACTTTTTACTGTACTATTTTGAAATAACTTATTTCTTCAGCTTTTCATTAGGAGTTTGATCCACCCATGCACAAGAAGATTTCTTCAAAAGCTTCTATGCTGTTTAAAAAGTAACAAACAAACCGAGAAGGCAAACTTACTAAAAAAGTAAGAAGACAGAAAATAAATGTGCCAATAGTCAAGTTGAGAGTAAATTAATATAAAAATATTAAAGTGCCCACAATTTATAAATATTTGTTCTACACCAACTGCATCCATCCATCCATATTGGAATCTGACATGGTAAGAACATGTTCAGCATTTTACACTTTAGTACATATGTTTAATTAAGTAAATGTGGGTGCCCAGAAATGGCTAGACACTCCTGCTATGGCCATGTTGAAAATAAAATAACTTTCATTTACTTTGGTGAATATAAACTTATTTCTGCCCATTACCTGATGAGCTTTCCACTGGCATTCTTAACTGTGCCACCAATGATAAGTTCCTCCTGCCAGTGCATATACTTTTTCGACAGTCCGTAACAACCACCACTTAAGACAAGGGCTACATCCAGAGGCTAAAAAAATATAAAACAAAATTATTAGTTAGTGCAATGTAACTTAATGCACAATTAATGTTAAAAAACAAAAAAAAACATTTCAATTACATTTTTAAACTCACTTTAGTTGAATTTTTATTGGGGGCTGTGACTGGACATTTGGGATCTAATGGATTAAGACAGGGTCGGTCTGTATAGCCATGACCGACTTCAGCCTTATTTAGCATCTCTTCCCAGCTGTCAGCCTGGACATTTGATTTTTTTAATTCTTCCAGTAATTCTAAAGGGTCAAAGTTTGTCCATTGCATTGGGTCTTTACCACTGTGAGAGAAAAATAATAAATAAATGTTAAACAAAAAATAAAACAATTAAAAAATATATATATTTTAAGCATGCAGATGATACAAGTGCTAACTGAAATATTCACTCATCTATAACAAATGAAAAACAGTTATCAGATATTGAAGAGAGGCTAAAATTATCAGAATAGATTTGTTTATAAGTTGGCAAGCAACTCAAATATAAACACGCAGGCCAAAATGGTTAAGTAAAATGTAAATTATTATTGAGCCTGAAGACATGGGGAGCTCCCCTGTTGTAGTGGCCAGAACTAACTAGCATATTTAAAAGCTCAGATAGAAGGAAAAGCATTTGGCTAGCTCATTTGTTAGTTGGAGCCAAACGGTATTTGCCCAACCAGGCTTAAGTCATTATTTCTAGTCTCCCAACCAGAAAACATAAAACGGCTGCATTTCACAATCATGAACTGTACATTGTAGGTTAGAGGATGGCCATTGCAAATTGCTTTTTCAGTGACAACCAAACCAGGGCAAGAACAATAACTCCAGACACTAACTCCTGCATAATTACCCAAAAATTCCTGCAGATGCCAAATGCACTAAACAATTAACTCTTTGTAGGATAAGAACTATGAAGTATAAAGTTGCTCAACTGTAAGAAGCAAAGATAAAAAAAAAAAAAGAAAGTAGACTTTGTTTTATTAGCCAATGAAATAAAAGCATCATTGTTGTTCATGTACACAGTGGCTTTGGATGTATAAGCACATTCCCAATGTCAGGCTGTGTGTTAACCGGGTGAGAAAATAAAATGAAGAAATTCTGTAGATCGCAATGAGGGAGAGCAAATATTTCAATGCATAAAATGACTCTGATCTATTTCCCAACAATGCCATATAGTATGGAATGCATAGAGAGAAAAAAATAAACACCACTGTGATGTACAGCAAAAATAAATATACAAACATTAAATTGCCTTACAAAAGATATGCCGTTCCAGATTGAAGTTTTGCTCCTTCCCAAAAGCAGTCCAAGGGAGTGATAATTAAACAGGGATATAAAGATTCTACAATCTGTAAATAAAAAAATAGCATTAGCACAGGTGAGCTTTTTACTAGTAGTAGTGATTTTCGGCAGTTTTGCATTAATGTTTACCTGGGCCATGAAATTGGCTTCTGTGATTAGTTCTCCTGATTTAAAGCATAAGTCTTCCAATTTCCAATGTCTATAGAGGAAGAACAAAAAAATGTATTTTATTAATCATCATTCATGGTGGTTGTGTCAAATAAGTCCATAGTTTTGTATATGTAATTTCATGTTACATCTCTGCAAATCTAGTATTGCATAAGATAACTTGATTTTAAACTTTTTATGTTTATAAAATGATCATAGACTGAATTTATTCTTACAAATCCTTTGGCACACTGTTCTAGTATTCATCTTTAGAGCGCGTTTAAATACACACACTTTATTACAATACAGATGTACTCTTCAGAGATGCAAATATTTCCAATTTATTAATAAAGAATAATATTCAATATCAAGAAAAAGCTCTCAGCATGAGATAGGGTACCACCAAGGATTAAAGGGCATATATTAAAAACCCATACAAGGATTTAAAAAAAAAAAAAAAAAAAAAAAAAACTGGTCAAAATGGAGTATTTTTAATGATGATTCTACATTTACCTGTTGTACATATAGACGTGAACCTTGGCGGCTTCGTGCGCAGAGTGAAGATGTTGCAGTAAGGCTTCCGTTGTTAGAACATTAGCACCAAATTCTAGCGGCGTCTGGATCATAAGCTGTGGATTAAACATGGCCTCCTCTCCGATCTTCTGGCGTGTGTAATTTAACTCGCGGCTTACTCTTCCCCCAACTGCCAAGAAAAAAAAAAATATTTCCTGTAAGGCATTTTAGTCTATAGAACACACAGTAAACTTACCCTTGTGTGTATAAAATATACTCTTGCTGTTTTAATTAACAAAAGCCATATTTAACTGCACAGCATAAATGCTGCTGTAAACTATTCCGCCAGTCCTAATTTCTTTCCAAGTTTATTTTCCATCCCCCTCTCAATACAAGGCTTCCATATGGAGAAACTAAATCACTTGAGAAAGGTTTTCCTTGCAGACTGAACGTTTCTTGTACAATTTCATGCACTTGTGTAAACAGTCTGGGCCAATAGCACATTTCACGATCAATGGGTTTTATGTACATACTTCCGCAAAAAAAAAAATATTGGCAGAGGTAGAGCGATTTTCCTTTACACCAATATTACAAAAGATGGTTTTGGCATGGGAGAGAAAAAGTAACCAGAACAAGATTGGATATATAATCTACTAGAAAGAACAAAGAGTCAGTATAAGCAAATCAATGAGTAGCAATCAAATGGAGATACTATAATGAAGAGTCTTCTGTGAATGTACATTCTAAGAATGATTAAAACGAACATCTTTGTTGTAAACTACATACCATTGGGAATCATTAACTTGAAAATAGAGCAGTTGCTCTAATTCACTCCTGTATTAAAAAAGTGTGGAACGATCAACCTAAAAGTTTTACAAGGGTAAGACGTGAATACAGGTCTCACACATGGTATGCACATTCTTGCCTTTATAGGCAACGTAGTAGCTCTGCCTCCCGAGTTCCCATCAGCTAGAGCCTAGCAAAGTGCATTCAGACTGTAGCTTCCGAGAAGAGAGCAAAATGCTAATGTAGCATGTATTGACTACAGATTTAGGGATTTCACAAATGCCTTGGCTACAATGAATGCAAGGTTGGATACACTAATTTTCACCTAGACAACCATGCCTGTGTTTCCCTCATTGAAAAAGTAACTTTTTTTTTTTTTTTTAAACGGACACTAATTCACTATACACAGAGTAAACTCTATACAATGCACTATTCAGTTCTATGTAAAAGTTGTTAACATAGTGTGGCTATAAAAATTAGTTAAAGAGGACCACTTCACAATGAAAAGAAAAAAATATATGTTTGAAAACACAAATTCTAATCAAGAGCATAAGCAAGTAGAAAATGTCATACAGATCATTTTAAATTAGAAAAAAACATGTGGATGCCTCTGCTTGGCCCTGGAGGAATCCATGATGCATAGGTGGTGTGTGAGTGTATTCCCGGAGAGCTATGGTTGCAATTCCTGAAGCAAGGATTCTGTTTTTGGGCTAGTAAGGGGTGGGGTGGGGGAGTGTGGTGTCAATGTTATCCAATATATTAACATAGGCTCTCTGTTCCATCTCTACACACCCCTCCCTACACGGATAGCCAAAAACACACACCATCATGATTCAGTGAAGTACCAAACACAACATGGATTCAAACAGTCTTTTAATTCAGATTTTACCCCCCAAACAAAGTTTTATGTCCATTGCTTACACAGCTACTGATATTGTTAGTTTGATACATACTTGACAACAAGTGGCTTTTCTTCAACTGTAATGGTCATTTCATATATTCTATTATTTTTTAGTTTAAATTGCTTTGTTAGATGGCAAATAATGAACACTAACAGAAGGACAACTTCTTTAACAACTTTCTTCACTGAACATTCAAGACTCCCTTTTAAGTAACTAAAAACATGGGGTAAATAGATTAGAACTCACTACCGCCATATTAACTAAAAGGGTGGGTGGCAAGTTGGAGATATCTTAAAGATGTAACATGGCACTATGTATGCTAGAACACTTCAGACCTTTAGGAGATCTGGCCCAGTGTTATGTCAGAAATGAATAATAGTAGCTCGGGTAAGAAAATAAAAAAAAATATTTTTAATATCCAAAACATAAAAAAAAGAGAAAAAAAAAGAAAAAACTTGGCTTAAGTCTTCAGTTTCCTAAAACACTGGACACATAAAACAGTGTGTTAACTTCTGGCATTACCATGGGATGTCCCTTCTTCCACCCATATGACTTGCAATTAAATCTGGAATATTTGGACAAGTTCTATGGAATAACTGCAGGGCCCATGCTTCTGATGGTATCCTTTCAAAAGAAAGGGTTTCAATATAAGTATTGTAGGGTATGTGTCTCCATAACCACAGTTTTAGAATATATTGGTGATAGCAAAGTTACAGAAATATTAGTTACTTAGTAGAAGATATATGGGAAGAGTGTGGATCCATTGGTTCCATTAAAATGTAAGTTCTAATCTAGCATTAGATTCACTTTTTAGTGAATAGACAATAGACTGAAAACTAACTTATATAAACCTGTAGATTACAGTACAGTGACAACAGGTATTTTTTCTGACATATCTAAAAAAACAAAACACCTTTCCGTTTTTGCACACACAATAATAGAAGAGTGCAGTTTTTTTGCCTAAGTAGAAGATGTTGGGAGGGCAAATGTCTTACCATACATAAGGACTGGGCAAGTTTGGTCCTGAAGAGCCCAACACAGGCCAGGATTTGCAGATATCCCTGCTGCCTACAGGTGAGTGAATCGCTTATTCAGTCATCTTAATTGACTCACCTGGGCACAGAAAGGATATCCTCCAATAAAGGCCTGTGGAGGGTCTCCAGGACCAGACTTGCCCACCCCTGCCATATATAATCCATCTCTATATAACCCCTACTTATGCAACCAGCTGCTTTCCTACAAATAATAAACCTTTAGGTTCACCTAAATTGTACCATGTTACTTTAGGATTGGAGGGTCTGAAAAACAGCGCAAGTTAGATTTACACAGATAAAGAAAGAAATACTGAAAAGGCTTGTAAAAAAACTCTTTTGCTGTAAAAATGACTGACTGCACGAATTCACAACTTTTTTTTTAAAATGAAAAGCATTTCCTTACATGGTCGCACCTTGCAAGGAAACACTCAAACCAAGCTGAGACAGAAGGTATCATTCACAGCAACATAAGCCTTTTAAAAAGGAAGCTCATCCATAAATGTGCATATCACACATAAATAAAGGATACATTTCCATTGAAAATTGCCAGGCCTGTTTCAAAAGGATGATTGTTTTTAAATTTTGCTCATTGCTATTTGCCAGATTACAGAAACAGAATACATCACTCTTGTACTGGCCCAAGCTGACCTTGCAATGCATGGGGTCTATGACCTTTTAAAATTAAAAAAAGACAAACTATGTCAAACCTCACAACTAGACCTTATGTATAAAAGAATATTTCTCTTGCTAAAAATGCACAGTTTATCCAGTTGTTAATAAGGCTAAATTGTTTAATTTTAATCATAACAAATAGCTAAATTTTGCACTCAAACTTTTTTCCAGTAGTAGTGCTTAAAATGAGGACTGACAAATATGGGGATTGTAGGACAACACAATAAATATTAGGAGCCACTGGCTCCCAGGCAACTTGATTTGCCATCCCCTGGCATAAACACATCCTTTGCTAGTTTGCTTAATTTCTTCTGTGCTCATTACAATCCACGTCACTCCCCTTAATTCACATCTATGATATATTTGTCTGGTTTAATAAAGATTTGTAATGGGCGTGAAGAGCCATATATTAATCATGAGTCATCGGTTGTAGACAACATTTCTAATGGAACTATGTATACCTGGCATCACCAATAGTAGATGGGGTTTTTGTTTTGTTTTTTGACTCGCTATTAGAAGTATGGCAGTTTTAATTTTTGAGGGACTTAAAATCTAATTGTATGCCAAAATAAATTGAAAACAAAGTTTCCCAAACCACAGAATAGTACAGGCCTTTTCCGTGCCAGGTTCACTGCCTGAGAAGCCAGGGCATTTTAACATGAGAGCACTCATGTGTAAAATGATTGTGCTCTGTTAAAAACTATTTATGAAGGTTTTCAGGGATTTGCTTTGCAGTATAATTCACAATTTCGCCATCAACTTTAATACATAGAATTCTTGTGTCCTAAATTAATCCAGGAAAGGAAATGAATTCCTTCTAGACTGTAATAACATTAAGAGGACCAATGTAAGCATTACAAATGCATGCTTTAGCTCAGTACCCTTGAAAACCAAGGGTCATTTTCAATGTGACTATGATAAGATAAAACTAAAGAAATTATTAAAATATCTAAAGAAATTATTATGATTTATAACTTGAATTTGTAACGCGCCAACATATCCTGTAGCGCTGTACGGGGGATAAGAACAAGAAAAAAAAACAAAAAAAACAATGACAACTGCAGGTGCCCTGTTTTGAGCTTCAAACCTTGTAGAAAGTGCTTTTTTCTCAAAAGCACCCTACAAGAACGAAAAACTCACTACTTACAATCTATAGGAAATGGCTGTAGAGTTGGTAAATAGAGAGACTGCAAGGAATGAGTAATATGTAATGTAGATGCCACCATTTAAGCACTACTATAGTCATTATTTTCTATATGTCATTTAAACTAAAATTTATAGTATTTTTAAACAAATTAAAAAAAAACTAAACACAAAGTTTACTTTTATGCTAAATAAGTCTTTACTGTGGGGTTCAATTTCCTTTTCTCTGCCGATTCGGTTTCCTTATCACTATAAAAGTTATCAGTATCTGGAACGTTTGCGATGTTGGTCACGCTTTGCGTTCCTTTAGATGAAAGTTAGATGAAAACGAGGCTGAGCAAAGCCAGTCAGGTGGGACTTAGAAAATACACAACAGCAGTAACACGTACACCAACAACGCCAGACACACGGGACTTGAAAATAAAACCAACGGCAGTCAGCGCGTAACACGCAAAACATACAGCAGACACACAGAGGAGAAAGACATGGAGAAGGGACAGGGGGGAGAGGCTGGGAAGAGACACATGGCATTCCCAAGCACTAAACTTACAGGTTAACGAAACAGTAGGCGGGTGGAAAGGCTCGCAATGAGCACCGAAGATGATCAGTGCAAAGCAGGAAAGTTAAAGTAAACAAGGGAAAAGCTTGCAATGAGCGCCAAAGGCGACAGCACGGGACTCGCGATGAGCAACAAAGGTGCTGAGAGGAGCAAAAGCCTCACATTGTGTGGTAAAGAGCATTGCCAGCCCAATTGTAATCCTGTCATTTTTGACGGGCAAGTAGCTAGTTTCCTATAAGGGTGTGTCCTTGTAAACAAATACATTTTGCATTAGGCTTGTTGAAAGGAACCTCATTCCACCGAGAGAAGCTTCATCTGCATGTAAAGTCTCCGCCTACCTTAAGAAGTTGATCAGTAAAATTCTTCATGATGGTAGATTCCACATCAGCATAATTACATATAGAAGGTAATATATTAGAGCGTATATTGTTTTCCATTCGAAGAACAACTTTCTGCTTCTTAAAGTGTAGTTCTTCAAAAGTATATATTTAAAAACAAACTACACTGGACCTTTATAGAACTACTGTGGTGTTTTTAATTTCTATATGGTCTTTTGAATAACTAAACATAATTGTGATGATGAAATAATAAAATTTGACATTGTATTTATTTTACCTTCTTTGACATGTTAAGCGTAGTTATTCAAAATAGTAGATTTTTTAAATATCACCACAATGGTTGTTAGACAAGTTCTAACTTCGAAGTCATTTCTGATGGAAAAAAAAAAAAGACATGATTTAGACAACAAATCCCCCCCAAAAAAGGATGAAAATAAGAGGAATGTAAATACAAACAGGTCGCTCTTTTAGAGGATTCCCTGCCAGCTGCTTTTTATGCCATCTGTTGTTATCTATTGAAAGTGTTTGCAGTGAAGCAGAACTGCTCTCACTGTCAGAAACAATCAGGTCAGGTCAGCACTCCCCCAGCCTGAAACTGCTGCCTGTCATAGCTCTCCCCATCTCCATATTTCTTACATGGCCACCAGCTCCAAAGACAACATTGGATCTGTCATGAAGCCTATTTTTCACAGGGATACTTAAATAGTAGGTTTCTTGTTTGCAGATTTCTGAATGAACCGTCACAGATGCTTGCAAATTTAGGCAATTATACCGCCTATAAAGCACAGCTTCACCATTAAATTCCCACAAATAAATATTTGATTCTACTCAGACAGCAGTTCCTTCATCAACAAAAAATATACTACTTTCTGTGCGTGAAGAGAGATGCGACTAAAACGATATCCAGGTACAAAGAAATACTTAGCCAATTAGTCAATCCTTCCTAAAATCTTTAGAAGAATGCTAAAAGCCCCATCTCTCTTCCTTGGTCTATTCAACATGTTGCATAACATTAACCCCAGTACTCTTCTCTCCACTTCTGTAGGGCTGACATCACTCCACAGCTCTGAACACTATTCTTCATTATGCATCCCGCTCTCCTTTCATTGGCTTTCCACTTCAGGCTGCATGGGGCAGGACACAAAAGAAGCCCCCAGCTTCGCACAGGCACCCCCAGCCTGTGTGGAACATCAAGCTGGCCTGATTTATATCCAGAACTATTCCTCCGCTGCATCTGTGCAGAGAAACACACAGCACTGGGGGCCACTTTCATGATTTTGTTGCGATCAGGATTAGTTGGATTAGGGCTTGATTCATAAGGACCCCCTGTGGCCGTGAGGAAGTTTCATCACAAGTTCAGTGTGGTGTGAACTATATTCTGTCAACACCACCTCTACTGGCCTGGCAGAATTAAAAAAATATATACAACAAGAGAAAGAAAGAATAAAAGAAAAAAAAAAAAGTTTGATGTAAAATCTGTAAATGAACAAAGAAAAAAAGGTGACATGCTCCCTATTAGAAAGAGATTTGTATTTATGTGGAAAAAAAGCACACACACCAGCAATGGTTCTTTTCAATTTATCAAGAATGTTGTGGTTAAGGAGGTTGGAGGAGTCTGGGGAATTACACTGCAACCTACACATAAAACCACAGAGGGACTTTTTGGCTCTGGTTCCAAATGGAGTCAGGCCGCTTTGGCATTGACAAGTTACCGTTACATTTAATTCTGTCACTTTTTTGACTAGCTACACTTTGCTGCTCAAATACACAACAACCACAAAGACAGACAGTGTTTGTGTGTGCATAAGAACATTTCCATAGACATATATAGGCACTGCGCACCATGCACTGTGTATTCCACATGTTAGGTATATAAGACACAAAACAAATCTGACACTGGAAGAGAATTTTGAAGGAAAGCAGAATCAGTGGTCCCCCCCTTCTAGCTCTGCTGTCCAATCAAAGCCTTATCTGTTATATTTCTGTCTGTCTTTCTCCTCTGTTGCTGCATTCACCAACAAGAGAAAAGGGTGTAGGCAAAGGAGGCTTTGACCTGCAGCTGTAACACAATACTTTCGCACAGCCCTGTCGACCCCTGACATAAATTTTACACCGCAGCTGGCATTTACACATTTAGCATTACCATATGTATAGCCGACTCTGTGCTAATTATGCTAATCACCTGTCTAACTCTCTGCTGCGAAAAATGGTTGTATTTAGCAGTCCACTGCCTACCAATGCAGCTTACTGTGTGGCTGAAATGTACATTCAGGCAGCCCTGAATGGTAAGATTTTTCCACATTGCTGGCTTCTTTCAGGCCACAGAAAAATGTATTCAAGTCAACTGGTTTCGGTCCGCAACAAAAGTTACGAGAAAAAAGTGAGTGTGTTCCTGCTCTAACATTCTAAGTCTGCTTGCAAGCAAAATGATAAATCAATTGGTGTGGGAAACAAAAAAAAAGGGAACTGGAAGGATTTCTTGAGCAAGTCATGTGAAACTGTTGCGAACATATACATACACACTATAGTATCTTTACACAATTTGTAGCTATTTATAGTAGTGCATAAAAAACGCTTGATTTTCTAACTTTTTACATATATTAGCCCCGATTGCTGCAAAATTGCCAAGAAGTCTCATAAAAATAAATAACAATACTTGTATTATTGAACAATGACTGGAGCAGTGTTATTACAATTTGGAGTTATAATTACAAATACTGTGTCATTATAAAAAATAGTAGAGAATAGTCTTGATATATAAAGTAGTAAATGCATACTGTGTAACCGTGTTGCAATTTACTACATGATCAAGTAACAAGTACCATATCCATTGAATGCTATTTAAAAATTGCATTGTTTAGCACTACAATAGCACTGAACTTTGTATGTTTTGACTTCTGATGCTCCTCTCATGTTAGATTTGTTAATTAAATCATGACTCCATATGGGTTTGCACATGCTCAAACTGATTGTAGCAAAGGGGACAGGGAACAATGTCCAGCATTTCAAATTGCCATGGATGCCAATTCTGCGCAAACTCTCAGTGAGTAAGGGGGAAGATTGATAAGGCCTGACACTGCAAAATTAGAAAGGTCAATGTAATTATGCAATTTTTACAAAATCAAACCAGTACATGAGATGCTATTTGCTATAGTGGGAAATTATACCATATTTGGCATCCTTGTAGAACCAATGTAATTCACCCAAAGTGAGTTTAGCCTTTTTCTTATCACAGTCTTAGAACATTATAGGCTAGTGCTTTTTGAAAATTCAAAAAGTTGCCTCAACTTTGCAGCTCAGCCAGTATTAGATTCCTATAATGTCATGCTGACATTTCTGGTTGTCTTTAATCTGCTCACCTCCCTTTATGCACACAGTTTGCTACGTTCTATAAAAACCTCCCATCCCTATACTTCCTTTGCAGCTGTTTTTCAGTAAAAATGTCCCCTGCACATATCAAGCTAGTGTGAGCAAAAATATATGTGTTGCATACAAATATAATTTATTCCTAAAGATACAAAAAAAATGTTTGTTTTTTTTAATATATCACAAGGTCTGATGATTCCAATTTACCATCTACTCCCATAGCACATCTGGATATAAATAGGCTGACTAGCATTGTGTGTGGCAACTTTTCAAGGTTCCCATGGCTGATACACATTGTGTAACGTTCCAAAATCCAGACCTACTACACTGTGTGCATAAACTATTACTTTAGTGTATAAATATATGCATGTACATGCATGTACAAATTCCCCCGCACATACTTCCAATTCTGATACAATATTAAGCCAAAGCAAGCATTAGTTTCCAAGCCACATTTTGAAACACAGCATCTCCGTTTCAGATGCTGGTCTCTGCCAGTCCAAAATATTAATTCATCTGTACTCTCGCACTGCAGCTCAAAAACCCCAACTGTACAGCCAAAACACAAATAACACTACAACTACTGTGCTGCAAGCACAGGCATTTTTCCCTCTTCTCCCCCTCCTTAAGGGAAAAAAAAAAAATGGACCACCCTGCTCTTATGGCAGAGAGCACTGTTTACATTGCAATCCTTGACTGTGTAATACTTCTGGCATTTTTGGTCAGGATTCCTGAGCTGGGGGCCAGAAGCCCTTAAGCAATGATTTCAGAAAAGAAAAGAAAAAAAAAAAAATGTCTATATGAATGCACACGTTTACTTATTGCTTATTTACACAAGTTTTGTGTACTTGTTCAATTAGAACTAAAATCTGGAACTTTGCTTAACAAAGGGGATGGGGTGGGAAGCAAAATGAACACTGCAATTAGAGCATATGTTAAGGCTTCTATGAGGGGACCCATTCAAAAGAACTTGCAACAAAACTAATACTTTGAGAATAGTTTCAGAGGAGGGGGGTCTAAAATCCACATTGCTTAACTTTTGGATTTAAGAAACTATCGCATTGCGCACTTTTGTTCATATAATAGTTATACACAATAAATTTCAAACAGATGCGTCAAACCAACGCTAATTTATAAGATCATGATAATTGAGCATGACACGCTCTAATAAAAATATTAATTAATTATATTTCAAGCTAAATAATTTGCATATCTAAAATTAGTTAGAAAACCTGTTTAAGATAAAAAAAATTTAACCTGACACTATACAGTGTTTGCACTGCAATCGAAAAAAAAAAAAAAAACACGTTAACATGCCCTTTATAATACAGGTATACCCCGCATAATGCTACCACTTTGAGCGTGCATTCGCTATGGTGCTCTTTCTCTGCAATAGTGTGGTTTTTGAGCGCCAAACCTAGTTTAGTGCCCCATTTAGCGATTTTTTTCACATAATGATCCACGATGGGGAATGCATGTGTAGTGATAAACAGGGTATTGAATCAGATTGAAGCATCCCTTTTGGCTCCTACAAAGTCTACAGGGCTCCTAAATATGTTATCCATATATAACACTTAAGTAAGTTACTATGAGGATGGCACAATACACCCCTTTCGTTGTCTTCTAGCCAACCAGAGACAACTCATCCAAATTACCAATAACAGATTGTTACAGAGGGTGAAAGGCAAGCCAGGTCAAAGGGAACAAGAAAGTCAGGACACATAAAAAAAAAAAAAAAAAAAAGTGGGATTCGATTACAAAGCCAAAAATGTCAGAAAATGCAGAGCAGTGCATTGTAATATAATAAACGTGTAGAGAGTCATAAATGTTAAGGCATATTTAATAACAATAGATTACATAGTTCTTCCAAGTGAAACTTTCAAGAAATTGTTTCGAATTAAAATGAATACAATTTGCAACTTTTGGGTGCATATAATTTTTTACTGATAATCAACGTCCCATTTAGCCTATCCCTATTAAAAATGGAGAGCCAAATCATACAAATGTCATTTACTCAGGAATGCTGTACTTATGCTAGAAGATGATAATAGAAATGTTGAAATTAGTTCAAGTTTACATCTTTAGTAGATGCAACTACAGTAGGTCAAAGAGAGGTCAGCTTTGAAGGGGAACACCAAATGAAATATAAACATGGCATTGTGGAAACCAGACAAATCTCCCTCCGCTTTGTCCAGCCAGCACTAATCTAGGCATCAGCTGTACAGTATAATCTAAACAAACGGATCAGTCGATTCATGCATCTGGAAGCCGTCATTTTTTTGTTACTCTAAATGTTGAGTAGAGTTAAAACATTCAGCCACATCATGGGGTGCGACTAGAAATTGCTGGCCACAGAGCAAAAAGGCACCCTTGTCTCTGTCGCAAAATGGTACTCTATAGATAAATAAATAGATATATAATAGTAATTGAGGTTGAAAAGTCTTTATGACCATCAAATTCCTTCCTAACCCCAGATACTGATGATCTGACTCCTCCCTGGATCAATACTCCCTCTAATTATCCAGGATAACCCTGAATGCCCTTTTTATTTAAAAATAAATTTAGTAAGGATTTCAACGTTCTCCATTTATGTTAAGTATTTTTACCTATCAGTTCTCTGTCCCAGTCTATACTTTGTATTGCTACCCTGAGACAATAAATCTCCCCATTTAAAATTCAGAGTTTTTGTTGACCTCTTACAGTTTTTTTTTATTTATTTATTTTACTTCATTCTCACAGGAGACTGTGTTGTTTTTATGGTTTGCCAAAGGTTGCCCTATTTCAACATTTTAAAACCATATCAATATTATTTGTGATGACTTAATACAAGAAAGCTTCATGTCTAGTAGGCTCTTGTATAATCTGGGCCACATAATGATCTCTGAGTGTACGTAAGAACCTGCTCCCCTTAGCTGAACTGCTGGTCTCATTCATCCAGTTTATTTCAGGGTAGTTAAAATCTCCCATTATTAAAACCTTCCCATGCTTAGCTGCATTTCCAATCTGTAACAATAATTGCAGTTCCTCACTTTCAATTATATTTGAGGGTTTATAGCATACTCCTACCAATATTCTTTTAGAATTTGCTCCTCCGCTATTTAACTCTACCCACAAACATTCAACATTACTGCTAGTTCCACCATAAATATTTTCTTTTACTAGAGACTTAAATTCAGGCTTAACATACAGACAAATCCCTCCTCCTCTTTTACCATTGCCCCTATCTTTCCTAAATAGGTTATAACCATCCAGATTAACAGACCAGTCATGAGAATCACCCCACCATGTTTAAGTATTGCCTATTAAATCCCCATTTCTCATTGACTGCTAATAATTCTAACTCTCTAATTTTACCTGGCAAGCTTCTGGCATTAGCAAGCATACACCTTATGTTATGAGTCTGTAGTTTTGAAGTGCCTGCCACTGAACTTGAGTTAACCAATACCTCCATATTGACTATACTAACGCACCTCCATATTGACTATACTAACGCTCCCCCATATCCTCCTCCTTGACTAGTTAATGCGTTCCTTACCACCCCCCTATACCCCATTACATTCATCTAGTCCTTCTCCCCCACCTACTAGTTTAAAAACTCCTCCAGCCATACTAACATCCTATCCCCTAGCACACCAGCTCCCTCTTCATTAAGGTGCAATCCATCGCTGCTATAGAAATTGTACCCAAGTGAGTAGTCAGCCCAGGGCTCTAAAAACCCAAACCCCTCCTTAATGCACCACATTTATAACCCCACATTAACCTCCCTAAGCTCCTTCTGTCTCCCTGGACTAGCATGTGGCACTGATAGTATCTTGGAAAATACTACCTTGGAGGTCCTTGCCTTCAGCTTATTACCTAGTTCCATAAAATCATTCTTTAGGACACTCCATCTTCCACTAACTTTGTCATTGGTACCAATATGTACCAAGACAGCCGGTTCATTTCCAGCCCCTCCCAATAATTTTACTACCCGATCCACAACATGACAAACCTGAGCACCCGGGAGAAAGCAAACTGTTCGATTGCTGGGACCTGGGTGACAAATCACCCTGTCTACTTTCCTAACAATAGAGTGCCCCACCACCAAAGCCTGCCTGTTGCTCTGCAGTCCCACTCCTCCTGTAGAACTGTTCTCTGGCATTGCTATTACTGAATGGACATCCCCAACAGTTTCACTCATATATATATCACAATATGAGATAGTTCAGGGCTTGAGGCCAAACCGCTGTAGTCAGGGAGCCATGACTCCTAAAATGATACTTGTAGCTTCTTATGGTTTTGGTTAGCCTACAGGGGTGTATAAGCCAGAATTATTCTGGGGGGGGATTCAGTTCATTGTATACACAGGCAGTAAAATAGCTTATTTACACATACATAAAAAAAAATCTGGGGGGAGATCTGTCCCCCCCCAGTTCCTACACCCATGTTAGCCTATATGCCTATATACATACATACATACTCTTCCCTGGCTACTAAACAATCGTTGGCTTGCTCCTCCCTACTCTGACTGAAGCCTAAAATGGATCATATTTGTCAACTTGTTATCAGTTCAATCACTTAATTCTATCCTATCCCTGGTTCGGTGGTAGTCCACCTACACGGCAACCACTAGCAACATATAGTATTTGTGAAAAGCTGAACCCCTCTAGATCACATTTCTCAATATTTTTCATGCCAGGAGTCAGCCTGTGATAATAATGCAGCCCTTTAATAGCAATTGGCTAGATCAGCAGTAATTAAAAGGATAAAAAGAATGGTGGAACCAAAACAGATCCTGTGATGTTTATATGAAATATTACAATTATTACAGCCCAACACCAAAGATGTTCCTGTTCTGACTGACTGACCATAGAGAATCATGGGAAAGTCATTTTGTGGAATACGCAGGTATTGTCAAACAGTTTTGATTGCATTATAAAAATTGAGTTTCCAGTACTTAACATGGATCCATCTATGAATAAGCTGGTGAAGAAAGTATTCCTTAGACCTGCATTCGATTTGCCCAGCCAATGTAAAAAAAAAAAAGATGATCGCTTCTAAACTTGAAGGAGAGAGCAAAATTATTTTTCTTGCATTTGTCAAAACTTTGTTCAATATGCCTAAGAAGAATTAAACAAAAGTACCAGTCAAAGTTCAGCACAGATACAGGCATCATCTCAACCACAGGCAATTCGCCTGCTGATCTGTGATAGGTGACTTGGATGTGAGCTATACCATGGCCAGGTCATAGCAAAGTAAGATAAATTGCAGCCCACTGGAGAAGGAACTGGCACTCCACTCCAGTAAGAAAACCTTATTGATAAGCACAACCAGAGATCTAATTGTGCCTGGCGTGCTGCAGACCATAGGATCATGGAGAGTCGGACACAACTGAACAACAGGCCACCGCTTGAGCTAAAAACAAAGTACTATGGAAACATAATGAACTCCCTCTAGTTTGAATGGCATCTTCTATAACATAAGAAAGCCACTTAAGGAAAACTACGGCAGCTTGAAACTATATCTTTGAGAAGATGGATGAGGAGGAAACATGAAGTAGTCATAGTTTATTTCAAGCAGTGCCAACTAAAAAACAAAATAATGACCAGTTTTACAAAAAAAAAAAAAGAGCGGAAAATGGAAGTGGTATATTTTAGAAAAGCTTCTGATTTTGTAATTATTTTTTTCATTCATTTAAAAGGCATGCACACTCCAAATTCAAACAGGATTATCAGATTTTAGCCACACACGCACAGAAAAGTAAGTTGTCATTTTCTGGCTCTGTGTATCCCCATGCTAGTCTTTTGGCTAAAGCAACAGCTGTTTGTCTGGACAGGTGGGATGTCCAATAACTAATCCTGTGCACACAAACTGAAGCATGCCAGAGCAAGATAAACAATAGTACAATATAATTTGATTTACATATGTGCAATCCTTTCATTCCTAAAACTTTTGGAAAAAAAATGTATGCTGTTCATACTTTATGGGTGGTAATTTCATTCTTAAAAATTGAACACTATGATGAAGTCATAATACTGACTACCTCTACTTCCATTAAGTTAAGATAAAGACATTAGCTAGAAAAGAAGGACTTAAGAGTTCAACACAACAAACATCCCCATTAACAGTATTTGCTCCCAACTTTTCCCAAGTGATTAAGGAGCAGAATAAATAAACTTGAGAATGTAGTCTCGCTGAGCCTGCAAAATGTCAAATTTGAGATTGTTGGTCAGCAAAGTGAGATTATCAACTAAAACGTCTCCATAGAGGATAACAACCAAATTCACCAACCATGTGGTCCACTTTCGACAAGGTAACAAATCCATTACAGAAATTCTTCATGCATATGGTAACTTAGCAGTGCCTGTGCAATCTGAACTGCAATACAAATGTCAACATTGCTAGATAGGGAGGAAGTGTGTATCACTGGTGAATCTCCCAAGTCTTCATTTATTAGTTTTAAAGATCCTGATTTTGGAAAATCCCAAGACTTGGGTCAGCTAAAAAAAAGTACGCTTGAGAATTCTAGATTACATTTTTGAAGAATGATCACCACCTCATTCATACGGATAAAAAATAAATTAAAAAAATATTCCAGACAAGACTCTTCCAGGAGCCTGAGATCCTAACATTTATTTATTTTTCATTTGAAATGTGTATTCAATGTTAATAATTTAATATTCATAGAATGCTGCCATGGCTCCTTAAACTTTAAGTCAGGCCATTTAAGCGGAGTTTTTGTCCTACAGAAGGAATTTAGCTAGCACTTTGGAATTCCCTCAAGGTAGAAATCTTAAAAGCTTTTAAAGCAGTCTGTATTGTTTTAAACCAATTATTGATCCAGTATTTACTTAAGGTCCACAATTTTTTTTTTTTTTTTTTTTTTATTACTAGTATTTTCAACAAGGCCAAAGTATGCAGTCAAAATCTACATTGGAACTCCAGCTGTTCTATCCTCATTATTCAAATCTACCACACAGCAGTAGACTTCAAAAAGGTCTTATCAGTAAGAATGACTTATCTTAATCATTCAGATAATGTTATTTTAGTTTTTTGATAGGTCTAGCAGCACAACCAAGAAGTGTTTTTCAGAAAAATAACCATGTATACTATTCATGATTTTGTTATGTCTGAAGAATTTACGAAGTCCTGCTATTCCCACATATATTTCATATTAAAGCAACATAGCATAGTTAATTTAAATAGACACACTTTCTGTAATACTAGTGCATTCTTGGTTTTTGGACTAATATCGTCAAACTGGAGCAAAGGGCCCTAACGGGGGATGCAGAAAGAATCCAATCCATCAATGCATGTGGGCCAGTATACAAAAGTAGAGAATGAGGAAAATGCCTAAAGGGGATAGATAAGTGCATATATTATTTACACAAAGGAGTACCAAAGCTTGTGGTAAGAGTGTCGGCAAACACTGTTGTTCAAATAATCAAAATACAATTCAAACACAGAAAATCCCACAATAAGGTTTACTCCGTCTTTATGATGTTCAACAAATATACCTAATACTACCATATCAACATTTTTAGTGGATATAGTAAAGCACAAGTGCTAGCTTAAAGACTACACAACTGTTAAAAAACAAAAAAAAAACAAAAAAAAAACTCCCCTTCCAACAATATACTTAACCATTAATAGGGGGATATGTACTAAAGGGCAAAGTATTTGAAATGTCAACTCTTAGAGCATATACCCTACACAATAACATAGGAAAGCAAAGGTTTCCCGACCCTTTACTCATCACTGCCCGGCCTACATAGCTGCACAGTTGGTATAGACTTCCATGTATAGGAGCATATCCCAGCATCAGAGGAAACAATCACAGGTGGTAGTGACTTTTAAACAGATATTGCAGAAAGATTATTTGGGGGATATGTTAAGTTTAAACAGACAACAACTTTCCAGAGCAGTCAATGTTCCAGGAATCCTGGATTGAAAACACCCAACATATAGACATACACAGCAATATTGAAGAAAAAGTATGTCAAGATATCACTTTAATAAATTACTTTAGCAGCACAAATATATTCCACTTAAGGTCTTCCTGGGACAGCAGACAAAAGAAAAAAATTAAAGAAAAAAAGTGTTAAATAAAAATAATATTAAAAAAATCTGTAATTTTAGGTGTGAAAAAAAAACAAAAAAAACTGAATGTAATATTTATTAGTCAAATTAGCACTGAATACTGATAACATTGACAAACATTAGGCAAGCAAAAATGGTAATAGGCATTTAAAACCATGTCTGCAGGCCTGCAATAAGCACCAACAGGTATAGAAATGTATAAACAAAT
Source organism: Discoglossus pictus (assembly GCA_027410445.1). Classification (NCBI taxonomy): domain Eukaryota; kingdom Metazoa; phylum Chordata; class Amphibia; order Anura; family Alytidae; genus Discoglossus; species Discoglossus pictus. The sequence goes on from CM050163.1 coordinate 372,452,459, forward strand.
AGTCTAACTGGTATGCATTGCAAAGAAGAGAAATCTTGTTTAATTGAACTTTTTTTGCCATTATTTAGCTTCTTTATTTAAAAGATTTTTTTACCATCCAAAAGCAATCATTTAACACATAATTCCATTCAACAAGTCACCTTCCCAAGAAGCATTAATCTACTTTACAAACATGCTGTTCCAGTCTGTGCTTTTACTTTTCTCTTTTCAGCTACACCCCCACCCTTACTTTACCTTGAGACATATGCTCCCCTCCCCCCTAGATGGAAAACTTGAAAGCTGTCCAAAACAGGACCACACACACAGGGTCCTGCACACTGCAATGAGCACGTCTTACAGCTAGGGGCCTACACCCTAACCAAAGCGACTGCAATAGCTTTATACTACTAGAACTATCTGCAAATCAGTCACCACAAAATGCATCACAGATAAAACTCACAGTAGCTAAATTAAGAAATTAACCACATACTGCCTTACAAGCAAAGGCTTTATATTATCTTACAGTAAAGCCGTTAATGTGTCACAGCCATCAATAGCAGCTATCAAAGTGGAATTATAATTTTCCCCATGTAATACTCCCCACTAGGCTATTGCACCCAATAAAACGCCAAACACGTATAGCAGATAATTTGAAAGGCCAATCCCAGACTGTCATTATAAACAAACTGGCCGTGTTTGGTACAGTATACACCAGCAATACTACAGCATAGATAGAAAAGGAGAGTTTGCTTACCTTCTACCCAGAGCTCTTCTACATTGGTCTCAAGATTTGCTGCTCTTAATCCCACAGCGAAAGCACCAAATATCAAGAGGCCCACAACCAAAAACTTTCCGCAGTTTTTTTGTATGTAACAACCAAGTTTAAATAATAGTCTTTGAAACATTGAGCGGAGCCACAATGGAGCCTTTCTGCCCGTAGCCGTCCCCTGAAATATGAAGGAATAAAAAAATGTATGTTTACAAAATGATAACAAGTATATTTCAAAAAAGAGCTTATAAAAATGGAAGTAGTATGCGTTTTTATGTAATACAACTGAGCATATATAATATACAGAAGGGCTTAGAGGCCTAAAATGTAGTTCTCCTTGTAGTTATTTATTAAGAAACATAATATTGGGTGGTCTATGAGTATTTGAGCACTGCTGGCCATACTTGTCCATCATCATCATTTATTTGTAATGTGCCAACATATTCAGTAGCTCTATACATGGGTTAAGTACAAGGCAAAAACAAAAATGAACATATTGCAAAATAATGGAGGGCCATATCCATCGTGGTTTACATAAAAATAGAAGACAATATTAATATTGAGCTAAATACAGTGGCTAAAAAACACCAGATACTATATATGCATTGAAAAAACAGCCAAACCAATATGTGCTTGTTTTAAAACATTAATTTGCATTATTTTCCTACGTTTTGTGATCTAATTATTATTATTTCCTTTATTTGTAATGCACCAACATATTCTGTAGCACTATCCAAGGGTAACTTCAAGTCAAAAACCCTATTGACACCATGCAAAAGAATGTTATGATGTTGAAATAGTATAAGTCTTAAAATACAGAACTGAATAATGAATATGCTATTGAAAAAACAATAAAAGAAAAAAAGAGAACGAGTTGAGTGGAAAATAGTGCACATCTTGCAGGAGGTTATAAATCTGCCTCTAAACCCATTTTACATTCTTCCTGACAAGAGCAGCACACCACACTTGCTGATTTTGGACGTACACATGATGAGGACTCCCTAATGTTCAGACATCTAGGATAGCAAGCCATTCACCATGAGACTGCAACCCACTGCTCTAATGTGGCAACTATGTAAATATGCCAGATGTGACTGCTACAAAGAATCTCATTGTACAATTCAGTTCTCTACTAGTAGATCATACAAGGTCATCCTCCGAGGCACGTGATCCACAAACAACTTACATAAACAGCAGAATTCCTGATTTGAAATACAAGATGGGAATGGGAGAAAGACATTATGAGACGGCTTATAGTATTGGGACGTAAAGCAGGGGTGTATATAGGCATTTAAGATGCCCTAGGCCCACTCAGATTTGTGTGTCCTGTTACTACTCCTTCGTTCCACTTGCTATATCCCACAGCAAATGTTTATATGTCTTTATGCATATATGTAGTATACCAGAAAGTATCAGGTATATTTACAGATACAAATGACACTTATTCCATGGCTCAGCACCAGCAACTTTAGGCAGCCCTGAAAATGCTGCCCACGCCTGGCCTCATGGGCCTAGGCAGTAATACACCAGTAACATAGGGTGATCAGGCTTTTACAAAAGAGGGTAACTGATTATTCTGGTATGAGCAGTCAATACTTTTCAATATAAATGGATTGACAGATGTCAGAATAATGAGGCCTCAGCTGGCATATATAACATTATCAGATGGATACTGGCCAATGAAAGGAATCGCAACCACCAAACATCATCTAGCATTATTAATGATGTGCAGTACACAGGGAATCCTAGTGTAACTGAGCACTCTCTGCTGTGTAGTAGTAAATAAAGAATATCCACGTGGTTAGCAATGCTGCAAGGCCATGAAAGTAGTAGTAATTTCCATAGTGTACGCAGATCTGTGTGATCTGAATTAGGAAGCAGAGCAGTCATATGAGGCTCAGGACAATATTTGTGAACGGAAGAGGGCAGCCACATGGTCTTTTCTTGCTTCTCTCTCCTCTACTCCGGATGAGGGGGGCTATTCCCTGAAGCAGATACAACGCGAGAAAAACAAGGTGCCTTGCAAACTGTTCATGGGGGGCGATTTTTTACTCAAAAACAGCATCCTGGGATGCCAAACAATGACCCAAGGTGTCAGTTTGTTTACAACTTGCCTTCTCCAAGCTGCTGGGGGTATAGAAAAGCTCCCACCAAAGAGTGGGATGAGATCCAGGAAACTACACAATTTAAAAACACTCAAAATCAGCCCTGGCTGAACATCAAATTGAAATTAGAAAAATAAAGAGCACTGTGGGGAGGGGAGATAACACCATGATAAAAACACAAATCATGGAATCACACAGCCCCCTCCCACGGGAAATAATCCAGTGTTGGCTGAGGACACAGTTTATTCAGCTCAGAAATATCTAGCATTTAATGTAATGCTGATCAGGGTCACACTGGGTTAAACCCACTGCAGCAGCACTACTAATGAATGGGGCAAGGATGGGGACTCACAGCAACAATCAGACTGGCACCTCAGAGCAATTCATTACTAATATTGGGGGCTTGAAGTACCCTGCAGACATACAATATAGGAAGAGCTCTACTGTAGGTAGGTAGCCTAGGACACACAAGTGGTGCACAGTACACACACAATGATACAGGACAAATAATGCTACACAACACAATGATACAGGACAAATAATGCTACACAACACAACCAGATATATAGGACATACACAGCACACACATAGCGATATACAGGACATATAATGAAACACACAATAATGCACAACATATATAATGATGCGTAGGACACAGTGACACAATAGTACACACACAGCGACACAGACAGCACACACACAGTGATACAATAAAGCCCAAACACAGTGATACACAGTACACAGACACACAATGATACAATAATGCCCACACACAATGATAGCACAAACACACAATGATGCACATGTCACACACTGGTGCACAGGACACACACACACACACACACTGGTGCACAGGACACACACACACACACTGGTGCACAGGTCACACACTGATAGCACAGGTCACACACAGTGATAGCACACACACACACTGGTGCACAGGACACACACACACACACTGGTGCACAGGTCACACACAGTGATAGCACACACACACACTGGTGCACAGGACACACACACACACACACTGGTGCACAGGACACACACACACACACACTGGTGCACAGGACACACACACACACACTGGTGCACAGGTCACACACAGTGATAGTACACACACACACAATGTTACACAGCACACACTGGTGCACGGGTCACACACACTGATGCACAGGTCACACACACACAATGTTACACAGCACACACTGGTGCACGGGTCACACACAGTGATAGCACACACACACACTGGTGCACAGGACACACACACACACTGGTGCACAGGTCACACACAGTGATAGTACACACACACACACACAATGTTACACAGCACACACTGGTGCACGGGTCACACACACTGATGCACAGGTCACACACACACAATGTTACACAGCACACACTGGTGCACGGGTCACACACACTGGTGCACAGGTCACACACAGTGATAGCACACACACACTGGTGCACAGGTCACACACAGTGATAGCACACACACACACTGGTGCACAGGTCACACACACACTGGTGCACAGGTCACACACACACTGGTGCACAGGTCACACACACACTGGTGCACAGGTCACACACAATGTTACACAGCACACACTGGTGCACAGGTCACACACAGTGATAGCACACACACACACTGGTGCACAGGACACACACACACACTGGTGCACAGGTCACACACAGTGATAGTACACACACACACACACACAATGTTACACAGCACACACTGGTGCACGGGTCACACACACTGATGCACAGGTCACACACACACAATGTTACACAGCACACACTGGTGCACGGGTCACACACACTGGTGCACAGGTCACACACAGTGATAGCACACACACACTGGTGCACAGGTCACACACAGTGATAGCACACACACACACTGGTGCACAGGTCACACACACACTGGTGCACAGGTCACACACACACTGGTGCACAGGTCACACACACACTGGTGCACAGGTCACACACAATGTTACACAGCACACACTGGTGCACAGGTCACACACAGTGATAGTACACACACACACACACAATGTTACACAGCACACACTGGTGCACGGGTCACACACACTGATGCACAGGTCACACACACACACAATGTTACACAGCACACACTGGTGCACGGGTCACCTCTGAGATGTGCTGCAGTGCATAGGCTGCATCACAGTAGCTCGGCCGCTGCAGATAGTCCAGGTCAGGCGGTGCAGTCCCACTGCTGTGCGGGCCCCCCCTGCTCCTTCCTCTCCTCCTTATTACCCTCGGCCGGGCATGTGGCTCCTGCTCGGTGGCAGCTGAAGCCATCCTGTGGCCGGGTAGGGTCTCTGAGGCTGGGATGGCACAAGGACAGGATCAGGCTGCAGGTCTCAGTGGGCTCTTCTTCATGCTGCACCAGGCGAGGCGGTGGAGGGCGGCGAGTCAATCTTTGCGCCTTCCATCCCCACATTTCGCGATCCGGAGGTCTCTGCAGCTTCCCACATTCAGAAAGTGTTTGTTTATGTGTGAGAGCCGGAGAGAGGGTGGAGGCAAACAGATCCCACGCAGGGGATCACTCCATACATGGACCCAAGTTACAATAACACACAACCAACACAATGCAGCACAATCCGGGCAGCCTTGGGCTTGTGGCAGTACAAACTCCGCCTGTCCTGAGACAGTGCACAGCCTTCCCTAATGCAGCACTGCCTGGGATGTAAGAGCTTGTCTGCCTGATATAAAGGAACCAATGGAGGAAACACTTGTAGTGGCTGATGTCCTCCTCTGGAAGCCCACAAACAAGCGTACTGATCCCGGGGCCTCTCTCTGTGTGTGCTCTCTCTTTCTCCCTCGCTCGCTCTTTCCTGGCTTCAATAGATGAGATGTAGGAGAAAGGGGGGAGGAAAAAAGACCCTCGCTCTCTCCATTTGGAGAAAGGGGAAAGGAGGGGCGCAGCTACCAAGAGACGCCTACTGGGCTGTCAGATGGCTGGGATTGCTGGGATCCCATTGGGTAGAACAGGACAGAAATTACTCACAAACATGACTATTATTAGCTGCTTAGCAACAGCTCACCAAAGTAGAGAGACCACCCAGGCAGGCAAGCCTTGTGTGTGCATCTCCAGGCTTCAGGGGGAGTCTTAAAGAGATCCAGCCCTCTCTAGCATGCAACCCAGCCATTAGCAGCCCTCTTGTTCTCCTGCCTCTCCCCCTTCTCAAATGCAAGATCCCATTACACTTTTTTTTCCTTTTTCACCCTGTCTGTTTTATTATTTAGGACAAGATGTTACATTTAAAGTTTTGTTCTGCAAAACAGAACTTGGGGAGAATGCTGAATTAAAAAAAAAAAAAAAAAAAAAAAGAGGCACCTTGGCCCCAAGCTGAAACAAATACTGGGAGGTCCAAGGCTCCTTCCCAAGCTTGCACAAATAATGACAGAGTGCTTGTGGAAGAAGAACTTCTGGGAAGTGCCAATTTTCTTTTTTTTTTTTGCATTCCTTTTCAACTGTTTTGCTCTTTAACAATGTCAACTTTAATTACATCCATTTTTATGTGGGGCTTTTCAAGTCTTTGTAGAAATATGTTGGACCTACAGCAAAATATGGGTTAAGCAGCCACTCCAAGCTATGTATAAAGTATTTTAGTATAACACATAGTTCAACCTTTTAAGATCTCCTCTGATCTGTAATATGCGCATTAGTTGATATTTAATTACATGACAGACATTTGTGGGGTGGATGCATGTAACATCCTTTCTATAATAAATCATGTATGGATATTAGTGCTGATATACTGGGCTGTATGTTTATAATGTGACAACACTGAGGGATGATTCATTGCTACATAAAATTTTTTTTGTTAAGTTGTTCAGTCGTGTCTGACTCTCCATGACCCTGTGGACAGCAGCACACCAGGCACATTTTGTGTCTGGGTGTGCTAAACCATAAGGTTTTCATGGCAAAGATACCAGAGTGGGTTGCCAGTTGCTTCTCCAGTGAACTGCAATTTGTCTGACCTCTCTGCTATGACTTGCCCATCTTGAATGACCCTACATGGTATAGCTCACAGCTTCATTGATGTGCACAAGACCCTTCACCACGACAAGGTAGCGATCTAGAAGGGGAACCCTTGTATATTTATGGAATATGTTGGCACATTACAAATAAAGGTTAATAATAGTAATAATAATAATTGTCACTATATTTTTGAGTTCTGCTACACTATGTTCAGTAATTTTAAATACAAATATGTAAATTTACAAGATCTCAAGGTAGGATATAAAAACAAAGATTGAAAATAACGTACAGAATGCAACACCGGGCTAAATTCACTAAGCTTCGCGGGGACTGAAATATTTCTCTGAGGTTGCAGTGACATTTTTCTCATTAAAATATTGGTCTCATGAAAAACGTACAGAATTTTGGCTATTGATCATATTTGCAACTTACAAATTTGTATTTTGCAAGTAAAATTTAAACATTGTAATTCTGGCTCTGTAGTATACTGGCTAGTTTACTAGTACATGCTCAATATAAGCAGGACATGTTTATTTTTACTTAGTTTTTCTGGAATATTACTACATGTATGTCCTCTGGACAGCCCTTTGGCCCTGGATCTCTTCTTGATGGTAGATGTCAGCAAGAACCTGTTTCTCACACATTTGGCACCTGAGATACTCCACAATGCACTGGGTCAGTGGGATGCAGATCAAATACAAGACTGCCAGATTTCTGGGGGCGATGCCAGTACAGGTTTATGTGAGCCAACCATATATTGGACATAGCAAAGAAAGCTTTCATGCTCTAATTAGAATAACATCATCTTCGGTGACTCTGCAAAGCCCTTATTTGCTCGACTGACAATCCAATTCATGATTTTATACAGGCCTGAGAAAACATGGAGTGATCCAAGTAAACTAGGAGTGCTGTGGCGAGTCTAAAGGAGGAGGTTTATGGGACAGTAAGAGGAGGTATAAAACACCCATATCTCACATTTAAATGGCAAAAGGGCTGCAATGTCTGATTAATATGGATAACTCAGGCACTTTTTACAGCAAACAGCCTTTTTGTCCATCGTGTCCCATAATATATCAGCGTAAGTGTATTAAATAAGTCAGAAACTCATTGATGATTAACATGTTATATGCATTTTAATGCACTTAATAGGGTCATTATCTCCTGTGTCATCCCTTCACCGTCACATACTCTAGAATGTAAGCTCTTAGGAGCAAGGTCCTCACTCTGAATTGGCACCTAAAATATGTATTGTATGTAGCAGGTCTAATGTAATCTTTTTACAACACTATTGCATATTATTATTATTCTCCTTCATTTGTAAAGCACCAACATATTCTGTAGCGCTATACAGGGGTTAACTACAAGGCAAAAAGAATTATAACACATTGCAAAAGAATAGAGCTTAGAATCTAAAGTATATAGTGTTTCCCCTAAATCACCTTGCAAGGTTAAATACTCGCAAAATACTTTCTTAAAGATTTGGGAGTGGTACAGGGAGTGATATATGTATTGCGTATGTTATGGATGAAGGTGATAAGTTTCTTTAAACAGATGATTTTTGAGGTTTTGAAGGTCTTGAGGCAAAAAGATAGTCTAGTGGAGCGAGGCAAGGAGTTCCAAAGATTAGGTAGTTATAAATAAAAAGTTGGTTTCAACTTCATTTTTTCTCTGAGATTGAATTCAGTAGACACTGACAAATAACCACCACATGTCCGCTCCTCACATTCATTATCTCCTTCAAAGTATTTAAATTACCCTGGGAAGTTAAAGGCTGACCTCTTAGAGATTCAGTGATTTTAGGCCACAAGTACCCAGTTCAGTACCTGTCTAAATGTAAATCTAGGCCAAATCTGACTAGAAATATGTTTTCTAAATATATATTTCTACTACAATAGGTAATAACCAGTTGTAGTTGCAGAAGGAAATGTATTTCTTAGCTAAGGGGATGTGGGACTGCAGCAGGCGGTCTGACATAATCTGACAAGGCAGCGAGGGGGTTAATACAAACACTGTGTGTGTCCATTGAAAAAAAATGAAGCTTTGCAGGCTGAGGAGGGGATGGAGGAGGAGGAGGAGAAGGAGGAGGAGGCAGCATCCTGCAGGAGCTGGGAGGGCCCAAGGAGGGCTGGCTGGGACTCTGCCTGGGTCACGTGATGGACGGGCCTCTCAACAAGGCGCGCTGCCCCCAGCCAGCCCCTCACTGCAAGCTGCTTACTGTATGGGGTGTACATAAGGGGCACAAAGCTGAGGGACGGGGCAAATAACCCATGGTGGGATATAGCCACTGACATAACACACTCATACTATAGCACTAGATATTAGTCTAATTTTGTACATGTATCTATCTATCTATCTATCTATCTCAAAATATCAAAATCTATCTATCTACTGTATATATATATATATATATATATATATATATATATTTATTTATGTATCTATATTTAGAGTATCATTTTGCGATAGAATAGAGTATGTTACTTTCAATAATTATATTCCAAAAGCAACGAGAAAAATCAATGATTTACACATATGATTATTATCCAAGAATAGTTTTACAAAGTAATGCAATTAGTGATTTAAATGGTAATATCAGGTTTTTTGGACTTCGAAGCAGCACTGGTAATGAGGAGGTAACCTGTGGGGTCCCTGTGACAGCTCGGTGCAGGACCCCCATGGTATTTGTGTGTGATCCTCCCAGATAAGATGCATTTCCCATACACATGCTTGTGCTGCTGCGTAAAGACATACCATACAAGCCATAGTACATTCCTGAGCGAGCTCTGAGCACCCAGCCGGCCCCCTTTACGTTACCCAATACCGTTAGGAGTTCACAGCTACCGGCCAATAGCGAGAGGAAGGGGAACTCATAGAAGAGCACTTATGATACACATCTTGTGCAGGACTACAGAGGAAACCCACTGAGATCCCAGGACTGAAACCTATCACAGCCGCAGCATCCACTCCATGTGCTGTTATGTGCTGCGCCCTCCTGGTGCTCTCACCACTCTACTACTGCATCTTATGTCTTTATAGGAAATAGTGCACATACAGAGTTATATAACTCTACTACTGAACCTTATGTCTTCATGGGAAATAGTGCAAATACAGGGTTATATCACTCTACTACTGATCCTTATGTCTTTATGGGAAATAGTGCAAATACAGGATTATATCACTCTACTACTGCACCTTATGGCTTCATAGGAAATAGAGCACATACAGGGTTATATCACTCTACTACTGCACCTTATGGCTTTATAGGAAATAGAGCACATACAGGGTTATTTCACTCTACTACTGCACTTTATGGCATTATAAGAAATAGTGCACATACAGGATCATATCACTCTACTACTGTACCTTATGGCTTTATGGGAAATAGTGCAAATACAGAATTATATCACTCTACTACTGCACCTTATGGCTTCATAGGAAATAGAGCACATACAGGGGTATATCACTCTACTACTGCACTTTATGGCTTTATAGGAAATAGTGCACATACAGGATCATATCACTCTACTACTGTACCTTATGGCTTTATGGGAAATAGTGCAAATACAGGATTATATCACTCTACTACTGCACCTTATGGCTTCATAGGAAATAGAGCACATACAGGGGTATATCACTCTACTACTGCACTTTATGGCTTTATAGGAAATAGTGCACATACAGGATCATATCACTCTACTACTGTACCTTATGGCTTTATAGGAAATAGTGCACATACAGGATCATATCACTCTACTACTGTACCTTATGGCTTTATAGGAAATAGTGCAAATACAGGATTATATCACTCTACTACTGCACCTTATGGCTTTATAGGAAATAGAGCACATACAGGATTATATCACTCTACTACTGCACTTTATGGCTTTATATGAAATAGAGAACATACATGGTTATATCACTCTACTACTGCACCTTACGTCTTTATAGGAAATAGAGCAAATACAGGGTTATATCACTCTACTAATGCACTTTATGGCTTTATAGGAAATAGAGCACATACAGGGTTATATCACTCTACTACTGTACTTTATGGCTTTATAGGAAATAGTGCACATACAGGGTTATATCACTCTACTACTGCACCTTATGTCTTTATAGGAAATAATGCAAATACAGGGTTATATCATTCTACTATGGCACCTTAGGTCTTTATAGGAAATAGAGGAAATACAGGATTATATCCCTCTACTACTACACCTTATATCTTTATAGGAAATTGTGCAAATACAGGGTTATATGACTCTACTACTGCACCTTATGGCTTTATAAGAAATGTGCAAATACAGGATAATATCCCTCTACTACTTCACCTTATGCTTTATAGGAAATAGAGTAATACAATCCTGTATGTGCACAATTTCCTATAAAGACATAAGGTGCAGTAGTAGAGTGATACAATCCTGTATGTGCACCATGTCACAATCTGCTACTTCAATTGCACTTGGTAAGAACCTAGTTCCTTGTACAACTCTGATAGCAGAAGATGGAACATACACAGGAAGTATAAATCAATCCAAGTGATAAACTTGGTGTCTCTCTGGGCACCCCGCCTCCTCCTGTCCAGAGTGAATTCTCCCTCCTTCCCAGTGGTATAGTGACCTTCCAAAGCCCCTGGGGAAACATATAAGACCACTGGCCCGGAGGACCCTTCAAGGCAGTCCAGGGGAAACAGTACATCTAGGCTAGTAGGTCGAGCAAAAACCTGGGAGGGTCCTTCCCCATCAAAACTCTCTCATTCCAGGCAAGGGAGACCTCCTGATCTGCTGATTCTGGGATGGTACCAGGTATCCTTGGTAAAATAGAAGACCCAAACTTCCCCCTTCCTAATGATCCCAGCCAGCGGCCCCCTTTCCAGTGATAGAGGCACACAGTGTCTTTGGGCCGCTGCAGGGGAGTCAATCCAGGGAGGCCAGGTGACAAACCACACCCTGGGCTATCCTCTGTGGAAATCCAGGACAACTGGCCCATCCAGTAGTGAACCAATCTGGGGTAATCCTGGGGCCTCACCATTCTAAGCCAAGCCTGTACAAACAGCTGACTGGTGGTATTTACAACAGTCCATGAGCCTAGGGGACCACAAGTGGTCACCATTCTTCCCCTCTCCATATCTGCTACTTTCCCTGTCGAGTGTTTGAGTCCCAGGGAATGTAATGGGCTTTCTGGCTTACCCAATTCAAGTGGTCCCAGGGGCCTAGCCAGTTCCAGTAACTACTCATCAGGGATTATCCCTATTCCACCCCCTCCCCCAAAAGCGAGGGCAAATGCCCCTTCTTTTCTCCTCAATTAGGTAAAACATTATTCTGGGGCATCCCTTAAAACAATAGTTACACTAAGGACTGTACCTGCTACATCTGCCAGTCTGTACTCCTCCTGATTGCCTTGTCTGGGATCTCTACTCCTTGGGGCTGAATTGTGCTCACTTTCTCTCAACCCCTTCTTCTGGATCTTTAGTTCATGGATCCTTGGGCAAAATCTCCTGGCTCTCTCCAGCTGATACTGCCTGGCACGTGGATGCAGGCAGTCCTTGATTACCAGCTGTTACTGCCTCTGTTACTGCCTCCTGCACAGTCAGAAGAGCAGTGCTGCTTGTCTTTTCTTCCCCAGGTTCTGTGGTTAGCTCCTGGACAATGCATATCTAAGGAACCTCCCCACTAAGCTTACAGTCCATTGGTAGGGCCCAGTGCTCATTTGCTTCTTCCCTGTCTATAGGAGCAGGGTATGTTTAACCCTGGGTCTTCCCCTGGGCCTGGCACTGCTGTGGTTAGGCCCTGTTCCCATGCCTCACTGGGCGAGGCTCAGCCCCCTAAAGCTAGGGATTAGCTCTTCCTCCTCTAGGTCAAGCCACAGCATCATCCATGAGGCCAGAATTCTGCCCACTGTCCATGCCAACCTCTCCACAGACCTATGGACAATTTATATTGTTGACTGAGGGCAAGTCCACTGATGTCCCAAAGTCTAAAGAGTTTCCCTCTGACCCAGATGTGGAAAAAATTAGCTGGGTCCCCTTTGTCTCTGGAAGGTGACTCTCCTCCATGCCTGATTGGCAGGACTCCTCCCAACTTGGTGGCCAAAACCCCTCAAGGGATGATTCATCCAGTAGGGCCAAATAGCCTGCTTCCAGTTGTAATTCCTGTCGGATCAATGGCATCAGTGAAAATGCCTTATCCGACCAATGGGCCACCCTTCTAAGAGTTCCAACATCTCTTGAGCATATCCATTGTACGCTGTGCAGTGCCCACCTCATAATTCAGAGGGCCATATGCCAGCTGCCAGAGTGCCTCATTCAGCCCTACTGACAAATAGAGCTCCAGACTAGGGATTACAACCTCTCCCATCCAGGCTGCATAATGGTCCTCTAAGTCACTTTCCTGCACCACCAGGTCCTCCAGCCATTCAATTAACTTGTGACCTGGCCATAGTCCCAGAAACGCCAGCCATTGGTTTAGAAGCGCCGTTTCTTGATAGTCTATTCCAAGGACAAAAAAATGTTCTGTCTCCACTGGGAATAAGCATTCCCCATTCACAGGAGCTGGGAAAGGGCCATTGCATACCCCTCTCCTTTCCCACTGTCCCAGGTCAGTCTTCTGCTGATCCATGCTTAAATGTGAAAGCATTTCCTCTGGTCTTAGCTCTATCATGTTCTTGTAAGTTGCCATCTTACTGTATTCCACAGAGGTACCACAACTGCCAGCCAATTGTCACAATCTGCTACTTCAATTTGATTTAGTAAGAACCTAGTTCAAACCTATCCAGCAGAATCATGTGGTCGTTGTACACCTCTGATAGCAGAAGATGGGCCATACACAGGAACCATGCCCAGGACTTCAGGTCTTCAGCAGACCAGAATATCAGAAACACCATATAATCCCTTAGAATTAATGCACAGAACAACACTTACACCTTGTCTATGTAAGTACAGATACCACTGTCATACCTTTATTAATTGGCACATTGTATACAATTTTCTGGCACACAGGCTGGCTAATCACAGTAAGCCCGATCCCTAAATAACAGGCTGCCCCTGCTTACTGGGAAATCCCTGTACCTCTGATGAGATCAGATCTTTAATCTCATCCTGTTGATTATATTTAGGTGGGCTGAGTGAGTTATCACCAGATAACACCATAGTAACATAATAGGCTGGTGCAATAGCCTGCAGAATAGCTACAATGATTTTTTACAACAATTCCTATAACATGAAACATATTACATAAACCAACATACATACAGTATAACAGTGTAATCATATGTTAACCATAAGCACTAAGAAATACGTAACCATAAATACAAACAGGGTAACTCTGGCCAGTCAGGCCCAGGCCGTAGTGTAAAACAGTCCAGTCAGGCCCTGGGCATGACACTCTACTACTGCACTTTCTGTCTTTAAAGGAAATAGTGCAAATACAAGATTATATCACTCTACTACTGCACCTTATGTCTTTATAGCTAATAGAGCAATTACAGGGTTATATCACTCTACTACCGCCCTTTATGTCTTTATAGCAAATAGTACACATACAGTTTTATACCACTCTACTACTACTTTTTTATTTAAAAAAATGGTGGACAAACAGGGATATATTACTCTACTACTGCACCTTATGTCTTTATGGGAAATAGAGCAAATACAGGATTATAGCACTCTACTAGTGCACCTTATGTCTTTATGGGAAATAGAGCAAATACAGGGTTATATCACTCTACTACTACACCTTATGTCTTTATGGAAAATAGAGCAAATACAGGGTTATATCACTCGACTACTGCACCTTATGTCTTTATGGGAAATAGAGCAAATACAGGGTTATATCACTCTACTACTGCACCTTATGTCTTTATAGGAAATAGAGCAAATACAGGGTTATATCACTATACTACTACACCTTATGTATTTATAGGAAATAGAGCAAATACAGGGTTATATCCCTCTACTACTGCACCTTATGTCTTTATGGGAAATAGAGCACATACATAGTTATATCACTCCTACTGCACCTTATGGCTTTATAAGAAATAGTGCACATACAGTGTTATATCACTCTACTACTGCACCTTATATCTTTATGGTAAAAAGAGCAAATGCAAGGGTTAGATCACTACTACTGCACCTTATGTCTTTATGGGAAATAATGCAAATGCAGGATTATATCACTCTACTACTACACCTTATGGCTTTATAGGAAATAGTGTACATAAAGGGTTATATCACTACTACTGCACCTTATGGCTTTATAAGAAATAGTGCAAATACAGGATTATATCACTCTACTACTGCACCTTATGTCTTTATAGGAAATATAGGAAATACAGAGTTATATCACTCTACTACTGCACCTTATGACTTTATAAGAAATAGTGCAAATACAGGGTTATATCACTCTACTACTGCACCTTATGGCTTTATAAGAAATAGTGCAAATTCAGGATTATATTAATCTACTACTGCACCTTATGGCTTTATAAGAAATAGTGCAAAATACAGGGTTATATCACTCTACTACTGCACATTATGGCTTTATAAGAAATAGTGCAAATACAGGATTATATCACTCTACTACTGCACCTTATGGCTTTATAGGAAATAGAGGAAATGCAGTGTTATATCACTCTACTACTGCACCTTATGGCTTTATAGGAAATAGTGCACACACAGGGTGATATCACTACTACTGCACCTTATGGCTTTATAGGAAATAGAGGAAATACAGACGTATATCACTCTACTATTGCACCTTATGGCTTTATAGGAAATAGTGCACATACAGGGTTATATCACTCTACTACTGCACCTTATGGCTTTTTAGGAAATAGTGCACACTCTACTACTGCACCTTATGTCTTTATAGGAAATAGAGCAAATACAGGGTTATATCACTCTACTACTGCACCTTATGTCTTTATTGGAAATAGAGCAAATACCGGGTTTTATCACTATACTACTACACCTTATGTCTTTATGGGAAATAGAACAAATACAGGGTTATATCACTCTACTACTGCACCTTATGTCTTTATTGGAAATAGAGCAAATACCGGGTTAAATCACTATACTACTACACCTTATGTATTTATGGGAAATAGAGCAAATACAGGGTTATATCACTCTACTACTGCACCTTATGTCTTTATGGGAAATAGAGCACATACATGGTTATATCACTCCTACTGCACCTTATGGCTTTATAAGAAATAGTGCACATACAGTGTTATATCACTCTACTACTGCTCCTTATATCTTTATGGTAAAAAGAGCAAATGCAGGGTTAGATCACTACTACTGCACCTTATGTCTTTAAGGGAAATAGTGCAAATGCAGGATTATATCACTCTACTACTACACCTTATGGCTTTATAGGAAATAGTGTATATAAAGGGTTATATCACTACTACTGCACCTTATGGCTTTATAAGAAATAGTGCAAATACAGAATTATATCACTCTACTACTGCACCTTATGTCTTTATAGGAAATATAGGAAATACAGAGTTATATCACTCTACTACTGCACCTTATGGCTTTATAAGAAATAGTGCAAATACAGGGTTATATCACTCTACTACTGCACCTTATGGCTTTATAAGAAATAGTGCAAATTCAGGATTATATTAATCTAGTACTGCACTTTATGTCTTTATAAGAAATAGTGCAAAATACAGGGTTATATCACTCTACTACTGCACATTATGGCTTTATAAGAAATAGTGCAAATTCAGGATTATATTAATCTACTACTGCACCTTATTGCTTTATAAGAAAATGTGCAAAATACAGGGTTATATCACTCTACTACTGCACATTATGGCTTTATAAGAAATAGTGCAAATACGGAATTATATCACTCTACTACTGCACCTTATGGCTTTATAGGAAATAGAGGAAATACAGTGTTATATCACTCTACTACTGCACCTTATGGCTTTATAGGAAATAGTGCACATACAGGGTGATATCACTACTACTGCACCTTATGGCTTTATAGGAAATAGAGGAAATACAGACGTATATAACACTCTACTATTGCACCTTATGGCTTTATAGGAAATAGTGCACATACAGTATTATATCACTCTAATACTGCACCTTATGTCTTTATAGGAAATAGTGCACATACAGGGTTATATCACTCTACTACTGCACCTTATGTCTTTATAGGAAATAGTGCAAATACAGGATTATAACACTCCACTTCACCTTATGTCTTTATATGAAATAGTGCACATACAGGGTTATAACACTCTACTAATGCACTTTATTTTCTTTACAGGAAATAGTGCACATACAGGGTTGTATCACTCTACTACTGCACCTTATGGCTTTATAGGAAACATAGTATTGTATCATTGTAACTGTGTTACAAAAAATAATAACAAAATTAAGAGATAGATGCACCTATCATCATATACACTGTAGTTACTTGTATATAAACATATATTTGTATATAAATAAATATATTACTTATATATAAATAGAAAACAGGAATACAGTCTGCTATATGGCTTTAAGGGCAATCTGCTTGATCTCAGTAGTAGCCAGATGGTATCTCCAGAAACATGACATCCCACTGAGCTGTGCTAAAACATCCTGGGTTGCTTCTTTTCTATGAATCACCCTGCTGTTCAAATGTACAACTAGTAGAGAGTGGGGTACACTGCATACCTGTGCTGATGGCCCGGTGCTTCAAAGAATTAATTAGGAAAGACTGCCAAATGAACCTATATAAAGTGCTTGATCTGCAGTCAGCATCAGGGACACTTTTGCTCCTCCAAAGAGTAATCAGTCTTATGGACAGATCTTTTCCAAAAAGGCGTATATAGACTACAAAAGATATTGTGTTTAGGTAAACCTGCTTATACATGTATTCAGACCAATGCATGCATATCAATGAGTTGCTCACTAGTTTGAGATTTACATTTAAATCATATTTTAATTGCCATTGTAGAACAATGCATTATTGGGTCTGTGCATTCCAGAAAACCTGCAGATCTAGATCAGCTTCTGCCAGGGGATATCCATGTTCATGCTCTACTCTGTGCTCTCATTACCGCTTACCTTGAGGGAACTGGCCTAGCTATATAAGGGCTTATGTATCCAATTTAGATTGAGGCATCACATTTATTAAATGTAATAACACATGATCAATGAAAGAGAGATTTGGAATTTTATCCATTTTATTTTATCCTTTTATATAGATATTACAGAAACAATTATAAGACATGTGTACAAGCCAAACATTCCCACATATTCACTAAACTTCTCAAAACAACAGATTAGGTCAATGAAGACTACTATGCCAGAATGTTGCCATCACATCGGTGCAGCATGTCCGCCCTTGAGAAGTTTAGTGGGTCTTTGTCAGTTTCTACCTGACGAGTTAAAGCAGGGGTGTCCTAGTTCAGTCCTGCTGGGCCGCACACAGGCCTGGATTTGAGCATATCTCAGGTGCATGCAAGTGAATTAATCTCTTCTTCAGTCATGCTGATTGACTCACCTGTGCACATAAAGGAAATCCTCAATTCTAGGCCTGTGTGCTGCCCAGCAGAACTGAACTTGGACACCCTTGAGTAAAAGTTTTGAGAAATCTATAATATTGTCTCCAGCAATAACTAGATGTTCATATTGTTTTCATTTTTCTTTTAAGGGGGCAAGGCACCCATGGACCAGTCACACACCATTGTATTACAGTGAATATGTTTCCTGGAACTGAAGCAATCTCAGGCTAACAGCAGGAACTCGTTTTATTGACTTATCTTCAGTAAAATTATCAGTTTCTTACCAGTGAGGATCTCTGTTTCCTAACCACTAAGGTATGAGAAGCAGGAAGTAATTGCTCAGGTGCCATAGGTCCCATTTTCAGAATCACTCTATAGCAAATGTTTCAGTGAATTGCTATAAGGGAGACTATAGGGAATCAAGAGACAAAGCAAAACTAAGGAGTACAAGTGTAATGGAAACTGGAATAGAGAGTACATACACAGAGAATGAGGAAGGAGAGTAGAGGGAAATGGAGAGAAAAGTAATATAGTAGAAGGAAAAAGGGAGAAAGAGTGCAATCAGGAGACATAGGAGGGAATGGTAAGGTGGAGAATGAGAGAGTGCAATCAGGAGACATAGGAGGGAATGGTAAGGTGGAGAGTGAGAGAGTGCAATCAGGGAATATAGGAGGGAATGGTAAGGTGGAGAACGAAAGAGTGTAATCAGGGGATATAGGAGGGAATGGTAAAGTGGAGAATGAGAGAGTGCAATCAGGGAATATAGGAGGGAATGGTAAGGTGGAGAGTGAGAGAGTGCAATCAGGGAATATAGGAGGGAATGGTAAGGTGGAGAGTGAGAGAGTGCAATCAAGGGATATAGGAGGGAATGGTAAGGTGGCGAATTTAGAGAGTGCAATCAGGGGATATAGGAGGGAATAGTAAGGTGGAGAATGAGAGAGTGCAATCAGGGGACATAGGAGGGAATGGTAAGGTGGAGAATGAGAGAGTGCAATCAGGGAATATAGGAGGGAATGGTAAGGTGGAGAATGAGAGAGTGTAATCAGGGAATATAGGAGGGAATGGTAAGGTGGAGAGTGAGAGAGTGCAATCAGGGGATATAGGAGGGAATAGTAAGGTGGAGAATGAGAGAGTGCAATCAGGGAATATAGGAGGGAATGGTAAGGTGGAGAGTGAGAGAGTGCAATCGGGGAATATAGGAGGGAATGGTAAGGTGGAGAGTGAGAGAGTGCAATCAGGGGATATAGGAGGGAATGGTAAGGTGGCGAATTTAGAGAGTGCAATCAGGGGATATAGGAGGGAATAGTAAGGTGGAGAATGAGAGAGTGCAATCAGGGGATATAGGAGGGAATAGTAAAGTGGAGAATAAGAGAGTGCAATCAGGGGATATAGAAGGGAATAGTAAGGTGGAGAATGAGAGAGTGCAATCAGGGGATATAGGTGGGAATAGTAAGGTGGAGAATGAGAGAGTGCAATCAGGGGATATAGGTGGGAATAGTAAGGTGGAGAATGAGAGAGTGCAATCAGGGGATATAGGAGGGAATGGTAAAGTGGAGACTGAGAGAGTGCAATCAGGGGATATAGGAGGGAATGGTAAAGTGGAGAATGAGAGAGTGCAATCAGGAGATACAGGGGGAATAGTAAAGTGGA